>CM050518.1:81967678-82567678 GCA_027563665.1 Antrozous pallidus
GAACGTCACATAATTCTTACTTATTTTATTGTTACTTATGTTTTTCTAAGAATTAAAGAAAGAATTAAATAAGGCTGAGTGAAAATGATAAATTTGTATTAATAAATCTAAATTATAGTGATTCATCTGCCACCACTTTATTTATAAGCTTAGAGCAGACTTTTATTCCACATGTACATGTCTTTCCACTTGTAAAGTGGGATAATAATAATTAGCATGCAAGGGTATAGTAAATCTACCTTGAGATATTTGACTTGATATATACCAAACATGTACTATCACTGGCTGCATCATTCTTAGACTTACTCCCTCTTACTAAAAATCATACGCTATAAAAATGTAAAGATCCCTTTAGTAATTGGAAGATGTATTATTATCCTGTAGCCTATAAAAACAAAATAAATAGATCACAACATATTTTTCTCTGTTCTTTTTGACTTGGTTGACAAAAGGATGACTTTCTACTTTTAGTAATGGAACAAATGTAAGAAATTGTCCCTTAGATGTTGATACTGAGATGATGCTGGGCTATGCAAATTCAATATTTTGGTAAATTTATGAAGTTATCATAATTGCTACATATATATTGCGTCTCTTTTTTATAGGGAAGACTCAAGAATGGTCTGTGAGTGTGTCATTTTAACCATAATAATGTGTACTAGCCAATCCAATCTTTATAGATCAAAGTATTCTTAATAAGAATAAAATACTAAGTTTAAAATAAGACCAATCCATGGCTCTTTGTGAAAAATGAAATGATTTACACTCAATTTAAATGAAAAAATACATTTCATAAAGATATGGAGGGTCACATGGAATCCAAGAAGAGGAATTTGACTTAGCAGTAAGAACAACTAGAGCCCTGCCAACATGGTACAGTGGTTGAATGTTGATCTGTGGACCAGGAGGTTACAGTTCAATTCCCAGTCAGGCACCTGCCCAAATTGTGGGCTTGATCCCCACAATCATTTTTAAAAGAACAACTAGAAAAAAACTCAAACTCCAAATAAGCTTCCTTTCAACTTTTTTTCAGTATTTCATTGTTTTCTGCAGACTGACTACTTATATTTTTCTTACCTAAAAAATGTAAGAAAATATACCAACAACTCTCAAAGCATGGGACACATACCTTGTTTCCGAACAAAGCTACAAATGTTCAGGTGTCATATTTCTGTTGAATGTTGCAGAAGGCTAGGCATGGTGCTGCATATGCAGTGGTCACTTTATAATAATATTTTACATAGATTGTTTTGCATGTGTAACTACAAGAATGTGCTTAGTTTAATCAAAAATGGCTTAACTGAGTATAATTTTCTGTATCTATATTTTTGAACTCACAGAAAGGTCAGATAGTCAGATCAATAGAACCAATCATTCATGTTGAAGCAAATTCTAACCCTTTAAATTATATTTATTTTTTTCAGTTACTCTTTCATATGTGTATGAAGGGAACCAGGCAGGGCAGCAGTTTGAAATAGCTGCAGAGAAGAGATTGACAGCAGGAAGGAATTGACTGAAGTAGTTAGCCAAATGATATGACATCCCAAACCTCAAAGGAGAAGAGTACTAGTAAAGGCAGAGTAGACTAACACACATCATGAACTATCACATTCAAATCTTTTAATCGCTTATTTACAACCTAATAGCTGTAAATAGCTGTTTTTAAATCTTGTCCAAAATATTAATTTAATTCAGAATTATCTATACTAAAAGTTTTGAAATAAAATATTAGGTTAAAAGTATTTTATAAAATTATATCTCTGTCTAAATATGTATTGATTAATGTAATGACTAAATATATTCACATCTGTAGTTGAAATATATAGAAGCGAATACATAGCATCAACATTTTATTAAAAGTTTTTTTCAACAATTAGAATACTTTGTTTTTCTCAAAATAATTTACAGATATTTCCACTTAACTACTTTTAGCAAACAAATTTGGAGAGAAATGTAGGAGTCATTAATTTTCTGTTACTATTGGGATCGATATTATTGCTGATTACAATCATTTCAGTGTCGTTATCCCTAGGAAATCTTGGAATCCTAAGCTAATACTAGCCACTTTATAAAAGGACATCTCTCATAAAATGTTTCATGTCTGCTTTTGTGAGTTACCACCCATTGCTACATATTTGGTATTTAAAGAAAGATGTGCTTCTGATTTTATTACCCACTTCTAACATATTCATTTTAAACTTTAATTTTCTCTGTTTCAAGGAATGCATTTTGATATGGTTAATACAAGGGTGGTGATAAATGCATACTTTCTAAAGGATCAGACTCTGTGTCAGGAACCATGACAAATATCTTTATTATAACAATACATTAAGTTTGGAAGAACTGAGTCTTTTACTGAGTTTTAGAAATGCTTATTCTACCAAATATAGTTTTTACTTCTTAGGATAAATCATGACTATGTCCTCTTACGTGATGGTTTTTGTTGGCAAACAGATGAGTGGGAGTTGGGAACTCAGGTCTAACCTACTTACATCAAAGGGAGCATTAGTGCAAATATTCTTAAGTAAGCATTCATTGCCTAATCAAACGAAACTGGCTTACTCAATGTTCAGCAGCATGTCTTTTCAAATCCTGGCTCAGGCTCTTGACTAATGTGGGCTGCTCACTCGGATCCCATTGGGGCTGCAGAAATCTCCTATTTCCTTTCATTTTCGGGTATGCAGCTGCATTTCTAAGCCATGACTACATTGCTAAATGAATCATTGATTTGGAAAATCTAAAGTGACCTTCAGCTTGTTCTCCAGCTCTACCTCAAGAGAAGAGAAGCAAAATCAGCAAAATATTAGAAAGAGGCAGTTTTTCTAAAGGTGGTTGTGGCAGGTAGAGGGTTGAAGACCATTTTGTGTGTGTGTGTGTGTGTGTGTGTGTGTGTGTGTGTGTGTGTGTGTGTGAGAGAGAGAGAGAGAGAGAGAGAGAGAGAGAGAGAGAGAGAGAGAGAAGAGAGAGAATCTTTCATCTTCAGAAGTGCTCTGGGTACGGCTCAACAAACAAAGGCTTCCTCTAGTACAGAGGCAAACACTGGCCTTGGCGTCTCGGTTGTCCCATTAAACTATATGCTACTCAGACAAATTGAAATTCTTCATTAAAGTGGTTTGGACCAATTCTGGTTACTTACCTAGTCAGCACAATGATAGTTTTTCTAAACAGTCAATACTATCAAAAGTTACACAACTAGAAATCCTATTTTCATTACTTTTTTTTAGCTTCACCTTTAAGTTTCAGTTATAGGTATGGGGAATGTTTTGTTAACAATTGTAGACAGCCCCAAGAAGCAGCATAGCTTTTTTAAACACTGACTTGCTCCTCTTCATGATGGGTGACCTAGTTAGACATATCAATATTCAATGAAACATATAGATTACCCTGATGGAACAATTCAATGAAGTTCATGTAAGGTCAGTAGAAGATGCAGGTACCATATCCAGTGAGTTACTAATTGGTCTCATGCCAGAAGTGTCATTTATCAATACAGTTCAGTTAACCTCACTTGCCTATCCCTTGAATCCATTACCCCTTAGGAGCTGAGTGTTTCCAAAGGTTTCTCTAGCCCAGGCAGGTACTGGAAAAAGAATTGATAAAAAAATCAACCCGCAGGTATAAATGACTGACAAGTCTCAACTGCTTTAAAACTGAAAGGAGCTGCAGTTTACTATGCTTGAAGGTTTTTACTGTGTGATGGGAGCCATAATTCAAGGTTCCTCAGAGATAACCTAAAATGAAAGAATAAGCTAAGTCCTCCTCACAATACATGGTTTTTTAAAAAAAATGAATTTGCTGAGAAGGGGAGTTCATTTATTATTAACTTCCTTTTAGAGCTCAGGAAGCAGAGGCTGAGGAAGGTTTTCTAGCAGACCAGGGCACAGCCTTCTGGCCTGCAGGTTCAGTCACAATTCAGAATTGGCCAGTCATCCTTATCTGTTGTGAGACACCACATTCCTTTCATAAACTTCCAAAATCAAAGCACACTGGCAAACTTCTCTTGCCTCTGATTTTCCTAATTCTGTTCTCATGACGAGTCACTTTTGGTCTCTCTCACCCTATTCTTAATGTTCAGGTGAGGGAGTGTGATGACTATAAAAGGCAAGCAATCAATATCTGGGGTTAGACAAAGCTCTGTAAGCCAATCTGCAAGCCAGAGCAAAGCTCCTCCTGTCCTTAGCTGTAACCTTGGCACATGAAAAGCGACTTCCATTCCATTTTACCAACGTTTCGGTCAAAGATCAATTGCCATTGTAATTATATCATATATCACAGGACAGAGAATCAGGGAGAGGGCAGGCCCTCTAAACTAATACATATCATTAGCATTTAAAGAACATGAAAAACAAATGAACATTAGTCCTTATGTAACTCTCTTTTTCTAGAACAAATAATTTTCCAAATTAAAATGAATAAATTAATGAAATTGCTGCATGCTTGGTAATGTTGGCGAGTCTTCAGCAAAGTTTAGCTCATTGGACTTCTCTGTCTGATCATTATAACATCTAATCAAGGGGAGCTTAAATACTTCAGCGAGCTCTCAAAATAAATTTGATCTCCGCAGCTCAGGTCTCTTGGATTCCTGGGGTTACTGACTAGGTGAAACATGTTTTTGTTTTAATCCCTGTCTCAGCTCAAAGAGGATTAATGCCCATAATTCTCCTATCCCCATTTAATTGAGAAATGAAGTTTGAAGAGGTGCCTCCTGGAACACTCCACTCTGAAGTATGACCTATTCACTGTCTACACAATAAATCGTCTTCTGCTCATACACACTTACACACACACACACACACACACACACACACACACACACACGCACATACCCTGCTCTAAAAAAAGGAGAGAAGAAAGGCGTTGTGTGTAGGTGCGAGTGTGAATATTTGTGTGTATTTCAAAACGCCCAATGTTGTTGTTTTCTCTTTTTCATCTTACAATTATCCTAATGAAGGCATTCTCTGGGGAGCTCAAATAGTGTCTCTCAGAGCTGTGCTCTTACCTTTCTCTGACACTTTAATATCCCCTTTGATATAAATATCCCTTTCATTAGTACAACGTAATTCTGGCATCAATGTTGCATAACTGGGATTTTCACTTTTGCTTTCCACACAGTAGAGGTAAAATGTCTGAAGGAAAGGAGCAGGCAGACACGATGCTCTGGAACTGTTTTCTGAGCAGCTGGGCAGGCCCTCGTAGAAAAGGGCCAACGTTCTGAATACGGGTCCCTCCACGTATCCTTAGGGAGACATAGTGCTAAGATCTAATGCAGAAAGGGCACCGAGAAGCACAGGCTGACTTAATGTCAGCCTCACTTTTTTCCTCCCAGTTGATGTGAAGATTGAATGAGGCAATACCTGTGAAGTGCTTAGCATTGGCCTGAGCACATGGGACAGTGTCAGCAAATGCTGGTTGCTGTCATTTATTTATTTATTATTTTTAATATAAAAATTGTTTTTATTGTTTAAAGTATTACGAATAGTAATACATATGTTTCCTTCCCCTCCCCCCCCACCGCCATTGACCTCCCTTCGGCCTTCCCTCTCCCCCAGCAGATGCCCTCACCTGCCCCCCTCCCCTCCAGTGTCTTGTCTCCATTGGTTATGCTTATATGCATACATACAAGTCCTTTGGTTTATCTCTTACAGCCCCCGCCCCCCACTTTTGCCAACTGTAGTTTGACAGTCTTTTCAATGCTTCTTTGCCTCTGTACCTGGCTGCTGTCATTTATAAAAATAAGCATCTTACACCTAAAAAAAGTCATATGCCTAAATCTTAACACTTCAGAAGGACTATATCTGACACTCAATGTTTTTTCTAACCTCATCTTGGAAGTGACATACCATCACTTTATTAACCATAACCTGTTGGTCATGCAGACCAAACTTAATGTGGATGGCATTACATAAGGGCATGGGCACTAGGAAGAGGGGCCCTTGGAGGCCACCTTGAAAACTGGCTGCCACACTACCCATGGGCTTCAGAAACCTTTATCAAACTGCTTTCTCTTACATGTTAACCTCCAAGGACCAGGTTTGAGGGACACCTTTGTGAGTGGGATGTCAGTAAATGATAATATACCCAGAAATAATAATATTTAAAAATTGAATATCTGTTATCAATGTACAGATGTTTATATGTGATGGGGAACTTGAGCTATAAAATAAATTTTAAAAATAAGCAACTTCTTTCACCTAGGTGTCAGTTTTAATCCCTGGTTGGAGAGTAAGCACATATGGGAGGCAACTGATTGATGTCTCTCTCTCTCTAAAAATCAATTTAAAAAGAAACACATATCTTTAGATTGTGATTTAAAAATTTTATATTTTTCTCGTTTTGTTCTAAAAGAAATTATAAAAGGTTGTATGTTTGTGTTCAGGCTTTATGCAGAATTTTTCTTATTTGGGGGGAGTTTTCAACTACTGTTTGAACTACTAGCCATTTTTATGGGAAGAAAATGAATACTAGTGGAAAAACCTAGAGTGGATTTGAAAAATTATTATAAGCATTTTGCCATAGATTTGGGTCTTTGACAGAACACCTATTGAAGGATGGAAAGTCCTCTATTTCTCTTCTGCATTTATTTTTCTGCATAGAGAGGTTTTGGATAATCAGGGTTGAGAAAGGATTCAGAGAAATTGTCTTACTATGCAATAGTGAGCCAATGTCCTAACCAATGGGACAGAAACTGGTCTTCTGTATATCTAAGTAGGCAGCCTTGCATTATCAGATTTATAGCAGAGGGGTAGAGGGAGCAGACAGTTAATAAAAAATAAATCTATTAATTTTTACTTTTCGCAACATCCTTTACGTCACCACCAATTAGCACACTCTGTATATAAACTCTGAATCCCTGCAGATTTATTTGTACCTCCAGACATTTTTAGGTAATTTCCTTGTGCTTACAATACATCCCTGACTTATTTCTGCATATTCAAACCCTACTGACCCTCCTTGAAGCCTCCTCAACTAATAATACATAGTCATTTACATCCTTGCTTCTGCTTATGAATTTCAAAGTGCTTTAACATAAGCTAATTCTGTGATCCTCACACAACCTTAGAAGATTAGCCCAAGTATTGTCTTACTATTTTCATGGTTGAGAAAAAGATCGGAGTGGTTTAATTAGCAAACAAGGTCATAGAGCTGGAAAAAAATGCAGCCTGGGAGCCGATCTCCCCTTTAGTGAAACCTACTGCTTCACTTGCATGTGCAGCCTTTATAAGTACTTGGAGCTCTTGGAATCTGTTACATTTTTAAGTAGCCTTTAGGTTCTAACTGGTTGAGCAAATAGCTCACTGATAACCTCGAAATACACTTATCCTCCTCCACATTTTACCTGTAACTTCACTGTGCATGTCTTTTTCCTGTGCTTAAGCCAATATGGAACTTTGGGAACAATGGAACTAATGGGAAGAATATTATAGAGATCATGAGCACTTCTCTCTTTCCTGCTCCCAGCAATCCTTGAAGTAGATAATAGAGTAAATTGAGATATAGACTTATATACTTCATTTATTCATCCCTTCATCTATCCTTTCATTCATTCAGTTAACATAGTTCATCTACTATGTGACATTCCCTGTGTTAGTCAGTGGAAATGCAAGTTGAATGTGTCATATCCTTGATCTTCACGAGCTAAATTTGATTCTTAGAAATAGAAACAATCATAAGCTCTAATGTGCAAAAGGGAAATAAATTACTCATTTCTTCCACCTACGTTGCATCATGAGTAAGCACATGACTGAGACTGAGCCAAATATAGTATAGATCCCTCCTGGAGGACACTCTGAAATGGCTAAATGTTATTCCCCTTAAACTGAGCATTATCTGTCAGAATTTAACATAGCTTGGGGGCTGAGAATGTTAGGCTCCCTCATTTCCCATTTCACATTTAGACTTTAACTTAAATGAAAAAAAGGAAACTACATGAGGGTTATCAAATATTTTAGGAATTCTGCTGTGGGTAAAGATGAGAGAAAACCATGTATTCTACGTAGATCTAAAGTATTTTACAATGGTATGAAATAATTCTGAAATCCTCAGTTCTCTGGCTAGTTATTTGATAAATCAGAAGTTAGGACTTATAAATTTCCATCTTTTTTTTGCCTAGCCAACCTTGGACCAGTAGAAATGTACCTTTCAGGACTATATTCAATAGCCACTCAACACTTTGTTCCCTACGTTGGTTTTTAAAATGAATGGTCCTATGGTCAAAATTATTGCTCCCACTCTCAGAGCTTCATATTCTCATCATTTACTGGATTTAAACTCTATATACTGATTTTGGTTGATATTTCATTAGATAAGTAGTCACTGAACAATCACTACAAATAAAATACTTTGGGAAATTTAGTGGTGAGCCTCCAACAATGGAAATAACATAAAAACCATAGCAATCATACAAAGCTCAATAAAGATAGTCCTCAAAGGAAGTAATAAGAATTGGAATAACATACTAGAGGTGAGAAGACAATTATATCTCAGAGGAGGTTACGGTGGAACTATACCTCAAAGAATAAATATGGTTTGCACTACAGAAATAAGAATGGGAAGATATAACAAACTAACAGTACAGCCTAAGCAGATAAGAGCCCCAGCTTTGATATTCTACAACTATGCATTTTATTGGACAATATTAATATTTATTCTGTTTCATATACTTAATATATTCATAAGATTTTTTTATTTAGTCCTGAGTATATTTTTGTTATAAAAGTGTCTGTTAAATAATTGGAGAACAAAGTGGACACAGATTCATGGATGCAGAGAACAGACTGACAGCTGTCAGAAGAGAAGGGTGAGAAATAAATAAATACTCATGGGTACAGACAATAGAATGGTGATTGCCAGAGGGAAGGGGAAGTGGGAAAGTACAAGAGGGTAAAGGGAGGGGTATAAATGGTGCTGGAAGGACACTTAACTAAATATAATACAGTTTACAGAAGCTGTATTATAGAATTGTATATATGGAAAGTGTATAATTTTATCAAATTTCACCTCAATAAATTCAATAGCATAAAATAGTTGCTATCTTTTACAAAATGATACTCTACTAAAATGCAAGATTTAAAATCAAGGCTCATGTTTTTTTTAAAAAAATTATGATGTAATACAATGCTGCTTTATTGGTAAATTCTCATATTTCCTGAAAATCTCATAATTTAATGGTGACATTTCAAAATGCCTTCATAAAATTAGGATGATTCCAGAAAGCTTGAAAACAGAGGGCAGATATTCCCATGATATATGATCTTCCTGAACCTCTACCTCATACACTCCTAACATCCTTTCAAATCATATAGAAAGGCCGATTTTTCCTTCTTTGTACACAACATTCATTGTTTTTCCTCTCTCTGAGCTATTATTTATTATTTAACTTGGTTACTGTATTATTTAAAGGAAAAAGTAGTTTGCAGTATTGCCTTATGAGAGATGCTATATCGGGTAAAGTGATATTGATTGCATTGTAGCTATTAACTACCATTCTAAAGACAAGGAAGGAGTGCAAGATAGTGAATCAGGGCAAGACTTATCTTTATCCTTTTACAAACTAGAAGGGGAATAAAATTAGCAAATATTCAAAAAAAAAACTTAAGAATTTCTTCTTCAAGATTCATAAAATCAGTGTCAATGTTTAAGATAATGGGTGAAATCACAGAAATGAAAATGACCCAAAAAAACAAAGAACTTATATTTTAAGAGGGCATACAAGAATAATCAAGCTGTTTTAATTTGATTTTAGTCCACATTTTCAACATGAACTGCTAAGTCCTTCACACAAGTATATTGTCTAGTTAGACTGTCTGGAATTCTTGCTATATCTTATTCTAAAATTTTCAGATTTAATAACAATATAAATTTTCATATACTTTCATTCCCTGGTATTTCTTCATTAATATAACTGGATCTCTGTTCTTGTTGTGAATGTAGATATTGGTGGAATGCTCTTATAAGTGAGAATTAACCAAGCAAATGGAAATTCTTATATTTCACAAAGGGAAATATTCCTAAATGGATCCCTAAGAAGACTTAGGAGGCATAAATAACCCAGTGGAGTAAAAATAGTCAGAAAACGTAAAATGGAGAAACACATTAAAAAAAAATCAAACCGAGAGAAAAGCAGCAGATGTCAAATGCTCAGTAGGAAGTCAAAGCATAGGGACAGTAAAATTCAGAGTAGAGAACAGAGGTCAAGAGATTAAGTGGGAGGTTATTTCTGGGAAAAAATAAAGAAGAGGTGTAATTTATCACTGACATTTAATTGGCCTCCGTGGTAAGATGCATTGAAGTACCACCAGTATTTAAAAGCCTATAGCTAGGGCAGAATTAATCAATCACATTTCCAATTGGATTCATCCCTCTGTTAAGTGTTGTGGCAGTAGAAAATATATGCTGCTTTAAAGGAAGTTAGAAGATCCATGTACACATAAATCAAATAGAAAATACTGTTTCAGGGCTCAGAATATTGGTTTTCATAGTCATTGTAAAACACCTTGTTCATAGTGATTGATCAGCAAACACTTGTTAAGTGAACATAAAAGCTGTTGGTGTTTTCCAAATTTTTTGTACTGTGGAATTTGAGAAGAGGAGAAATTCAATGAAGGATAAGTGATGAAGAAGGTATAAAAGAAGGTGGGTCTTCAACTATATTTTTTATTGTAGAAGAGACAATAGGAAGGAAGAATGAATTTAAGGAAAAATAAAGATGAGATAATTTCTTCTAGAAACATACTATATATTTCCTTTTCTCTAAGTAACATTCCCTAACGTGTTTCTGGTTTTTAAAATTTTAATATAACATAAATGTCCTTTCCTACTTGCCATGGACATAAATCCATATGTAAGACGAACTCTTAGGCTCTTAAAGCCATGACAGAGCTCAAGAATGATCTTGAACTCACTGCTCTTCGGCCTCCCATCTCTTCACCCTGTGGAAGGAGAATGCTATAGTCCTAATCTCCATGGTTTCTAAGTCTGAAGCGAAACCTTATCTCATTGTACCATTGCTGTTGTTATTTTACATGATACCCATTCAAAGATATTTATTCATGCTGCACGGTCAAAATAAATGTATATATTTCTGTACATATTAAAGTTTTTACTAACTTGTACCAATACAATTGAAACAATAAGCTCAATAATAACAACAACATAACTAATTAAGTTGATGATTGTTTAATTTTACTTTTTACAATGCATATGTTTTTATCTAGATGAACACAATGTAAATTATAACCATCTAGTAGCAAATATCTCATGTGAAGTGTGTGCCCAATGATGGAAAGCTGCTGAAATGTGAATTCCTCATGCTGCTGCCCATTGTGGGGGAGAGACAGACGCGAGGCTCTGCAGTTGTCCATGGCTTGATCATTGCACAAATGATCAACTTGTGAAATGAGGAACTGATGTTTGTTTATATTTGCGTGCACAAATACACACTAGTGGCGCATTTGATCAAATTAAGAGAAACAAACAAATATACTATGCTCATGGCATTTGTTCATTCATATACTCATTCATTCATATATTCATTCTTCCATTCATTTATATGCAAGAATTTTGTAAAACAAAATTGAAAAAAATCATATAATATAGCATCATGAATATCATATCCTAGGAGCACAAATTAAGTAAAAGGGAACTAACTTACATCAAGTATTAGGAGCAAGCACTATGTCAAGTATTTTACATACACCCATTGTATTTAAACTAAACATGTGAAAGATACACAGGCAAACTTGGATGTGACTTTTCAGATAAATCTTAATAATAAAGAATGGTCGTTAAGACAAGAGCAAAGGTGTAGGATTTGAATGTTATTTCTACTGTGTTGGAGGAATATGAGAAAGTTCACTGTATCTTAGAGAATAAAGCACACTTGACACTATGTTTAGATAAGAGATGAAACAGTTAACTGGATCAAGTGCTTAAAGATTTTGAAATTAACTTTAGATTTGGAACTTCTGCTGTGAGCAATAGAAAAAGGCAATTAAAACAAAAATGCTATTAAATTCCATATTTTATAAAGAAAAATATGATATGATTGATGATGAGAAATTGAAGAGGAAGAGACTGAGGTGGAAAGTGGTTGAAATACCCTATCACATGAGGGTCTGTGAGCCAAAACAGTCAGAACGCTATTGCACAAGAGGAGGTTAATTAAGAGACATTTTGAGAAAAAAAAATAAATAAACAACTGTACTCTGCAACCTATTTGTGCTAGCAGATGTTATTGTTCCCTGAAAAGTAGACATGTAGAATAGAACTATCACATTTATTTTGAAAGCTGATGGAAGCTCTTGGATTAGATGTGTGGCCACAATGGTTTCTTAATCAGTTATCTTAGTACTTTAATTACCCTGAACAGTACAAAGCTAATTAATTACAGATCTCCTCAGCAGGAGCCTGCCTCAAGAAATTGACATCATGGTAAAATACAGATCAGAAAGCACCCTTTCCACAGGCAGGGCAACCACAAAGACGGGTCCAGAGGTATTGAGCCAAGCTTTCTCTGATTCTTCCCCTCCATTCAGACCAGACTTCCACCCCTACCTGGAGAAGAGGAAGTGGTGGTTGTAGAGGGTAATCACTAGTGTGTCAGTCACCTGGGGATCTTGTTAAAAATACAGATATTAATGAAGTATGTTTTGGTTAGTCCCTTAGAATTTACATTTTACATTTTCAAGAAACTCCTCAGAAATTCTTATGCTCATGGCCCATGGAGTAGTTAGGGTAGTTACTGTGACAGTTTTCCATTGCTGAAGAAAGCTTTATGATTCTCACTACATCTGGGTTGAATAGGGCTCTAATTCTCTGATTTCTTGCAGAGTTCAGGACCGAGAACATTTTTTTCTTTCTTTGGCACATTATAACTGGGTAGGCTCACAGTAACCAGTAATTGCTGGAATCTTGATAAATGTGCTCTAACACAACTATAAGAGGCTAATTCAATTAAATACTCATAAACCATCCAGAGTTAGAAATGTTGATTCTCTTTCATACTTTTCATATATTCTTCCTTCTGGCTTCAGAGGGCTTAAATATTTTTAAATTAGCTCATTCTGCCGCCAGACGTCTTCATTTCTTCATTTGTTTTATTTGATCATATTAACTTATAAGCTGACCCATATATTTTTGGTATGTACTTGGGGACAGAAATACAATAATGAAATTAGAATTTCCTCCACTAGAAGTTGGGCTTCAGTGTGGCTCTGCTTAAGTGGCATCTTTATTTTCTTCATCACAGTGCTTTGCACATAATAAATCCTTAATAAATATTGTTATTGATGTATACATTTTAATTTTTTATTATTTATGTGGGTCTGAAATATTTAGTTTCACAAATCTCTTTTTTTACTTCTCCCTTTAGAACTTTACCCAATTCTTTTGTCTTCAGAGTGATAGCAAGTATCTCAAGTTTATCCTTTCAGCTTGGAGGTGATAATTCTCCATTTTGGGGGAGATGGATGCTATCCTCCAGCATTTGAACACTTAATTAAAGCATAAAGAATGCTTAATTAGGGTAATAAATGCAATTAAACTATTTATTATGGAGAAACTGCAGCTCAATTTTTAAAGCAACAGAGAGGAGATGACCAGATGGGTTAATTAATCAGTGTTAACTCTCATTTGATGAATACTTTGAGATTCTCTGATACAATAAGACTATAAAGATGCCATTAATTGTTGTTTTTATGTCTAGATAGAACATAATTTGGACCTTACTTCCTAGCCCTCTTCATTTAACAAAGTTTTCACTTGCAAAGTTGACTTTAGCTCCCGTGGGGTGTAGCTATCTTGTTTCTATCTCTTGATCGTAACTCAGACTATACTACAATAGAAGAAGGTAAATGTCAATTTTCAAGATTTTAAGGTATTTGTTTACATATTGAGCAATATACTTCATTATTTCTTTTAAGAGAGAAGCACATTTTTAATCCTCACATGAGGATATGTATTTTGAATATGTTTACCAATTGAATTTTCAGATAAAGAGGAAAGGAGAGGAAGAGAGAGAAACATCAATCAGCTGACTTCTATAAGTACACAGTTGGGGGGTGGAACCCACGACTTAGATATGTGCCCTGACCAGGAAACAAACCCACAACCTTTTGGTATATAGAACAATGCTCCAAGCAGTAGAGCTGTCCAGCCAGTGCAAATAGAAAAAAACATATTTTGCTGTCACTGATGTTAAGCTCTGTGAGTACCAATATTTTTCTGTAAGTAGAAAAGACTATAATCTTCTACAGTATGCTACTGAGTCTTACTTTTCCTCAGCCACTCCTTTTTGAATACCTAATATATATATATACCCTCTATAAAAGAAGCTTTGGTTGCTTTCAATGGCTTTTATTAATATTTTTGTAAAAATGGTTGAGTCTCTTTCTCATACCTACTATACCATATTTTTCATTGGATTCAATTTCTGGTTGGAAAAAAGAAATCAACCAGTGTCTGATATTTAAATTATTAGAGGAGTTAACTCTGACTCCAAAGGCAGAGCTAGTTATCTCCTCTCTTGTGTATGTACCAGTACACAAACAGGAGGCAATGGGTAGGCAGAAGAAGAAAAATGTCTGTGGCCTCCATAGCTCTTTGTCAAGACTTTACACAAAAGTACTGACTGTACTATAATGGGAAATCAACTTGCCAAAACATTACAAGAGGCTGAAGCTTCTAACTCACTGAAATTCTACTTAAATTATTATATGCTTGGATGGCTGCAAGAACAATAGATAGCTGTGTAATTAATACAAACCATGTCAGCCTCCCTCACTTCCTTCTCATCTCCATGCAGACCAGTAATGAGGCACCTCCTGACACACAATCACAACACACTGACAAAGCATCATGGTGTGTGAAAAAAGATACAGACAACTCCAAGAACCGTGACATTGCTAGCAAGCACAGTTCCTCTTCATCAGAGACTTTACATCCCAGGCTGTCCCGGCAACAGAGGCTCCTTTGGAGAAGTCATTGCCTCCTGGGCTACAGACAAACTTCCAGGTCTGAAGGGATCTTTTTATGGATCATATAGAAAGCAAAAGTTGTTACTTTGAAGAATTAGTTTCTTCTTTCTTATGTTACTACTGGAATCCCAGGGGATGGAATTCATGTACTGTAGGGGGTGGGTAGGGGGGTCCCTTCAGCCTGGCCTGTGCCTTCTCACAGTATAGGACCCATTGGGGGATGTCTGGCTTAGGCCCACTCCCCTGTGTGTGATACTTAAATGATTAGAGGAGCTAACTCTGGCTCCAAAGGCACAGCCAATGTACTCCTCTCTGTGTATGTACCAATAATATACATATTCTGGGGGAGTGGGCCTAAACTGGCAGTCAGTCATCCCCCGAGGAGTCCTGCCACCACCAATTCACTCACCAGCTATGAGCTTGGCTTCTGGCTGAGCAGTGCTCTCCCTAAGGGAGGCATCTGTCCCCTGGTGATCAGTGTGCAACATAGCAACATGTCGTTCCACCATTTGGTCAATCTGCATATTAGGGTTTTATTATATATGATAAATAATTGTATTCATTTTCAGTATTGAGAAAATACTGAAAATGAATACAATTACACATTCTACTGCTTTTTTTCACCACTACATATGAACACGACATGAAATCTGAATTTCTTTGCTTATGGCCTCATCCAATAGATTAAAAAATGATAATGAAGTTAACTTTTGTTATTTAAAAAAAAAGGTGAAAATTTTACCTGATATACCACAAAATGTAATCCTTACCACTGGGTTTTATTTGAGTCTGTATATCAGTGTCACCATTTTATATAATAAAAAGCTAATATACAAATAGACCGAATGGCAGAACAACCAAACAACCAAGCACTATAACGTGTTCTGACCATCAGGGGGCACATGCAAAACATGGAGGGAATCAGCAGCAGGCGGCAGAGTGCCTAACATGGTGGACCTCGACCATGGCTGGATGGTGGAGCAGGTGAGCAGGGTCACTAGACCAAGGTGGGACACTGGTCACTATCATCGGGGCGAGCCTCTGGTGGTTACTGAAAACTCTTTGTTCTTGCATGCTGCGATTCTTCCTGGTGCCGGCCCTGCTCTCACTCGCTGCTGATGCCCAGTGCCAGCCATGATTGCTTGGTGCTGTCAGCAGGTGCAAGTGGCTGATGCTGGCCCTGATCACCCCTCAGGGCTTCTCCACCTACCCCTGCTCCTGAGGAGTGATAGGGGCAGCAGCTACATCTTGTACCCACTGCCAATGATGGCCCCTTTCACATCCATTGCCAGCACTGGAGCTGCCGCTTGTACCCACAGGCAGAGCGAGCCTTGCTTGTACCCACAACTGGCCACTCGTACCTGCTGCCAGCACCCAGAATCAGTCCCAATCATTGGATACCATCAGTGGGTGTGAGTGGCAGCTGCCACCCCTGATCATCCCTGATCACCCCTGAGGGCTTCTCCACCTCCCCCTGCTCCTGAGGGGCTACTAGGACAGCAGCTGCCGCTAGCACCCGCTGATGGTGCCAGCATGTGGGTATGAGCTGGACTGGTGCTGACAGTGCATGGGGAGCAACAGAAGTGGGAGCAAGGCTTTCAGCAGACAGGAGACCCTGGGGACCATGGTGGGAGAGGCCAAGACCTGCCCGTGTGCCCACCGCAGCCTTGTGACCCATAATTCCTTTCAAGGTACATGAATTCATGCACTGGGACCCTAATTAATTGATATGCTTAGTGCATTCTTTCCTTATCTAACTATGCAAGTTGTTACAGGTAATATTTAAAAGCCTTTACTTGACCTTTATATAATTAGTGAAATAAAATTTACATGCAGAATTATTGAATGCAGTACAATCTAATTCCAAATGTAAAAGACAAACAAGATAGAGGATGGGAGATCAGTGACTGAGAACAGAATTACTACAGGAGAGTACAAAACAGGTAAATTCCTCTAGGATTAGTAGACTTTGAAGGAAGAACTTTCCAGACAAGAGGATATGTCTGAGAATCAAGAAGATTTTATATTTAATAAAAAAATAGTCACTAAGAATATCCTCATAGGTAGTAATATGAAAAGCAATAATGTTCTGCACTGAAAATAAACTTGGTTATTAAAGAAAGGAAGACATAACATATAGAGGTTTTATTGTTAAAGACCTTGAAACTTATGTTCTAGACTTTTAGAGAAGTCTAATATGCAAGACAGAAGTGGATAATTTGAAAAAAAGATAATAATATGTCTCATAGCATAAACTTTAGCCTTTATGATAATTCATATTAAAAAAATATCAACGGCAAGTGGAACAATCCAATAAGATATCCTGAGGGTGATACATAGGTCTTGAGTTCAATTTTTAACTAATAGCTAATATTTGAATTTATAGAGACAAGAATAAATACCAGATGGAAGTAAAGCATAATATAAGTCATGAAGTCATATTACTCATTGTATGTTTATGGGGCAATAAAGATATTAATTAAAGACATGATGAAATATGGAATAGTGATCCAGTGAAGTTAAAAAAAACTGATAGCCCACCCGGTGTGGCTCAGCAGTTAAGCATCCAACCAAGAACCAAGAGTTCACTGGTTTGATTACTGGTCACAGCACATGCCTGGGTTGCAAGCCTTGAACCCCAGGAAGAGGCATGCAAGAGGCAGCCAATCAATGATGTTTCTCTCTCCTCATTGATGTTTCTCTCTCTCTCTCCCTTTCCCTTCCTCACTCTCTAAAATAATCAATGAAAAGATATTAAAAAAAACTGATAGAAAGCATTTCTTAAAGTAGACTGAGGACAGTGGTTCTATGCTTTGGTTTTTAGGCACCAGAGAGACTATGAAAATAAAGCCACATGTTCATCAGGCTCCAAGTACACATCGAAACATGTGTCTACAAAATAATGAGTATACCTGCAACACACATATCCATTAAATATCTAGAAGTGTGATTAATACAATTAAAATATATTTAATAAATTAAATATCTCCTAATCTAATCACATTCTATATTTTCTCAACTAACAGGTATGGTTATTATCTCATAGTCAGGCATGCATTGCTTCCTTAAAAATGCTGCCAACTATATTTTTCAGATATCTTATCTAATAAAAGAGCAATATGCAAATTAACCATTACTCCATTATACCCACAAGCCATGCCCACCAGCCAATCAGGAGCAAGTATGCAAATTATTCTAACCAAGATAGCTGTGGCCAAGGAGCAAGCAGGAGGATTGGGTTTGTCTGGCAATGGAGGAAGCCAAGCTTTCTGCACACCCTGGCTGGCCCAGGCCTCCATTGAATGCTACAAAGTTTCAATTGTAGAAGATAAATAAATCCCAACAAAAATGGCTTGGCCATGGAGCAAGTAGGAGGTTTGGCTTTGCTCAATGCTACAAAGTTTCAATTATAGATCATAAATAAATCTCAGATACAAGGGCCTCCACTTGGATTTCTGGGGGTGTTTGGCTAGCCTGCAAACCACCACAGGCCCCTTGCCCACACCCCAAGGAAACTCCACCCTGATCCAAGACACCCTTCAGGGCAAACCAGCTGGCTCCCACCCATGCACCAGGGCCTCTATCTTATCTAATAAAAGAATAATATGCAAATTGACCATCACTCCAACACACAATATGGCCACCCCCATGTGGTCAAAGATGACTTCCCCCATGTGGACACAAGATGGTCACCAGAAGATGGCCAGCAGTGAAGGGCAGTTGGGAGAGATCAAGCCTGTAGGGGAGGGCAGTTCTGGGCAATAAAACCAGCAAGGGAGGGCAGGTGGGAGGGACCAGGCCTGCCAGGGAGGGCAGTTGGGAGAGATCAAGCCTGCAGGGGAGGGCAGGTAGGGGTGACCAGGCCGGCAGAGGAAGGATTTTGGGGGCGAGCAGGCCTGCAGGACAGGGCAGTTGGGGGGGGGTCCCCCAAGCCTGCAGGGATGAGCAGTTGGGAGGGGGACCAAGTTTGCAGGGAAGAGCAGTTGGGGTCTCCAGGCCTACAGAAGAGGGGAGTTATTGATGCAGGCCTGCAGGGGAGGGCAGTTAGGGGCAAACAGGCTGGCAGGGGAGCAGTTGGGAGCCAGCAGTCCTGGATTGTTATAAGGATGTTCGAATGCTGTTTAGGCCTGATCCTACCTGGATCCAGCCTATACGGGCAGACAGACATCCCTTGAGGAGTCCCAGATTGTAGAGGGTGCAGGCTGTGCTGAGGGACACACCCCTCCATGCACAAATTTCATGCACTGGGCCTCTAGTCAAATATAAAATATATGTCAGATGTTTAACATTTTCATTCATTTTACTTATTGATTATTTGATATTTAAATTTTAATAATGTTACTAACATAAATATGGCCATTAAAATTGATATATTTTATTGTTGTTTCTTCTTAAAGTTTTAATAATTAATTCAGAATCTATTTTTAATGTGTAGAGTTATAAAATATGTACATTTTTGAATGACACTTGTTTCTTCTAACTCTATTTGTCCCCACAGAATTTGACTGTTTTCTTCATCTAGTAGCATTTGTTGTGTATTATTGAAGACCAGAAAGCAAAGGCATGTTTAGGATTTAGCTGATAGTGGCACATTTCGAAGCCAAACAAGCTTGTTTCATTACCCCAGACTTTGGATTTTCATCACTTACAACATGTCAACTTGCTAAGCACAAATGTTCCATCCTCCAAAAAGCACTAAATATTGAAAACAAGATTTGACGAGCTAGAGTAAATAGGATAGAAATGATATAATGATACAGCTCAAATTTACCAAGAAGTTTTATCACAGACAAATAGTAAAGAAAAAAAACCACACACCAACTTGTTTTCCAACTTCAGTCCTCACCCCAGACACACAGCTGTTACTCCTATAAGTTATTTGGAAACAATAATATTTTTTTTTCAAATAGAGAATGCTTGTGGATATGCATTTGATAGTGGGATGTATAGTAAATGTAATGTTGAATTAAATGCATTACAGTAAAATTGCACTTTGATTTGTGACCTTACTGTTCAAACTACATTGGAAGGAAAGAATTAACTCAGCGAGTCTGGATTGATCAAACCCTGGACATGTCAAAGACAGGCCTGTCTTCAGGTCCACCCCTTGGCCAACTTTTTGGAGATAGTCTCTGAGTCTGATAAGGTTGTTTTGTATGCCTGAGGTCTTGGCCCACTTAACTATATAAATTTATTCTGACAATGTGATTTCTGGTAAGTGCTTGTTTTCCTCCTGGAATTGAGAGGGACTGGAGTCTTTGTAGTTGAAAATATTGAACCTAGACATAGGCTGATATGACTACACCCCAGTCAAATACCTGGACACTAAGACATGGGTTAGCTTCCTTGCTTGGCAAATGTGCGACATATGCCTTTTCCTTTGCTGGCCTTTATGTGTACCCTTTAGAAGTAAACCATAACCATAAATAAGGCAGCTTTTTATTTTAGTTATGTTAGTCCTTCTAGAGAATTATCAAGCCTGAGGGTGGTTTGGGGACCCTCATCACACTACTCTTTTCTGATTCTCAGTAAAAACTTTCCTAGTTTGACCCTCATTGTTTTTCTTCTACTGTGAACTCTTAACACTTATCAATACCAAATAATTCTAGGGTTTTGAAGAGCTCTCACTTGAATTGTTTATTATTGTTTTATATATACTCCTTTTCAGTTAAATAAATTGCTTACTTTAGCACAAACACTGTGATTACTGCTTTCTCCAGAAAACTTGATATTTTTTATATTAGTCAGCAATAACTAGACACAGTCAATGCTTTTACAGTAATGATCAGCCAAGAAACTCGTGGAATTCTTGGTGAACTAGAAATATCTATTAGTAAGTAATCTAATTATTTGCTTCTTAATGATACTTCCTACTCCTACTTCAGTATCAGCACTGTCACCATTTTACCCCTAAACTTTACCTCATTAGAATGTTATTCGAATGAGCATGCAGACATATTCTGGTGTCTTCTAGCCTCTGTCAATAATGGCAGAAAGAAAAAAGAAACAAAAATAAAATGAGAAAGAAACATGGAGAAAGAAAAAATAAAAAGCTCACATATATCTATTCCAGCTATTTCCACACTTCTATGCTAAATTCTTGAAAGTGTTAAAGTCTCAGCCTCCTCTTGCTCTAGTACCATCTTCTTTCCTCAATCTACTTATAAAAAGCTGATACCCCTTCATGACATGAAAACTGCTCCTGAAAAGGTATCCAACAACTTATCTGTTATCTATATCAATGATTATTAGATCAATTACTAATAGAACTAGAAATATCTATTAGTGATTGATCAACTACTAATAGATATGAAATAATTAGACCAATTACTAATAACTCACCCAAGACTTGCCCCCTTCCTGTCCGTAACATGCATCTGGTCACAGATGAAAAGTCGACCTCATGTACCCCATATCTGAACATCTCTGTTAAACAATCCCTTCTCACAGAGTTTTCCACAGATTCAGCTAGGACTTTTTCAATAACTAGCAGGCCAACTTTTTTCAAATGCTGCTCCTTTACTCATTCACAAGTATTGATCCTGAAAATACCCTCCAATAAACTTTTATATGCAAATATCTATCTCACTGATTCTTTGAAAACCAATCTATGATATTTGTTACCATGAATGACCTAAATGGAAGGCCCTTGTGAAATTGAGATTTTTGGATATGCATGCAATGAGAACTCCATCACTAGAAATAGTTATAGAAGCATTATAACTGGGTTCTGTCAGCAATTTTTCATGCTTTTGGAGGTATCAAATTGAGATGGTGCATTGAAAGAAAGGAATGAACTAGCAGTGCTTGAAAATTATTAGGAAATGATAATTATAAGAGCAATAGAATTTAATGGCTGATGTTAGGTAATACTTATGTCTTGAACAAAGAGAAGGGAAAGCTAAAGATGATTCATCACCAAAGGTTAAGTATAAATCCCAAAAACATTCTTGTCATAACAGCAGAAAAGACTGAGAATCAGGCCTAAGGCTTAATGGTAAGCATAGCAGAGCTTAGTTCTCAACTTTGGAAACTAACTAGTAGAAGTAGTATATCATGAGCAGGGACATACCCCAGATTTATTTGACTCCTCTCTACTTTTAAAGTGGTACACTCCTCTGTGTTAAGAGCTAGTATTCCTCCCATGCCTGAAGATGATGCAGGATTTTCCACCTTGAAGGACAACACACCCTTACTTCCATTTTCTTTCTTACCAAATGATTAAATCACTCTATAACCTATTCAGGGAATGGTTAGGACTGCTAGGAGAGAAAAGGGATCTAAGCTTGAAAAAGCTGAAGGACTTAACCTTTATATATAGACAGGAGTCAGAAAAGTATGAACGAGGCCATGATGTTGTGGGGTAGAGCATAAAATGTGATAAGTGAGCACTCCTCCATAATGTATAGGAGGTAACACCTGTAAAAAATTCTGTAACATAATACTAACATATTGCTAGGGTGACCTTTGTAAACTTGGAAAAGAAATGTCCATAGCAAATGATATAGGTATGACAGTAGTACCATGACAGATGGGTGGAGCAGGGATCAATAGGCTCAGAGTTTGAATATCCAATAGACAGCTAGAAAGTAATAAAAATGTGCATTTTCTAAAGGAGGAAAATATCCTCTGTTTATCAAAGCAATAATTAGCATTTTAGTAAAGGTGAGCCCAGCATCACTGAGAAGCTCAGTGGTGGTTGTTCTCTGTATATCAGGGATGATGGTAGGAGGTTTCACAACTGGCCTCCCTGAACATGGGGTTGATACAGTCCTCATACAGTAAATGTCAGGCATCAGTCTGTTCAACATTCAGAAGACAAGTGGGTGTAATCATTATAAAAAGCAGCAAACTCACAGTGACAGATAGGGATCCGTATCTGCAGAGAACTATGGAGACGGTTCATAGAGCAAAACATCCCTATGGGCAAGATAGACAGGCTGCCAACAAAAATATTGCTTAATGTATACAAAAAGAAGAAATCAAGTATGGATAATCAAGAAGGTAAGGGCTGCTGCCTCAATAAATAAATCATTATTCCCTTACCAAAATTACAGACTTCATCTATTTTTTAATCTCTTGTGATCTATTAACTAAATGAGAACGGGATCTCTGGGGAAAACAAACCTAAAACAACATGGGAAATATATATGGAAATGATGACTTCAGTCTTTCTCCAGAGATCAAACCAAATGAGCAAGATGGCAAGAACATTGAAGGAGTAAGCCCTTTTGGGAAATAATTCTCCATGGGTCTCCAGCATTTCTGCACGTTTACAAGCAGAGGCACCAACTGTCTTTGTTCTAGACTATCTTTTCAAGAATGTTTGTCTACTAAAGAGATTTGGAAAATAGATGTCTCTCCAGAGCAAAGGGTAGGTTTTAGACACTATTCACAATAAAGACAAAGTCTCCCTCTGGGACATACGTGAGACAGGCTTACTATTTATTTTAAAAGATTCCTGTTGACTAATCTTAGATTTTCTCAGCTGTGATGCAAATGTACAGTGTGTACAACATTCACCTGGAACTTTTTACATATCCCAATAGGTTTTGGTGTCAAGGAAAATGGAGGCAAACATAATGTCCATGCTGCTTGCTATGTTGTGAGTAAGACACCCTTCATCTCTGATCATGGGTTTTGTGTCTTCATCCAAATCCATAGTAGGAAAAATTTTTTAGTTTGCAAGTAGAATAAAATTTTATATCCTTGACAGTTCTTTTTTGTTGTTAATTCTCATCCAAAGATATTTTTTTCCATTGATGTTTATAGAGTCAGGAAGAGAGGAGGATAGACAGAGAGGGAGGAATATTGATTGGTTGCTTCCCCCAAGCACTAAGACTGAGATCCTGAAAATGAGGTACATGCCCTCGAATGGAATTGAACCCAGGACCCTTCAGTCTATGGTGCGGATGTTTTCCACTGAGCCAAACTGACTTGGGCTTTCATAAAATGAGGAGACCTGCTACATCAGTAGTCTTTAGAACCCAATATTCTCAGGCACAAGGCATCATTATATTCCTCACCTCCCTGTACTAACAAAAAGAATAAGGATACAAAATATCTGGTAGGTTTCTATGTATTCTGAAAACATCATTTTCTGCAGGTGAGAATATACTTCTGACATGTATAGTAGATGACTTTAAAGGAAGCCAGTTTGGATAAAGTCCAGAATTTGAAGGGACTCTGAAGCATATATATCTAGACTGTAGCATGAACAGTATCTCTGTTGGAAACAGATATTGTTTAGAAAATATGGAAAATCCCAATAGGAGAACCACAATGTAGCCCACTAGGTTGCTGGACCAAGACCATACCAGCTGCAACCGAGAATGAATGATCCTTCATAAAATATACCCTGGCTTGATGTAAGACAAGAGATACTTGTGTTCATCATGTGTCATGAAGTGGGCTTGGGAAAAGAAGCACCCATCAATAACTTAACTCTGTAGTACCATCAACCGTAAGACTAATCAAGATGCAAGCACATTGAAGGATGAAGGCCTTTTGGGAGACAATTCTCCATGGGCCTTTTCAACAGGGATCCATTTTTACATGGAAGTAGCACATCTAGGCCAAGTCATAAACAGGTGTGGAGCTCACAAGTAATCTGCAAAAGTAGATGTCCCAGAACCCTGTGCCATCCACTATATTGAACCAATGCCTCTTCATCATACCATATTTCTGATTGTATGAGGCTCATCCATTCCAACCACATATGAACATACAAACATTTTATAGAACTTGTTAATAAAAAAAGGTTTTTTTTCACCCTGCCCTTCTTCATTACTACATTTCTTATTACCCAGATAAAACTATTTTTTGGACTTTTAATAGATGTGTTTGCTATTTTCTTCTATATCTCTAAATGATATACTTATATATAGTTACTTTGGAATTCTTTTCACAAAGATGAGATCCTAGTAATCTTTCTCATACCATTTTGACCTCACACATATACATTTTTCTTATCTTTTTATTACTCACAAATGATTACCTCATACTTTGGAGTAAATCGGTATTTAGTAATTTATATATTAAGTAACTTTTTGTTTCTCTTAAGTTAATGATTTTGTTAACTATAGTTTCCTATAGTTTATTCCATATTTCCTTCTTTTGTTGGAATTTTACTTTAATACATTAATATCCTTTAGATATTCTTTCTGTCATCATTTTGAAGCATTTTCTTATGTTGTCTTCTGACTTGCTTTTAGAAGCAGCTAAAATCTACCTACCCTCTGGGATTTTCCTTCACTGGGATCTAGAGCATTTCCTTTGCTTATCTACTAATGTCAGAATCCATGTTTCTGTTATGCCATATCTCCCTTTTTTATTTACTTTTTTTTTGTCTTCTAACATCACTATTGATTGACAGTGATGAGGTATAATATCCTTGGGCAGAAATAATTTCCTCTCAGAATTTTTTAAACCTTTCTCCATTGTCTCTTAATTTTAAGTTTTGCTTTGTTTGTTCTGCTTTGTTTTTAGAGATTTGATGCCACTTTTTGATGTCAGCCCTTAGTATGCACATTTCTTACTCTCTGAAAACTTTAAAGTAACCTGTTTATCCCATCATTCTGAAATTCAAGATAATGTGTTTTTGTATAGATGTATTTTCATTCATTTTCTTGGGCCCCTCATAGGCTCTTTTTCAGTCTGGCATGCAATTTCCTTGATTCTTAGAAATGTTCTTAAATTGTCTTTTATTGATTTTTTTTTCTTGGGTTCCCTGATCATTTTCTCTTGAACTCTATTATTGCAAATATTGTACCTTCTGTACTGGCCTAATAATTTTTATGTTGTCTATTATTTTTCATCTCAGTCCTTTGTACTTACTGATATAATTTTCTTAAAATTTATCTTTCAATATTTTTATTTTATTTCATTTCTATTATAATTTTTATTCACTAAAGCTCATTTTTTTATTCTTGTTCTTTTTTTATTATTCACTCCTTATTTCAGATTATCTATTTCTCTGAGGTTATCTGGATACTAATCTTCTCTTACCTCTCTTAAATATTTTTCAAAATTTATTTTTCCTGCCTATTCTCATTTTCCACTTGTTTGTTCTTATTTATTTTTTGGCTTATTTTGTGGTTTTCATTAGCTGTCTATTTACATGTATGGGTTTAAAGTAAGATGCTTATTGGAACCTCAGAATGCATAGGTGGGAAATAACTGTGATGTTCGTTGCAGGTAAACTAGTTTGGCTATTTCATTGAGAAATCATTGATGTCAGCACACTTGCAACTTTTTCCATGAGCGAGTCATGTTTTCCAGAGAAGGCTCTTGACTTCTCTGGCGGTGGGGCTGCTGGTTGGGTTAGAAAAGAAGGATAGTAATATTAACAGTTGCTAACATTATGATGCACAGTATAGTGAACTCTTTCACAACTGTGATTAGCATGATCCTGTCTAGAGTTCACTGCAATTCCTCTCTTTGGATGGTGTGAAAGGGGTAGTTACTTGCTTATGCAAAGTGAAAGAAGGAATCTAAATCTAAATCACTGTTTCTCACTGGGAGAAGTGTATTATTATCTTTGGCTGGATAATTCTTTGCTGTGTGGGGTCATTCCATATAGTTCAAAAATGTATCATTGCAGATCCCAGTCCTCTGAATACCAAAGGCCACCCCTTAGTCATTGTGAAACTCAACAATGCACTCCCATATTTCCAGCACTCCATGGGAATGAAACAGCCTAGACTGAGAAGTGATTTATAAATACACTTTTATTACTTTAAGCCCTGTATAAACCTACTCCTTGAGATACCACCAATTCTTGAGATTAACATTTCTACCAGATGCCAGCAATTTTGGAGGATTTTAGAGTTTCTTCCATGAAAATTGAAGTGTTTCTTCAATTTTTCTGCTGCCAGTTTAAATTCAGCTTTTGCGGGCTGGATAAATAGTGTCATATTCTTCAAATTTCTAGCTTTCAAATTTTATTTTTTTGTTTCTTCTCTTTCTGAGTTTGTATAGTTTGACAACTATTCCTTTATTGTTATTTTAGTGGGGTTTCATCAGGGAAAGGAAGTTAATGAGCACATTCTACCTACTGTCTTTAGCCGTTATAAGAAATCCCTTTTGTGTACTATTTCATTTATGTTCACAACAACCATCCGAGGAAGAAATTCAAATTAAGTCCATTTTTTTTAAGCCAAGGAAAATGAGCCTCACAGAGCTTATATTTCTTGTCTGTCTAGCTATTAAGAAACAGATCAATACATTTAATCCAGTGTTCTTACACCCGGCTGTCTGTTCTCAGATGTGTGAGGGTTTTCTTCTGTTTGCCTATGGGTGTGGGTAAGAGACAGTTTACACCATTGGGAGTGTGAGTACTTTTCCAAGGCTTCTTGGACCATAAATAGTAGGAGGCTCCATTTTGCATTGGTTCTCTTAACCCTGCTGAACTACGTGAGCAATACACTAGATGGCCCTCAAAGTCAAGCCTCTCGTGAAAATTTTTCTTCGGATTGTGCCACATGTGAGTTACTATCAATACCCTTCAACCCCCCGTTCTGACTCCATGCCTTACTCGGATATCTACTCCTCAATTGGATAGAAAACTTGAAATATCTTCTTTTTGATAGGGACACAGATTCTTTAGAAAATTCGACTAAAGTAATAAACTTCCACCTAAAAATAATTCTTTTACATAAAATTTCTGTATATATTTTTAGGGAATTTTCAGATTACCTGAATCCAGTGTGAGAGCCCAGGAAGTTTATATATTATTTTAATTTAATAATAGTAGAACTGTATTCTGAAAAGTACCCACCCAAATTTGTACTCTTTTGTATATAAGAACTAGAAAGACTAGCATTCTTTCCCCAGGACTTTTAAAATATGCTTTTGAAAAAGAACCTTTGAAGCTACTGTAGGCATTAGTTATTTTAAGTCACTCTTACCATGTTTTTTTCTTTTCTGTTTTAATGAACAAGTTAACTTCTAAAAATTTCAGCTCATAATAGTGACTATGAAAAAGAAGGTTGGGTAGCTGTGTGGAGGCTTTGCCTCATCTCTTGGGACTTTCTAAAAGTATTCTCCATTGATAGAATAACTTCAATGTCTAACAATTTTCCTCCTTACATGTTATAGTACAGACAATCTACAATAAGTTTTATTCACTCAGTATATTGTCATAGTTAATTTTATGTGTCAGCTTGATCATGCATGGGATGCCCTAATATTTGGTTAAATATTATTCTGGATATTACTATGAAGGTGTTTGGGATGAAATTAATATTTAAATCAGTAACTCTAGCAATGAAGATTCCTCTCTCTTATTTAGGTGGGTCTCATTCAATCAGTTGAAGGTATGTAGAAGAAAAAGGCTGACCCTCCACTAAATGAAGTAGTTCTTCCTGCTTGAGCCTTCAAATTGGTATAATATCTATTTTCTTTCCTTTGGACTTGGGACCAAAACATTGGCCCTTTCAAGGTTTCAAATTAAACTACACCGTTGGCACTCTGGCTCCTCATATCTTAAACTGATACTACATAGTTGTTTCTCTTGGGTCTCCACCTTGCCAAGTCATCCTGGACATAGTGGGACTTATCAGCCTCCATAATTGCATGAGATAATTCGATAGGATAACTTCTCTCTCTCTCTCTCTCTCTCTCTCTCTCTCTCTCTCTCTCTCTCTCTCTCTCTCCCTCTCTCTCTTGATCTATCTATCTATCTATCTATCTATCTATCTATGGAGAGAATATATCCATTGCTACATATCCATCTTATGGGCTCTGTTTCTCTGGAGAATGCTGACTAATACATACATGTTAGAGAGAAGGAGATGTAATGAGAAGAGAAGAAAAGATGATTTAACATATAAGGATGAATAAATGGTTTAATAATGTTTTAAAAGATAAAAAATGGTATGCACTTTTCCATTTAGAATAAAAGATGCCCAGTGTCCTGATGCCATCTCCACAGATAATTCCAGCATATTCTGCAGAGCAGAATTCTATGGAGCCTGGTGGTGAATCTGTTGCCCACAGAACAACCAATTCACAGGACTTTAATAAGCAAAATAATTCATTTATCTGCATGTCAAATCACCCTCCCATCTTTTATTGTTAAACTAGAGGCCAGGTGCACAGAATTTGTGTATTTGGGGAGGGGGGTCCCTCAGCTCAGCATGCACCTTATTGCAGTCCAGGAGCCCTGTGGGGAGTGGGCCTAAGTCAGCAGTCAGAAATCCTTTGCGCTACTGCGCAGGTGGGAGATGCTCCCACCACAACCGCTGCACTCACCAGCCATCAGCCCAGTTTCTGGCTCAGCAGCACTCCCCATGTGGGAGCAAACTGACCACCAGGCGGCAGCTCCTTCATTGAGCAGGATGGGGCCAAAAACAGGTTTCAGACATTCCCCTAGAGGTCCCAGATTATGAGAGGGTGCAAGCCAGGCTGAGGAACCCCAACAGTGCACAATTGGAGCCAAGGAGGGACATGGGAGGTAGGCCAGCCAGGGAGAGACTCCAAGAGGGCTCCAGGGCATGTCTAGCCATCTCTTACAGTCTCCATGGGCCAGACACCAGAAGCAAGTTAACCTACTAGTTGGAGTGTCTGCCCCCAGGTGGTCAGTGTATGTCATGGCAAGTGATTGAGAGGCCTTAGCATATTATTAGCATATTATGCTTTGATTGGTTGAATGGACAACTGAATGATTGGACACTGAGCATATTAGGCTTTTAATATATAGGATAAAAGTTTTTTTTTTCTCATATTTTAATGGTAAGAAAACAAAAATATATTTATAGCCCATCATATTAAAGTGATTTTGTAAGTTGATGGAACTTTAAATATGTAACCATTTAAATGCTTTGTTTTACTTTTTGCAATGTGACATATTAGTACACATAAGAAATCATACATCAAAAAAATGCTGGCTTCAAATTATTCCTCCTCCTATTAGTTGCATGAGTATCACTAAGTCACTTATCTGTGTTTCAGTTCTTTGCTAATTATCCTATACTAGGGGCCCAGTGCATGAAATTTGTGCACTGCGGGGTGGGTGATCCTTCAGCCCAACCTGCCCCCTCACACCTACTGGTAGCCCTTTGGCCTAGGCCTTAGGCCTTGGGCACACAGCCATCACCCTGCAATGGGGCAGATGACTGGCTCCATCCCAGCCCCAACCCCTTACCCCTCTGGCCAGGGACTTAGCCCCAGCCAGTTCGCCCCCGGCTAGCACGAGCTGTCTCAGACACTCCCCCCAGGCCCTCCCAGGCCCTGGCCGCCTCAGAGACACCCCTCAGGCCCTCCCAGGCTCGAGCCACCTCAGCCATCCCCCACACAGCCCAGGCCATCTTAGGTATGGCCCCCAGACCTAGGGCTGCCTTAGCCATGCCCCACGCAGCACAGGCCGCCTAGGTCATACCCCCCAGGCCAGGGCCACCTCGGCCATGCCCTCCCTTGGCCCAGGCCACCTCAGACATGCCCCCAGGCCCAGGCAGCCTCGGCCACAACCCCCTAGGCCTGGGCCACGTTGGCCATGCCCCCCCAGGCCAGGGCTGCCTCAGCCATATCCCCCCAGGCCCGGAGCTCAGCCACATGACCCCAGGCCCCTTCAGGCCTGGAATGCCTCAGAAACACACCCCCCGGGCCCAGGTCACCTCAGCCATGCCCCATGCTCCTGATTGGCTGGTGGGCATGGCCGGTGGGTGTGGCTTGTAGGTGTAGCAAAGGTACAATCAAATTTGCATATTATTCTTTTATTAGATAGGATAATAAAGAGCTAATATGCAAATTGACCCACACACCCTCACAAGATGACTGCCTATGACCAGGCCAGCAGAAGGGTTAGTGAGGGGCAACCAAATGACTAAACAAGCAGGCTGCATAAGGTCATCAGGCCAATGGTGGAGGGCAGTCAGGGGCAACCATGTCAGCTGAGAGGGCAGTTGGGGGTGACCAGGTCAGTGGGGGTCAATTAGTGGTAACCAGGTTGGCAGGAGGGGAAGTTGGGGGAAATTAGGCTGGCATGGGGGGGGCAGTGAGGGGTGACAAGGCTGGTGGGGGGGGGGAGTGAGGCTAGTGACCAGGCCAGCAGGGTGACAGTAAGGAGTAACCAGGCCAATAAGGGGCAGTTAAGAGTGACCAGGCCAACAAGGAGGGGGCTGTTGGGGGCAATCTGGCCAGCAGTGGGGGAAAGTTAGGGGTGACCAAGTCAGCAAGGGGGCAGTTAGGAGCAACCAGGCAGGTAGGCAGGTGAGCAATTAGGAGCCAGCAGCAGTCCAGGATTGTGAGAGGGATGTCCGACTGCCAAGATAGGCCCAATCTCCGGGATCAGGCCTAAACTGGCAGTTGGACATCCCCCAAAGGGTCTCTAGGGTACAGGCTGAGCTGAGGGGCCCCCTCCCACTCTGTGCACAAATTTCATGCACTGGGCCTCTAGTAGAAAATAATACCTTAGATTTTTTTTCTTATGGAGCCATTATGAAAAGTAAATGGGATAATAAATGACATTATATGCTCTATATGTCTAATAATTAATATTAATACATTTGAATATAAAAAAATCTTTTTAAGAAAGAAATGGAACATTATTTCGTTAAGAAAAAGAATAGTTTTATCAACACAAAAGAAAGATGAATATCATTCAATTCAAATCTCTAATGCTATAGTATTTTCTGTCATATATGAGTTGCTGGCTAGTTATACCTAATACTTGTGTCTAGAAGCATGTAGGTATCTGTGTATGGATTTACACAAGCAGATTGGAACTGTTTGGTTCCTTTCTCTGTGCTTAGCCGGAATGGTTCCAGAATGAAAGGGATACTGATTAATCCCTCAAACCCCCTATAGGCCTAAACTTCAATGGGATTATCTCAAAAAGCCTAAAAAGAGACAGAAAGATCACAGAACGTTAGAGCTAGAAGCAATAATCAAATCCAATTTTTTCCTGCTCCTGTTTTGCAAACTCCCCAAATACAAACAGAAGTTTTGAAAGATATGCCTGAGTTTATTTGAGTAGTCAGTGGCAGAGCAGATATTCTGGGTTAGCCTCTGAATTGCCCATCCCACTGTCCCACTTGCCCCCTCAAACCACACTACTCTGATTTTGGTGTTCATGCATGTGTCTGAAGAGACTGGGGCCTACTGGATGTGTATCCTTGCCTCCCTGTCAGCACAGCTGGATTTGTGCACAAAGGATTTTTCTGGCCTGGAATTTGTTTAACAATGTCTGGAGAGTAGACAGTGTTTTGGCCCCTGGAGGAAGGTAATGATAGAAAGTAGGGGAATATATGTAAAGGCATATATTATTTTTACTTTCTGAGAACTCTTTTATTGGAAAGAGCACTTTACAGGCCCCTTGTCAGGGTGCTAAGGAAGTATTCCCCACCCATGGATACCTGGCTCCTCTCCTTTTACATATTAAGGATATTTTCTTATCTCATCTACACTAATAATAGGGAAATATGTAAATTGGCCAAACTTCCACAACGCCCACCAACCAATCTGGAGTGAATATGCAAATTAATCCAACAAAGATGGCGGATTAATTTGTATACACAGGCATGGAGTGAAGATTGAAAGCTCCAGTTTGAGTGAACACTGAAGACTGAAGAGTGAAGAGGATTGTCTTCTCATCTTGGGCCAGAGCGAAGGCCTGGGTTCCAGTTGGCAGAAGAAAACCAATGCTGGCAGCCAGGGGAAGGTAGCCTATTGCACAAATCTTAGTGTAAGGGGCCTCTAGTTGTCAATAAAGCTAATTGGGGAGGTATGAAGTATGGATATCACCAAGTGTCAGTGAATCACTTGCTGCCTCTAGGAAAAAGAAATGGAAATGCTTATTTTCTTAACTCTTACAACTGCTCATAAAGCTTAGGAAAAAGTAGTAATGGGGAAAAAATACATAGCTACTTTGTAGGTTTTTTTAAGATTTTATTTTCTTAGGTAAGTTTTAAATTCACAGAAAAACAGAGAAAGTTAGAAAAATAGTCCATATACATACACATAAATTCCTGATTATTAACATCAGACATAACCTACATAGTGTACATTAGGGTTCACTCTTGGTGCTATACATTGTATGGTATTTTTGACAAATGGAAAATGGCATGTGTCCTCCACTGTAATATCATAAAGAGCAGTTTCACTGCCCTAAATATCTTCTGTGCTCTGCTTATTCATCCCTTTCACTCCCATAATCTCTGGAAGTCACTGCTTCTTTTATTGTCTCCATTAGTGGCCCAGTCAATGAAATTCATGCACGGTGGTGGGTAGTTTTCGCTTAGGCCATCCTCCACCCTCTCCAATCAGGGACCCTTTGGGAGATGTCCAACTGCTGGTTTAGGCCTGATACCTGTGGGATCAGGCCTAAACCAGTTGCCAAACATCCCTCTCACAATCCAGGACTGCTGGCTCCTAACCACTTGCCTCTCTGCCAGCCTGATCACTCCCTAACTGCTCCCCTGCTGGCATGATTGACACCTAGCTGCTCCCCTGCCAGCCCAATCACTCCAAACTGCCCTCCCCTGCAGGCCTGGTCACCTCCAATTGCCCTCCTCTGCCAACCATCTTATGACAATGTGGGGGTTGCCATCTTGTGACAATATGGTGGCGGCCATCTTGTGATGTGAAGGTATGAGGGTCAATTTGCATATTACCTCTTTATTATATAGGATATTTAAATTTGGTCTATGTGTCGATCTTTGCCATATATTTTCATTCAAAGGCCCATACCCTAGAGGAGAGTTATACATTCTTTGCATTGCCTGCAATTTTCTAAAACTTTAAATATTTGCTGAAACTCACTAGAGTTGTTAATAAACCTACATTCAGAACTACAATACCCATTAATATCACCACTAATAAAACACACACAAATTTAAACAAACATGTTAAGGAAAATGAAAGAAATAACCTATTTGTTATTTACCCTGGTATTTATTAAACTAGTACCCAAATGGTGAGTTCAAGTACTCCCACTTTTAAAAAGTATATATATTTTTTATTGATTTCAGAGAGAAAAGAAGGATAGAAACATTGGTAATGAGAGAGAATCATTGATCAGCTATCTCCTGTACACCCACAACTGGGGATTGAGCTCATAACCCGGGCATGTGCCCTTGACATGAATCAAATCTGGGAGCCTTCAATCTGCAGGCCAATTTTCTGTCCACTGAGCCAAACCAGTTAGACTATTCCTACTTCATTTTGACCCTTCCTAGTCATTTTTATTCTTATTTTGATGTTGACTCTTGTGGCCTATGCTATTTCTTGGCTCATTCCTTCAGTGAGAAATACCTAAGATGTGAGTTTCTCTCGCAATAGATGATCTGACACACTCTACTATTTGTTATTAAGTTATGTAGCAAACGGTACAACATCTTCAGAAGCATCAGCTAACATTGCTTGTAGTAATAGCTCTTTGACTTATTTTATCAAGTAATCTGGTGCCCTGAGATTAATTTTGGCTTGCTTAGCAGAGGATATTAAATTCCACTTACATATCATACGCTAATCAATTTTATCCCATTGTCTTCCCACCTTGTCCATACATCTGCCATCATAATGTTTCTCCAATGCTCATTGTTTCCCTCAATAGCATTTTCTATATAAGACTCAACAGGTATTAAACAGGACTCATGATTTAATTTCCAACTTTGCAGTCATCTTTAAATACTTTTTCCTAAAATTTCATGCAGTGTAGAACTAAGATAGAGACTAGACAAAAAATGCAAATAGAAAACACTCCCCAGTTCCCTTGGCAGAATGTAAGCTTTCCCCATGAGCTGTATTCTGCCAGAGCCAAATTTATTCCCTACTCATATCCTGCTGGGATATTAGATAATGACGGTGATGCATATAATGTTTGCCTCATGTTCTGAAAGTCCTGATGTTCCTTATTCCTGATACTCTCATTTCCAACAATTTCATCCCATTTTCTTTGAAACTAACTTAGTTTAATACCTCATGACCTCAGACCCCATAAGCACCCTCAAGACTTGTTTCTCTATCTCTAATCTATAGCTTTAACTACAGGCTTTCCTCTTACTGTACCGTGTTTACCGTTTAAAGAACAGATTTCTCTTCTAAGTTCCCAGGTCAGGACCCTGAAATGGTTTCCAATTGCCTAAGAGAGAATCTGTGTTGTCCTTAGTTCAGTGACATTCACAAGTACTAGAATCTTTGCTTTTTCTCATGCTGTTCCTCCATATAAGCCTGTCATTCTACTCAGTGCACTGTCCCACCAAAAAATCCTGGTGAGTTTCAGGTTTGTATGTAACTCATATCCACATCAATTCTATCTGCTTAAAATGTTCTACTTTTTTTCTATTCAGATCTAATGCATTATCCAAATGTTAACTCAAATTTTTAATTTTAATTTCTCTATGAAGCCTTGGTAAGCAATCTATAAGAACTTCTCTTATCTTCATCCACATTTATTACTTGCATTAATCATGTTGATACAACTTAATCATCAGTGCTTCTAGTTATTTTTTCCTGTGTCTCTTTTGTTTACCCAGCTGAACTGTTAGTCCCACAAAGCAGACAGACTAAGCTCCCTAGAAGATATCTGTGATTATAGCTTCTCCTTTTCTCAAACTTTCCAGTAGCTCCCCATTGTGGCTAGAAGCGAGTCCCAATGTAAAGGCCTTTACTACCTGTCTCATGACTACCTTTCTAGCTTCATCACATCAGTAACTGGGTTTTCCATTTCTTCTTCAAACTCTAAGATATCAGATGGACTTTACTGATTTTTGATTCTTGCCTGCCATCTTTTTAAAAAATATATGTTCTTCTTCATTGATTTTTTAGAGAGAGAGGAGGGGAGAGGGAGAAAGAGAGAAACATTGATGTGATAGAGAAACATTGATCAGTTGCCTCTCATAAACACATTGACCAAGAATTGAATCCACAACCTGGGTATGTGCCCTGGCTAGGAATTGAACCAGCAACCTTTCATTGCATGGGATGCCACTCAGCCAACTGAGCAACACCAGGCAGGGCTTGCCTCCAACCTTACATACAGTTAGCCATCAAATCCTTGCCCTTCTGCCTCCTGAAGATCTTTAGAATCTGCCCATTGATCTCCAGTCCTATTGGCACTAATTTATATTATGGCAATAGTCACTCTTTTCTGGAACAGTCACTTACCTTTCTCCTGTCCTGGGTGATTTTATAAAATAGAGTGCTGAGTTTGAAGTGATTCTGAGCAATCAAAATGGATATTTAGAGTATGATTTTGAATAGGCATATTCTGAAGCAAAAAATAAAATGAGAATCAGTGTCAAATTTTAACCAAAGAATAGATGACAATAAGAAGAAAGAGTAAAGAGTGAGTCAAGAAGAGGGTGTAAGGCAGAATTCCAAAGATACTTACTATTTATCTATCTGTCTACCTACCTATCTATCTATCATCTGTCTATCATCTATCTATCTATCTATCTATCATCTTTCTATCTATCATCTATCTATCTATTTATCTATCATCTATCTATCTATCTATCTATCTATCTATCTATCTATCTATCATCTATCTATCTATGCCTAAGCAACTGGCTGATCAGCCGACTGGCCAGTAGCTAAGACATGTACTGACCATGAGGGGTAGATGCTCAACCCAGGAGCAGAAACTGCAGGTATGGACCATGGAACAGACTGATGAATCTCAGAGGAAAGGGGCTGAGGGGGGAGGGTGGGAAGAGATTAACTAAAGATCTTACATGCAAACTAGAGGCCCAGTGCATGGAATAGTGGGATTCCTCCACCTGGCCTGCAGGGATTTAGCTGAAACTGGCTCTCAGACATCCCCGGAAGGGTCCCAGATTGCAAAGAGGGACCCAGCCAGTGCATGAATCCATCTACCAGGCCTCTAGTTTAATAATAAATGGAATCTGAGAAAGAGTAGGCATAAAAAGAAAGAAAAATGAATCTAGTGGAGTGTCATAAGAGACAAGGGAAGAAAGTGATATGAAACAGGGTTGAATCTTGTTGTAACTTGAGAGTGAATCCAATGTAGATAGACTTAGATGCAACATATTGTAAAATACGTGAAGAGAAAACAGATCAAACTTATTGTGTATTCATTATATGTCAAACATTTGACCCATAATAATTTATTTACATTTTCTAATGGAAAAGTTAGTTTGTTGCCTGTGAAGGAGTATGGGAATGAACTAAGATGATCTAATGAGATGTAGGATATTAGAGAGAAACTTGAGCAAACTTTAATGCTGATGGGTCAAACATGTACAGAATTAGGAGTTGCAAGTGAGAGAGAAGATGACAGAGTGAGTTCAGATAAGAAGGAAGGAGGCAATGGATTCAGAGCCCAGACAAAGGGATATTGGCCAACAGCAGAAGGCACAACATCTTTTTACCCCTTAGCAGTACTGGATGAATTCACAGGTCTGCCTGGAAGCTGACAGACAGGTAAACTTGCCATTTATTTCTAATGACTTTGTTTTGCTGACAGTTAGATGTTTGAGGTAGTGAAGTAATTAATACATTTGCAATTTGAAGATCTGGGTTCAAATCCTCCAACTTTGATGATTTTTCTTACAGTATCTGAGTTGACCTTTTTCAGTTACCAAACCAGGTTCATACCACTCAATGCAGAGGGTCATGATGGCAACTGCTAACCCAGGGCCCGTCACATAGTAAGTAGGTACTCCAAAAACATATATTTAAATCTGATTCTGCATTGCCTTCCACTTCACCCTTTTAGCTTGCTAAATTAGAAACCAGTAATGAGCTGTTTCAAAGCTTTCTGCCAACCGCCATTGTAAGGCTAAAAAAAGGGGGGGGGGTGGCTTTCATGTAGACAGTGCTATTTTCTGTAGAGAGTACTTAGTGCCCACCATCCCTGGGGCCATTAATGAAGCCTGGCTCCTTTTTCTTATTGCTGCAGCTATTCAAAAGGAGAAAGTTCTTCCTGGCAAGGAAGTGCTATTTTCAGAGACAAGATTAGGCTCATTTTGGGCAGGAGTCGTACTTCTTCAGTCCCGGCACCTCTGAAGATTAGGTTAAAAGGTAAGAAGGGATGACTCAGAATAATTGCATTGCTTTCCTGTGAACTTTAAGATCTTTTAGCTGAGGAGTTTTACAAGCAGTGATAGATAGTCATGGAGAGAGGAAAAGTACAAACCCAAGGGACAAGAACGGCAAAGCCTGACTGAATGTGCACACAAAAAGAATCTTGGCCAGCCTTGTTATTTTCTTTTAACCACCCCCAATTTCATAGGACTATTTTTAATAGACCTTTATCTTCCCAGGTCATGAAAACAGATTTTCCCCCTATCTACCTTCACTATATAACTGCATGTCTTATAAAAATCAGATGTTGGAAATTCCATCTGAGAGCATGCACATGTAAAATTCAATTGTTATTTTATAATTGGGGACAATACATCCCATAATGATGTCTCTCAGTCAGAATCCAATATCTTACCTCTCAGCACTAATCAAGCAAACTATTGACTAGTACTTATCGATTCCTTATTGAGTTTTTAGTTTAATGCTCAGCTATTTAGGAAATGCAGCAAAAATAAAACTAGACAGTTTCTAGACTTATGATTTTACAATGCACTTGGAGGAAAAAAGGCATGGTTCTGCTGTAAGCCTGACGGTAAGGAATAAAGCATAATCATAGCTATTTCAGTACTACTTGTACTTAATATTTCTACTCCCTTATTTGTTCTCTTTCATTCATCCACTCAGGTCTCACAGTGAAAAGGAATGAATCCTTGGTGCCTCCCTTTTTCTGATCTCCCATATCTGATCAGTTGCTAAATCCTATGGTTCCTACTCCTAAATACTTGAGGAAGACATCCACTTATCTCTGGTTACTACTGTCATCATCCTGTTGCAGCCACCTTCTATTCATACCTGGAACACATCAAATTTGATAACTGGTTCCCTGACTTCCAGCCACACTTTGCCAATGCATTCTTCATAGTGAGCCAGAGTGGTCTAGAATTTCTAAAGGCCAAATATAGCAACAACCTCAAGTTCACACACAACCCTATCTTTCATATCCTTTTTTCACATATGCTTAAATTAAACTGTTTAAAACCATCCTAAGACTGAGGATGGGTCTTAAGACAAAATTTGGGCTCCTTGTGGTAGGTTTAAGGCACTTACTGCTCTGGCCTCAGCTTGAATCACAAGACTTTTCATCAAATGCCAGAAAAAGAAAAAAAATAAAGGATGTACAATCTGGATTCACTGACTTCCTTTCCTTTTTGCCTTTGCTCTCACCCCTGGCCATGGTTTAATTTTTAGCTCCATGAATGGAAAGCCTGGCTTCATTTTCTTGTGCCTCTATTGTGTTTTGGACTCAGTCATAATAATCATCAGTGTATTGTAATGATTTGTTTTAGTCTTTTTTCTTCCTCTCTGTCCTTTAGTATAATAAGGCTCAGTTTGATTTATTTGCTATATTCCCATCTGAAACTAGACCAGACCCTGACATTAAGGAAACACCAATAATTAATAGTTGAGTGAATAAACATGGGGCTGGGAAAAGGTAAATATAAAATTCTGTGAGAGAAGGGCAACTGAGGATTGAGGTTGGGTATGATTTGAGAAAGCCACAGATTACATTCCATTCCAGGAAATCACATTAGGAAAAGCATTAGAAAAGGGATATCAGCATGATTATGGAGAAACCACCTGTTTGTCAGAAGCAATAGATGGATGTTGGAAACTCTGGGAAATTGGAAAGTTGACCTAGTTTTTAGAGAGCTGGTGCGGGCATAGAATATAGAGGACCTTGACAACAGGAAAGAAATTTATCCTTGATGAGTTAATAAATATGAAATATTTAAGACATTTGACCTCACATCTAGAACTTGTCAGGGAGAGCAGAAAAGCTTGTATGAAGGACACTAAAGCTCTATTCTTTCTCCTATTTGGTTGATAGAGCAGCAAGAAATTCTCTTTCTACAATTTTTGAATTGGAAGAGAAGTTTTTAAAAATCTTTGATTGGTAGGCTGGTTCCCACAAAACATAAGCTCATAAGCTGGGTAGCTGATGGCTTAGTCTAAAGCAATGTGCTTTATGTCTGAGCTGTATAATATTATAAGTATCTAACCTCCCTAAACCTCAGTTTTCTCCTCTAAAAATGGGGGTAAAAGTAATTGAATCTACCTCATAAAGCTGTCATGAGGAAGAAGTCATGTAATTCAGGTAAAGTGCTTGTCTCATAGTAAATATTCAATGAAAGTACCTATAATTTTCATGACAAATCATATTTCTTTTATTATTTTGCATTTGCAGTTTCCATTCTAAGGTAAAAAGGTTCAGCGTGAGTTATGTACCCTTGTTAAATTAGTTTTATGATTGTGGTTTTTGATTAAATGTCATGTAGGATTCGAAGTAGAAATAAATAATCATGCAGACAAGATGTTATACCACAAAAGAACCACAGAACACAAATGAGGGAAATGTTACCATTTGTGTCACTGTCTAATTCACCTGAAGGACTGGGAGGCATTCAGAAGAACTTGATGGTCTGTGAATTAGTAAGTGAGTTAACTCATTTGATCAAATATTTAGAGATGACAAATCAACAAGTGTTCTCTATTCATTTATGACAAATGTTATTCACACAGCACACAATATTGTTGATGACAGCAGACAAATATGCAAAGCCTGTTTAGCTCTCAAATCAGAGGCACATTTGGGGCCACATAGAGATGAATCAAGTTGTGTGCTCTGGGATAAGACACTGAGAAATGGGAGGCTCTGTGGAGAGGAGAAGGCTGGGACCCAAGAGAGCAAGGGAGACAGAGTTGGTGGAAGACATTGGCACTGACAAAGATGTTGGGTTTTTCCAAGCCAAAGTTCCAAGAAAGTAGCAAGCTCAGGCACAGGTCATAAACATAAGAGAGTCAGTGGTGGTCAGAGCAGAATTTCTAATAGAAAACTTACTGTAACTGGTCAGAATCCCATCTTGTTGTGGGAGAACAATTCATTTGTTGCAAGTCCCGAGCGAATGCCAGGCCTTGAGGAGAGAAATTGAGTTCCTTAGGATAGTAGCCGTAACTAAATAGGAAGATAATGCAATACAAGTTGATTGACATCTAGGGTCACAGACCAAAATCAAGCCTATTTTTTTTTGTTACTAGTCAGGATAAAAGAGAAGAGGAAGGTGTAAGAATTAAATGTGACTTAGCAGAATGACTTTCCATATATTTCAAAAGGATACTCTTACTGAATCTAAGGCTCATCCTTATTCTATCAGGTATTGTAAATATTGGTTGCACAATTACTAAGGCCATCATTAGGTTGAAAATTGAGACTGTCACAAATTTCAAAGGGATAAACTTCTCATCTCTGTCAAACTGGGCTCAGAAATAGAACCATAGATCTGTGGTTGCATTGACAAGAAAGCTCAACTTTGAGAACCTGAAAAAATGGTACAAAAAAGGAGAATCAGAGTATTGACTATAGGCCTGCATTGTTCAAGTCAGCATGCACAGACCTATGTACTATCAGACAATACCATATAATTCACTGAATATGACAGAAAACACCATATCTACCCTTAATGTTCTGAGTGCTAGGAGCCTTCTTGGTAAACTACATTGGCTTGAAAATGAAATGAGAGCTTCAAATGTTTCTGATTTGATTATAGTACTTATGCACATGTAGTTCTTGAAAACATTATTCTGGTTATTTTACACTTATATATAAAACATTAGAAAAGAAAGAATGACTAGAGAAAACCAAATAACTACTTTTTTCTTGTTTATTTGTTTCATTTGCAAATGAATGCCTGTGTTATTAGGAAGGTAAACCAGTTTTAAAAATCTAAGCATTACCTTTCCCTTATTTGTTTAAAAATCCTTTAAAATCATTTTATAATAACAATGTGTAGCTTTGATTTCTTCTCAAAAGTTATATTGTGGTTTTGTGTTTCTTGCAGCATTTTGTATGTGCAGACTATCCAAATATGTTTCTGGATATTGATAATTGATATATACTTTCACTATTTATAATAAAATACATAACTGGAGTACCTCTTGAACTTAGTGGCTTAATATATCACTGAAAATTAAAATAAAATGCTATTGAACACTTGAGAGTAGCTAATAGATGAAGTATGATGGTTTTAATATCAATAAAAATACATTTTTATATGATCATTAGAAACTAACTTTAAAGGTTATCTGTCTTTATTAAAGAACAAGATAGTGGACTAAAAGACATTTAATATTATTTTCCTATATTTAATTTATTTTAACTTTCCTTAGGCAATAAATGTGCAAACTATGATCACACTTCTTCAATTATTTAAATATATAGTTTTGTAAAACAGAAGAAAAAAAAATACCTCTAAGGAAAGTATTTCGGTGCCATGTTCTTGCGCCAAATGTGCCTTTGTAAGTCTAAGAACTTTTCCCTACTAACCAGGGCCCTTGTGTTCCAGAGAATAAAATGGACAACAAAAAATATTTTTAGTTGTTTTAAAAAGAAAACACGGTTTTAAACTCATTTTTAAAAACTGCTTTCAATAATTGCCATTTTCACAGCGTAGGGGCTGAGCCTGGCTGAGAGCAGGGAAAAGGGATTATAAAAGCCGTGCACAACTTGTCTGGTTTGGCACATCTACAGCAGAGTGCTGCAGCTTGCCTGACAGGATGGTGAAGTCAACACTTGACTAGTATGTGTATCAAACAGAACGTGCTTTTGGGCAGCACATTTAAAAAAAATTCCCCCCTCACTGTCCCACAAACAAATAGCCTGGTTTCTGCCCAAAATATTCAAGGAAAAGGCTGTGCCTGCCTCGGGCAGAGACCATATGCCTTGACTTCCAGCTTCCTTCCATCAAAGCCGTGCAGTTTGGAAATTAAAATCTACAGCAATAATGAAACATATTAAAATGCATGCAAAGTCTTGAGGGCTTATAATATGCTAAAAACTGGCAATGCATGTTTACATCCATATATCAACTTGGATGTGCTGAAAAGATTTAAAGTGTAAAATATGCAAATATGTGTCATATTGTCACACTTGGTCTCTCTAATGGAACTCCCTTTCATCTCAAGTCGTCTTAATTTCATGAATATTACATGGCCCTCACACCTTTTACTCCTGCTGTTGCTAGGCTGAGAAGATTATGAAAATATGTTAATAGTAACTTTCATCAAATAAAAGTTGCAATATTCCAAATAAAGCATTCTTTCCTCCTCTTAAAATACAAATGGTGAAGGGTTTCACGCTATTTAGTTTCCCTGTGGGAGCCTAGATAACTATAGGCCAATTAAATTAATGAGAAAAGACCATGTGAATGACAACATTTGTGCATAATCCTGGCTGGCTGCACATATAGACAGGTATAAAGTGGTATTTAAAATATTGTTGAAGAATAAAAATCATCCCAACTCTGAGATTCTGATGATATATAAAATGTTTTTTTTACTAGTAAATTAGGCTGTCCTACACAAGAGCCCATGATTTTATATTTAATTGTTGAAACCTGATAAGAAGTAGGAGAAGAGGATAAGTTTAAGGTAAAGAACAATGGTAATATTGGATCCTCAGAAACAAAATAATAATAACAATAATAATAATAATAATAATAATAATAATAATAAAGATATACTCTATATTGGATACACTGTCCCAAAAATTTTAGAATGACAGTCTTTTTTATTTATCTTCATATCTGCTGGAGAGATCATTGCTTGGTGAATGGCAAAAGCATTGAAAAGCATTTTGGGGGAAGATCTAATTCTAACGAATGGGTAAAAATTGTTAGCAGTACAAAACAATAAGAATCTGCTGAGACCGGTTTGGCTCAGTGGATAGAGCGTTGGACTGCAGACTGAAGGGTCCTGGGTTCGATTCCGGCAAGGGCATGTACCTTGGCTGCGGGCACATCCCCAGAAGGGGGCGTGCAAGAGGCAGCTGATCAATGTCTCTCTCTCATCGATGTTTCTGACTTTCTATCCCTCTCCCTTCCACTCTGTAAAAAATCAATAAAATATATTTTTATAAAAAAGAATCTTAGATTGAGTGGCACTCTGGGTTCCTTAATAGAAAAAACAATTAAACAAACAAAAAACCTTGGGGTTTAGCTAGAATTTTATTTTAGAGGAGCACTGGATTTAATAAATTTGGAGGGAAGAGCCTTTTTAGCCTTTTCATGGACTTTATGGATGGGTAACTAAAAGGAAAATAGAAGGTTATTCTGACAATATCTTTGCCCAAGATTGAAATGAGGAAGTTAACACTTGATAGGAGCCAGCTCTGTGACCCAGGAAACTTTTATGTGAGCTCTGATTCTTCCAAGTGATTACATGGATGGAAAGGAAGGATCGAAACAAGAAGCCAGTACTCGGATACTTGCATTGGAAAGGTTGCAGCGCAAAGTACACTAGGCTCCACGATGCCAAGGGTAGCAGCAATAATATTGGAGACCACAAGGTAGAAGAAGATTGCAGGGACAATAAGCCATGGGTAAAGAGAGATGGCATAATGCTGACTGATAACAGAGGGAAGACAGAACCTCATAACTGTTTCGTGTGTGTGTGTGTGTGTGTGTGTGTGTGTGTATGTGTGTGTGTGTGTGTATGTGTGTGTGTGTGTGTATGTGTGTGTGTGTGTTTGTGTGTGTGTGTGTGTGTGTGTTTGTGTGTGTTTGTGTGTGTGTTTTTTTGTGTGTGTGTTTCTGAATTGCTGTTGTTATTGTTGTTTTAATTTGCTTTCTTCTGTATTGTAACTGTTCCTCTAAAAAAAAGCTTAAAATTGTTAGACAAACATTAAAAAGGAAAGTGTAGCCTTTACTATGAGAAGCCAGAGGAAATAAGTGCATAGTTTCATTTGGTTTTACTCTACTTACTAGGAATTCCTCCTTTTTTAAAGTAATGTGGATAATCTTAGTGGAAAATTTGGATTTTCCAAATTTGGAGAAAAATCAGTATTCTATATCTTTCTCCCTCACTCAAAGGCAATGCCTCTATGTATTATACAAAATTTAGACCACACTTTTAAACAATTTTATATGCTATGACTTAAAACTAAATATCATCTCATGAATAATTCCCTGCATCATTAAGAATGCTTATAAATCTCAATCAGTTGCTACAAAATATTTTATAATATGTTTTCACCAATATTTGGGTATTTAATTGGTTTTAATATTCTGTAAAATAATAAAAATGAAATCATCCTCTAAAATACAATTTTTCCACATTTATTACTTCTTCTTTTTTTTCTTGGCTTAAATGTACAAGTACATTTCAAAAGAGAACATAGATAAAACTTCTCTGACTAGTGGGCTGAACTGGGTTATTCAAAATAAATTCTTTTTGAAAAACAATTAAATGGACTGGAAACAAATTAATGACATCAAAACTCATTAAAGAAGGTGTCCAGCAGGCAGTTAAAAATAACACATTATTCAAAGAACAGAGCAATATGAGTAAGAAGTAAAAAAGGCAGATAGCAGAAAGATACTGACTCATACTTCAGATATAAGAAAAGCTTAAACAGATTGGGAAATGACCTTCCTTACTATATTTAAAGGAATAAAAAGTAACCTGACAATACCTGCAGGGCAGATGAAAGTATCTATAATAATAAAAAGCATAGTATGCGAATTAGACCAGACCTCCTTCCAGACAACCTTCCAGAAGAAGCCAGAGCTGTGAGGAGGGAAGTCTGGGGAGAGAAGCCAGGGTCCCAAGATGCCTGCCGCTGACTGTGGGGGAGCCCAGGTCCCAGATGTCAGTGGCTGGAGGGAAGCCTGGGTCCCGGGTGCCAGAGGGAAGCTGGTGCCGGAAGCAGGGGGAAGGAAGGCCTACTCTTGCATGAATTTTGTACATCAGGCCTCTAGTACTAGAATAAGGACAGATTTAAAGAAAACAAAATAGGATTGTAAAATATATTTAAGCAAATTTAAAACTCAGTGGAAATGCTTAAAAGTAGAAATGCCACACCCGAACTGAGAGTTAAGAGCCACAACCACATCAAAATTACTACTAAACTATAGAACAACCAGCATTCAGAACCACCTAAAATTGAAATGAATGGAAGTATTACAACCTGGAAATTAAAGAAGCCACATCAAGATTGGTAGGAGGCACGGAGATGAAGAATGGGTGGATAAAAACTGGGATGGCCCTGACCTGTTTAGCTCAGGGGATGGAGCATAGGCCTGCAGAATGGCAGATTTCGGCTGATATTACAGTCGGAGGTGCATGCTGAGGTTGTGGGCTTGATCTCCAGGGGGGATGTGCAGAAGGCAACTGGTAATGATTCCTTTAAACATTGATGTTTCTATCTCTCCCTTTCCCTCCCTCTCTCTGAAATCAATAAAAATGTATGGAAAAAAAAAACAAACCTGGGAGGCATATCTAGGCTGCAGAGGTCCCTCTGAGAAGCAAGGGGTCCCAGGTCCCCAAGCCGAGGGTTTCAGTGCTAGGAAGATAAAATCCCCAAAAGTCATGCAAATAAAGTGGCTTCACTATCCAAGTATCTGAAGGAGAGTAACAGCTCTGTTATTTCCACACCTAGTAGATGTATTCAGTTCCAACTACAGGTAACTTCTGGGAAGGAGCCAAAGAGTGCTGATCTTGGGCCTCCCTGCTTCTTCATCTAAAGCCAGTATAAAAAATGTTATGGATAATATGACCAAAGTCCCTTCTGAAGGAGCTAGCTCACTGGGCCCGAGCCTTAAGCAGATATTATCAGTGATGGCATGGCAGCTCTTTCACTTGTAAGGATGCACTTTCTCAGGGCGTCCATGTTGTTATCTGTCCTAAAGCTCAACTATTTTTAACTGCCCAGACGTATTATAAATGGTACAGCAAAGCTTATAAGGTCATGCAATCCTTGATTACTACTGCAGTAAATTAACCCAGATTCATTTTAATGAGATACATAATTTCTTGGTTGTTTTTTTTTCTTTTCTTTCTTTTTCCTTTTTTCCTCTTTGATGAGGGTTCATCTCAGTGCAAGCCCAGGGTTTGGTAATTGGTTGAAAGATTCTCATTTTTGTCTCCTGACCTTGTTCTCTTTAATGTCTGCATGCAGCAAAGCAAGAGTTATTCTAAGAGACCAGAACAAATAGATTCATAGTGAACACCCAGCATTAAAAATGCACCCAGAGCCAGGACCGGTTTGGCTCAGTGGATAGAGTGTCGGACTGCGGACTGAAGGGTCCCGGGTTGGATTCCGGTCAAGGGCATGTACCTTGGCTGCGAGCACATCCCCAGTAGGGGGCGTGCAAGAGGCAGCTGATCGATGTCTCTCTCTCATTGATGTTTCTGACTTTCTATCCCTCTCCCTTCTGCTCTGTGAAAAATCAATAAAATATATTTTTAAAAAATGCACCCAGAAAAAAACTGGTCATAAGTTTTTAGGTTTATTTTCCATCTTCATAATGTATTGCCACAATGTGCACAAGAATGATGTCCGCAGTCTAGAGTTTTATCACTGATAATGGGCAAAGAGCAACTGTCTGATAATATAAGCAAGATAGAACCACTACTAGCAAAAAAGTGAAATTTTGTGAATGAATTGTGAGTTTTGTTTGAGTTATACCAAACAGACTGTATAACGTTTTCTTTTTCTCTGTATTGATTTATGTTAACAATTAATTTGACTGTTGACACAGGCAGAGGAAAGAGAAAATAAACAACTATGCTTATGATTGTTTATAATTTTTACATCCTCAGAATGCCAGGTAGACAATTGGGTTAATTCACCTAAAACCATTTAAAGCCATTCATATGGTTGCACTCCTGAATCTAATTTTAACACAACTATAGCTGTGTATTATTCCAAAAGAATATGAACAAATAAATATGTCAGTAGACACAAATTATTCCCTTGATAAAGGATCAATTGTCCCAAACTTTCTAAACATTATATTTCATGAAAAAAGACAAAATGAGTTTTACTTTCAATTGGGGCTTCTCAAGTACAACTTTGCTAACCTGCCTTTTACAACAGATCATTTGTCACATAGCCCTTATCTATAGAATTATTTATATAACAATAATAGTAAAAATAGTAATAACTTATTATTAATAGATATTACTTTTTAAGTAACCTAGAATTTTTTAAAATGCCTACTTTTTCTCTTAGATACTGTAAAATAGAAGTTACTGAACCAAAGTAAGTTTAGGATTGGTGTTTTATGATTGAAATATATATTACCTTTCACAGTATGTCTATCATCAACAAGAAAATGCTATAATCAATTTTTCCATTGATAACTTTATTTGCTATAACTGTCTTTACATATTACTCATATGATTTTAGTCAGAAAATTATAATATTGGGTAAAGTAGAAGTTGAGTGCTAACATTTCAGTAGATATAGATGAAGAATGTAAAAATCTGAGAAGTGACACTAGTGGCCAAATAAAAATGAGAGCCAACTTTCCTGATCTCTAACCAGGTATACTTTCTACCAAACATTGGTTTTGATCACCAACTAAAAGAGAATCACACTAATAGAAGAAAGATCCAGAATAGGAATGAATGTCAATCATATTGAAAATCAGTGTATATGAGTAAGTCTCACCTTATATAATTTTTAAATTTCAGAATTATGTACATGGAGGCAAAAGGTATAATTTTTAAATAACATAATTTTTAAATTTTAGAATTATGTACATGGAGGCAAAGACTAACAGGGCCAGATTTAAAAAACAAAAAACAAAACAACAACAAACAAACAAACTATGACTATAGAGACAACAGAGAAAGGGATTTTCACTCTTCTGGTTCCTTCTAGAATGATACAATTGAGAGAACTTTTGAAATATGAAGTAATTTAATTGGAGTCAAGCATTACTTCACCTAGAGGCTAGCACACCTATGACTTTAATGGGAAAGAATATTCATCAATCAGCCGTGATGTGAGAATGTGACGAATTTAACACTATATTGGTGACCACATGATTGTATGTTCAGAGAATTCTAATAGGTGGTTCGAGCCAAACTAACAAAACAAGAATAAAAACTTATGAAAGAGTTTTAAAGAACGGTCAATGTATATGACACTATTTTATTGGAGTCACTATGCTTCAAAGAGGCTTCTTCAAGTAGCTAAAATCAGCCTCACAAATAAAGCAACCAGAACAGTTTTGAATGGAGAATGGTAAAAAGGTTAAATGAAGTGAGATAGAAAGCTACTCCCAGGAGGGAACGACATAGGTGAGGTAGAGAAGGCAAAAATGCTAGGGCTGCAGAAGGGCTCAAGGAAGACAGCCCAGTTCCCAGCAAAAAAAATGCATGCTAAAGGACTTCAGAGTGAGCAACAGAAAGGCTATTGGTAGGGAAACTTACAGGATCTAATTAGAGCTGCTTGTATTTATATATGATAAATGCCTAATAGATTATAGGGAGAGGCAGATTCTTGTAGGGTATTGGTAAGTTAGTGTCCTTAAATTGTTCCTTATTAACAGTTTCAGAATCCTGAGCTATATGGATTTTGACATTAAAATTAAATACAAATAATATTGGAGCACATTTTATACTGTGTTATCATGTTATCATCGATAGAATGTAATGAATGAGCAAGGAACCCAAGTTTTCTGTTGATTCGGATATTTAAACAAGCTGTGGGCCCAGCTGGCATGGCTCAGTGGTTGAGCATTGACCTATGAACCAAGAGGTTACAGTTTGATTCCTGGTCAAGGCACATGCCTGGCTCTATCCCCAGTGTGGGGCATACAGGAGGTAGTTGATCAATGATTCTCTCATTGTTGATGTTTCTATCTCTCTTTACCTCTTCCTTCCTCTCTGAAATCAATAAAATATTTTTTTTAAAAATCAACAAATAAGTAAACTATGTGACAAATGGTTTCAAATTGGCAACTATTGCTGTTTAGTTATATATCAATATTTAAATACATAGATTTAATATCTGATGGAATTATTGCAGACATATGAGTGCAGACATTATACTAAAGTATGATATAAACAATTGTTGACTGTTAAAATTTTAGAAAAGCCAGGTATATTTTCACAAATTCTGTTTTATGAGATACATGAGATTTGTGTATATGATTTATTATTTGTCTAGTTAATCCATTTCTAGATGTTATCCAATAGACATTAAAACAGGTTCATACAATCCTTGTGTAAGAATGTTCTTAGCAGCTCTATAAGTAAGAGCATAAAACAGAAAAGAACACAAATGTATATTTTCAGGAGAATAGATTTTAAAAATCTTGATATATTCCTACAATGGAACACTTACTCAACAAACCAACTACTGATATATTCAATAGCATACACAGAAAAATATTATTCCGAGTCAAAGAAATTGAAGTAAATAATACTCTTTACAAAAGAATAAATAATGTATGCTCCATTTATATGCTTTCTAAAGTAAGCAAAACTAGCCTATGGTGATAGAAATCAGGTCAATGGTTGTTTCCGTGGAGAAGAGATTGACTGGGAAAAAGAATAAGAGAGCATTATGGGTGTTAGAAATGTTCTAACATTTGATACACATTTTTAAGACAGTACACTTAAGATCTGACAGTTTCCTGTGTATAAAATTTACTCTAATAAAAATGAACATTGATAGTTGTTTTTCTACATCTACTTGGCTCACATTGGAACTCATATTGAACTTATATTAGAGGTTCTACCATTTTATGTTCTTTTCACTCTTTGGTTAATGGATTGTTGGAAAGATTTTCTTAATTTTGTAGAATGTGTGCTCATTGTTTCAAGATAAATTATATCAACCATTTTTAAAAGTTGTTGTGTTATTCTCCATAAAAGAGGATATTAGCCTGGGTAGTGTTGGTCAGTGGTTAAGCATTGACCTGTGAATAAGGAAGTCACAGTTCGATACCCAATCATGGGACATGCATGGATTGAGGGCTTCATACCCAGTTAGGGGCATGCAGGAGGCCCAATGATTCTCTCTCGTTATTAACGTTTTTCTCTCTCTCTACCTCTCTGAAATCAATAAAATATATATGTATCTATATTTTAAAAAGATGATATTAAATGTTATCAATTCATCTCATAGATTTCTAAAGAAAGGTTTTAATGAGGTATTGTCTAAACCATAACATTAACATTGCAATCAGAAAGTGGGTTATGAATAAGAAAACCTCTTGACTATTCTTGAACTATTAAATGTATCCAAGTTTCTCTTAACTATTAAATATAGCTTGTCATACCTTTCTTTATTTCTCCTCTTCTTCTTCATGACATGATGCTTCACAGCTCTGGGCTACTATCACCTGTAATTATAGTCTGCCTCTTAACATCTCAATCAACCACTTCAGTATTCTGGTCTATTTTTCCTGCAACTTGCAGTAAGTTCATCCCAGAAATCATAACACTACCGACTTGACTCCAGTGGCTGCATTTGGGCAATGAATCCCTATAGTATTGTATAAGTTTAAGAAATTCTAGATGCTCACAATATAGTTTATAGATGTCTTACTCATTTAAAATGCTACTCATTTTAACTTTAAATATCAGAGTTAAATTCAAAGGTATTTTGTGCACCCTCTAGAAGTTCAATGAGACCAATGCCCTACATATTAGGACACCAAGCTTCTCTTCCTATTTATATCTCAAATATATCCTGTCCAGCAGTTTATTTCATCACAAGATCATGTTTTACTCATATATAGAGAAAGGGATTCATTAAAAACAAATCTAGGTTCCTTTCCAGCTCTAATTATAAATGTGTGTTTATTATGGTTTGATTAAAAATGAGATAAAACAACCCAAACATAAAGTCCCCCAATGGTGTGGACTAAACACTTTACTACTAAATATCAAATATGTATTGACAATTTTAAGGAATTAGGTTATCCCCAGTGACCATATGACTGTCTTGCTTACATCTATTACAATCAAATATGAAATTTTAAAAAGTAAATAATAACATTATTTTTCAAAGAATCTTATAACTTTTTTAACCCTCACCTGAGGATATTTTTTCTTTGCCTTTCAGTGTAAATGGAAGGGGGGGAGGAGGAGGGTGTGGGATGGGGAGAGAGAGAAACATCAATGTGAGAGATACACATCACCGTGAGTCCCACATGCACCCTGACTGGGACAGGGAGCGAACCTGCAACTCAGGTATGTGCCCTTGACTGGGAATCAAACCAGAGATCCCTTGGTGCTTTGGCTGACACTCTGCCACTGAGCCACAAAGGGCAGGGCAAATTGTATATCTTGAAATACCATTGATCAAAACTACATTAAAAACACAAAACTGCTGACAAATGTTTTAATTGTCAATAAATCAATAGGTTAAATTAATACCAAGCAAGAGAAGGAATATAAGGTAATTGCTACTCTTGATGTAAAATAATTAAAATAATACACAAATCAAATAACAATGTCCTGGTTTTTGTTCTCCAGAATCATATATGAAAACAAAAATTTAAGTGAAAGCAGTTCATGTTGGAAGTGATCTCAGTAGGGAGCAGGGAGCAGAAAAAGAATGGAAGCCAATCACATGTGCACAATTGGACCAGTTACCCCTGTGGCAAGTTGAGTTCCAGCCCACTGGGGAACTCTGGGAGCCAGGTTATAACAGGCCTCCAACTTATTCCAACCCAGGTTCCAGCAACAGCATATTCATCCTTCCTCTTCCCTCACTCATTGCTTAATGGAAGATTTACAGAACAATTAAATCTATACATACACTATCTTTGAAGTATCTCAATACCCTCACTATTGGAACACCTCTAATCTACTATAATGACTGAATCAACTTAATATTTTTCTCCTCACATTGAAAATAGTGGTAAAAAAAATCCAATTATTTTTTCTTGAAATCACATGACTAAATATTATCTGAGCCAGAATTAGAATAAAAAATATTCTTACTCATGAGTTAAAATTTACATTTTATATCATAAATATAAGTTTATCTCCAAGTGTGATGTTCAAAGGAGTAACATCATCATCAGTTGGAAACTTGGGAGAAGTGAAAATTCCGGGGTCCCACAAACTCAATGAGTTGGTGCCAGTTATCTGTTTTAATCAAAGTAACTGTAATACATGCTAAAAAATGATACCTGCTATTAAGATTTTATCTATACACAAATAGGAAGTGACATGTCCCCCATTCTTTATCACACACACAAAAAAACTATACTGCATAACTTTAAAAAATGCATTGTATACTGCATCTTTTTTCTGAATGAATTTTTAAAAATGTGTTCAGAATTCATGTTTATCTTTAAATTTTTATTAATAGGTCAATATCCTATATAATAAAAACCTAATATTCTAAGTGTCTGGTTGGCTGTTCAATTGATCAAAGTGTAATATGCTAATGATATGCTAAGGATGCTCAACTATGATGTGCACTAACCACCAGGGGCAGACACTTCAACAGGTAGGTTAGCTTGCTGCTGGGGCTCTGCTGATCGAAACTGAGCAAGCTGGGCTGGACACACCCTGGAGCTGTCCTGCATCCTTCCCTGGACCTGATCATGCAACAGCGGGGTGCCTCAGTCTGGCCTGTGCTCTCTCGCAATGAGGGACCCCTCAGGAGATGTCTGAGAGCCAGTTTCAGCCTGATTCTGCAGGCCAGATCGAGGGACCCTCACTGGTGCATGAATTCATGCACTTGACCTCTAGTCTTAACATATTTTCCATGTGAAAATAATCTAATTTGGAAGCAATTTAGTGTGAATAAAATATAGGAATACTATGGTCACATTTGTGTGACTGTCTGAAAACCCCCTTTTTTTTTCTTTAAGCCCAAGTTTCTTCAACTTAAAAAAAAGAGTCTTGAACTAGATGATTTTTAAAATTCTATCTAAGCTTTATATTTTTCTGCTCCAATGACTAGTTGTAACTGAAGGATAATTCTAGCAGAATGGTGAAGCTGTCTTGTATAGATATAGTTTTGCCTCCTTTCCTGGAAAATTGTTTAAGAAAAAGAAAACTCATAAATATATGGCACTTGTCTGGGGTTTGAATGATAAGAACTGTCTTCACTTATGTATGAGTTGGTATGCCAAAGTCCTTGAAGCTTATGTATAGCTTGTCTTGGTCTGAAAAGGCCTGTCTTTGACACTGATAATCCTTAAGACTGGTCCTGGTAGACCAGATTTAAGCATCAGGCAGCTGCAAAGAGGTTCAACCGGTGGGCCACAGAATTTTTAAAACATGAAATACCTGTCTATTTAGTCAGGGAACTGACCTCTTTTATCTTAGATTGTGAAATGAAAAAATGACAACAGCCACCAAAACAATAGATATCCAGTGTGAATGAATCAAAATTATACCTATAAAATTAGACCTATTATTTTGTCAGGTTGGCAAAAAAGTGTCTTTTTTAGTGTGGCACAGAATTTTAGTTATTAGTTTATTTATGCTCCGAGAGAACAAAAAAAAAAGGTTGAAAACCACTGCTGTAGAATCATGGCTGACTCTCTACACTGCTTGTTTTGGCAACTCCTTTACTGGCCTATCAGAGCTGAGCTTTGCAGAACTGTTTCTAATATTTAACTAACATTTTCCCTGATGCAGCTTCAGTCCATTACACTGTGTTCTCAATAGTGTGACACGTGGGCACCATCTTAAGAGGAGGCTTGCTTGTAAATAAGGTACAATCAGCGGAGTCTCCAACTGATGCACTGCAGCTCATGCCTCCCCGACAGTAAGCAAAGTAACTTTGAAAAAGACAGGATCACTCATCTTCCCCCAAAGGGTCATCATGCAGAGCTGCAGGGTAAGCCAGTGGTCAGTTCCACGGCTTTGTGTTAGCCATCAGAGTCATCTGCTGATTCATGGCATTCATTTTCAAGTATCATTGGGATGCTCAGAGTTAATGCACAAGCAAACAAAAACAGAATGTACACGATCGCAACCTAGACGATTGAAAAGAATGTCTTTTAACGAATCACTAAGTGTTCTCTAGGTAAAAAGTGCCCAGAAGATTGAAAGAATGTAATACATATTATTTTAATAAGTGATTAAAATGACCAAAGCCTGAACCCGCCCTGCTGGAGTCCTGCTGAATGTTTGAAAGACGTCCAAGAATAAAGTCAGGGTGTTACTGGCAGAAGAGCCAAGAAGGCTGGAGACTCTATCTCAGGTGGCAGGGTCATTTCAGGCCACTCCAATCTCCTCTGATATATTTTAAGAGAGTCACAGTAAACAATAGAGTTGACAAGCAAAATACTTAATTTTATTTGCTGAATCTAGCAATGCTAATACAAGCCACAGTCTTTCTACTTAAACTGAGAGAACTGAAGGAATAAATAAATCATATCTTGACCAGAATAAATAATTTGCATAGAAATAGAAACCTTATGAAAACGTTGTAAATTATGTATTCCCTTTCCAGTTGAGGTAAACATTACCTCCATTTGACAGTTGAGAAAATACAGTGGATGAGAGATTTTTCATAGGCTCCTGAGCAATAATAGCACCAGGACCAGTGCACATGGCTCCTGGTGCTGAGAAAGAATATTCTATTCTGCCTGGGCTTTCTACCATCAACTTAGAGGGTGTGGATGGTGCTTATCTGTCCCACATACAGTGTTCCTCTCCTCAGGATCTAGGACCAGTATCCCTGATAGAAAACCATCCTTATCTTATTTCTATACTGGAAGTTTGGACGGGATTTGCCCTACTACTAACTCCAGAGTTTGCCATTATTTGTATAATTCATCAATATATAACAATGGTTTTGATGAGTGATGCCTAGATTTGCTCATGCTTTAAGTTGCTTCTAACAGCATAAACTTCACAATATTTCTGAACTTGAAACAAGGAAGCTTATAGCCCTGGGAGCTACTGAAAGCCTTGTTGAAACCAGAGAGAGAAAGAAATGCTGCAGAAGATGGAGGAAGACAAAAGAATTCGAGATGAGAAATGTGAAAAGAGGAACTAAGTACTGTTCTCACAATATTAGAGCTCAGTGGGTCTTGGACAAGTTCACCTTTATTTTACTGGACCACCTTCCCACTCACACTCATCCCTGTTTACACTAAAGGCATTCTCTTTACCGGAGCCTTTTTTAAATGTAATTTTCAATTCTACTTTTATATCCTTTGTTTTACATCTTTGGGATGATAACCCCTGAACACAAAATTTTAAAAGAAACATGGAAACCAGTTTTGCTTATAGAACAAAGAAACATAGATTTTATTTTTAGAGAAGGGAAGCTAGAGAAAGGCCAGCTCATTGACAATTCAAGTTGACCTTACCATCTAGCACAATCTCTGTTTTAAAGTCTTTCTCTAGATTACAGTTTCTTTCTCTTCAAGGAATGTTTCGTGGTTGATGCCAGTTTCAGTGACCTCTGGGTCAATCAGCCTCTATTACCATGTGACCTGGTATAGGAAGATCCAACTTAAGGGCAAACTGAAGATGTTTCTGTCAGACAGAAGGTTTGCTGCTGTTCATGGAAATAGCTGAACATGTAGTCATGACTACCCCATATTTCTTGGCTTTTGCAGTCAAATGCTCCTCTTATAACTAAATATATTCTAGTGCTGAAAACAAAAATCAAGCTTATATAAAAAAAAGATGGTGTATGTAAGAATGGATGGTGGTGTTTTTTATTTCTGTTATCCAAATAAATGCATCAAATAAATCAGACTCCATCCTGAATTACAGTGCCTAGATAAAAGGTGATTTTGGATTCTAAGCAATCACCTCTTTCCCTGAGTCCTTTAACACTGCTATTTGATATTTGTTTGTGTTATATTTTCTCTTGAAAGTTTATATATCTTGCTTTATTTAAATTTGCAAAGCTCTGCAATCTTGATGTTTCACCTCTCTTATTCTCCATAGTGCTTAGTGCAGATTTTTACCCAGTACACAGGAACAAAAAGTATCAATTCCTATATTTGAAAATGTGGATTGAATTTTTTTCCTGATAGAATAGATCTTACCCTAGTTATTCTGACCCATCCGATATAATAAAGAGGTAATATGCAAATTGATCATCACTCCATCACACAAGATGGCCTCCTCCATATAGTTAAATATAACCTCTCCCAGATGGCCACCAGGGGAGAACAGTTATGGGCGATCAGGCAGGAAAGGAAGGGCTATTGGGAGGGAACAGGCAAGCAAGGGAGGGCAGTTGGGGGCAATCAGGCCTGCAGGAGAGGGCGGTTAGGGGTAACTGGGCTGGCAGGAGAGAGCAGTTGTGGGGGGAACAGGCCTACAGAGGAGGGCAGTTGTGGGGGACCAGGCTTGCAGGGGAGGGCAGTTAGTGGTAACTGGGCTGGCAGGGGAGGGCAGTTGTTGGGGGGAACAGGCCTACAGAGGAGGGCAGTTGTGGGGGACCAGGTCTGCAGGGGAGGGCAGTTAGTGGTAACTGGGCTGGCAGGGGAAGGCAGTTGTGATAGGAACAGGCCTGCAGGGGAGGGTAGTTGGAGGAGACAGGCTGGCATGGGAGGGCAGTCAGGGGTGACTGCGGTGGCAGGGGAGGGTAGTTGGGGGTGTCCAGGCCTGTACAGGAGGACAGTTAGGGGAAACCAGGCTGGCAGGGATGGGCAGTTAGGAGTGACCAGGTTGGCAGGCAGAAGTGGTTAGGGGCAATCAGGCAGACAGGCAAGCTGATGGGAGCCAGCATCCCAGATTTGAGAGGGTGCAGGCTGGGCTGAGGTACACCCCATCCCCCATGCACAAACTTCATGCACCATGCCTCTAGTCATATAAAATGGGAATGATAATGGCTGTTGCTAAAACCTCACTGAGTCACTGAAAATCTCACAGAATAATGAGCATGAGCTTGTACTTTGATGTAAAGCTACTCAATGTCTATAGTACATCTCCGGATCTCTCTGTTCTATTCATATTTGTTATTTTTGAACTGTTTTACACATCTTTGTAAATTGTAGGTAACTGATAAATAGGCAAACTATCTTGACTAGTAGAGTTTCCAATGACTTCCCTCTCCACTGCAGAAAACACTATTTGCTAGTTAGTGTAAATATTTGATTTTTTTTTTTACTTTTCCTTTAAACAGGTTTTACCGTATGTCTATCCCAGCATATGAGAAATATCAAACCTTTACTTTAACACATGTGTTTTTTTAATATTTGTGGAAGATAATTTTGTCTTATCCTAAAAATATTTTTTTAGCAATGTCAGAAATTTTCTACCAAGGTGACTAATGGATTTACCTATCAGAGCCAGATAATCTTCTTCTCCAGAGGAGACCATATTGAGGATGGTTTAGGTCCGAGAGGCGATTACAAAGAGGTAATAAAACTTTAATGACTCTAGGCTTCTTTAATGTTAAGTTGACTCTTTAATAATTTTGTGATTTACTTTTTTATGTTGAGAATTTAGTTTTATGGTATGATTATTTGATGATCTCTGTACAAGTATTAATTGTTTATAAAATTCTACTTTCTGCTGGGTGAGAGACAACTCTGGTTTATGAATCATTTCTTTGTAGGAGTTCAATTTCATCATCTGACAACTTGTTGATTTTTAGTCGTTGTTAGATGAGAGACAGAGAATCTGGTTTACAAATCTTCTCTGACTGCTTTAAGCTCAACTGAAGTATAAATTTGATAATGTATATACTCTTCACCCTTGGATAACTTTTAGAGTTAAACTTTGTATGTTTGTCTGTATGTGTTAGTGTCTATATCTAAGACTTTTACTTCTGATTGTAGAGATGCATAATGGTTTCCTACTTTTAGATAATATTGATAAATAAGGCTATAAAGTTTTTTAAAGGAACTTGTTTTGGCTGGCTTATAGAGATAAATAAGCACTTATATAAACTAAATGTTCCTCAAATTTCCAGAAAATAAGGAAATTGAATTTTAATATTTTAAATGGGCAAAAATGTATTTTAAAAGCAATTTATAAATATTTTAAGAATTCAAGGGAACATAATTTCGATGAGTCTGGCAAATGAGATCACTTAAATACTTTTGGTTTAATATAAACAACTATGTGTTCTCTGATTTATCAGTATTAAATATAATACAAATGCACATTTTTCTTCTCTGTTTGTATGTTACCTAAACTAATACAAGTTATTGATCAAATAAGCTAGCATTACATCTACTTAATGTTCAATATTATGAACAATGTAAATCTGTGTTTTGAATTTGTATCAAGATTAATTTTATTCTCACAGTTATTGTGCTTTGTAGTTGTCAGCTTGAAGAAAATTTCTAAGATCTTTAGGTGACTTAAATCCTTAGACTGATATTCAATCAAGTCAATTAATACACTTTCATTGGGTACTTAGACCATTTCTAAGTTAGACAGAGGACTGAAACACTGATTGCTAAGCATTAATTTTAGTTTATGTGCTTTTGCTTCTTATTTATATGCTACCCAGAGGCTATATCTTTGTAGATGTTAGGATCATGTCTGTTGTCATTTTGAGAAGTTGCACTCTAAGAGATGTGTATATCTGTAGAAAGCCAATGTCTGTCAGTTTGTGGTCATCGGATTCCATTTTTCTCAGTTAAATAGAAGTTACTACAGCGAAAAGTTCCAGTTACTATAAGTAAATGAGATTGTACTAGGATTGGTAGTGGTAGAAAGGTACAACCTTGAATATAGGATGACAAGATGTGTTCTTGTTTCCTAAGGGAAAAAGAGCATACATAGTGTTGTTCCAAAGTAAAATGATTGCTCCGGAATCACAAGGGGGTGGTGAGGAACAAAAACCTGAATAGTTATAGAAATTGTCGAAGGTTCACGAACAGGGAGTTTTATTCTCTTTGGGTTGTACACATACAAATACTGAATGTAAAGTGAAATAATAAAATATAAAATCTTAGCAAAGTTTTCCCAATTTTGATGGGATTGCTTTCTTCATTTGCTGTATATTGCCTTGACCTGTGTATGTAATTGAGTGTAATCTGCACAGATTATGTGTTTTAGTGGAATAATTTTCTGTGCTTTGTGGTCATTTTATTATGACCTTGATTATTAAAAAAAAAAAACACCAATAACAACAAACAATCCTCACTAATGAAAGAGTTAAGGTTATTTATAATCACACTTAACTCTATGTTTATTTAAAATGTTTTACTGTTGTTAGTTTCAAGTGAGTAAACAAGTATTATTTCCATCTTATGTATTTAAATCTCATGACAATAATTTTATAATTATTTTGGGCCTTCCTAAAATTGAATCCTATATGTAAAATGAAATAAAGTAAAATAAAATTAAACTATTAGATTTTTAAAAATGCATTGATTTAATATATATATTTCACAGAGAGGAAGTGAGAGGGATAGAGAGTTAGAAACATCGATGAGAGAAAAACATCGATCAGTTGCCTCCTGCACACCTCCTACTGGGGAATGTGCCCGCAACTCCTGCCCTTGACCAGAATAGAACACTTTTTGCCCCAAAAACTGTCTTTGAGACTTCCAAAAAGGCTCCTGGAAAATCACAAAGATTTGTGTCCCTTATAAAAGAGAGATGGCAAAATGGATTTATTTGATATGTCAGAATTAATACATTTTATGAAAGGAATTGTCAAATCAGAAAATATGCTCCTCTGTTCCTAAAATTCCGTGGGTGTATTGTTGATATAAGGAAATTGTATGGCTCCTAGAGCCGTGGCAATGCCTTAGCTCTCCCAGATATGACTCTATCAGAGTCCTGGTGCTGCTTTTCCTTACAATATTAGATTACAATGTTTTCTTAATCTTTGTTTCCATGCATGCCTGGAAACTTTTATTGAGTATTCTTACATTCTTGTCAGTATAGTTATTTGCATAGACTCCATAGAATTTACTATCCTTTCACAGGGCATAAACCAATTGGAAACATTGGTTTATACGGCCAAGTCTTTTTTTCTGAATTGTCGTATTTGACAATACTCATTTAATCCACTAAAAACCATCCAATTTAAAGTAACTAAGTTGGCCTTTTTATCAGTGTTTACAGAGCTCCTTTGGGAAAACTGGTCTGGTACTTGGCTTTTCCTAGTAGGGTTCCAAGTCTTAAAAGTAAGAGCCATTGCTGGTCTGCTCAGTGATTAGAGAATTGGCCCACAGACTGAAGGGTCCTGGGTTCTGGATTTGATTCCTGTCAAGGGCACATACCTGAGCTGCAGGCTTGATCCCTGGCTCTGGCCAGGGCCAGTTCAGGAGGCAGTCAATTCATGTGTCCCTCCCGCAGGGATGTTTCTTTCCCCCTTCCTTCCACTCTCTCTACAAGTCAATGGAAAGATATCCTCTGGTGAGGATTAACAACAAGAACAAATAGTGAGCAATAAATATCATTTTTAGGTTGGTCCAAGAAGCTTAGAATATTATAGGGCCTTGCAAAGTAGGGAATTTCCCTTATTTATACTATAGGCAAAATCTGGTAGAGTTTCTTGGTTTGGCTTTCTACCCTAAAGAGGCTATTAACCCAGTATGAAATGCCTCATGAAAATTTCAAGTAAAACAAATATATAAAGATCTATGTGGTAAGTTAGCACTCTTGATGCACCTATCAATAATCATGTGAACTCTAATGAGGCCAGTCTTATTTTGTAATCAAGAAAAATGTTTGACATTATTTTTTATCAAATCAGAAGAGACTGTACAAAAATACTATAATATTCTATCTAATAAAAGAGTAACATGCAAATTGACACTACCTCTGCTACGCTACCAGCCAATCAGGGCAGTGGCAGGGCAGGGCAGGGGGCGGGGCAGTGGGCAGGGCAGGAAGAAGCATAGCCAGCACACAGGGGCCTAGGCTGGCAGGAGCGTGGCTACAGTGCAGTGAAATCAACCACCACCCTATGATATGAGCCAGGCCCACAAGGTACTTAAGGGCCAGCCCCCCTTACACTTATGGTGCCTGAATCACATGCAAATGAGCACCTGGGGTCTCTCCATGTCCCCCAACACCCACAATGGGAGTGGGGGGGTTCTGCTGCCAGTCTCTGGGGTGTGTGGAGACCACGGTGGCCACCACTGGGTGGAGAAAATTCACAGAGTCCTGTTTCGTGCAGGGTATCAGGAACACTAGGAATTCTGGGAAATGTAGTTCTGTTGACAGACCCACTATAGGAGTGAGTTTGAAGTACTGAGCAGGGAAACATGGAAGCAGCAGGGCGGGGCAGGCTTGGGTCAGGCAGAAGTGGCAGTGAGTGCCCAGTCTCTGGGGCCGGGAGATCACAGGCAGCTGGGCAGAGCTGAGCAGGGAGATGGCTGAGTGCCATCTGGAGGGGGGCTCAGCGGAAGGGGCTTGGTGGGCGTGCAGCAAGTGATGAGCATGCAGTGCAGCGAGCATGGGGCATGGTGAGTGCGGGGAGCAAACCTGCTGGGAGGCTGGCACCCAAGAGCCCCTGGATCAGAGACACAAACCCACAGGGGGTGGTACCCAGCACCCACAAGCTCTGCCCCCCCAGGTGCTGGAGCTGCAAATGCCGAATCAGAGACATAAACCTGCAGAGAGGCCAGCACCCAGCAGCCTCAAGCCCCGCCACCGCAGACCTGGGGCTGGCGGGGCAGGAATGGAGTGGACTGGAGATACAAACCCGCAGACCTGGCACCCAGCAGCCCCAAGGCCCAATGAGTAGGTGCTGGGATTGCTGGGGGGTGGGGGTGGCGGTGGGCGGGGGCAGCTGAGACACAAACCCATAAGAAACCTGTTGAAAGGGAGATAAACTATCATAATTTTATCTCCCTTTCCTCAAGATGAGAAAACTGTCCCTGGATTATTTAGTATGTGGCCCACACCTTTCTACATACACAGGGTATGTTATAACCACTTCCAGAATGTGTTTCCAGGGAATAACCTACTGTGGCAAATCATCTAAAAGAGGAAACAAGCTTTTGTTGGGTTTATTCTGAAGGCCAGAGAACATGCCACCCCCAACATATGCTTTATTGTTATATTGATGATCTTGAGCTGCAGATTCTTGAAAAACTGCAAGTGCATGCAGAGGATTTCACTGAAGTCTCCTGATCTGTCTAAAACTGGACCCCCACCCCCTAAAGGAGCTTAAATGTCATAGGTCCCCTTGATGGAATAAGTATCATCAGGCAGAGAAGACTGACTCCTGTCACAGGATATAACACCCAAACTTTGTTACAAAGTTTGTTCTCTCCAACCCCATTCATCTTTCCTAAAAATCATTTACTCTCCTCTAGGAGGCCTACATTTCCCATTCCCTTTTCCTATGAAGAAGGTATTTAAATCTGCATTCTAAGCCAGATTGGGGAGTTATTTATTTTTCCCTGAGATCTCCCACATATACACGAGGTACACATATTAATCAACTTTTGTTTTTCTCTTGGCAATCTGTCTTTCATTACAAGGGCCTCCATTAAGAACTCAGAAAGATTGAGGAAAACTATTTTTCTTCCTCCATAATTCTATCTGGGGAAATCAAGTCCCCAGCTGGAGGTTGGTTCAAGTACCAAGCAATCTTGGCTGACAGGAGGGAAGATTCTAGGGAGAAATCAATGATATTGGCATCAAAGTGGTCTGGAGGGCACACGCATGGTTGATGGTGCGAGTTTAAAGTGGTTTGACATTTTTGGAGGATGACTTGGCAAACTTGATAGAAATATTCAAGGTATATCCAAGAGTCTTCTTCTAGGAATCCCATCTGCTGAGATAAAGCACAAGCACTTAAGCCCTGGTCAGAACCCAGGATGCTACTGCAGGTTCCCCTTCCATGATAAGAAAACCTGGGAACAACCTGCATTTTTAGGACAAGGTAGCATCTATGCTAATAAAAGGGTGATATGCTAATTAGACTGAACATCTTCCTGGTGACCTTCCAGACATCCTTCCCAACAAAGCCATGTTGGCGGGGCCAAGGCAGAGGAGGTTAGAGGCAATCAGAAAGCAGGGGAGAGCAGTTAGGGGAACCAGGCCAGCAGAGGAGAGCAGTTAGGGCAAACAGGCTGTCAGGGGAGAGCAGTTAGGGGGATCAGCCTGGCAGGCAGATGAGTGGTTAGGAGCCAGAGTCCTGAGGGGTCCCAGATTGGAGAGGGTGCAGGCTGTGCTGAGGGAATCCCCCACCTCTCCCTCCCCACTGCACGAATTTTGTGTACTGGGCCACCAGTACAATAATAAAAGCCTAATATGCTAATTATACCAGGGCTTATAAAAAAAAGCCTGGATCCCAGGTGCCAAAAGGAACCTGGTTCTGGCAGCCAGGAGAAGGAAGGCCTACTCTTGCATGAATTTTGTACATGAAGCCTCTAGTTTATATTATAATGGGAAACTATTCATTGTCTGCAAAACACTTCTATGAACTCTCTTGCACCTCTTTGCTAATTGTAACTAATAGGTAGGCAAGGAATGTCTTTTCCATAGTTTCTATTCACCTTTGCTCTCCTTTGTGGGAAAACAAAGTTTTGCATTCATTGCAATTCAATTCCTTTATTCCATATTTTGTGTGTGTGTGTGTGTGTGTGTGTGTGTGTGTGTGTACGTTTCAACTTGTTCTGTGAGCTGGTTGTAATATCTTCCTGGTTTCCACATAGAAGTCAAAACTTTAACATGAATTTATTTTTTACATCTGTAGCACAAATCCAGATTTCATCTTTTACTGAATATGTTTTCATAGCACTATACAAATGCACATGCTACTAATTATTATCATTCTTGATTGCCATTAGTCATTTCTTAAGGACTATTAAATAATATTAGCAATAATATAAGAAATAAGTGTAAAAAACTTTATCATTGCAAATTATTTAATGAAGTGTAGATGGCTATTTTTCATTAAATTAAACATGTTTCATATCTCTTTAGGTGATTAGAAAAAATCTTTTTATATTCATTTATTAATTATAGGGGTGATTTGCTAGGTGGGAACATAGGACTTCTCAATTGTGTCTTGCATTGACCATAGTCCCCTGTCCAACCCTCATCTGAAAAAAAACTAAGCATCTTGTTTGCCTTGCCTTACCTGTCCTGCATGAGTTCTCAAAAATAATTGCAACTGTTATGATATTCCTTCTGCCAGCTTTTCCTCTGCTCTAGGATGATTTTCACTGGACCTCATTTGTTTAAGTATTTTACATTATCTTGATATTCTGAGCTCATATACTGTTTCTGTTAATTTCTTTTTCTCTTGGTAGCCTTTGCTTGTATAGTTTGAGCAGTTTATCTTTTCTTCACTGAGAGCCCCAATTACCTTTTTGTGTCTATGTTGTTGCCATTAACAACACTTTAATATTGCTTTTGGAAAAGTAAATAACCCCTAAAGTATAAAAGGGAATAATGAGATTATTTCAACAAAAAGGTATGTTTTTTTGTGGGGCATTTTATTATTATATAATAAACAAGTTTAGTTTTAGAAATAAGATGACATGTATATAGAGATCATCTGTGAGTTGTCCTGCGTCATCTGAAAGATGAACATAAATAGATTATAGTCTTGGTGTTGAGATAGATAATAATACTCAAAGCAAGCAATGAACAATTATAGATAAGTAATTGATACAGATAGATAAGAATATTTATATCTATCTGTCTGTCTGCTATCAGTGAGTGGCTGTCTTGTAGGTTTGAGATAAGAGTGCTTTGGACTAAAACTTGAATGGTAAGATACTCTGAAATGGTTTTATGTTTCCTGTGGGATTTGAATGATGCTTATTAGTATAGGTGGATCTGTAAATTATAGACAATGAAAGGAAAAGAATGACTCAGTGTGAAAGTATCAAATGAAATGTAGGTTGATTTGAGCAGGACCTGCCAGAGCTCATCTATATCTGCGATGTGCCAAGTAATGGCCTGGGCCTCCTCTTATGTGTACACTAGTGGCCCTGCGCATGAATCCATGAGCAAGTAGCTCACTGCCACTTGACTCAGCTGGCCTCCCCACCCACTACTGTTCTTAGCTCTGCACCACATGTAGGTCTCTGCCCTGCCCTCCTGTAGCTTTAGAGCTCTTGTAGCTTTCTGTCCTGCCTTCTTGCTGATCAGTTGTTATGTGTCATGGTGTAACGACCATTTGCATATTACCTCTTTATTATATATTTATTTTATTATATTTTATACAATAAAAGCCTAATATGCTAAGTGTCTGGTCTTTTGATCAACCAATCAAGGCATAATATGCTAATGATATGCTAAGGCTGCTCAACGGCTCACTATGATGTGCGCTGACCACCAGGGGACAGTCGCTCAATGCAAGAAGTGTCCCCTGTTGGTTAGTGCATTCACAAAGGGGGAGTACTGCTCAGCCAGAAACTAGGCTCATGGCTGGCAAGTGCAGTGACAGTGGGGGGAGCCTCTCCCAACTCTGCAGCAGCGCTAAGGATGTCTGACTGCTGGCTTAGGGGAGTGGGCCTAAGCTGTCAGTCAGACATTCATCGAAGGCTCCCAGATTGGAGAAGCACAGGCCAGGCTGAGGGAGCCCCTCAAGTGCATAGCTTTTGTGCACTGGGCTATTATTGATTTCAGACAGGAAGAGATAGAGATAGAAACATCAATGATGAGAGAAAATCATTACTCAGCTTCCTCCTGCACATCTCCTACTGGGGATTAAGCCTGTAACCCAGGCATGTGCCCTTGACCAAAATCAAACCTGAGAACCTTCAGTCTGCAGGCTAATGCTCTATACACTGAGTAAAACTGGCTAGGGCACCTCTTTCAACTTTATTGTCATATTCATTCAATAAAGAAGACAGCGTCTTTCTAGAAAACTTTTAAAAATTGGAAATAAAATGTATAATTGTCTCATGTCAAATTAGAATGTATAAAATAGTAGAGATTATTATTATTTTTTGGAAACAACTGTTCAGGCTTTCTTTAGTAAAGTTGTGTATGTGTTTTTATGTGTTTCTGTGAGTCTATTTCTCTGCATGTGTCTGGGAGAGTCCTTCTGTAAAACAGAGCATTTCATTACGTTGAATTACTTCTTGTTATCTATAGAGAGAAATGTATGTTAACCTCATCCCAGTTGTTTCATTCCTCTTATCTGTCTTTTTCAGCCTTGGGCCATCATGAGGTCTCTCTGGCAACTTTGACAGAAGTCAATTCCAGAAGCTGGGACTATCTACTTCAGGAGCTGAAGCTTGACCAAATGTGTACTGTGTGAAAGCAAATGCTCTTCTTTTGTTTTCCAAGGCAAATTTGGGCCACAGGCACCAGGGCCAGGGAGAAGGAAGAGTTTCCTGAGGTAGGTTCCACTGTTATCTAGGGCTGAGGTCAGGGCTGAGGGGTCCTTTGGCTTTTAGGGTACATATTTACTTAAAATAAGAGCATCTTGATTTGGAAATTTCATTTGAACTGTGGCTTTTGGAAAAAGTGACTATCATGTTTTTTGTGCTGCCTAAGAAAGAAGAAAATGTTTATGAGACCAAGAAGTGTTGACACATTATAGTGTTTCTGTGGGTTTATTAAGAGAAGATTATGTGCAAAGTATAATATGTACAAATTTTAGTATAGACATTTGTGGTGAGGGCCAAATTTGAGTTATTTTGTCTTCTCTCAATGTAAGACATAACTAAAATGAGTTGGGAATATAGGGGCAGTTGTCACAGGTATACAAATTACAACTTCTAATGAGGCAATTCAAATGGGGATATGCTCAGTCTTGGTGTAATCCAATCTCCAAATCAGTATAATTTTGAGCTTCATTTTTAAACATTACTCCACTAATTATTTATCTGAAACATCCTCTGCTTTAGAGAAATAAGATCACAATTGCTAAGATTTAGTTGAATAATATTTGGTTAGTGTCTAGCATGTGCAAGGTGATACACTGCATGCTGGGAGGGATACCCAAGAATATGAATCTAAAAATAATTTAAGGAGTTTATAATCAAGTTAAATAAAAGGGAATACTATTAAGTATCCAATAAGAATAGCTAATGTCACTGAACGTTTAATGTTTATTATGCGGCAGGTTCTATTTAGTGTAAGTTACACGTATAACTTATTTAATGTCCACCATACTCTTGTAAATTAGGCAATATTGTAATCCCAATTTGCAGATGAAAAAACTGGGTCATGGTCAGTTTCAGTAACATATACAAAGTCACAGTTAATGAACAGGCTTGCTAGGGTGTTGATACATGATTGATACATGTTCTTATCCACTGTTTACATGGGAGAGACAATGCCTACTTACAAACTGAGACAATGCTTACTTCCCAATAAATTTGGTCTTGCACAAATGAATGGCTTTGAAAATGAAGAATATACATTGTATTTTTAAGGATGGATAAGATGTGCTGGCATTTAAATTGGCACAGTAGGAGGGAGACAAGACCAATGACCTAGTTAGAGAATAAAAATTGGCAGGCGATAAGAGTTCAGTTTTGAAATCTGACCATCCATCCTCCTCCATATTTCCATACCACTCCATATTTCTATCTCACTTTAATTCTGAGTATAAATCTAGTCAGAGCATCAGAATTAAGGTTTAAGTCATGAGGAATGATATAAATTACAGTAGGCTGGGCTGAGAGGTGATTATGACAGCTTATACCCTCTTTCCTGTCATTCTGATGGAAGGAACTGAGTCTCAAGGAATTGGAGAATTAAAATCCAAGGCCTCTACAACTTGCACTTCTACCTCATACAATGTCAGTAATGGGTGGCTCATTTAACCAAACCTTCCAGTTCCATATTTTTAAGATATACAATAAGAAATGGTTCTACAAAGAATTTATTTGTATATTCTTTATCAACTATGGAAAGAGGGAGGGAAGTAACTCTATTAAAATGTGCTATCGATATTAAAAGTTAACCTCCGTTCCTTTATGAGAGGATGGTCATAGTGCCAAGTAAAAATTATAAAGCCCACATCATTCCCCAAGATATTTGGTATAAAATAATCATAGAACCTCAAAATTTTAAACTAGGAAAAACCACAGTAATAATGGTATTTACTGTATTAATGAGGAAAAAAAACTTCCCCAAACTATAGTTCTGGTTGTTCACAGAGGATTAATTGGAACAATCCCTTCAGCAACTAGATTTTTTTTACTAGAAATGGAGCTCACGTGTCTTCTAATCATGTATGCCTTGCATGGTATCCAGTTCAAACCGGCATTGACATCGTTGCATTATTATTAATAACTAATATTTTTCATTGATCCTTTAAACTCCTAGAAAGTTTCTTCATTCCCCATAGGTCTAGCTGAGTATCTTGCACCCAATCAATGCATTTGATTAACTGACATCAGAAAGCAAGGGCGTAGACCCAAATTACTTGCTCTTGGATGAAGATGTGAAACTCAGCAGATTCTTAATCTTGAGGCATTCAATGGCTACTCTAAACCGGAAGATTTGTGTGTGAAGGGAAGTTAAATTGAAAATGTACTTTAAAATTTGTGTGAACAAGAAGGAGTGGATTTGAAAATTTACTTTAATCCTGACATCTAAAGGAAATCTATGGTATGAAGCTTCCTATTAAATGAAACTCAACATAAAAATAAATAAATAAAAGTTGGCACGAATACCCTTGCTAACAAAAGCTGCTGAATCTCCAACACCTCTTACAGAGATTAATCCCTTCCTACAGGCCAAAATCTAATTATAAACCGTTCTAATTAGTCAGGAAGTAGGGCTGCTGTTCTCTTGGAGGAAAATGTCTAGGAAGGGATACTACTGCTGCCTGAAAACTCCAGAAGGAGGCAGAGAGAACTTAGGTGCTAATGCAAGTCAGTCGTCACACCATAAAGCTTATTTGCTTATATCTGTTGGCTCCTGCCTGTGTATTTTTATGGGGCATTTGCAGTTTATTTTTCCGCGTTAAGTTTGCTATAGTTCCAGTTTCATTGTAGCGAGCCTTTAAACCTAAAATAAGCGTTATGTAAAATATTACTTTTAGTTTACATTAAATGGATCTTCAAAACTTTCCAGTGCTCTAGGGCAACAAAGAAGAAAATCTTCTAGGGAATAGCTTTAATATTCCAGATATAATGAGTTTGTTTTACATTCTCTTGCTTATTTTTATTTCCTCTGGACTGTTTTCACTCTGGTTCCTTTCATATCCCAGTTAGCAAAGGAATTGACCAGAACTAAGAACAGCCTTGGAGCAAGAGCGAAAATGCCGCTGTGCTCGTCAGATACTGGCCGTCCGCCGATTGCTGCCCAAGGGGAAATTGTTGCCTTTAGAAACTTCTTGGTGGGTTTCCAGTAGGGTTTTTCTCTCTCATGAGAATATTCATCCCGGCATTAAGAAAGCATGAGCTTTTACATTTTCTTACTATTTTAAATCTTGGGTTTGCATGACATTTTAAAGAGTGAGATGAAAGAAAGCCCCCCCCCCCACCCCCCATATTACCCAAATCAGGAAAAGAGCATCCTGATGGATGGTACAAATGTGACAAACCTGGAAACTCACCTTAGGCAAAGGTCTACATGAATCATGCTGGATAAGTACAATAAGAATCTGTCCTTTTCCTTAGCTTTTACCTATGGAAAATACGCAAATTCATCAATTCGATTCTATTGGGGGATGGTTGGGATTAAATAGGTTGTATTTGTCAGAGTCTTATCAGGAAACAGAATTCACACCAGGTTCAAATGACTCTAATAAAGGGACTTTTAATAGAGATGTGTGCAGGTATAGGGACATAAAGAGAAGATACAAAGGCACTCAGAGATTAGCAACCATCTCAGGCACTTAGAGACTAGCAACCCACTCTAGGGTCAAAGGACTTGAGGGAGGCAATAGTGCTAGGGGTGCCCAGTGGGGACTGGAAATATGGAAAGGGGACATGCTGTAGGAGCACAGGGTGTTACAGATAAGTATAGAGGAGTGTGTGTGTGTGTGTGTGTGTGTGTGTGTGTGTGTGTGTGTGTGTGTGTGTGTTTGAGGGGGGCAGGAGCAAATGCAAAATTACCAACAGTCATGAAATGAATATATGCATTAACAGAAGTTCAAGGTAGATGTTTTTGTCTACCTGCATAGGAAATAATACATTTTTTATTTTAGGTTTTATAGTTTTAGTCTTTATTTAAAATTTGCAAGTGGACTTAATGCTTCACTTTTAATGAGTCACTTATTCTCTGATTTGTGCAGGTGCAATGCCATTATGTGAGAAATAGTGCCTCTTTAAATTTTGCACCCTGGATGCCTCATTGCTTCATTTTATTTCCTGTGGAGTGAAGTGGTGATCTAGGTCTGGTCAAGCTGGGTGGGTTTGGCAGAGAGATTCCACTTGAAAAGCCAGGATCAAAGTCACATAGGGACTGTGGAAAGGAACTGTACACAAAAGTGCAAATTTAGCAATCTGAGGAAAACAGAAATAATTAATTAGCTTAACTATTCCAGTGGTCCTGAGGCTGATAGGCTAGTCACATTGAACTTTCCATTTTCTCCTTCATGGTCCCAAATATTCCAGGTGCTCCCCTTTTCAAGCTAGGTGCTTCCATAGCTCTGCACCTGGACCTCTATTTTTTGTGCTCAAGTTGTCCAGCACATTCTCCAGCCCAGTCTCTATATTAAGACTCTTTCTCTTTAGAGGGTCAGCTCAAATGTGTGTCCATATTGGTGTTTCCTCTCTCAAAAAGAATTAATTATTTTCTAGCTAAAATATAAATTCCTTTAAAACTAGAAAGATATCATAGCTGAGTATCTATTATACTGCCGATAATGTCAAATAACAAGTAACCTAAATTATGGCTTAGAATGCTGATTGATATTTATGCTGATTGTCCATATCTACATTTAATTTAAGGACATGGAAGGATTCCGTTTCCCTGCCATTTTAAAGGTAGGAACGGACGCGTTATGTGCTCTAGCCTATGATGTGTAATAGTAAGGGATAATTTAAGTTAAAGAGTATGCGTTTAGAACTAGTGCATGATTTCTCACATTTCCTTCCAAATTCCAGGATATTCTAGCTATTGGAACTTCATTAATCTGCCTCTTTGAATAGATAGGATTTGCTGTAGATTCTCGCACTGACACAAGATGGACATGTTGGATAACTGAGAGAGGAGAATAATTAGTCTTAAGGCACTGTAATTTTGGGTTATTTATTACTTCAAACTACCTCATTAGGACTAATAAGCAGTTTTAAGAAATACCACTGATATGGACTGAATGTTTTTTTTTTTCCCTGCAGACTTGACATGTTGAATTTCTTATCCCTGATGTGATGGTTTTAGGAGATGAAGACTTGGGAAGGTAAACAAGTAATAACAGTAGCAATTTCATGGAAGGAAGGAGTAGTCTTAGAAGAAGTGGCATGTCACTTGCTTTTACTTTCTCTGTTCCCTGCTATGTGAGGATATGGTAATAAGAGAGCAATCTGCAATCCAGGAAACTGTTTCTCACCAAAACCCAGTCATACTGGCATGCTGATCTCAGATTTCCTCCAGAATTGTGGGAAATAAATTTCTATTTTTTTATAAGCCACACAGTTTATAGTAATTTCTTACAGCAGCCCAAACTCACTCTGAATACCACTGTCTAGACTGATGGAATACTTTAAATCCCACTGGAGAAAAAGAAAGGAAGAAAGAAACAAACAAACAAACAAAAAACAACAACCAAAAAATCTAATCAAACAATGTCATAAAATAGTGAACAAAAACAGCACACAGGAACCTCAACAGTAATGTCCTTTAAGGGATATTAGAAAGAACAAATACAGCTGTATGAACAGACATGGCTGTGCTTTGGTGTGTGTGTATAGAAAGAGGGAGGAAGGGGCCGTGAAGGAATCCATTCGACTCTTGTAGAAGTTCTGAGATGGAGAACTGTTCTGGAAATATGAAAGCATAAGTAGAGCTGGCCCAGATTATCAAGTGAGCAGAGTTCATAAAATCCTAGCATCAAAGGATTGGAAGAGGATGGTCAGAGGCCACTTGGTTCATTCACCTCCTTTCAAGTAGGATCACACCAAAACCATCCCAGAGAAATGAGAAGCTCTTTTATTTTTAAAGCTTTCTATAGAAAGAGATTTTCTCTGACAGAACTGTTTTTCAGTGCGTGTTAAAATCTCTGTTCTGAATGATACACCTCGCTCCCATTCAGGACACTCAATATAACACCCAGCATCTGTATTGGTTTCCTAGGGTTGTCATAGCAAATTACCACAAACTTGGTGTCTTTAAATACAGGGGTTTATTTTCTCACAGTTCTGGGGCCTGGAAGTCTAAAATCAAGATGTCAATAGGGCCATCTTCCCTCTGAAGGCTCTGGTGAAGAATCTTTCCTAGCTTGTTCCTAGCTTCTCAGGGCTCTCAGCAGTCCTTGGTTTTTTGTCTTATAGCCATATCATTATCACTCAAATTTCTGTTTCCATTGTCATGTGGATTTCTTCTGGCATGTGTCTCAGTGTTTTTTCATCTCTTTTCATAAGGACACCAGTCACTGCATTTAGGATCCATGGTAAGGCAGTGTGAACCCATCCTTACTTAATTAATTACAAATGCAAAGACACTTTTTACAAATAAGGTAATATAATTTTTAAACTGACACACATTTTTGTATGAATACTATTTAAAGTGCTACAGCATTCTTTGTACCACTTGTCCTAAAGCTGAAAACATCTATGACTTTAAAAAAAAATTGCACCCATAATTGATCTTTCTTATAGTTAATGTGAATTTTATAGTGCCTATAATGGAAATGTCATTTAATTACTTTTCTTGATGGTCTATATTAATGCAAATAATTTTCAGGTATCAATATGGATATAGCACAGTACCAATTTTTGGTGGGAGGAGAGAAATCAGCCTAAAGCACAGGAATTGAACTTGGAAATGTAATAATCTAGTCATACTGGTTGGTTAAATGAATGAAATAAATATATATTTTATAGGTCAAGGTGTATTATGACTTAGTATATAGTGTGAGGTTCTCTTGGCCATAAATAATGCAAATATGTAGAGAAAGGCAAAGTGGGTTGCACTGAAGTAATCAAGGAGACTTCAGGAATGAGGAGTTAGATATAAAGGATAGGTAGGATTTTTATGAAAGATATATTCTGTTGGGGGAACTACATGATAAAACAGTAGAATGAGCAAAGCAGTGTCAGTCAATAGAATCAACTGGCCTCAGAGGTTTAGCCAGAGAAGAGCATTTGTAAAGAGAACAGCTGGGCTTTGGTTTATAAAGATGAACCAGGTCTTCATGCAGAAGACTTTCCATGTCAAATTAGTAACTCCAAGTATTATCCTGTGGGTGTTGGAGAAGTCCTGGAAGTATTTGAACCTTAGAGAAAGATGATGGCCTAGCCAGCATGGCTCAATGGTTTGAGTGTCCTGGAAGATCAGAATTTGATTCCTGGTCAGGGCATATGCCCCAGGTTGCGGCCTTGATACTCAGTGTGGGATGTGCAGGAGGCAACTTATCAATGATTCTCTCTCATCATTGATGTCTCTCTCTCTCCCTCTTTCCTCTCTAAAATAATAAAAATATGTTTCCCAACATGAGAGAGACATGATGTCAATGATGGGGGTGAAGATAAAATTGACTGCAGAATAAGGGTTATGTTTTAGGTTCAGGAGTGTACAGATTTTTGCAATGGCCCAAGAGATTTATAAGGACTTGTGAATATTGAATGTTGGGAAGTCATAACATGGCTGCTCTCACATGGAAATTATTTGTTCCATAGAAGGGATTCTGCTGATAGGTTTTTGTGGTTTTCTAGTAATGGTCTCAGAGAGGACACACTTTCTTTTCCCATGTATCTTTTACTCCTCAGCATATGAGACCATCACCACCACCCCAGTGTGTGAAATCTGCTGCTTTGGCAGCTTTCCACTTATCCTCAGTTTCATTTAAGAGAATAAAGAAAAGTACATTCTCAGCCTTCACTGTTGGGAAAAATCTCCTTATTCAGCAAAAGATAATGTAAGGTTGCCCCGTTAACTCAGCCTTGCAGAAAACATTCTTGTCAGTTGGCATGAGCTTTGTTCCTTTCACCTCAGGCAGGTGGTAAAGGCATTTTGCAAAGGAGGATTCCAAATTAGGTTAAGCACCAAAATAGGGATATGGCCTGGCTCACCCTGGTGAGGAGAGATTAGACTGCTGAAGTATATCCAAGTTCACCTCTTAGAGCCATGTTGCAGTGCAGCTCTTGGGAGAATAAAAATAGAGAGAATGGTTGACTGTGCTGCCTTTTTAAACTTTTTTACACTGGCCTTGCCCTGCAAATGATTACCTGCCTTATTCTAGCCAGGCATCGCTTTCTCTGTCTGGGCTAAGTCAATGTCACTTCCTTATCAAAGAATTGGATTTATCCCCAGGCATGAGAATATTAACAAGGTCTTCTAGGACATTGAAACTTTCATAAGACAAACAAAGATGATATTCAAATGGTGAAATATAAGATCCCAAATTAAGTTTAGTGTTAGCTATTTTCTTAACTTCTTAATATATAATTTTCATGGAATTTATTTTTGTCAATTTCCTTCTTAAGTAGAATCACTCAAATCATGGCATGTGACTGTAGGTCATTTTCACAGATATATATTATTCCACTGTGTTATCACACAACAAATTTTATTACTGTTCTCTTGATGAGAATTTGTGTATGTGGTTTTCCCCAAGATTTTTGCTCTTATAAATGATAGTGCTATAAACATTCTGTTGTATGTGTTCAGGTGAATATGAGCAAGTGTTTTCTCCTGGGTATGTACAAAGTAATCAGATTGCTGGGGTTACAGGTTATATGAATGCTTAATTTTGTGATACTATTAAACTATTCTCCAAAGTTGTACCAATTTATACTCTTACCACCAGTGTTTAAAAAATCCTGTAGATCTTAAAAATTTTGGTAATATAGACATTATTATTTTTGCCAGTCAAATGACACTAAATATAAACATGCTTTGGGTTTTATCACATTAATCTCATTACTAAAGGGTTTTGAGCCCCTCATATACTTAATGACTATACATGTTTCCTCACATTTTTAATGAGTATGGCGAGTTGTCTTTATGTCTAGTGTCATTTCTTAGTAAATTTAGTCTGGGTAATAGAAAGCTAGAAGCTCATTTTATTTCTTTGGATTTCCCCAAATAGTGTCCATAAAAGTCTTGCTAGCAAGAGTTTCCTCTATAAAATGAATGGATTCTGTGACTTCCTGTGTCTCATCAGTTGGAAAGCCTCCAGGGAAAGTTGGAGTTTATGTGAAGCTGTGTTGGACACAAAGCAAGACTAATTACATACTACCTAATTTTTGCTTCTAAGGAACTTGAAATTTTGAACAGACACCTTGATCTAAGCCCTCACTCTTTCTCCTATCACTTACCAATTTATTTTTTACCTCCCCGTTTTGTTTTATTCTAGCCAAAGCAGAGGTGGAGTTTAATTTTCACTTACAACTCTCAAAATATCGACATAATATCAATATTTATTTAACATATTAATAATAATTTTATTTTTATTAATAAAATGAGTAAATATTAACCTAACATGTTAAAAGTGATCATCTGTACAATCAGACTTGTCAACTGCCCATTGGACTTTGTGCTTCTCAGAGGCAGCCTCTGTCTGACCACTTTTCATATTACAGTGACGGAAGATGTACACCACATTCAAGATTCTTGAATTATGCTTCCAGGCTTTTTAGTATCTAATTTCAAAGCTATTCAGAAGAAGATATTTGTGGGTTACCCAGCTTCAAAGCATACTTGAGATTATGTAATATCATTAAACAGAGCAATCTAGGAGACAAAGACACAGACTAAAGTCAAAGCAGTTTTAAAGACATCATACATCATTGCCTTTCTATTATTTTTCCTCTCCATTTATTAAAGCCTCTCACCCACTCAAACACATGTCAAAAAAGCATGCTATGGAGTGTGTTGAGTGTACGTGTAGGGAGAAGGATGTTTTGTATTCACAACTCGGCCTTACCATTTCCTTAGATTTCTTTGCTCTATCTTAAATGTTCCCTGACATATTTACCTCCATTACATTGACTAAGCATATTAATGCTTCTTTGAACAAATAGTCTATTTCCATAAGTCATATGATGAAGCACATCTGTCACAACGTCTAACAAATTTCCAATGTCAAGGATATGACCTAACAAATTCTCTAATTTTTCTCATATCTTAACATTTATCTCTCCTGAGTTCAGTAGCATTTGTCAACTTGCTCTACCAATGGCAACCCTTATTTTAATGCTCTTATTCTTATCCACAACTAAATTTACATTTTTGGCCATCATAAATTTTATTTTGTTGAGAAATATTGCTTCATGAGATTAAAGCCTATTGAACTTCCAAAGACAAGATTTTCAGAAGGAAAAGTACTCATTTTCTTTACAAACTAGAAATGAGAACAAATTATATCTATCTATCTATACACACACACACACACACACACACACACACACATATATATATATATATATATATACACACAGAGAGATAAGGTTATGAATCAGTTTGTCCAATTATAAATTTTTCTCTATTAAAGAACATTGGTAGAGGATTGAAAATATCAATGAGCTTTCTAAGTTGAGTATAACTGCAAAGATGTATGAGTTATTATGAATTTATTGCATATAAAATATACTAGTAAACATTGGTAAGCATGAAACTAAATTATATATATACATATAAATATAATTTTAAATCGTATATTATGTATGTTTTCTTCGATTATAGTTATAAAGATCTACAGGAGCCAAATATTTTATAATAGATCCACAATCCTTATGTGATATGTAGGGGGACCAAATGACTTATTGTCTAAACATTGATACTTTTGAGAATGACAAGTGATGCTAATAATTAGATAGTGATAATAGGCATAAACAGGGACTATGACAGGCAATGAGGGACAGATTGTCAACTAGACTTAAGGTATAGAGAACTTAAATGGCTTGATCTCATTCCTTTTAAGTGTCAAATAACACCAGAAACCAGGTGCTTTAAAATTAGGAATGGATTGGAACTAATAAGTTAATTACAATCTGAAAATGTACACTGCTCATTTTGCCCAAGGTCTGAAGATGATTCACATGATACTGCTAACCGCACCTCAGATCAATGAAAGTAATGTTTACAATGCATTCTTTCAGTTTCTCATTGGGCTTGAGATGGTAAAGGATTCTGACAGCATGGCTTCCCCTTGGGCAACCCAAGTCAATATGACATAATCCATTTTGATTTAGCCAAGTTGTCAATGAAAGACATGATGACCTTCTGTACATGTAAGTACTCATCTCAATAACTCTCTGGGTGTGGGTGCATGGTCTTTTCTCCATCATTATTCATGTTGTCCTATTTAGCACTATGATATATGAAAGACATGCTTACTAGTTTTCCTCCTTTTATCTTCAATGTACCACAGAGAGAACACCTATTGGGTATCAGAAATATGTTAGGATCTTTCGTTTATATCACTATTATTTACTGTGTCTTGAGGTTTGATTAATTTTTCTTACCAAATAAATCAAATTAATCTGTTTCTGCATCTTACAGACTTTTTGGTTCATCATGGGCATTAAGATCACATGGGAAGAAGCCATCTACAGGACTCTGCCAGTTTTCTCATAGGTTAATGAAAGGCTTACTAAGAAATTCTATTACAGAAATAACTCCTGTTATATTCCCATCCTCATTCACAAAAAGAAAGCAAAAGATGAAATTTCTGCTATATTTGAATACACCTTCAGAACAGTGAAGACATATTTGGATTTGCTTATGCATTTTACCAGAAGCAATTTGTGGAGAGAATTCAGGGTGAATCTTTGTTTCATACAGGCAAAATCTATTGAAGAGATGTATGGATATAAGTCTTCCCTAGACCTTACAGGTATCTTATCACATAGATTAAAATCTATAAGAACGAATAATTCAAGGGCATCAACTATTCTATTTGTAAGGAAGAGGCAGGTTGTAGCCTGACAAAATTTAAAGATTGTGTTTTCAAAGTTTCAAGTAGGAAGAGGACACAGAAAATTTTCAATAAGTAAACAACATTTAATATGAGATTTGAAGAGATGGGTAAAGTTCTGACTTAGACAAATAAAAGTCAATAAAATTTCTGTCAGAAAAAATAGCATAGGTTGCAGCATGGAAGCAGGAAAATATACAAAGGATTATGATCAGGGAACAGGCAAAACCAAACCTTTGCTGGCATTTGGGACCAAAAAGCAAATGGTACAAAAATAATGGTGACTAGATTACTTTTAAATCCCTTCTCAGGAGAAATTACAAATGATCCATCCTTTTTTTAAAAAAAGAAATATCATTTTTAATAAAAGATGAATTCTATCTAAGACATTAGAGTTTGTTATATTTAAAGCTGTGTCGTGAACATTATTTCATTTAATTTTCATAATATATCTGTGATATTTCCATTTGTGGGGTAGATAGCTGAGATAAAATGAGGATAATTGCTGCCCTGGTGGGGCAAGTACTGTCCTCATCTTCTCCCTCTCACTGGAAGAAAGTGCTTGGTCAAAGAGCAATACCTTTCCACACACAGGAGGCTTGCTTTCCTGTTGAGATTTCATTTGGGCTTTGAAAGTGGGACAATGAGTTTGTCAGGAAACTTTAGTAGATTAAGCCACTGCTTCAACCATGCTAATAAGGCTGCTGCACTCTCAAACTGTGAGCAGAGCCTTGCCAACTCTAAACCACTGCTGCCCAGTGAGCTCATCAGTCCACCTGCCATGCACCTAACACTTCAGTCCTGGCTCCTAGGCCCAGCAAACTGAAAATCAGCTCTAGCTACAGGCCTTGGCCTCCTTTACACAGATGCTACTGCCTATAGTCCTCACTGCCATCTTCACGCCCAGCATCCATCCTCTTAACACAACTGACCATTTTCTAGGCTGGCAGAGACCACTGTGCAGATGGGATTGTATGAATGTCCAAGTGGAAAATCAAAGCAAATGCAGATGGAAACACAAGGTGTAGACCAGACACTGGATCCAAATATGGTGGGGGTTTAGCTAGAATGAACATGCTAATTAGTGACCTTGGAACCATCTCATTGGCTAAATAATAAAAATTTATCTGAGCTGGTTTTAATAGTAAATCCAATTCAGGGAATATGCCCAAATGCAATGGATCCGGTTAGTTTTAATCCCTAAAAAAATGGATTCAGCTAGTTTTAATCCCTGAGGGTCATAATGCAGGTGCATGAGATAGTAGGGCCATACATTATTTGCATATGATTAGCATGTAATTCACACTGTTCTATTTAGCCTCTGTAGTTGGTTCTCAGATTCTTTTCAAGTGAAGATTTGTTTATTTTTTTTTCTTTTGGGATGATCTAGTTTAGCTATTCCAAAGATTTGTTTTTTTCCTCCCTAAGTCTTAACAGAAATACTCAGGAGGAAGAATGTATCATGAAGTCAGCATCGTGTACAGCAAATCTCCTAGGCTTAACTTAGCACACTCATCAGTGTTCTGAGCTCTCTGAATTCTCTTTCTGCAGTTCTTTTCAAAGGGCATCCATAAAAGGACACGCCAGTCTCCCAGAGCAGAAAGTATACTAGTTTTGCTACAGAAAAATATAGCCTTGAAATGTAGTTCCCCATGTTTCTAGCAAGTGATCCTCTCTGACTTTTAATTGCCAGGAGAAATAGGAAAAAAATCACTGTCTTACGGTCCTCACACAGTGATTGTTAGGATCAAATGAGATAGGGCATGCATATACATATGGTGAATATTGAACCAGTTTTTAAAATTTTTATATGATGTTCATATGGAATTTAGCATTGACTTTGATTTTTAAAAATAATACATTAAAATAAATATTTATATTGATTACTGAGTATTTTCATGATTCTCAAACTTTGTTCCTGCAGTCAATATTTTAATTGTCTTACTCTAGTCCTCAACCTGGACAGTTACTAATATACTATCTAATAAAAGAGTAATATGCAAATTGACCATCACCCCAACACATAAGATGGCTGCCCCCATGTGGACACAAGATGGCCGCCACAAGATGGCAAGGTGGGGAGGGCAATTGGGAGGGATCAGGCCAGCAAGGGAAGGCAGTTAGGGTGACCAGGTTGGCAAAGAAGGGAAATTGGGGGTGACTGGGCCTACAGGGAAAGGCAGTTGTGGGGGACCCAAGCCTGAAGGGGAGAGCAGTTGGGGGAGACCAGGCCTGCAGGGGAGGGCAGTGAGGAGCAAACAGGCTGGCAGGTGAGGAGTTAGGCATCAATCAGGCTGCTAGGGGAGTGGTTATGAGGTGATCAGGCTGGCAGACCGAAGCAGTTAAGGGCAATCAGGAATGCAGGGAGGAAACCAGTTGGGAGTCAGCAGTTCTGGATTGTGAGAGGGATTGGGCCTAAACAGGCAGTTGGACATCCCTTGAGGGGTCCCGGATTAGAGAGGGTGCAGGCTGGGCTGAGGGACACACACATCCTCATGCACAGATTTTGTGCACCAGACCTCTCGTGTATAATAAAAGCCTAAGCAGCCTTTACAGTGGAATGACTGGTCGCTATGATGCACACTGACCACAAGGGGCAGATGCTCAATACAGGAGCTGCACCCTGGGGGTCAGTGCACACCCACAAGGGGAGAAGCTGGACTCATGGCTGGTGAGCACAGTGCCAGGCAGTGGTGAGAGCCTCTTCCGTCTCTGTGACAGCATTAAGCAGCGAACTTTCCAGTAAGGAGCCAGGGATCTCATATTGTGAGAGGGATGTCTGCCTGCCTGCTCAGGCCTAAGCTTCAGGAGTCCCAGACTGCTAGAGGGTGCAGGCAGGCCCAAGGGACTCCTATCCAGTGCATGGATTTTGTGCACCGGCCTCTTTTAATTTTATTACAGGGAAGGTTTCAGTCAACCAGATACTGTTGTAGGAGAGCTGAAGAGTGCCATATATCCTCATCAACTCAGAAGCCACCTATTGCACTAAGGCAGCGGTCAGCAAACTGCGACTTGCGAGCCACATGCGGTTGCAGGCCACGGTTTGCTGCTCTGTTCACTAATGAGTTTGCTGACCACTGACCTAGACTCTCAATTCCATGTTTTGGTTACTGTAAGAAATACTGTAATGAACATGGAGGTGAAAGTGTTATTAACACAGATTAAACTTAAAAACATGTTGTTTCAGTAGCCCTTAGGTTGTGAAGGGCATAAAACAGGAAATATTTTTCCAGTATTTGAAAAATATCATCCAATGAAGTAAAGAATGTCATTTTTTGAATAAGTGAAGTCTCTGTAAGTCATCATTATTTTATTCCCTTCTTACTTTAAATAGACACAAACTATCAACCTGCTTCAAATTCAAAGGGCACTCATAGTCATATGCAATCATGGTTGACCTCAGCTCTACAGATCATAAACAATCAACATAACATTCTAAGACCATCATTTCGCTATATGAGGACTGCAATAAATGTTGCATATTTTGTAATTATTTGTAAACTATGTGCCATACTTTTATTTAGTTTTTTAAATTTATATTATGTATATGCACACACACACACACACACACACACACACACACATACACAGAGAGAGAGTTAGCATGCTTGGATGAGAGAGGAGCCAAACCAGCACAGTATTGCTAGTAACTAAAATGTTATCAGATAATTATATAAAACAGCAGCATTCAAGAAAGTATGGCATTACATAAAATTGACAAATAGATAAATGTAAAAGGATAGAGAATCTAGTAGTAGATTTACAGTTATTCACACTTATATTATCATTAACTTTGCGATTGAGAAGCCAAAGCACTTCAATGGGTAATGAAAATTCAAATTCAACAAGTAATGCTGCAATAACTAGATATCCTTATATGATGAAAAATACATATATAGAGAGAGGGTACATATATACAGAGAGGATATATATGTGTGTGTGTGTGCGTGTGTGTGTGTGTGTGTATCCTATCTCTCTCTCTCTCTCTCTCTCTTTCTCTCTCTCTCTCTCTCTCTCTCTCTCTCTCTCTCTATATATATATATATATATATATATATATATATGTCACATAGGGACATAGGGGTTTGGATTACAAATATACATGGATTTATCAAAACTTAGTTAATGTACACTTAAAATTTATTTAGATATAAAATTTAGCTCAAAAGGAAAGATTTAATAACATTTCACTATAATTAATCATTTGCATGATGAATTATTTAAGAGAGAGTGTATTGATATTTGAAATTTACTTTGGAATGCATCAAAAATCTCAATAGTTCATATAGGATTCACTGTTAAAGTCAATTTTTCTATATGTTTAAAAATATTTGCAATCAAGTGTTTAAAGGAATAAATATATAGCTCTAACACTAATCAAGAGTTTACTAATCATGTGTTTCTTTTGTAACAGTCTATGTGTCCCTGACTACTCTCAATGTTTTCCATGTAAAAGCACTTTTAATTCTTACAAGAAAACTTTAGGGTAGATTATGTTTTTATCTTCATTTTACAGATGAAGAAAATGGAACAGAAATAGATTAAATGAAAATAAATAAACAAGAATAAATCTTCATTTATATAGTAACACAGAATTGGAAGGGATACATAGAAGAGCAACAATTGAATGAAAGAGGTGCAGATGCTTGCGGAAAAGGAACCTACAATCCATTTTTGCTTTTTTCTACATTGGAAGTAGGTTATGTAACAGAAGATAATTCTCCTATCTGAAAGCACAATAATATGGCAAATATAGAAGTGTGTGCATATTAATTATGTTAATTATGAAATATAGCATATGTCAATAGCATGAGAAGTGTGATTATAAAAGAGAGTTTGAGCACTCAGAGGTGGTTCTGAGATGGAATCAAACTAGGGACTCTGATACCCCAAAACTGTGACACATAGCTGCATTCTGCATTTAAGAAAGAGGTCTTGTATAACTTCCATTGATTAATATAAAATTTAGTTGCATTATTTAATTAGTTTATTATAGAGTCAAAGCTACATTTTAAAAATCAAATGTATACTCGAATTAGACAATATCCATTGAGGTTTAAAAAGTAAATTATACATTTTTGTCATAATACCTTTATTGTCTCAAAGGGCAAAACAAAAATAAATATCACTAAGAGAAGTGTTACCTCTTCATCATATAATTATCTTAATTGGTCTATACCCTGTTTTTCTTTTCTCTGTTAGAAAGAAACTAATTGAATTGTCAGGTTGTGTAAGGTAAGTGAAAAGAATCAGGTTACATTCACCAATCATGTCATAGTTGCTTCCTTTAGTTAACACTCCCTCCTCTTTCTCAGACACCAATGGAATGTAGGGAATAGGGAATCACATAGTAGAGTTAACAATTAATAACATGATAATAATAAATGCTAAATTTGCTGTTCCCCAATTTAACTTATCTTTCTGGAAAATTTTCTGATTTCAAAATAGCCTGTATCACATCAGGTCCAGAAAAAGTGGAGGCAGATTGAGATATTACATTTAAAAAAAGGCAAATACAACTACAATTTAATATGATATATAATGTATAAGTATTGACTTCATATCAATTTATTTTTATTTAGTAAATGCATTGTAATCAAGAGTGTGCACTATTATATTTTGATTGATATCTATTAAATATTATGTTCTGATTGTTCTTCTAGCCTGTTTCATTTTGAGAAAGGTAATCTGGAAAGGATTTCTGGAGTGTTTTCCTCCACAAAAATTGCCATGAACATAGATGGCTCCAGGAGTTTGTACAATGGTTCTCCAATATCCTTGCTAAGCTCTTGTCCCATCTTTTCATTTTGCTCTAATCAATGAGTGTTAGCTTCTCTTGGTCACTAGACAGCACCTGCAAGGTTTTATCTTCACAGTGGTTATGTCAAAGGAACATGGGGCAAAAGTTCTCTTCTTGTGTTTCATAGTGGAGGTGAACTTTTCCTAGAAAAGTCCAGCAGATTTTCATCCAAATCTTATTGGCTATAATTGGGTCACTGGGCCACTGCTACAGACAGACAGAATATCTGGTATGTGATATCTATTTGGGAGAACAATTTTGAGAAGACATAAGTGATTGGTGTCTACAACCCTAGCTAATATAAGAAAAGGCATTAACTTAGAAGTAACTACTGGTGGAATTTAAAGATAAAAAACCAGGGATTTTTTTTTAAATAAGGAATACTGATCAACCTAGTAACCCTAAAAGTATATATTAGATTAGTCTTTCTAGAGATTAGGGGCCCTTTTCTTTCTATTACTGGTTTTCATTTCCTGAATTATTCTCTACATAAAAATTAGAAATCAAAGGTGTTGTATTATGATTACAAAACTGAAGCAGACAGTTATAGGTAAATAACAACTTAAAATTATAGCCAAAATTCACCCTTTTGTCCCTTAACAAAAGAGTATCTGATTAAGGCCAGTTCCAGACTAGAAATTATAACTGGTAAGTCTAATGATGAGAAACATAATATGTGAATTTTCTTCTTTTGAATTGAGATGTGATCCTTAGTTTTTAAAAGTCTGAGATAAATAAGAAAAAAAGTTAACTATGTGAATGAATGCAACCATGTACATATACACATATCCATAGAGACATAGTCATATATATCTATGACAAAATGCCACTTGTTTGATGACAGCTGGGTGAATATCTCTTTCCTTTAGCAAAATGCTGATGAACCAACATTGCAGGTTCATGCAAACAAATTCCCTGTGGAACAAATTTTTTATTTGTATCATTAATATTACTCAGTTCTGAGAATGATGCCTTCAAAAGATTCCCCTGCTCTTTGTTGTGCGGGAGTGTATGTGATTTTGATTAGCAAACCTGCACACTTCCTTTAAATTTCCTTCTGTGCTTGTGCAGTTAAAATAATTATAATAAAATCTATTAACTGCTTGTTACTGCAGGGGGAAAAGGCACTGCATCCAAGCTTCCATCTGCAACCATTGATTCTGAAGTGGTGAGTGGCAGTTCCCCACTGCCTAAGTAGGTTATAACAAGCTAGCTCCGGGCTGCAGCAGCCAGTAGAGTACAGAGGAGAAACGACTGGCCTCCAAACTTGTCTTAAGCCTCAAGAAAGAAGGAAAGGGGGAGAAATCTCTGCCAATAACTGTAGTGCCTGTTCTCACATTCAGCAGCAGGAGCTTTGTAATTGCCAACTCGCTTTAATTCCCACTCACACCTTGGGGGGACAAGGCAGAGAACTCTCTCTTACGGATACTAATAAAACTATTATTCATCTAATCACCCACAAACACATGTGTTTCTTTTGTAAAGACTCTGTTTCCCTCATCCCCATAAAACATACACACACGCATAAGCCAACTCATGCAAATGAAAACACAATAGTGAAGACAATGCAAACCAAAAGAACAGGCTGCTTTGCAGACATACAAAAATTCCACCTCACATTCATTCTTCACACATATAATTCTGATGAGTTCCAGTCAACCCCTCAAACTACAGAGGAGGCCTTATATGTAGTGATAAGGAGCCACATTATTATTTATATCTTTCAAATGAAATCAGTTCTTTTACTTCAGTGATTGACCTGAATATATCCGGTGCAAGTGTATTTTAAATAGAAAGCTGCCCTCATTTCTCTCTTTGATTTTGCATATAGCTATAGAGATGATCCATAAGCCATGCATATAACCACCTGATTATAATCTGTTTCATGTTTCTTTGTGTGTATCAGATAACTCAAATTATCTGATTTCTCTATGTCGATTTCTATACACGTGCGCGCGCGCGCACACACACACACACACACACACACACACACACACACACGCACACGCACACACACACACCCTTATTGTATCAAATGCTCCACAGGAATTATATTTGTGTGCATAGGTTAGTATTCTTGTATTTCTTATTAAAGAGTAATAGGTCAATTATTTAAATTGTGTGTGATTATAAAATAAGTAGAGGCCCAGTGCATGAAATTCCTGCACAGGGGGTGAGGGTTGGGGAGTTGGGGGTTAGGGAGTTAGGAGGGTATGTCACTCAGCCCAGCCTGCACCCTCTCCAATCAGAAGAAAGATATCTGACTTCCTTCTCACAATCCGGGACTGCTAGCTCCAAACTGCTTGCCTGCTTGCCTCCCAGATTGCCCCTAACTGCTTCTGCCTGACAGCCTGATCTCCTAGTAACCACTACCCTGCCAGCCAAATTGATGTCTAACTGCTCCCCTGCCAGCCTGTTTTCCCCCAACTTCCCTCCTCTGACAGCCTGGTCACCCCTAACTGCCCTCCCCTGTGAGCCTGTTTGCCCCCAACTGCCCTCCCTTGCAGGCCTGGTCCTTCCCAACAGCCCTCCCTTGCTGGCCATCTTGTGGTGGCCATCTTATGTCCACACGGGGGCTGGATATTTGACCACATGGGGGCAGCCCTCTTGTGTGTTGGAGTGATGGTCAATCTTCATATTACTATTTTATTAGATAGGATAGAGGCCTGATGCATGGTGGGTGCCAGCTGGTTTGCCCTAAAGGATGTCTTGGATCAGGGTGGGGGTTCCGTTGTGGTGTGGGGTGGCCTGGACGAGAGGCTTATGGTGGTTTTCAGGCTGGCCACACCCCCCAACAACTTAAGGAGAGGCCCTGGGATCTGGGCTTAATTTATGTTCTACAATTGAAACTTTGTAGCTTAGAGCAGAGCCATGGTGACAGCCATTTTTGTTTAAAACTTTGTAGCCTAGAGTGGAGGCCTAAGGTATGGCTGCAGAAGTTTGCTTCCTCTATCACCCCAGCAATCCTAGCCTCTTCTCTCTCTAGTTCCATGGCTGCTGGCATTTCTGTTGGGATTATGTATCTTCTATAATTGAAACTTTGTAACATTGAGTGGAGGCCTAAGCGGGCAATGGCAGGCGGAAAGCTTGGCTTCCTCCATTGCCGGGGAAACCCAAGCCTCTCTCCTGCTCTCAATGGCAGCAGCCATCTTGGTTGGGGTTTATTTTTATAATTTGCTCCTGATTGGCTGGTTGGTGTGACTGTGGGCATGGCTTGATCAGAGGTATGGTCAATTTGCACATTACCCTTTTATTTGATAGGATGAGATTATAAAATGGGTTGGAGGTACCAGTTATATCAATACAAATTAGTTCTGCCTTCTAGCAAACATTTTCTGCATTGGCAGTCTTCCCACTGAAGTACCAAGACTCCAGGAATATGGATGGGGTATTATAATGAATTAAAATATACGTTTCAATAGTGGCTCCATCAATTTATATAGGAAAGGGATAATCTGGTCGGAATGCTGTATTGGTGCATGTGTCTTAAAACTGCATTTTCATAACAATACTGATCATATGTGGCTTGTGTTTTTTGTGGATTTGCTTTGATTATGAGACAAGAATTAATAGAAAGTTGGGAATTTTCACAGCTCTAAGACACTTATTGAGCCATTGGTGACTGGTTTGTACCCATATCTGTCTATAAAACTCATGCACTTGATTACCCTACAAGTATCTCTGGTAAAGGATTATTCAAAAGGAAAACACACACATACACACATGGATAATAGTATGGTGATTACCAAAGGGAAAGGAGGATGTGGGGAAGAGAGAGTAAAAGGGGATAAATGGTGATGATAGGAGACTTGACTTGGGGTGGTGAACATACAATACAATATACAGATGATGTACAGATTATATAATGAAAAAGCTCAAACCTATATAATTTTATTAACCAATGTACCCAATAATTTCAATAAAAAACCCAGAACATCGCTGAACTGGGGAGAGTTAGTTCCAACGTCTCCTTTCCAGAGGATCTTAGGCTTCTGAGAGCACCAGGCCCTCCGTCTTTCTGCACGCATGAAAGTTCCTGGAGCACTTTAGGCAGTGACTACAGTAGAAATGTGTCCATTTGATTTGTTAGGGGGAAGTGGAGGTCAGTGGCCTCAGGGGAAGACAGTATAGCCCAACTATCTCCCCCACGGGATTGACACAATACCTGAAAATTCACCAACTGTGACTGGATTCTTAGGGAAATATATGTCATCTATAGCATTCCCCTCTACCTGGTTAGTAATATTGAAGAGACTGGGGGAAAAAGCTAGATAGAAATGGGTAGAGAGCATGGGGACAGAGGAATTAACACAGGAACTTAACGAGGCAGAGTTATTAAGATACCCCAACTGGGTGGGAAGGAAGGGCATTTGTTGGAGAAAGGCGCTTTAAAATGTATGAATGTTACTAAGACAGCCAGATAAACAATTGTTACAGATAAACAATCACAAGGCAGTGAGGCATATAACCAGTCCCAAGGATGTTGCTAAGGCAAAGATCTTTGGGAGGACCAATCAGGAACTAACAAACATATATACAAAAAAAGCACATTCATTTCCTTATCTTTCTGTGCCTTACATTGATGGCAGGAGGTGTGCTCCCCTGAACCCATGACTTTTGGCCAGATGGGCCTCCACACATGGACTATGACTTTAGTTAGTTTGACTGTAACATGGAAAGAAATTTCTGGACACTGTCCTGCTTCTGGAAACCCAGCTGCATCTTTTCCAGGACTGGATTCTCTCAAAAAAAACTTTGGTTTCACTAATTATTTTTTTGTCTGAGACCTCATTCTTAGATTTTGTGAGACAATGAACTTGGACTCAAACTCAACACATCACCTTTTGGTTTCAATATTTCTATTATAACTTCTTCTATGGGAATATGAGTTTTATTACTTTATCATAATTTTTTAGATTGACAATTCTCTAGAATTGTACTGACTTCAATAAATAAAGGATGGGAATAGCATGATCGAGTCTACTCAAGAGAGAAAACATGGAAAGTTGTGGGGAGACAGAGTCCTGCTTCAGTGGTAACACAGGGGCCCTTGAGCAAGACTACAAAGCAGGCAGGCATTACTCCCATGATAATGATTTCAGAACAAGAGCCAGGAACGAAAATGGGAGAGGACTCCTTAAAAATAAATTCCACCCAGTTTTCAGGTTTCTCAAGGGTAAATCCTCTCTTAAGATTTATCCTAGAACAAAGAGGCAACTTAGACTCACGGACCATTAGACAGAACTATGACAGCAAAGAGCATACAATTCAGTTATAATTACAGGAGAAGCTGAAACTCTGAAAAGGTAAGTTATCTGCTCATAGGAGTAGTTTTCCAGAGAAAGGGAACCCTGATAGTTTGGTCCTTCTATCCATCCGTGCTCATTAATATGTAACTACGAGTATTTTTTTCTTACTGATTTCAACATAAATATAGGGTAGAAATAAGGAGAAAGAAAAAATAAGTAGGAGTAATGGAAAGAAGTGAGATGGGCATATAAAAAAGGATTGAAAAGTAATGTATGATGTCGTGGTGGGTATTCTGTTTATAATTAGTAATGAATGTATACTGCATTTTATTTTTTTATTTTCTAAAATAAAATTTAATGCAGAATTTTTTTCTTTTTTATTATATTTTCTTTATTGATTATGGTATTACATATGTATTCTTATTCCCCACTTTCCCCATTCCCCCACTCATGCCCTGATCTCCCTGGTGTCTGTGTCCATTGGTTATGCTTATATGCATGCATACAAGTCCTTTGGTTGATCTCTCTCCTTTACCTATACCCTCCCCTGCCTTCCCTCTGAGGTTTAACAGTTTGATTGATACTTCTCTGTCTCTGGATCTGTTTTTGTTCATCAGTTTATGTTGTTTATTGTATTTCACAAATGAGTGAGAGCATGTGATATTTATATTTCTCTGACTGGCTTATTTCGCTTAGCATAATGCTCTCCAGGTCCAGCCATGTTGTTGCAAATGGTAGGAGTTCCTTCTTTTTTATACCAGCATAGTATCCCATTGTGTGGATCTACCATAGTTTTTTAATCACTCATCTGCTGATGGGTACTTAGGCTGTTTCCAAATCCTAGCTATTGTAAATTGTGCTGCTATGAACATAAGGATGCATATCTTTTTTATTTGTGCTTCTAGTTTCTTGGGATATATTCCTAGAAGTGGGATCACTGGGTCAAATGGGAGTTCCATTTTGAGTTTTTTAAGGAAACTCCATACTGTTCTTCACAGTGGCTGTACCAGTCTGCATTCCCACCAGCAGTGCACAGGGTTTCTTTTTCTCTGCATCCTTAGACAGCACTTCTCATTTGTTCATTTGTTGATGACAGCCATTCTGACAGGTGTGAGATGGTACCTCATTGTCATTTTGATTTGCATCTCTTGGATGATTGGTGACTTTAAGCATGTTTTCATATGTCTCTTAGCATTTTGTATGTCCTCTTTTGAAAAACATCTATTTAGGTCCATTCCCCATTTTTTGATTGGGTTGTTTATATTCCTTTTGTTAAGTAGTATGAGTTCCCTGTAAATGTTGAAAATTAAAGCCTTATTGGATGTGTATACTGCATTTTAAAGAGCCTCAGATGAAAGAGATTCTGAGTAAATACCCTATGATAATAATGTTAGAAATCAACTGCCAAAAGCTTTCAAGAGCTGGCATTTCCCCTTTGACTTTCAGCTGCATTCAAGGGTTAAAGATCAGAGGCTGTACATTGGGAAGATGAGGATCATCAAACAGGCATTGAATAACTGGCATCCTATAAAAGGTCATCTCAAGTCAGTATCAGAGAAATAAAAAGACAGACTAGCTAACTTCCAAATATCATAAAATGCACAGATGTTTGAGCTAAAGGAGATTTTCTGCTCAATGCAAATATTTTCTCATTTTGCTGTATTCACCGGCTATGGATTTCTCTAGGGACTTTGATCCTCTGGTGAAGGAATCAATTCAAAAATCACTCATGAAATCAACTGTTAAGAAAAAAATAGTTTCTTGTATAAAAAGCATTGTTACTCTAGGAAATAAAATCTGAAAAACACAACTTGAAAACTATTCTGAAAAATCAATGTTTCAATTCAATTCAATTATATTTCATTCATTCCCATTCAATTTAATTCTTCTACTAGGAGCATCCCAACATGTGACCCTATGTTAGATGCTATGAGGACCACCAAGAAAAGTACTCAGATGATATCAATTTTTGAGGAGGTTTTAATTTTATTATAGTGAGATCAAGTATCAACACATCATGCATCTTCCAATAGTGCGAAGTCAACACCAGAGGCCAAGAGAGAGGTGCCAAGAGTAGAGAAATAAAAGCATTGACATGAAGAAGGTGAACCTCAAGTTGAATTTGAGGAATGGATTATATTTGAAGGATGGGAAGGATCATTCAGGATTTGGATAAAATCATAGTTGAAGGTACATGAATCAGAAATAAGAACAAGAGTGAGATACAAGAATATGCTTTTAATATTAGGGAACTAAGTTTACACAACAACACCATGGCATCCCAGGATTCCACGTATTAATGAAAGTAAAATTTTAAGAGAAAGTTCCTTTTAAGAGATGCGCAAGAAGAATATAAAATACATAAAGAAATTCACAATGATTCATTATGAACTCTTCCTCAGAAAGGTGCAATTAAACATGGAGTATGAGAGTTGGATAATTATATGTTTTCAAATAAGGTATGATGACATGTAGAATCTTCTCTGAGAATGGGAAGTACAGCTTGTTCTTTGCAAAAAAAAAAAAAAAAAGAGAGAGAACTGTGACATATTGATGGGGATTTTTAGAAACCTCAGTCTCTAAATTTCCAAATGTCACTGCTTCTGCTAACAATAAATAATGGAGAGAGATATTATAATAAAATGCATTTTCACACAGCATCTACCTATGTCAGAGGAAGAATACACTTGTTCTGCGTTGCCTCCATTTCAGAATTGCTCTGCATTTCTGGAGTCTGTTATCTAAATCTATATCTATGCAGGTATTAAAGTGAAAAGTTGAAGCAATCAACAAGTATTTGATACAAACAAAAGGAAGAACAATAAATTCAAAATAGAGTTTAAAACAAACATTTTTAGGTTACCTTTCTAATCACATTGGGCTGTCTGCCTATCTCTCAATGGGCAATTAAATTTTGTCTCTCCAGTTAGGCAAAAGTGAAAATTACAATTACCAGGTGTTAGTCAATGGGACCACAGAGTCATCTATATATATATAAAAGCCTAAGCAACCATTTGACCATTGGTAGCTATGGCGCTTACTAACCACCAGGAGGCAGATGATCCAAATGGTAGGTTACCTTGCTGCTGGGGTCTTGCTGATCAGGACTAGGTGAGAGAGGCTGGACATGCCCTGGAGCCCTCCTATGGTCCCTTCTCTGGCCCTGATCATGCACCAGTGGGATCCCTCAGCCTGGCCAGCACCTCTTATAATCCAGGACCCCTCGGAGGATATCAGAGAGCTGCAGGCCTTGGCACCCTACCGGAGCATGAATCAATGCACCAGGCCTCTAGTTAAAATGTATTTCCAAAAATCCTAAAGTAACCCTAACCAGTTTGGCTCTGCAGATAGAGCATTGGCCTGTGGACAGAAAGGTCCCAGGTTTGATTCTGGTCAAGGGCATGTACCTTGGTTGCAGGCACATCCTCAGTAAGGGGTGTGCAGAAGGCAGCTGATCAATGTTTCTCTCTCATTGATGTTTCTAACTATCTCTCTCCCTTCCTCTCAAAAAAACCACAAAAAACAAAAAAACAAAAAGCAAAAAAACCCAAACCTCAATAAAATATATATCACAAAAATAAAAATCCTAAAGTAAAGCAGTCTCTAAGCACAAAATTTATGAAAAAGCTAAACATCGAATTTGTTTCAAACAACAAGACTTTTCCAATCCTACTATTGCCTACTAGGATAGTTATCAGCTCACTGAGCTCAACAACACAGGGCTCTTATAAATTCTGTTTGTTTACTTTTTATTTTTGGCCATAAATTATTTTCTTCTAATAACATTAATGAAAAAAAATTGTATATTATGATTGAAAAATAGTCTCCTGCTTTGAAAATAATTGTACCTGCTTCATCTTGATACTTATTTTCACTAACCATAGGAGATCATTTTCTGGCCAGAGCATTCAGTTCCCTTCATGTTCCACAAGCTATTTCTGTTTTCATTTTAAGGGAAATTTTTTGTCAGAGAATCTGTGTTCTCCAGGTCTCATCAGAAACAAACTGGCCAGTGTGCATATGAATCAAGTACTAAGGTTTAGCCCAGACAGTGTGGCCCAGTGACTGAGTATGGACCTTTGAACCAGGATGTCATGGTTCAAGTCAGGGCTCATGCCCGGGTTGTGGGCTCAATCCCAGGTAGGGAATTTACAGGGGGCAGCCATTCAAAAATTCTCTCTCATCCTTGATGTTTCTATCTCTCTACCTCTCTTTTCCACTCTGAATTCAATTTAATTTTATATATAAATAGATAAATAATATAAATAATGTAAATAATATAAATAATATCTATAATATCAATAATAAAAATATAAATATAAATATAAATAAATATAAATATACTAGAGGCCTGGTGAACAAAATTCATGCATGGGGGAGAGGGGGTGTCCCTCAGCCCAGCCTGTAGCTCTCCAATATGGGACCCCTTGAGGAATATCCAACTGCCCATTTAGGCCTGAGGGTTCAGACCTAAATGTGCAGTAGGACATCACTTTCACAATCCAAGACTGTTGGCTCCAAACTGCTCACCTGCCTGCCTTTCTGATTGCCCAAACCACTTCTACCTGCCAGCTTGATCACCTCCTAACCACTCCCCTGCCAGTCTAATTGATGCCTAAATGCTCTCCTGCCAACCTGTTTGTCCCTAAGTGCCCTCCCCTGCAGGTCTGGTCATCCCTAATTGCCCTCCACTGCAGGCCTGGTCACCCTAAGTACCCTCTCCTGCAGGCCTGTTCACCCACAACTGTTCTCCGCTACAGGCCTGGGTCCCCCACAACTGCCCTTCCCTGCAGTCCCCGTCACCCCCAACTTCCCTCCTCTGCTGGCCTGGTCACCCCTAACTGCTCTCTCCTGCAGGCTTGATCATTCCCCACTGCCCTCCCTTGCAGGCCTGGTCCCTCCCAACTGCCCTCCCCTGATGACTATCTTGTGGTGGCCATCTTGTATCTAATTGGGGGAAGTATCTTTGACCACATGGGGGCAGCCATCTTGTGTGTTGGAGTGATGGTGAATCTGCCTAGTACTCTTTTATTAGATAGGATAGAGGCCTGGTGCATGGGTGAGGGCCAGCTGGTTTGCCCTAAAGGGTGTTCCAAATCAGGGTGGGGGTTTCCTTGCAATGTGGGGCAGCCTGGACGAGGGGCCTGTGGTGGTTTGCAGGCAGCCACTCCCCCTGGCAACCCAAGTTGAAGCCATGGTATCTGGGATTTATGTATCTTCTATAATTGAAACTTTGTAACCTGGAGCAGAGCCAAGCATTCTGCTCCCCCATGGCTGCTGCCATTTCTGTTGGGATTTTATAATAGAAACTTTGTTGCATTAAGTGGAGACCTGAGCTGGCAGAAAGCTTAGCTTCCTTCATTGCTGGGAAAACCCAAGTCTCCCTCCTGCTCTTTGTGGCTGGCAGCCATCTTGGATAGGTTTATTTGCATATTTGCTCCTGAATGGCTGGTCAGGGTGGCTGGTAGGTGTAGCAGAGGTGTGGTCAATTTGCTTATTACTCTTTTATTTGCTACGCCCAATAAACCACACCCTCAAACCACATCCATAAGGCAATCAGGAGAGATATGCAAATTAACACCCAACCATGAGGGCTGCTGCCCATCGTTGGGTTCCCAAGGCCATGGGAAAATGCCTCTTGCAAGAGGCTTTTTCCCTGGCCTTGGGGTGGGCTTGGTCTGGGACTGGGGCAGGGCCAGCCAGCCATAGCTGGATTGCAGGGTTACCACTGGCTGGGGTCCCAGTGATCAGCCAGATCACAGGCTGGGGTCCCCTGGCCGAGGTCCCTGGCCCAAGGATGAAAGCCTGGGCCAGAGGTTTTTGGCTTGGGCAGGCCAGAGGTGAGCCATCAGTTGGACATCCCCTGAGGGCTCCCAGTATGTGAGTGGGGATAGGTTGGGCTGAGGGATCTCCCACCCCCAGTGCACAAATTTTGTGCACTGGGCTCCTAGTGTGTGTGTTTATGTGTGTGTGTGTGTGCGCATGTGTATATGTATAATATATTTTATATTTATATATATATATATATATATATATTATATATATATATATATATATATATAATCTTTACAAAAAGCCAAATGAATCCATTAGCCACTATAAAAACCTCTCCCCCTCATACCCTCATATTGTGTGATTAAACCTATTGATCCTATGTTGTATGTGATTTGTTTCTAAATGTGTTTTTAATTATTGTCATTGTATTTGGGAGTTGTTTTGTTTGCACATTTTCTATCCTTTATTGTATTGACTAATTAATATTGAGTAAATATCAATTCTCTTACTTATTTTGGTGGTTTTCATGTTTTGTATTGTTATGTTGCTGTTGTTCATATCATGAAATAAATGTTCTGTGTTTTTCTCCTGTGTGCACAGGCTAGAGAGGCTCTGGTATGCATAATTAATTTATAGCTTATTCTAATATCTATAGAACTTATAGTCTAAATTGTTTCTATAATTATTATTATTTTATAACTTTTACTGCTTTTGACTTATATGTTTGGTACTGTTGAGTTAGGAATTTTATTTATTGAGATTAATCTGTGGAATGCTGGACATATTATTCCAGAAAATGTTGCTTTGTGATATGTTGGGAGCCATGGAGTGACACTGGACTTGCCACTATTTTTATTCTCTTTTGGTAGATCAGTTTAACATTTCAACACAAATTCAACTCCTTAGCATCACAGAAAGCAAACTTTTTGTAGACCCCAGAATTTGTGTGATTTATGTTAGGCATATTGTCTCCTTTGTCTAGAGTCTCTTCTTAAATCACATTTATTTTTTTACTGAGTTGGAAAATTTTAATTATTTTTCCTTAGAGATCCCTTTCCTCTCTTGTTAGCTCAGCAATACTTTCAGAATTATGTTTGCGGAAATGTTTCCCCATGTTCTTTCAAAGTTCTAGGTCCTCCACTTTTCTTCTATTCTTTGTAGAAAATCACTTTCTATAAAAAAAAAAAAACACCCCCCCCAAAAAAATGGAAGCATCCACCCCCTGAAACAGCCTTAGTCACCTAGTTCCTTAAGGATGTTCACTCTTTTTGTGTGCTAAGTTAGTGAAGCTGGGGAAAAATGTTTGTTATTTTGAATTGAATTGAGGGCAAGCAATGCTCTTTCTGTGTCTTAAGACAAAGACTCAAGCTTAATTTGTATAAGAATAAAACAGAAAGTACTTGTGAAATCTTATTTTTAAAGCATCAGTCAGAAAGGTTCTTTTTATGGTTTTAAGGATAACTTGAAAATGTGCATTTCTCACCAACATAAGTGCTTCTAATTCAGCAGCCTTACATGAAGTTTTTTGGCTAGAATCCCCTTAATTTTATCACCCCTTTTCATTTCTAACTTATTACCATTCTATTGTTAATGGTTAATTATATTTGCTTGATACCTTATGTTATATGCCACCACATCCAAAATGTTTCATTTTAATCCCTACCCAAAAGTGACACTAATATATATATATATATATATATATATATATATATATATATATATTGCACTTTATAGTCCATCTCTGTGTTGGATATTGTATTTATATGTTTACTAATTTGCTTTATAACTAGACAAAGTATTCATAGGTGGATTATATTTCTTTATATTTAATTTTTGCACCCAGAGTTAGCACTTTGTATGATGCATTGCAGACACCCAATACAATGTATTCTGATTGGCATTACCTCTTTTGGTAGAAAAATAAAATATACATAACACATTTTTTTCTTTGAAACCCTAATTTATTCTAACAAATGGAAGCAATTTTAATATCATAGACACAACTATAGAAGGATATCCTACCTTATATAATCCACTACAAAGAACACACCATATCTGTATTCAGTCATTTGATCTATACAATGGAAGTATTTGCTTTGTTAAAAAGAAATAGAGCCAGACAGTGGTTGAAGTGGAAAAAGCAGAATTTATTAGAAACTATTGCAGTCTGGATAAAAGAGACCAATATAGAACTGGGCTCAATTCTGAATACTGCAAGGATATGTTGGGATTTTCAACTCAAGTAGAATGAGTCAGTGGATAGACAATTACTAAGAGGAACCATCAAAAGCAAGGAAATTCTTGTTAAATAGATTTCATAAGATTATTGCCAAAGGCAATCCAGGGTCATCAGATATCTAAGGTGATGAATGAGGATTTGATCAGATATTGAGAGTGATTCAATATCAGGGATGGGGTTCTTTGCTAAACTGACTTATCAAGATTCTTGTTACAACTGTACTCAGCTGAGTAAAGAAAAGATCCAAGGCCAAGGCCCAGTTGAAAAGGAAGCTTGGAGGAACCTTTCTAAACCTTGATCAAAGAGAGAGTTTTTTACAGCTTTATTGATTTTTTAAATGTTGTTTATCATAGTTGCTATCAACCTATATAATAAAAGGCTAATATACAAATCAACTGAACAGCTGAATGACTAGTTGCTATGATGACCACTGACTACCAGGGAACAGACACTCAGTGCAGGAGCTATCCTCTTGTGGTAAGTGTGCTCCCACAGAAGAAGACCTGCTCAGCCAGAGGCCAAACTCATGGCTTGTGAGGGCTCCCAGACTGCAAGAGGGCATGAGCCCAGCTGAGGGACCTCACTGAGTACACAAATTTCATGCACTGGGCCTCAAGTCTTATCTCATAAAAGAGTAACATGCAAATTGATTGTACCTCTGCTGCACAAGCCATGCCCACCAGCCAATCAGGAGCAAATATGCAAATAAACCCCAACAAAGATGGCTGTGGCCACAGGAGGGAGGCTTGGGTTTCCTTGACAATAGAGGAAGCCAAGCTTTTCTCCTACCCTTGTCAGCCTAGGGCTCCACTCAATGCTACAAAGTTTCAATTATAGAAGATACATAAATCCCAACAGAAATGGCAGCAGCCATTGAGCTAGAGAGAACAGAGGGTAGGGTTGCCCCAGTGATGGAGGAAGCCAGCTTCTGGAGCCCTGGCTGGCTTAAGCCTCCAATCCAAGCTACAAAGTTGCAATTGTAGAAGATAAATAAATCCCAAATACCAGGGTCTTCACTTGGGTCACTGGGGGGCGCTAGCTGGCAAACCGCACAGGCCCCTTGCCCAGGCTTCCCCACACCCCAAAGGAACCCCAACCCTGATCCGGGACTCCCTAGAGGGCAAACCAGCTGGCCCCCAACCATGTACCAGGCCTCTATCCTATCTAATAAAAGACTATATGCAGATTGACCATCATTCCAACACACAAGATGGCTGCCTCCATGTGGTCAAAGATCCTGGCCCCAAGTGGACACATGATGGCCAGCAAGGAAGGGCAGTTGGGAGCGATCAAGACTGCAGGGCAGTGCAGTTAGGGCTGACCAGGCCAGCAGAGGAGGGAACTTGGGGGTGACCAGGCCTGCAGGGAAGAGGAGTTGTGGGACCAGGCCTACGGGGAAGGGCATTTGAGGGTAAACAGGCTGTCAGGGGAGCAATTAGGCATCAATCAGGCTGGCAGGAAAGTGGTTAGGGGGTGATTAGGCTGGCAGGCAGAAGCAGTTAGGGGCAATCAGGAAGGCAGGCAAGTAAACAGTTGGGAGCCAGCAGTCCTGGATTGTTAGAGGGATGTCTGACTGCCCCTTTAGGGCTGATCCCAGTGGGCAGTCAGACATCTCTCGAGGGGTCTCAGATTGGAGAGGGTGCAGGCTGGCCTGAGGGTCACACTCCTCCTGTGCACGAATTTTGTGCACCAGGCCTCTAGTATAATAACAATCTACAATTGAAATTATTTACATGAGAAGAAAATATCTGCCAAAGTTTTATCTGTGTGTTCCCTACCATAATCATGAAGAACTGCAACTACAGGCCAATTTTCTAAGTCAAAGGCAGATATTAGCTCTTTAAATGAAAACACCAGCAGTATATTCAGCACAGCTAAGGCACACTCTTTCATCTCTTGCTAATATAGCATGCAGCAGTTCCCTTTGTGCAGAAGCAAGAGTGTCCAACTTCAAAGGATGAGGATTTAGTAGGACTTCAAAGGTGATGTAGCAGATGGTACATGGGGAAGCATGGCCCAGTGCCTATTCTCTCATTATAAGGTGTGTGTGTGTGTGTTTTTCGACATGAACTCTGTTGACATTTACACATGATAATGAGTCCATCATTTCATCTGCCCATGCTTCTCCGTTGTAGTCCCAGATTAGTTATCCAGTGAACATGAAAAAATCCTGGGAGCCATCTTGAACAAATGGAAATGTAGACAAGATGGCATTCAGCAACCTTTCAACAAATATCAGGCTTCATTCATAAGTGTCTTCTTGTCAATAAGGCAGACAATTTCAGGGTCATACATAGAAATTCTGTTTAACTCATCCATTTTGAAATCTCTCTAATGAATGCTTGCTTTGCATGTAACATTATAATAAGTGTTATGGGAGATTTAAATGAAAGATATTACATAGTACCTGTCTAAGGAAATCTGTTATATTTTAGACACATATATGTGAAGCAACTTAAGGTCTATACAAGGTGCTCAAAGCCATGGCACACTTACTGAGTTTTCTCCAAGAGGAAGTACATGCAGAATATATTTGTCGAAGCTTGCACAGAGGAGGGCCCTGTGCCAGAAATCTAGTGACAGACAGCTGCTGAGTTTCTCTCTATCTTAAGCAGGTATGATTCATAAGAAAAAGTAACTGAGGCAGAATTGAGTAGAAGAAAAAAGATGCGAATAATGATACTTTAGTTGTTGTTGATGCATGTCTATGTATGCATGCACATGAATCACAAGAAGATAATTTCAGAACTGTTGACCTTGTTTTTATTTTACATGTTTCTGAAATATAATCCAAAATTCTTCAAAAGCAAAGCAAACAGGAAAATGTAACCTTCTGTAATTGTATTTTTTTCACATTAGAAATTTAAATCAACCTTCCAGTTGTGTATTCTTATTGTATTCCTAGCTATGGTGGGTCTAATGAGACTCTCAGGGAAAAGGGTAGCTGCAAATTCCCTGTATGAAGTCATTTCTCCTCTATACACAAAAATACAGCAATAGTAACTAACAAATTCTTCATTTTTTTAAACTATGAAATGAAAAGATCATTCATGCCACAGAGCTTATGCATATGGACTATTTAAATTGTTTTCAGTTAGTGTGTAAAATATAATTCTTAATTCATTTGGCATTTCATTATTTTGGTTCATCTAAATAAATGAATTCTGAAAGCTTACTGTGGAGATGCCTATCAAACATCTTATCTGGCAATGAGTAGAAGAAAAAAATGGAAGCTGTGTACACTGCAAACTCTAATCTAAATGTGTCATTAGATGGAGAACAAGTTGTTAATGTCGCCCTTGAAGTCGACCTTGTCAGAAAGAAATGTAGACAATGCTCCACAATCTTCAGTCTGAACTATCTTTCCGACTTTCTCATCATCCTTCTCTCAATGTGGAAATACATCAATGCTTTTAACTAATGTTCCAAATATACCAAGAACACACAATTTTTCATACCATTACAGCTACTGTGGTTACAGTAACCAGGGGTTGATTTTGTCTTTGGAAGACTGAAATAAACAAACTACCCCCATCTATACAACTCCTTGAATATATTGAAGATTTATATTATGCAGAAAAATAAACCTCACATTTACATATAAAGTCAGCTTGATGTTAAAGGGAAATTTTGATAACAGAAAGTAGTTTTAAGGTGGTCCATCATGCTTGGGTGGAACAATTGGTACAAGTGGGGAAAATATGGGTGTAAACTGACTTTTCATGCCTGGCATTTAAGTATTAGGGCAGAGCACATTCTCATACATATTAGAGGAAGCCAAATCTGAGGCATGATTTACCCAAGTTGATGACTAAACCATTTGCAAATAAAACCTGTATTTTTTTAATATTCCATTTTTAGGTTGTATATTTCTAAAGGCCAATGTGCATATGAACAAAAATATAACTTTTTGATGAACATTTATAAAATTTCCTAGAACATTGAAAGAGTAGTCTACAGGGCTAGGTTTTAGTATCTTTTCTAAATTTAAAACTATATGAAATTAAAAAAGTAAATAAGTCTGTAGCCTCTCTTTTGTTATCACTAAAAGTGTGGGGGCATATTAAATCTCCTTTATTCTTTCACTCATTTCTTTAACAACTATTTTACTGAATACTACATGCTGAGTATAATTACAAAACAAACATACATAAAATTTATCTTTATGAAACTTATAATGTAGTAATGGAGAGTGTCATTTAACAATCATTCCAATAAATATATGTATGTTATTGAAAAGACTGATAAACTATTCACCAAATAGTTTCCATTCTTACTGGACAAAAAGCTAGACTATGTTTTCCACATTGTCTTGCAGTTAGGTTGGCCCAATATTATAGTTGAAAGCAACACATACAATTTCCAGTTCTGGCCCTTAAAAGTCTCCTCATGCATGCTGCTATGTTTATGCTTTCTCAACATTTACCATATTAATATTGCTGACAGTGATTTTGGAAGTCATGTATTAAAAACAGTATGGTCACCAAATGGAATGAGCTTGGTTCCTTAAATCACTGCCTGGAGAAAGTCCATCTGCAGGTAGACTTCATATTAGTTAGAAAACATGTGTTACACATGTATAGTTACATTGATTCAATAGTTAATAATATTTAGTAACTATAGAAATTTGGACCTTCAAATAAGTGGCTTCCATAAGAGAAACATAGAAGAACTAGAGGCTCAGTGCATGAAATTCGTACATGGGGTGGGGGGGGGGGCAGGATGTGACTCTCAGCCCAGGCTGTACTCTCTCCAATCTGGGATGTCTGATTGCCTGTTTAGGTCCAATCCCACTAGGATTGGGTTTAAATGGCCAGTTGGACTTCCTTCTTATAATCCAAGACTGCTGGCTCCCAACTGCTTGCCTGCCTGCCTCCCTGATTGCCCCTAACACCTTCTGCCTGCCAGCCTGATCACCCTCTAACCACTAGCTACCCTGACAGCCTAATTGATGTTTAACTGCTCCCATGCCAGCCTGTTTGCCTCCAACTTCCCTCCTCTGCTGGCCTGGTCACCCCTAACTGCCCTCCTTTGCAGGCCTGGTCCCTCCCAACTGCCCTCCCTGCTGGCCTGAACACCCACAACTCCCCTCCCTTGCAGGCCTGGAAACTCCCAATGGCCCACCCCTGCTGGCCATCTTGTGGTGGCCTTCTTGATTCTACATGGGGGCAGGATCTTTGACCACATTGGGGGCAGCCATCTTGTGTGTTGGAGTGATGGTCAATCTGCATATTACACTTTTATTAGATAGGATGCCACCTTGTGCTAACAATGCAGGTTGTTCCCAGGTTTTCCTATCGTGGAAGGGGCGCCCGCGGTAGCATCCTGAGTTCTGACCAGGACTTATGCACTTGTGGTTTATCTCACCAGATGTGATTCCTAAAAGAAGACTTTTGGATGTACCTTGAACATTTCTATCGAATTTGCCAAATCATCCTCCAAAAATGTTGAACCACTTTAAAACTCCCACCAACAACCATGTATGTGCCCTCTGTCTCACTTTGATGCCAATATCATTGATTTCTCCCTAGAAGCTTCCCTCCCATCAGCCAGGACTTCTTGGTACTTGAGCCAACTTCATTGTTCAGCTGGGGACTTGATTTCCTGAGATAGAAAAATGGAGGAGGAAAAATAATTTTCCTCTACCTTTCTGAGGTCTTAGTGGAGGCCCTTGTAATGAAAAACAGATCACCAAGAGTAAAACAAAAGTTCTCATTAACATGTGTTCCTTGTGTATATGTGGGAGATCCCAAGGAAAAATGAGTAACTCCCCAATGTGGCTTAGAATGCAGATTTAAATACCTTCTGCTTAGGGAAGGGGGCAGGAGATATAGGCCTCTTAGAGGAGAGTAAATGGTATTTAGGAAAGATGAATGGGGTGGAAAATAGTTTGTAACAAAGCTTGGGTGTGATGTCAACTTCTACTCTCCTGTCCTATGACAGGAGTCAGTTTTCTCTTCCTGATGACACTTCTCTCATCAAGGGGACCTATGACATTTAAGTTCCTTTAGGGGGGTCTGATTTTAGGGAGATCAGGAGACTTCAGTGAAATTCTCTGTATGAATTTGCTGTTTTTCAAGCATCTGCAGCTCAAGATCATCAATATAACAACATATTGTTGAGGTGGCATGTTCTCTGACCTTCAGAATAAACCCAACAAAAGCTTGTTTCCTCTCTTAGATGATTTGCTACAGTAGCCTTATTCCCTGAGATGATATTTTGACCAGACTTTCCTGGGAGTAGTCATAACATTACCCTGTGCTTCTAGAAAGGTGTGGGCCACAGCACTAAATAATCCAGGGACAGTTTTCTCATCTTGAGGAAAGGGAGATAAAGTTATGATAGTTTATCTCCCTTTCCACAGGTTTCTTGTGGGATTGTGTCTCAGCGAGCCAAGCACCTCCATATCATGCCTTGGGGCTGCTGGGTGCCAGGCCTGCGGGTTTTTGTCTCCAAACCACCCCTCAAAAACCCAGCCCCAGGTTTGCCATGGCAGGACTTGGGGCCACTTGGTGCCTGCCTCCCTGCTGGTATTGTGGCTGTGATCAGGAACCCTGCTGCCCCCAGCGCCTCCTTGACCAGGCTTGGGGCCGGGTTTGTGTCTGAGATCACGACTGCTGTGGCCCCCAGCACCTTTCTTGGCTGGGCTTGGGGCCAGGTTTGTGGCTGTGATCCAGACCTCCATGGCCCCAGTGTTACCATGGTGGGGCTGGGTAGCCCTAGTACCACCTGGCTGCTCTGGGCCTGGCCATCTTGGTTGGGTTAATTTGCATGCTCACTCCTATTGGCTGGTAGCATAGCAAAGGTACGGTCAATTTGCATGTTTCTCTTTTATTAGATAGGATAACATTTGTGATGTGGGTTAGTAGTTGAGTTCCTGAGTAATGGACAGCAAGAGAATGTCTTCCACAGGCTATAAAAATAGAGACCAATGCCATTCAGAGACAAACTGTTTGGTAAAACTGTCTTTGCAATAACTTAGAGTAAGATAACATGTGTGTTGGGACTAGAGCTATGAGGCAAGTGGTTCAGATAGCCAGAGAGCTGGTACAACATGGCTATTATTGTCTACTTTTAATAAGTTGTTATATGAAAAATGGATTCAAGGAAAAATTCACTAATTTACAAACAGAATTGCAAATGCATACAAAGTATACCCTTCTTGTCCTAGCTGGTTTGGCTCATTGGCCTGTGAACCAAAGAGTACTGGCTTTGATCCTGGTCAAGGGCACATAGGCTGGTTGCAGGGTCCTTCCTGGCATCAGTCCTGGTCAGGGCTTGTGCGGGAGGCAACCAAGCAATGTGTTTCTCTCACATCAGTGTTTCTCTCTGTCTCTTCCTCTCTTTTCTACTCATGCTAAAAATCAATGGAAAAATATATTGGAGTTAGGATTAACCATGAAAAAAAAAGAACTCTTCTTAAAGGGTGGAAAAGCTAAAACCCTCCAGACTCCAACCAGAAAGAAGAAAGATTGAAAGTGAACATGGCAAAGAAGACAATTTAGCTGAAGTAAATGACTCAGCTCTGCATCAAAGTAAAAGGAAAGGCTTGTTATGAAAATAATTTTCATGATAAGCCATTTACTTTAGTATCTCTAAGTCACCATTAAACTAGGAGTCAGAGGTATGAGAATGCTGATACAAATAAATGGATAGGCATGAGAAATACATTGTAGGAAAATGATGGGCATTGGTACTGATGATAAATGTAAAGAGGTCGAGATTTTACCTTACTTGTAAGCTAACAATTTGGCCTGGCACAATTTCATGGATTCTGGGAATTCCAGGTCAAAGACAAAGAAATGTTAACTCACTACAATGGTTATAGCTAAGATTTAGCATTGTGTTTTTGTGTGCTTTTTAATCCCACCACTGCCCTGTCTTAGTTCCCATGGGACAATATGAAGGCATATATATACGAAGTGAGTTGCATTATAATACAGGTTCCTAAATTCCCAGAACCCAAATATGTTATAATGGGTAGTGAGCATACTGGATCTTTGTCTGTAAGGTCATACCAACTCTATCTTAAGATTTTAAATATATCTGCCCTTTGCTTCAGAACTAGATACTATCTCTAAATTCCAAAGCTCTTTGCTGTATAAACGTCCTTGAAAATATATGCCAGGATCAAAGAAAGGCATTACTTGACTTTCTCTGCAAGATGTATACAATCATAACAGTTGCATGGAGACTATTTCCCAACAAATAATAGTACATGAAACTTTCAAAAATCAAATAGATCAGAAGCTTACTAACTTTCTGATTAAATTACATTAACAAAGAAGCCACAACTCTGAACTGAAGATCTTAAAAAAAGTTTCTGAGTCATTAGGAAAAAGCAAATAACAACAACAAATTTTATGCCATCAAATTTGTAAGGTGTGAAAATTGTACACCCAATAAGGAGTAATTTTTGTAAAATTCTTACTCAAGGTGATTAATTATATTATAATAGAAACTATTACATATTTCTGTGAAATAGAAAAAAAATATCAAAAACTAGAAAAAAAAAAGAGTTAGTATAGGATCTATTCTGGTGGCCTAGTATGTATGTAACTGGAGTATCCTAACAATAAAGAAGAGAGGAGTAAATAAAAGGGATATTTGAAAAAATAATGGTCATAATTACCCACACATTGCTGAAAATTATAAAGCCACAAGTTCAAGAAACTCAATGAACCTCAAGCAAAAGAAGCATAAAAAAACTATATTCAAGACATATAATCAAATTGTTCAAAAGTGCTTATAAGAATCAAGTGTTTTAAAGCAGCAAAAAGTCATTTTTTCCCAAAGTTAAAATAAAAAAGAATGATAGATTTCTCTTCAGAAATAATGCAAGTGAGAACAGAGGGAGAAACATCTTCAGAGTATTAAAATAAAAATTGTCAACCTAGAGTTCTATAATAATCAAAAATCTCTTTTAAAACAGGGAAAATGATATAGCATTAAATAACTATCATAGAGTAAAATCATGGTCTCAAATTGATGAACCTCTTAAAAATCAAGAAAATTAAAAATACATTAAAATAAATAGAACAAAGGAAGTGATAATAGATAGAAAAGAATTATAAAACAGAAAGCAGAAAATAATAGAAAAATCAATGAAAACAAAGCTGATTAATTCTTCAAGAAGAATCAATAAAAGTTATATTCAGAAATATCAGGAAAAAAATTAGAAAAGACACTGATTACTAAATCAAAGATGAAAGATGGAACATCAATGATGAATCTAGTGTTATTTTTTAGCCACACACAAAATCATTCTACAGCTATTAAAATGTTAGGAAGTATGATGGACAACATTAACTCAATATGTTAAAAAATGTAGATGAAATGAACAAATTTCTTGAAAGACACAAAAGTGAACATCAATTGGCTGTCTCCTGCACGCCCCCAACAAGGATCAAGCATGCTACCTGGGCATGTACCCTGACCAGGAATTGAACAAACAGCCTTTTTGTGCATGGGACAACTCCCAACCAACTGAGTCACAATAGCTAGGACTAAGTCATCTCTTATAGTCACTTGTCAAATATAGTCCATAGCAAACTAAAGCACACTAATAAAAATCTAGTTCCCAGAATTAGCTTAGACCATGCCTACAATCACTGGGTACATTTCTTTCTTCCAAGGTTTTGCAGTATACATTTTATCTAACATTTTACCATTTCAAAAACACATTTATATCTTCAATAATTATTTACTTACCTTTGTTGACATGTCCTGAGAGCGGTGTGGTAGCTCATAGGTATTTTGTTACAGTACACGAATGGTCTCCTGGTATCAATTTATACAGCAATAAGCATAAGCATGTGTTGCTTCAGTTACTAGCAGATTCTGCAGAGTCTGCAACAACAAAAGATTATTTCTTGCTCAGTTGACTTGGTCACTGTGGTTCAGGAGTGGCTGTGTTTCAGAATTTCTTTACAGTTGACAGCTATCTATATGACACTAGAAGTTCATGACTGAAGAAAAGAAAGAATATATGTGTAGAGAGTATATAGTATATGATACCACTTAGAAGTGCTATAGGCCACTTCAGTTTCCATTCATTGACAAAAAAAATCACATCACTTTGCTGGACACTAATGAGGAAGGAAAAACATATAATCAACATCTTGGTGGTTAGCAAATATTTTGAACTATTATGCAGTCTCCTATAGGGTATTGTGGAAAGAGAGAAGATCCTGACTGGAATGACAAACTATGGAATCTAAGTTTGGTACAAATGATATAAAGCAAGCAGGGGTTAAAGTCTTAAATCAATGTATTTGAGAACTATATTGGTTCTAAAAACAGCAGGTGTTATATTGCAGCTATTTGAGAAAAGGAGCTAGAAAATATATAAGAATTTGATTAGGAAAGAAGATAATTAACATTTCTGGAGGAAGTATTCTCTGATTAAATCAATATCATAATATCACTTTTCTTGGATTTGGCATTCTAATATTTGACTTGTCTCTATCTCTGAAATTCTGGAACTGAGAAAATGTCAATAGGAATGCAATTTATGTACAGTGGCATGCTGTTGTATTTCCCTAGGGGTTTTTCTGCAAATCTTTGAGTCAGTATGGATCACTAAATATCTGTTTGAATAGATTGACAGATATTAATTGCAAAGACAACTGAAATTAGTGTATTGATCAGATATATTTTTTCATCTCTGAGGTTCATTTAGCATCCTCATTGGATTAATCCTACAGAAATCTCTAGACATATGTTCAGGTTGAAAATTCTCTATTTCTTTCTCCATCTATTGCCACTTCTTAAAAATAAAAGTAAATTGGTCGAGAATGTGTTTGTGTGTTTTCAGAGAACAACTCCAAGACCATGTGGGTTCCTGCGACAGTGAGGAACTGACAGGTCTTTTCCAGCCACGAGGACAGTCCAGAGATGGGGGACACTGACGACATCCTGCCATGCTAGCAGTCGGCAGCTGTGTGTTTCTGCAGGCAGCTCAGGACCAACCAGAGAGGATAGAACTTGCATTGCCACCATGTGTCCACCATCTGGATACCATTGCGACAGGTACACATAAATAACTATTTGACACTGAAACTGGGACTCAGAACAGTTGGACATTGAAACTGAGACTCAAACATTTTTTGTTCTTATACATTTATTTCTAGTATGCGGATGCAAGATATTTTTGAAGAAAAGAAACAGGGGAGAGCAATTGATATAGAGGCAGGGAGGCATTGAACAGGCTGTCAAGCTACAAGGGCAAGGCTGGGGAGGGTTGGGAGCCGGTACTGTGGAAGATCAACCAAAGGACTTGTATGCATTGCATGCATATGAGCATAACCAATGGATGCAAGACACTGGGGTGGGGGGTGGGGGGGGGCAGGTGGGGACATGTTCTGGGGGCTAGGGGAGGCTGCAGGGAGGACAGTGGGGGGGAAAAGGAAAACATATGTACTACTATTAAATCTAAGTTATACTGCAAAAAATAAAATAAAAATATTTAAAAAATAAAAGTAAAATATGAAGGTAATGCATCATAAATAATCTATCATTAGTAAAGGGCTAAATTTAGAAATTTTCTTAAGGCAGGAGGTTTTGAAACTTACTCAGCAAATGCAATTAAAATTTGGGCCAAACTTATACTTCATGAAAGGTGCACTGTTCATTAAAAAAGTCACAATAATTTAGAATAAAATAAAATAAAATTTTTTTTTCTTTAGGAAAGATAATTGTGAAAGAGAATAAAGTAACTGAGAGGAAGCCATTGTTTTTTATGACCAAGAAAACTTCAGTTGTGCTATTTATTAGTTTACACTGTGTCAACGCTGCCCCTATTTAAAAGGACATGGAACTCATTGTGTGGCACCCCACGAACATGGAAACACCAGAAGAAAGAGGCAGCCATCATCAAGAAAACAAACAGTGAAATGAATTGCTATTTGTCACCTTTCTAACTGTTCTGTTAACCTGTAGACCCCATTTCCTCAGAGTGGTTTCATGCACAATTCTTAATAGAGTACAAAAGAAAAAAATCAATGCCTACATTTTTAGAATGGGAGTCATTTCCTCAACAGTTTCCCCTTAAAAGTAAAGAACTATAACTTTGTTATCTTTCTAGTCAAATAATTTTCTCTCTAAAAATATAGAAGAATGGTCTTTGAGTGTGATTTTCTTTCTTTCTCATCAGCCCAGAGTGATAAAAGACAGACTAACAAGTGGAGTTAGACTCCACTCTGCCTAACCTTAGATGAAAAAAACATGAGTGGTAAATGAGTTTGTCAGCCATTTTCCTCCATTAGAACAGAGAGCATAAGGGTTGAGTAAATCATCTTATGCTCCTACCCCAATCTAATTAGAAGTGTGAATAACCAACTGATCAGCTCCATGGTGTGGATATGCTCTATTCAAAATGTCAGTAGCTCTGTTTGTATGCTATACATAACACATTTATGTATTCCCTTTCAGGAAAGAGAGGCCATGGTAACTCTTGGTATTTATCTTTTTCTCCAACAAAGTATAGGATGCTAGAAGGTCTACCATAAGTCAAAATCTTTCACATCTATGTAGCTCATCAACCATGATCAGCAAACATTTTTGAAATCCTAATAATGGGCTAGTCATTAGGAAATACATATATGAAGAAAAAATCTTTATAGATAGTTTTCCATTTCTACCAGCTGTCCTACAGTACCCAGCCTATAAGGTGAGAAGGTAAGAACCTTGTGGATGTAGGATGATGCAGATCTCAAATCTGTTCAAACAGTTGTAGTATGCTGTTTAAATGCCCACAAATAACTAAAAGACAATGGGAGGTGATATCTTGCACAAGAAAATTTACATAAATCTATCTCTGGATATTCTATGCTAGAGGCCCAGTGCATGGATTCATGCAATAGAGGGATCCCTTGGTCTGGCCTGTGGGGTTCAGACTAAAACATGCTCTCTGACATCCCTCAAGGGTTCCCAGATTGCGAGAGGTGTAGGCCAGGCTGAGGGATCCCACCTGTGCATGATTAAGGCCAGGGAGGAATCACAGGAGGGCTCTAGGGTGTGTCCGGCCTGTCTTGCCCAGTCCAGGTCAGGGCTGATTGGTGATAGCTGGCCAGGGAGGGACTGTAGAAGGTTGGCCCAGTGGGGAGGGTTTGTGGGAGGCCTCCAGGGCATGTCCAGCCCATCCTTCCCATTCAGCTGGACCCGAGCAGCAAGCTAAACTACCTGTTGGAGTATCTGCTCCCTGGTAGTCAGAGCACATAATAGCAACTGGTCAAAGAGTCAAATGAATGGTCAGACACTTAGCATATTAAGATTTTATTATATAGGATAGTATAAGCGGTGGATATTTGTTTGTTCAATTTTTGGTTTGTTTTTTAATCAAAGGGATGTCTGTAGATAATATCTCATACTTTCTTCTCCTGTTGACCCATACTCTTCTGAGAGATTTTGGATTTGGTTAAATGCCAGTTCTGCAAGCACACATTTTCTTTAATCTTATAATTATATTTTGGTTAAAACTAGATATGTAGTCTATAAAATGAATCATAGTAACCTGTATTAATATTAAAAGCAATTCAGAACACCTGTATACTATATTACAACTAAACCAAATGCCAGTCATATAGATACAACCAAAATCTTGTTAATTAACATAGTAATCACTTTTTATGCTTAATTTGACATTGATTTTCCTTTAGACATTTTTTTTTATTTCCTGTTACTTCCTTTTTTATTTCATGATCAACTTCAGATAAGTATTTCCACTCCAATAATTAGGTCAGTTTGATTGAACCATTTTATGTTTTAACTATACTAACCAAATTTATTTGCCCTTCATTCTGATGTCACACAGCTATGTTTTAGTAATAGTTGATCTTTATAGGATTCAGGGTTATAAAGGCTTAAATGTTAAAGAATCCTAAAATTTTATTGCAAAACAGTCTGTGAGGTAATAACTAGAGATCCTCACTGTTTGCATGAAAAATTAACACTCAGTGCTATTGAACTCACAGCAATAGTATGCATGTTTTAATTTGTTTTGATTTCTTCTGTTTTTAAAATATGTGGATGGGCTTTGTCTATAGGGGAATGAAAGGACAATAAATGGTATAACGGAGACACTAAGAAGGAATTTGGTCTCATCAGCAGAGAAAAGCTGATTACATTAAAAATGATTTTTTAAAAATCTATTCAGCAACAGAGCTAAATTATTTTGATTATATTTTAGAGCAGTAATTTTCTATATAAACTCATACAGAAGAGGTACCTGCTAAAGGAAGTAATTCAAATAATATCCCTCATCTAATTTCTAGAACATATAATAAATATACATAATTTTCCTAATTTTGAAATTTCTCTCCATAATTTTCTCCATAAAACATTAGAGTAGCAACTCTGAGTCTGCTAACAATATCTATTTGAAAGAAGAAACAAGTTACAAATGAATATTGAGACAAATCTGTAGGAAACACTTGAACAAGCCTTTTCAACATGTTTTATTCTCCTCTCTTGAGAAATGCATGAGTATTTGGTTAAGATTATAAAGTAGATATAGCCATACCTATATTTTTATTTATATATAAATGTATTTTTAGTTCACATAAAATTATTGATATTTTATTATATTCAGCTCAAAGCAATATAAATTTCGGGCTATAACATCTAAGTTTGAAAGCATTTGTTCCACCTTTCCAATTATTTGCTTATATAAAACTTGTTTTCCAATTCCCAATTCCTTTAAACGAGTAATCCAAGGTAAAAGTATTGGCATATGTGTTTTTAAATGCATTTTAATTAAATGCTACATACATCTAAAGGACATAGTCATATAACTTCTCTATAAAGAATAAAATTTTCAAGATCAAATTGATAGGATTAACACACTCAGAATTATTGCATGTTTGAATGTTTATGTTTACATTTTCTCATATTAGAATAGCAAACTATGAGCATTTGATTGACCACCCAGAAGTTACCCTTAAAGAGGAAAGGAGACAGAGATAAGCAGACAGAGAAAGTGATAGAAAAGCCTACATTTTAGGCATGGTTCACTTTACTTGTCAAAAAAATCTGTTGTGGATTCTGGTCAAGATGGAGATACAGGTAAATGTACTCACATCATCCTATAACTACATCAAAATTACAATTAAGCTACGGAACAACCATCATTCAGAGCCATTTGAAATCTACCAGAATGGAAGTCCTAGAATTAAGAATATAAAGAAGCCATATTGAGAATGATGGGAGGAATACAGACGAGGAATGGGCTGGTGCCACACCCAGGTGTGGTAGATAAAATTGGGAGAGCTATCTCTGCTGCAGAGCACCCCTAGAAGAGTGGGGGGTCCAACTCCCACACTAGCCCCGAATGCCTAGGATTTCAATGCCAGGAAGAGAAATCCTCATAACTCTGGCTGGAAAAAACTAGTGAGAATTGTGGCTGAAGGAGATAGAGGACTGCTAGAGTCCCAGGCAGCTCTTTTAAAGGGCCCTTGTTTGAACTTACTGAGACTCACTCCCTGTGAGCTCCAGCACTACAGTAGCAGCTCAAAAGTCACCAGAGACATACAGTGAGAAACTGAATTGTCTATAAATCAGGGACAGCTTTCTCTAGGACAGAAGATGGCAGAGGTCATTGTTCCTTTTCTGAGCCTTCCTCCTACAAATCCCATAGGCAGATGCTATATCTGAGAATCCATCAACCTGGCTCTATATTTCTTGCCCAACCCTCGTGATTCCCCGAGTCCCTGTCTCACCTATTTTGCTGGCCACCCATACTGTTTCTAATAGCCTTGGCGAGCCCTGAGTCTCTACATAAGTAGTCTCAGGCCTGGCACTACTGACAGCTGAGCTTGGTTCTCAGCTTAGTCTCTCCTGGGCACCTCCAATCCCTGCACAAGTAGCAATCATTTCTGATTGCTTTGTAGCACATGGCAGCTGCCCTGGGTAGAACACAGTCAGTGGGTGGCCTTGGACTGAATCTCCTAAGAGGCCCAGAGACAGTGCACCTTGTAGACAGCTTCAGATCACATTGAATCACCAACCAACCACATTCACAAGGTACACAATCAAGACACAATGGGCACCAGAAACATGTTAAACTAAGTACTGCTCTGTGGAGTGGGGCCCGGGAAAAGCTGATCCCCCATAGTGGCTGCAGCGAGTTCTTACATCTTATGACCTGGGAGTAAGCCTCCCATTGATGTGCCAACAACACTTAAGGCTCAACTACAAAAGGAAGGTATTCAATACCCACACTGGTGGGCTAGTGCACCTGGAGGGCCTTGCTCAGGTGACTGGGGAGGCTGTGCCACTAGACCCTACAGAACACCTACTGATTAGTCCACTCTACAAAGTCTGGGAGATGTAGCAGTTCTACCTAGAAACAGAAGGCTATCAAAATGAGGAAATTAAAAAAAGGCCCAAATAAAAGAATATAACAAAACACCAGAAAAATAACTAAATAAAATGGAGACAAGCAATATATGAAATGCAGAGTTCAAAACACTGGTTCTGAGGAGGCTTAATGAACTTAGACCTTCAAAAGCATAAAAAAAGGACCAGTGAGAAATGAAGGATACACTAACTGAAATAAAGAATAATTTATAAGGAATTAATAGTAGAGTAAGTGAAGCTGATAATGCAAACAGTGATTGGGAATTTAAGGAAGCAAAAACACCCAATCTGAACAACAAAAATAAAAAATAATAATCTGAAAAAATTAGAATAGAGTAAGGAGCCTCTGAGATAACTTCTAGCTTCAAGCATACCAACATTTAGAACATGGGGGTGTCCGAAGAAGAAGAGAGAGTCCAAGAGGCCCACATCGTGACATATCATAATTAAATGGCAAAAGGTCAAAGAAAAAGAGATAATCTTAAAAATAGCAAGAGAAATCAATTACCTACAAGAGAACAAGAAATATTTGAAGTGATGAATAAGAAAGACCTATAATCAAGATTACTCTACCCAGCAAAGCTATCATTTAGAATCAAAGCACAGATTTAAAAAAAAAAAAAACTTCACAGACAAGAAAATATATGAACAATAAAATGGCAATAAGTATATACCTATCAATAATCAAATCTAAAAATAAGCAAATAATAAACAAGCAGAACATAAACAGACTCATAGATACGGATAATACTTCGGCAATTGTCAAATGGGAAGGGGGTTGGAAGATGGGTAAAAAGGTAAAGAAATTAGGAAGTACAAATTGATATTTACAGAACAGTCATGGTGCTGTAAAGGGCAACATCAGGAATGTAGAAAATAATCTTGTAGTAACTATGTTTGGTTTCAGATGGTTGTGAGATTTATTGGGATGATGACTTAGTAAGTTATATGATGTCTAATCACTGGGTGTATACATGAAACTAATATAATATATGTAAAAATATATTGCAACACTGCACAGTCATAGTCTACAAAATTTTACTTTTTAATAAAAATTAGTAACTTGTATTAGTATAGTTTTTATATTACTTTAAAAAGATGTGAAAATATATTATGGCATTGCTTAAATATCACTTAAAATAAGTAGAAACAGAATAAAATTTAAATGTTTCTTTATTTTTTCTAATTTCAAATCCTTTTTTGATCATATTTTATTATATATAATATATGTTATATATCTAGATCTCACACATATGTAGTAGTATATAAAAAGAATATTATGATAGCTTCTATATTTTTAATGTGTCAAAATGTGAAAATTAGACACTTTCACTTTGCTTGAACAAGTTGCCAGGAATTGATCGAAATCTAAGAAGCATACATCTTAAAAGGAAAAAGCAATACTTAACCAGTTAATGTAGTATGAAAATACAAACTGTCAAAACATCAATTTAACTTAGTAACTAACCAGAAACCAATGGTCAATAAAGAATGATAGATACATTTATGTTTTAATATCTTGTTAAGAATGTAATTAGGCACACATTCATATATATTTATGTTTATATACATAAGATCCTGAAGAATAAGTTTTATATATTGACATATATCATCCATGCATTTTTATCTTGTCACTGAAAAAGGCTGGGCCAAAGCTTTGAGAAATCAAATGTGAACTCATTTTGAAATATCAGCAGTGTTTGAATTTTAAATTAACCTATTTACAATAAAACTATGCCTGCTGATTGCCATCATCTTCAGGAAAATTAACAGTAACGATCATTGGTGTCATAATGCAATTTCCCCGCAAAAATCGCATAGGCTTCATTACTGTTTACATAAATTGTCATAAATACCAATTATGGCTGAACATAAAATGTAATGCTCTGTTTTCTAATCATAATAAGACTATTGTTCTTCTAATTCAGATGCTAGGGGAATAGGGTTTGGGTTCAACCTTTGTTGTGAATGAAGTGTTTTAATGGTAGTTAGTTTTGCTCAAAGTTGGCCTCTTCTCAAATCACTCACTTTCCATTTGGACCAAGTAGCCTTTGTCCCCATTCAGCATTTCCTCTAATATATTGGGAAGAATCTGGAGGTGTGCTAATGGAAGATGAGGGTGGTATACATTCTAAGTATCCTCTGGACTTCAGCTGAGAGGTGGCTTCTGATTGGATTTATAACAACATTTGGTGTAATTGCATGAAAGCCCTCATAGAGAAATAATGCAATAACAGTCTTGTTAGAGGGGTGCACTGGCAGCACCAATTCCAGCTTTCCCCATAGGTCAGCAAAACAAATAGCCAAGAAAGGCAATACTCTGTCCAATGGCTAATTTTCAAAACAAGTAAGAGTTAAGTTGTTGGCAGGGAAGTAGAGAAAAAAACCAGGAGGAGAGATTCAACATCCTTACCATGTTGTTCTCAGCTCCAAAGGTTTTTCAGACAAAAAGTCAGAACAGGGGACAATTCTCCCAGAGGACAAAAATCCTGTCTTTCACTTTCCATTATTGGGCAAACCATAGGTGAGAATTGCACCTAATTTATCTCATGGTAGAACACATTCTACTTGTCTACTGATTTATTCTTTCCCTTTCTTCTTGATTTGTTTATTCTAAAACTGGTGGCCAGGAGCACAAAATTTGTGCACGGAGGGAGGGGGAGGGTGCTGTCTCTCTGCCCAGCCTGAACCCTCTCCAATCTGGGACTCCTCAAGGGATGTCAGACTGCCCATTTAGGCCTGCCTTCCTGATGGCCCCTAACAGCTTCTGCCTGCCAGCCTGATTACCCCCTAACCACTCTACTGCCAGCCTGATTATGTTTAACTGCTCCCATGTCAGTCTGTTTGCCCCCAAACTGTCCACCTCTGCCAGCCTTGTTACCCCTAACTGCTCTCCCCTGCAGGCTTGATTGCCCATAGCTGGCCTACCTTGTAGGCCTGGATCCCCTCAACTCCCCTCGCCTGCTGACCACCTTGTGGTAGCCATCTTGTGTCCACATGGGGGCATGATCTTTGACCACATGGAAGCAGCCATCTTGTGTGTTGGAGTGATGCTCAATCTGTGTATTACTCTTTTATTAGATAGGATAGAGGTCTGGTGCATGGTCTGGGCCAGGTGGTTTGCCCTGAAGTGTTTCTGAGATCAGAGTGGAGGTTCCCTTGAGGCATGGGGTGGCCTGGGTGAGGGAACTATGGTGGTTTGCAGGTGGGCCACACCACCTGGCAACCCAAGAGAAGGCCATGGTATCTGGGACTTATTAGTCTTCTACAACTGAAACTTTGTAGCCTGGAGCAGAGCCAAGCCTTCTACTCCCTCTGTGGCAGCAGCCATTTCTATTCAGATTTATTTATCTTCTATCATTGAAAATTTGAAGCTTTGCTGAGACCGGTTTGGCTCAGTGGATAGAGCGTCGGACTGTGGACTGAAGGGTCCCAGGTTCGATTCCAGCAAGGGCATGTACCTTGGCTGCAGGCACATCCCCAGTGGGGGGCGTGCAAGAGGCAGCTGATCGATGTCTCTCTCTCATTGATGTTTCTGACTTTCTATCCCTCTCCCTTCTGCTCTGTAAAAAATCAATTAAAAAAATATATATATATAAAGAAAATTTGTAGCCTTAAGTGAAGGCTTGGGCCTGCCAGGATATGCAGATGTGCGGACAGCTTAGCTTCCTCCATCTCCAGGAACACCCCTAGCATCCTGCTCTCTCCTTTTCTGTGGCTGCCATCATTTGTGTTGGAATTTATTTATCTTCTATCATTGAAACTTTGTAGCCTTAAGCAGAGGCCTGGGCTGGCCAGGATGTGAGGAAAGCTTGGCTTCCTCCATCACGAGGGAAACCCAACCCTCCCTCCTGTTCTCTTCCTGGTTTCAGCCATCTTGTTTGGGGTTTATTTGCATAATGCTCCTGATTGGTTAGTGGGCATGGCTTGTGGGCATAGCATAGTGATGATTAATTTGCATGTTACTCTTTGTTTAGATAGGATCTAATGGTAAAGTCAGCTCAATGTTCCCATCCACTTCAGATTCGGAGCAATTCTGAAGAATTAGAATTGGAAGAAAAATCACTCTGTTGATACTTTGAACAGTACTGGCCATGTGTGTTGGTGAGCAAACACAATTGCAAGAGTCCAAAAGGGATGGTGGGTGAGCTGCTTATGTCCTCCCATACTTTAACTTTGGGCAATCTCTTTATTTTCATGCACTATAGTAAATTGTGTTGGTTTTAACCAATTTTATCCTAGTTGAGTAAAACCAGCTGTATTGATACAAGCTTAATAAAACAAAATTAGGATTGTTGATTTAAGAAGAAAATAATCCTATCCTAGCCAGTTTTGCTCAGTGGATAGAGCCTCTATCTCCCTGGTTCCCAGGTTCAATTCTGGTCAAGGGCACATGCCTGGATTGTAGGCTGGATTTCCAGTAAGAGGCTATGAAGGAGGCAGCCAATCAATAATTCTCTCTCATCATTGATGTTTCTATCTCTCTCTCCCTCTTCTATCTTCTCTGAAATCAATAAAAAATATATATTTTAAAAAGAAGAAAATAATCCTATCTAATAAAGAGGGAATATGCTAATTGACTATCACATCCTCACAAATATGATGGCACCCACAGCTAATAAGGAGGGGATATGCTAATTGACTATCACGCCCTCAAAGATAGCAGCACTCACAGCCACAAGGTGGCAGTGACCAGTCCCCTCAGCCCCACAGGGGCAGCAGGCACCCAGCACAGCCAGGCGATCCCCCAGGTGGGCCCGGCCAATCTGCATGTCTACCTCCCAAATCCCCTAGAACCTTCAGCTCCCCAGCTTTCCAGAGCTGGCCTGAGGTGCAGTCAAGCCTCGTTTGTCAGCTGTCCAGCCACCTAGTCCGGCCCAAAGTCCAGGCAAGCCTCAGATAGTGGCTGCCCAGTCTCCCAGGGCCACTTGAGGCTCAGGGAACCAGGGCAGGCAGAGGCTTGCACTGTAGCAGTGGCAGAAGCAGAGGTGTGATGAGGGCGTCACATCACCTTTCTCTTATCACTGGCTTGCCTCCCACCCCTGAGGGCTCTCAGACTATGAGAGGCAGAAGGCTGGCCTGAGGGACACCCCTTCCTCCCACCCCCTCTTGCATAAATTTTCATGCACCATGTCTCTAGTAAATAAATAATAAGTGGTAGGGATTTCTTTTCTGTAAGAAATTAAAGTGGAACCAACAGAAATCCAGTAAAATTAGCTGCTGTTCTTTTACTTTATAAGCTAGAAAAATGCTAAAGGTAAACAAACAGCATCAGCAGGGAGGAGAAAATGGAACTTTTATTTTTATTTTTTTATCTTCCATAATCTCATGCATTATCAGGAACAGAGTGAGGCATTTTAATATAGTGTGATCATCATTAAAAGGCAGATATTTATCTTCTCACAGTGAATTAAAGTCCCAGAAGGAAGTGGGGAAAGCAAGAGAAAGTGAGAGATGCTCATAAACTATTTAATGAAATACTATGGTTGTAGTTTTTCTTATTGTTTTTGTTAAAAAAAATTTTTGATGTTGGACAAAACTAATTCCAAATACACCCGGATTGCACCAGGGGCCTATGCATTTTGAGAAGTCTACAGTGTTCTGACTTTGTTTAATAATTTCTAATTATGTTCTACAACACAAAATTAAATATTTCTGTCTCCATTGTGTGTAATTATTCATGAGCTGGGCATTAAGGGTAAAATAATGTATCTTCTTGTTTATTTATACCAGATGTGAGTATTTATGTTGTTCTGTTCTGGGTTCCCTGCTAGGTCTTTATTTGTATATTGAGATGCCTAGTTTTGCATGAAAATGGTTTCTGAGCTCCACAGTTCATTTCTACTCTTGTGTTTAAAACAATACCAAAAACACGACTTTTTTAAAGAGAAATAATTTATGAATATCTAAAAGATTTCTATTGTGGATCTTCTGGTCCCTCACCAACAAGCCAGCCAGAATACATTTTGGGGATCAAGAAAATTCATTTTGGGATTTGCTCCACAGTTTAAGACACTGACTTCTTAGAAACAAAAACTGCCTGGCCCAAGGAGAGCTTTGCTTCTGAAATACATATGCGTACTGTTAATATTCTATTGATTGATTGATTGATTGATTGACTTTTTAGAATATATGAGTGTGTTGGGGTAGAGGGGAATGTGCCTCAAGTGTGTCCTTCTCTGCCTACCTCCATAGTATATAGCACAGTCAGTGACCACAAGAATCCCCTAATAGATATTTTTGAAAATTATACCTGGCCTTTGCATTTTATTACCATAGTGGACGATATAGTAAACCTAACTTAGGGGTTACATTGATACAAAATGTAGAAAGGTGTCCTTCCAATGCTCCTGCCCAGGGCAACAGTTTTATAAAGTCTGTGTGTTCTTTAAGAGATTTTTTATATTTCTACTAATTCCAAAACATATATATTTCTTTGCCATGTTTAATAAACATTTCATCATACTTACTATTCATCACTTTTCTACCACTTGACATTATATCTTAGAGATTTCTCTATATAAGATTATTAAAAACAAACAAACCTCCCTTCATCCTTTTTTATAGCTATCTAATATTCCACTATATAGATATGCATAAAATATTTAATAAGGGACCATGTTTTATTTCTAAAGTTAAACTGGCTATACATAGCATAATGATGGCCTAAGACTTTTAAAGTAAACACTTGCAGACCTCCAGAATGAGCACGATGATCTAGGGACATGGTTCTTTGTCAGTGCAATTGGTGATCAGGTAAGCACAACGCATTCTTGAGTACTACACTTAAGAGCAAAGCATAACTGATTTAACTATTTTCAATGTGGAGAAATAAATGAGTCTTTAAAGAGCATTTCCTTTGATTGTCCAAGTGGGAAAAGTACCATCTTTTTTACAGTGTCTTCAGATGATACATTATAGGAGTTTGCTAAGGGACTCTAGCTACCGCTAAGTTTTGTTTTGCTCAATTAAAAAACATTCAGAGCACTACCCTCTTCCACCAAGAGCATCAGGGCCAAGATTCCCCAGATGACTTAAGCTCTATTGCCTGGACCCAGTATAGGCATTGAAGTTTGCCACACTTGGACTCAAGTATACAAAACCACAGACAACCAGAGAGCCAAAGTCCATAACTAACACCTTGTAGAATGAAGGGCTCTGACAATGGTAGTGCCCACTGTGATGGTAACAGAATATAAATTCTTCACACAACATAAGCGTAATCTGAGCCCCACTGGGCATTTTCCTTCCTCTTTACATTTTCAAATATGCTTTGCTTCACTCAAGCACACAGACAGCTGGTATCATTTCCAGGTCGTGAGTGAAAACTTCTGTAACTGGCGACACAGAAGGAAGCGAGGAACAAATACAAGCATATCATTATGGGGAGTCTGATGACACCCATACATGCTGGCCATTTTAACCACGTGAGGCAAAATAATTTAGGAAATCTGAAAGGTCTGGGAGACTAAACAAACATGATATTGAAAGACATTGCATTTCCAATTTCTGACCATGGGGAAAATACCGCATCCCAGCCCACTGTAGCCATCTTGTCTCACCTAAAGGAGTGGAAAGAAACAAAACAGATACAACTGAGAAGCACTTGTGAAGGACACAGCCCAGAGGCACAGGCTCATTAGCGACTAAGACCTAATCCTAGGACTATAGATTCTTCCCTTCCCCTCCTCTTTTTAAATTTTTATTGTTTAAAATATTACTAGTAGTACTATTAAAGTATTAATAGTAGCATATATGTCTATTTTTTCCCAATGGACCTTCCCCTAGCTCCCCTTAAACCCTGACACATGCCCTCACCCCCTTTCCAGTGACTTGCGTCCATTGGTTATGATTATATGCATTCATACAAGTCCTTCAGTTTATCTCTTACCTTCCCCCTGTGCCCAAATCCTCCACAGACTCCCCCTCCTCTTAACCATCACATCACAGAAGACCTAATTACCAAAGTTCCTTTTATCCGGTACATCATTTAAACTTTCAATAAAAAAATTAGAAGGCATAGTAAAAAAAACACACACACACAAACAACAAACAAATAAAAAATGTTTTCAGAGAAAGCAAGCATCAGAAACCAGACTCAGAGATGGCAGTGGTGTTGGGGATATTGGACCAGAAATTTAAAGTATTGAGATTAATATGCTAAGAGCACTGAAAGAGGATGTTGCTTACTAATCTGCAAATTTAAGAATTGGATAGGTAATCCACATCCATTTGTCTCTTTCACTGTGCATTGTGCATTTCTGATTGGATACTGAAGAATCCCACTCATTATGGAAGAAAAGGAAGGTGTTGGGATAGGGAAGAAGAGCTGTTCAAGGGCAAAGAGAAAATCCTGGAGTGTGAGGGCCCTGCAGCAGAGCCAGCTTCACAGACTAGAGACCTGCTGACAAAAGTTTACGATATAATGCAGGACCAGTCCAGAGGTGCCACCCACCACCTAAGTGCCATGAGCGGAGGAATCTGGGAGTCTGGTGCCAATCTGCCAGCCCCAGCAATTGTAACGTGTGCCCATAGCTCGCTTTATTTCTCTTTTCTTAGGCTTCCCAGGTATATCTGAATATCTACTGTCTGGACCCTAGGACACTTGGATTCCACACACAAAAAGGGATTACACATGCAAGACCTTTTTCAGGGAAGGCATTAAAATTTATTTCCGCACAACTTAAATGATGTAATTTATGTTCTCTAGAAGGAGGGTCAGCAAATTAAATACATTGTGTTCCTTCTATCCTGCTAATCGTCTCTCAGAGGAAAGAGTGGCAATGCTTGAGTGTCTGCCACCTCTGCACTCTCACCGCTGTGGTCCCACAGGAAGAAGCACTAGGAAGGAGGCCACTCTGGCATTGGCTTCTGAGTTTTCCCAGGAAAAGGGGAGACAGCTGAGTAAAAGACTAACCCCACTTAAAAAAAACAGCTCAGAGCTGGGCCCTCTCTGGAGAAGAAACCTGGGTCACCCGAGATATGTGATCAGTACCGGGACCCTGCCAGCAGGCGAGAGGACCCCATGGCAGGTGCTGGATGTGGAGGCCACGGGGGCATAGACTACAAAGGAGACAGGACGGAACCTCACATCACCCTGTTTGGCCCCGGAGGATGGCTGGTTAGCCAGAGACGGGTAAGATTCCTCAGGGAAGGAACAACCTAAGACAGGCACAGTCGCAGAGGGGCCAACAGGAGAGAACTAAAAGATCAACAGAGGTGGGGCACAGACCCTCATCCACAAACCTTACAGGGGCTTGAATTCTCACCCCTCCTGAGGAAGGTCTCCTACCCCCACTGCTGCTACACCTCCCACGCACAATTCACACCGGGACCCAGGTGGTAGACAGAGACTCGGCCAGCAATAGCTGCCCTATTTCTAAATTTAATTTATTACAAGGAATTCTGAGGCCTACTCAAAAATGCAAATATTCCTTTCCACAAGTATTTACTGGGTAAACTATGATTTCTGCTTGAGTATTAAAATTGACAGTAAAATAGTAATCAAGTTTTCAGATTAATTTAAATTGGCCAAGTGAAATAAGTGAATACTCAAGAAAATCTAACTGTACTGGACAAAAAGCTTTTCCTAAAACATTAACTAAATTATCTATTAGTAGTTCATCTCACTGCAAAATTGCCTAACATCCAAAGAACCTAAAGTAGTAATATTTGTATGCAAAAATTAAAATTTAAAATTACCAAGACTGCAAGATAAAATTTCCAAAAGCCCCTATTAACCAAAAAAAGGGGGGAGGGGGACAATGAGGTAATATCATGTAAGGAAAAATATCCTATAAGTAAAATACATGTAGAAAATTCTTACTCCAGAAAAGAAAATTCCATTTGTAAAACCAGCTGCAGGACACCCCCCAAAAAAACACACATGGTGTCAAAATAAGCCAAAGGAATATCTTTTAGGCAAAAAAATTAAAAAGAATCCCAAGTCTATTTTGCAGAGAGGATCCCTTTGTTAACCTTTGGTCGAGAATGTGTTTGTGTGTTTGCAGAGAACAACTCCAAGACCATGTGGGTTCCTGCGACAATGAGGAACTGACGGGCCTGTTCCATCCACGAGGACGGTCCAGAGATGGCGGATGCTGACGACACCTTGCCATGCTGACAGTCGGCATTGTGTGGGGCTGCAGGCGGCCCAGGAACATACCAGAGAGGATGGATCTTGCATTGCCACGATGTGTCCACCATCTGGATACCATTGCTGACATGTACACATGAAGAACTATTTGACATTGAAACTGGGACTCAGAACAGTTGGACATCGAAACTGACACTCAAACTTTTTTTGCTCTTATACGTTTGTTTTCAGTATGCAGAGGCAAGGTATTTTTGAAGAAAAGAAACAGGGGAGAGTGATTAATATAGAGGCAGGGTGGCCTCGAACAGACTGTCAAGCTACAGGGGGAAGGCTGGAGTGGAGGGGAGGCAGATGCTGGGGGAGATCAACTGAAAGACCTGTAAGCATACATATGAGCATAACCAATGAATGAAAGACTCTGGGGTGGGGAGGGAGGCAGGTGGGGACATGTGCGGGGGGCTAGGGGCGGCTGGGGGGAAGATATTGGGGGGGGAGGAAAACATATGTACTACTATTAAATATAAGTTATATTGTAAATAAAATTAAAAAAAAAACAGCTCCGAATATAGAAAGCACTTTTGTTTCTGGCATCTTTGACTAGTAACAACCCCAGTTATAATCAGACCATGGATATGAGAACTGTCAAAATAGAATGTTATCCACTCTCACAGAATCTGGAAGTGGGGGCAGGGCATCGATGGGCTTTTACCTCCAAGTCTCTGGTTTGACTCTAGATATAACAAGACTGACCAAATGTCACTCTAATTAGAAGACAATGAAGTTCCATAGCAAAATGCATCCCACAGTTTGAGCTTACTTCAAGGGGACATATGTCTTCATTATGGGATGTGCGTACTTGGAGCTTGGCGGGCATTTGTGCTTTAAAGGAGCTCATGTCATAATGAGCCTGAAGATGAAAACCTCTGCCCAGTTCTGAGCACCTGGGGCTTGTCCTGAACGTAAAGCCTCAGCCTTGAGGTGCAATTCAGCTGGCCCTGGCCAGCCTTCTATACTGCTTTCCTGTAACTCTTTCAAGCAAAGAAAATAAATAAAAACAGCCATGACAGATTGTGGAAGTGATAAAAGTTTCTGAGAATTAGACCTGCTAATAGGGCAAGTCTATTATTGCTTGTAATCTCCTAAGGTTTGATACTTTCCCCCTTCTCTCTCTTTCTCTCAGGCTTTAATTGAAATATGAAACTCTGTAGGGGATGTTACCAATTGAGTCAATAACAAGTCTACAGCTTAGGCATACAGCTTATTTTGTCCTTAATATTTTTTTTCTGGCAACTTTGTGTGGGTTCTTTCCTTTGCCCAGTGTTTTTGTCATAGAATGCAGTGACTTATCCTTCTAGGGTGATGTTAGGGCCACTGATTGTTCAGGTTCAACAGCTGCTGGCAAATGGACCTTTTGAATATTGAAGTATTCCTTTTCCCATGTTCTCCCAGCCTGCCTTGCTCAGAATTACAATTTAAGTAAGTGCATTCCTATCCTCTTTCAGATAAGCAGCATGTTGGGAGTACTGTGCAAGAGCCAGCCATGGAGATGAAAGAGAGAGAGGGGAGGAATCAGAGATGATGACATCTCCCAGTGGACTGTGAGGCGTATGAGAGGCAGTAAAAGGCAGGAAACAAAGAAGGTATTATATGACCCCCAGATATGTCATTTTATTCTACCTTGGTATTAAAATGGAAATATTACCTAAGAAATAAATGCATTATTACCTGTGAATATGCTGGGTAAATGGTTTACAAAGTCAACCAATCATTCCCCTAGCTAAAGTTATGCAAATACAGATTTTGAAATCACAAATCAATTCAGAAGGCAAATATATATCTATATCTACATATACAGGTAGGTATATAAATATAGATGATAGATAAATCAATAAACTGAGGTTATATTCTAGATTTTTTTCATATCTACAAGTGGTCCTTGACTTATGAGGATTTGACTTAAAATTTTTCTATTTCATGGTGGTGGTAAAGCAATGCACATAATAAATTGCACAAGATATGCAATACTTTATTATAAAATAGTATTTGTTCTAGATGAAGTTTGCCTAACTATAGCCAAATGTAAGTGTTCTGAGAATGTTTAAGGTAGAATATATTCACATTATGATGGTTTTATTGTGCCATTAACCCATTGTAAGTCAAGAAGCATCTGTACGTACGTCACCAGCTGTTGGAGAAGCATGAGCCCTGACCATAGGTGAGGCATGCACAGGCTCTGGACCCAGGTTTCCTGAGGCCACACCCTTTCTTTATGGAGAGATATCAAATGAGTTACTGTTCCTTAGATCTCTTATCTATAGAAAAGTGATCATTTTTGAAAGACCTTTGGAATACTATTTGGACGGGGAACGGCTCAATTGACATGAAGTATTTTTTTTTCCTTAAGCTTCATGCATTTCTGCCTCTATATTTTTTATCACATCCTCTTCCTACTTTTGAATAGTTCCCCTGTCCTGTATATTTGAAATGGATGCTTTATTTGATTTCTGTTGCTTTCAGGAAGTTTTCCCTGACCCTTTAAACCTTTATGGTATGTCTCTTCTCTGAGCTCCTAGAATCTTTATCGGTGACCCTCAGTTGGAATTTAATAATAAACTGCCTGTTGATGTTATTTTTTCATTGTTTATTACTTTTAGGAAGCAGCATGGACAGTGGAATGAAACCTAAGTATCAACTGACATGGGATTGAGCTGTTTGTCCACTCACAAGAACCTCATTTAATCTTGTTGAGCTTCATTATATTAACCTGCAAAATGAAGATGATGATGATGATAACACCACCTCTTTGAGGATCTACAGAGCAGTCTACAGAAGTTCTCAAATGCCTCCTGTTTAAAACTAATATTTTCCACCATCAAGTATAGTTCCTTTAAATGAAATTAAAGAATAATATAACTTACAGATGCAGAATAAAAAAGCCAATATAGTATCCAAACATAAATTTTAAGATAAATAAAATACATATTATCTTGTTCTATGTGTAACATACAAGATAATATGTATAGTGCTCATTAGTATTTTTAACAACAACAAAGGCCTTGAAGGGTAGTACTGCCTCTATTTATTATTTGGGGGGTGAGACTCATGAAAGTAGAATGGAATATTTTTCAGAACTAAAAGGAAATGAGTTATTAAGCCATGAAAATACATGAGGAACCTTCAAGGTATATTACTAAGCAAAATAATCTCATCTAAAAAAGGTTAAATATGTATGATTTAAACTATATCACTTTCTGGGAAAGACAAAATTTTGAAGATAATATTAAGATTAGTGTTGGTTTATGGGAGGTTAGGGGGAAGAACTGAATAGGTGGAACACCAATGAGTATTAGTTCAGTGAAAATATACTGTATGATATTATAATGATGGATATATGTCATTATACATTTTTCCAGCCATTGAATGCACAGCACCACGAGGGAATGCTAAGTTAATCTATGGACTTCCAGTGATTAAATAGTGTCAATGTATGCTCCTCCTTGGAAAAGAATATCATTTTTATGAATGGTGTTGATAATGGGGGAGGCTATGCATATGTGGGGATAAGGGTACATAATAAATTTCTGCACCTTCCTCTTGATTTAGTTATAAACTTAAAACAACTCTACAAAAATAGTCTTTAAATAAAGGCTAGACATATGAATCCTAATCTCTATGGCATGGTATAAATGACCAGTACAAATCAGATCAGGTATTTGGGTGAGCAAAAGACATGGTATGGGAAGAAAGGAAGGGAGATAATTTGTTGAGAAGTGAGACTCCACAGAGATATTGGGCTTTAATAGCTGAGGCTGGGAATCTGGTATATAGCTCCCTAACCTTCTCACAGGCCCCCTACAAGACTGTAAGAGGTCATGCACTTGGCACAACTGAATAATTCTCATCAGCCTCTTTTCCACAAATATTTCTACTATATTCAGTACTCTCTGGTACCTCAATACTTGCACATTATACTGTCTGGACTCATGCAGTTTCTCTACCCTGTGATCCCTGTTTTACCTAATGAATTTGATTTTAAGTGAGGTAAGAACAATGCCCTCTATCTTTTTATATTCTCCACACCACAAAGAACACTACCTTAAAAAAATCAATAAGTGCTCACTGAATGGCTTCCTGATAACATCAACAAACCAAAATAAAGAATGCGAAAATCACAAGTGGATTTAAAGACTAACACAACCCCCCGTGCCGGATTTTCAAATTCAGAAAAATTAAGCAATATTCCCAAGGTCACACTAGTGGTTGGTAACCGTCCAGGACAAGGACTCAGGTGTTCAAAGTCCCAACCCAGTATCTTCCATTATATCATAAGCTGTCTCACAGAGCCTAACAAATTAGGCCTAGGGAATGTAATGTTTTTCATCATCTTCATTTTTCTTTTAAATTTGGCACATGTTTTTTGTTTATTGGACTATCTAAACTTCTACTTTTTCAAGGGAATTGTCGCCAGAACTATCAACAAAAATGACAGGGATATCTATCCGTCTGCTCATTCATCCATCATGTACCCCAGTTTACATAGCACAGTGACACTGTAAGCAAATACAGTGGAGAGAAAGAGAAAGAGAAAGAGGAAAGGACAAAAAAAGACATCTGGGATTTTTATGAGCCATTTTCTTCACAGTGTGCAATATCCAATAAGCATTATGTATACAGTAGGTGTATTCATCTTGGTCTACATGATATTTTGGTGATAGTGCCTTGGCCATTATCAATAGAGCCATTATAACACATACCACCCCCCACTTATGCTGAAATGCCAAATAGTTGCATGTGATGGAGAAATCTGCAACAGTTTATTAGACATTATTATATTGAAAAAAAATAAATAAACTAAACACAACAGTGGAAGCTTTTTGTTAAATAGGTAAATAAATCCCCAGAACAAGTGCCTCTGATTCAAATTGTTACTCTGATGTCTTGCACAAAATTGGTAATAAAATAAATTCTATAGTGTGGTTCTGCCTTTGTTTCATCAATACTGTTGGAAGTACACAAACATATTACAAAAATAGACACAATCACACACAACAAACACAACAATGTACACACTTTCATAGGCTCACAACTGGAATTAAAGATTGCTGAGCTAATATTGAACTCAAAGAACAGTCCTCAGAAAACCAGGTCTCTCCTATCTCATGTATCATCTGAAACATCAATTAAATGACTGAGCACATGGTCAGTGCTCAGCAAACGGACTGAAATATAGATTGTTTTTTTAAACTGTCATAATCACTGCAGAATCTGTTTTATAGCCAGGGAGAAATTCTATGGTCATCAAATGATGATCAATTTACTCAAGGAAGTAAGTTAGATCCTGAAGGCAAGGTAGGCAATTTGGCAGCTACAGGATTTTACATTACCATGCTGTATTATTTCACACAGTCTGTAAGGTGGTAGAGTTGAAGGGAATGGGGATTCTATTTCATTAGTGATAATTGTGTTTCTGTGCATAAATCTGAGAGGAAGAAAGCTGGCTCTCCACAGGCTCCTCTCCCTAATTTTCCCACAACACCATCCCTATACCCAAAAATATACACATTGGGGTTGAAGCTTTACTTCTGTAAGAGTCAACCAGAGCTAACTCTGGGCTCCAAATTTTCTAACTCTGGGATCCTGTCAAGAGTCAGAACAGATGCCTACTTCTCCTTTCAATCCAGCTAACAGCAACTTTTCTTTATCCCTTTTTTCTCTTTATAAATGTATTTATTAGCCACAGGTGCTATATGTGGCTACTCTGAGCAGAAATTTCTATGTTTGAGGGCATGTGGGGCATTTATTTGACAACTATCTATATATATAAAAGCCCAGTGACTAGAACAGTGATATGACCTGAACAATTGAAATGACCAGTGGCTATGATACACACTATGGCAATCAACCAGCCTGATCCAGGCCCTAATCAGCCCCCAACACCCCAAACAGGGGTGGAAATGGCCAGCCAACCACCCATGGCCCCCTCCCAATACCAGTCCAGCCTGATGGTCCCCTATTGGGATGGGCCAGCTGGACCCCACCCATGCATGAATGTGAAGTATAATTTGGAGAAAGGAAGGATTAATATTTATAATTTTTTCAGTAGGTCATAAATTAGATTTCCTTTCATATACTACAATATGTATAACTAAATAATTCTTCTCTTAAATTTCTTCTGACTGTAACTGCTTCTTGAGTATAGGATTGCAGAGAGATGTGACCATGATTTAAACACAAAGACTTAAAAGTAGATCTCTACAGGTTAGCTACTCCTCACAGAAGTCAGATCTCAGTTGCGTGATTATTGGAAGATTTTGATGAGACTCCAGTTAGTATTTTCAATGATGATATTTCACATTCAGCCAAAAACTTGCTTGGCTACCACCCCCATGCATTTGTTCTGATTATGCTCTCTAGAGGGGAACAGAACAACTGCGCTTTCTTCCTCACTGTCTCCCACTAAACTACATTATCAGTAAGTTTGTTGTTACACCCCTCAGTAAGTACATTCTCCTCCATGCTGAATACTACCAGTCCTCTCAATCGCTTTCTGACTATAGTTCCAGAACCTCTAAAGCTCCCTACCCCCTCATCTGAACATATTTTATGTTGTGAATATATTTAAACCATGACTCATAATCAAACATAATACTCTCAAGAGTATTAACTTCCAATTCCTATGATAAAGTTTAATCTACACTCTTTCAGAGGCAGTCTGCCCATTTCCTATGAGAATTAACTCTGAAGTCAGATCTAAATGGATTTAAATCCCAGCTGAATCATTCACAAGTTAAGAGACTTCAAGAAAGTTTTAATCAATCAGTTTTTCCCTTATGTATTGTTTTTAACCAATGCATTAAACATCCCATCATGTATACTTCACAGTTAAATGTTATCTTTTCAGTCTGGATGCTTTATTGCAGATATTTAATGTGTTTTAAAATCTTAGCTAAGCCATTCAAAGTTTTCATAATTGAAATGGTTCAAGCATTCATTCTTTTATCAGCTTTTTAACATCTGCCTGTTAGATAAATATGTCTTCTATATCATTGATCATTAAAAAGTGAGGCAATGCCAGCATCAACTGGAAGTTGATTAGAAATGCAGGCCTTCAGGTTCCAACCCAGACTTTCTGAATCAGAATTTGCTAAACAAATTATCTAAGTGATGCACCTTAAGGTTGAGAAGCCCTGCTCTTAATTCATTACCCAGAGAACCGAGAACAATATTAACCAATATAGCACTTTGGAGAGTTACTTCTAAGTCAGCAGTGGCCAGGTAATAAAATCTTTGTATATGTTCAAGAAATATGAGAAGACCTAATGGTACTGTAACTTAAACCATGTCACATCACTCCCTCAATGTTATAAATATTTTTAACACAAATGTATCTTTATTTTCTCCCGATTGGGTTTCAGCTCTTAGTCCGAGTGCATGTGAGCCAAGCCTGTGAGAGGATGAAGGCATAGTCTGTGTTTTGAAAGTTGATGCCTGGATTTAAATGTTGCCATGACCATGTACTTCCAGTGCTAATTGGATTACTTCTATTTCTCAGTTTCCCCACTGGTAAAATGAAAACAGTAATAGTGCCTGTCCCTAGTTTCACTGAGAAGACTAAACAAATTAATTAATGTTAATAATTTAGCAAAATTGCTTTCAGTGTTGTAAGCATGCCCTTCCTTTTCTGATTTCTTACAATGCCTTTTAAAGAGTTTGCTTTGGTTTATAACTGAGTGTTTTGTTTATTGTCTCCATGGGTATATGCTAAGTTCTCTGATGATAAGTGTGCTATCTTATGCAGGTATTCCTTAAGCCATGAACTGGCTATACTGTATATTTAATGTCTATCAGTGAAGCAATTAGAGAGTTGGAATTCATTTTTCAGAACAATCCTAACCTAATCCACAAATGTACATCCAATAAATGATCTGGTTTAAAATAGTTATAATGTCTCACCACCTCTTACTAACAATTTATCTATTGGGAAAGCTATTGAATGTTCTTGTATGGACTTCTGTTCAATAGTATTTTTTTCAGAGAAGTTAGAGGACAGGGTTGGGAAGGAGATGAGAGGTAAGGTTCAGTTCTCCATAAAACAAGCACATACTGTTGGTCTTAACCCATTAATGTCCTGGTTACACTTGGCTTTGCTCAAACTCTCCTAGGAGAGTGAGTGTAAAATAGGTAGAACCCCAGCCTTGGAACTAAGCATCTTGGATTGAAGTTTAAGTTTTCATATTTACCACTCTGTGAACTTTATTTAATTTAAATAATCTGGGCCTTCATTTTCTTGTTTATAAAAAGAAGAACTGTCAACATTCTCTAAAGGTGGTTAAAATGTTAATTAGAAATGTATTTGTATACCTTATTATCCAGAAAAATCATGAAAGAAGAAAAGCAAGAGATAGTGATAGGAAAATGTCCCCTTTGACTGGTGCCTTCTCTACTCTTGGAAGAATATTACACACACTCTATGCTTTGTATATGCTTTGTGATTACACATGGAAATCCCTGAGAGAAATATTAGAAGTAACTAGTGGAATTCATTTCTGTCAGCACCAAAATTGCTATTTATTTTCACCATTGACCCATCATGGGGTTGGCAGTATGGTATCAGGGACATTAAAAGCTGCCCTTAAGTTGCTCACCCACTGGCCTGCTATGGGTCACCACTGGGCTGCTATGGGGTTAAGTTGCGGTAATGATATTATTCCTTACGGGCTTCTAGAGGAGCTATAGTTTTCTTCTTTTCTTTAATCTGGGTCAAGGCTAATGTGTTATTCTAGGAGGGTTCATATATTAGCTAGTTAACATATTAGCAGGGGTTATTGTCTCTGATTAAGCCATTATCATTATCACTCACTGTCCTGTAGCAAAGAAAAAGGCCTGGGGGAGTGGGCACATTTCGAGGAAAGAGAAGCAAAATCAAAAGCATGAAAAATAAGTTTGGGGCTAGTTAAAATTTTGTGTCATGGCTTTAAGGCACTAAATCATTAAGATTGGGTCTCCAGAAGAGGCTTCAAGAAACAAAATATCCAATTTATTATCTTTTTCAAGGGCCAAAATTTGCTGGTAAAGTGGATTCCATATGTAGTTCAACATGGCATTTACATAAAAATATTAATATTAAGGCCCTTTAGATTCCTTTGATTTAAAACCAGTGGTTAAACTTTCTCTTTATAAAAAAGGCTGCTCTTTTATCGTAAACATAAAAAAACTCACTTGGGGAAATGTCTCTCAGTTTTCATTTACTTTTATATATACGTTCACATGCACATACATCTACTCTAGAATAACTTTCAATTTAAAGTAAAACATCAGTTCTTCATGTTTTCTAATATTTTTGGGCCCTGGAAAAATTTCATCTCATAGACTTATAGCTGTAAGATGATAATATTGAAATGCAAGTCACAAGCTTCAATTAGGTACAATCAGAAATCATGCGGTGACTTCATTAAGTATCATTAAGAATGATCAAAATATTGCTCTTAGGAAAAATACATCAAAAGCATTGCATTTACACATTGATTAAACAGGATCTGCAATTTCTAAAATCTGGTATGAGAAAAAAGAATGGAGTAAATTAAGTGCTCATATCCCACTTAGCAACAAGGGAGTGCTTAGCAACTGGCAAAGGAAGAAAGAAAGGGAGGAAAAAAATCTGATCAGCCTCTGAAACAGGGATAGGAATCAAGAAATGACAATGTAACTAATTGGGGTTGGTGGAGAGGTTGCTGTCCCAGGAGGGCAAGTTGACATCAGCCTGCTTTGTGTAATGTGTTTATTTTTATATTTAGATTTAGGAAATTAAAGTCAAAATTAGGAATCAGGAGCACAGGAGAGACTGTGCTCCACAAATCAAGATTGTGGCCAGAGTCATCTTTGGTGACAGGTATGTACCTGTTTACGAACCATTTTCCTGTTTGTTTGTATCCTCAGATGCACAGCCTAGTCCTGTTTTCACAAGGTCTGAAGTCATAAGGAATTTTGTGGAGGATTAAAATTGTATCCCTTTGAGAACACTTTAACAACTGTGTGGTTCTAATCATACCTCTGATCTGAAATTTTTTTTAAAAATTCCTTTCCTATGAGCATATTTCCAATTCTTAGCATCTCTGAACGTTTTTCATAATCTGGCTAAATTTACTTTTCCTTTTAAGCGTGGTCTTACACTTCCTTATGCACAGAGGCCATGTTCAGGCCATTTCTTGCACCTTGTCACATTTGCTGACACCTCTCACCTAAAACTCAGGGTGCGCTTCCCTCTGAGTAAGCCTTTTCCATTTTTCTCTCTCTTTTTAAATCTTTATTGTTCAGTTTATTAATTACATTGTTCCCCCCCCTTTTTTCCTCATATAGTTCCCCATCACCCAGTACCCATCCCACCCTCCGCCCTCACCCCCCTACTGTCCGCTCCCATAAGTACATGATTTTTGTCCAGTCTCTTGCTGCACCTCCCACACCCCTTTTCTCCCCAAGAATTGTCAGTCCATTCCCTCTCTATGCTCATGATTCTATTATAGTCACCAGTTTATCCTGTTCATCAGATTTTTAATTCACTTGATTTTTATATTAATTTGTTGATAGATGTGTATTTATTGTTCATAATTTTTATTTTCACCTTTTTCTTCTTCCTCTTCTTAAAATATATCTTTCAGCATTTCATATAATATTTGTTTGGTGGTGATGAACTCCTTTAGATTTTTCTTAGCTGCAAAGCACTATATCTGACCTTCAATTCTGAATGATAGCTTTGCTGGGTAGAGTAATCTTGGTTGTAGATTCTTGCTATTCATCACTTTGAATATTTCTTGCCACTCCTGTCTGGCCTGCATTGTTTCTGTTGAGAAATCCGCTGACAATCGTATGGGTGCTCCCTTATAGGTAACTAACTGTTTTTCTCTTGCTGCTTTTAATATTCTCTCTTTATCTTTTGCTCTTGGCATTTTAATTATGATGTGCTTTGGTGTGGTCCTCTTAGGGTTCCTATATATTGGGGTTCGGTGCGCTTCTTGGACTCCTAAGTCAATTTCTTTCACCAGGTGTGGGAAGTTTTCAGTCACTATTTCTTCAAATAGGTTTTCATTGCTTTGTTCTCTCTCTTTTTCTGGCACCCCTATAATTCAGATGTTGGTATGCTTGAGGTTGTCCCAAAGGCCCCTCACGCTATCTTCAATTTTTTGGATTCTTTTGGTTTCTTGCTTTTCCAGCTGAGTGGATTTTATCTCTTTGTATTTCAAATCTTTAACTTGGTTCTTGGGATGCTCTAGAGTACTTTTAGGTCTTTGTATAATATTTTTTATTTCAGTCAGTGTATGCTTATTTTCTAGTTGGTCCTTTTTCATATCCTTGCGGGTCTCGTTCATATCCTCGTAGGTATCATTCTTTTCCTTGTAGGTCTCATTCATTTCCTCGTAGGTCTTGTTCATTTCCTTGTAGGTCTTGTTCATTTCCTTGTAGGTCTCGGCATTTTCTAGGAGCTTCTTGTAAAACCTTATAACCATGGTTTTGAACTCTATGTCCAGCCCTGTTTTTTTTTTCCCTCCGTTTCTTTCACATCTGATTTCTTTCCATGTCTCTGCTTGCTGGCTGCTTTCCTGAGTTGGTCGATTAGCTTTGTGCGGTAGATGTCCTCTAAGGGACAGTGGCTCAGCCTCCCCAGTTACCTGAGGTGGATATGGGTTGTACAGTCTTGTTGCAATTAAGCCTAGATTATTGTTGTTATCACTAGAAGGGTTTGACCTCCAGGCCAATTGGCTGTAGGTTCAGCCATGCTCAGGTTGGATGGGCGGAGTCTCCAGGCTGAGCAGGCAGCATCAGCTCCACCCTATGCAGCCCCTGGGACTTTGTGCCAGGTGTCAATGGCTGCCAGCACCTCCAAGAGAGAGCTGCTGCCAAGCTCCACCTGCTGCCGAACAATTCAGCCTCTCCCCAAATGAGTCTGCACACCCAATGTCTCACCCAGGGTCGTAAAACAATGCAGTCTGGTAGTTTCCCGAAGGAGAGAGTAAGTCACGAGTCCTCTCTGCGCGGTCACACAGCTGTGCTGTTCCCAAGTTCACGTGCACTCTGCACAATCTTGCCTTCTCCACAAGCTTGCAGACCCTTGCAGCGCCCGAGTTTCAGTGTGCCTCACCACTGTCCAGTTTTTACCCGTATGATTGTGGGTTCCCCAGACTTCGCCCGGACCTGGGGAATCAGTGCAGTGCGACATCTTTGTTTCCCTCCTTTGAGAAAACTGTCCAGGTTTGCAGCTGCCCGCCCTATCCGCTCGCGCTCACACAGCTCCAAACCTCTCCACGTATCTTCAACACTGTCCTCCACCGCTCCTCTGAGTCACAGTGTCCTATCTTCACTTTTATTTGTGGAATTTTCACTCAGCCAGCTTTCCGGTGATTCTGAATGATATTTGTTCTGTCATTAAGTTGTAGTTTTGAAATTGCTGTGTATGGCAGCAAGGTAGGTGTTTACCTATGCCAGCCATCTTGATTCCTCCCTCCAACCCTTTCCATTTTTTGAACCTTGAAATCTCTCACAGAGTCTCAATGCTTAACTCTTTGTCCCTTTATGGTAAAAATCCCATGCTAATTTTTGTTTACCAAAGAAATTCCTAAGGAACAGGAATTTACAATGTAATTTCAGACATTACAAGAAGTATCTCAGGAGGTAGTAAACATTCAATAAATATGTGTAATGCAGTTAAGTATACGGGCAAAGACTCAAACCCCAAAAACAAAAAACCCAAAGATGAGGAGTTGAAAACTTTTTTTTCTTTTCCATGGAGGACCAGATAGTAAATACCTTTAGGCTTTTCAGGCCACTAGTTGCTGTTGCAAAAACTAAACTCTCCCATTGTAGTAAAAGTAGTTATGGAGCCATTTCCATACACCCCCCTGCCCCTCTCCCCACACACACAAAAAAAATGAGCAAGTCTGTGATCCAATAAGCCTTATTTATGGACACTGAAATTAGAACTTCACACACTTTTTACGTGTCATGAAATTAGTATTCTATTCTGATTATTTTCAACCATTTAAACGTTTTGAAACAATTAGCTCAAGGACCACACAGAAATGCTCAGCCAGCTGGATTTAGCCCTGTTACTGCTCATCACCTGTTTCAGATCCTTATTTGGCAAACACTGTATATAAACCTCATTTGGATTTTTGCCACCTATAGTTCTCCTAGCACATTTGTCATTTAGCATAGTTCATATCCATGCCATTTCTTTATCCCAAGCAGACAGTCCTCCAGGCCACTGGATAAGGTACACCTCCTCTGCTGGTAGTATGTTATGCTTGACCTCTGATACTTGTTAAGATTGTATGTCCTGAATAGGCAAATATCTTGGTTGTTTTCTGCCAATTTTAAAACCAACACAGCCTCTGTGTGATCCAGTGTTTAACAACCATTTATTACTTAGGCACATTCTGTATTCTCACAATTAATTTTTCAATAACTATCAGCTTATTTCCTCAGAATCCAAATTTTTTTCCTGAGTTGCCATCTACTCACCTGTCAAAATAATTTCTTACCTTATCTAAAGCATTTTAATTATTGTAAGCAGAGCACCATTTCTGAACTTCCTAATATTATTATATTGATCTTACTAATTTTGCCTCATCTTCCTCTTCTATATGAAATAATGAACTCCCATAACCCTCCAGGGTAACTTCCTTTTTCACACCACTAGCACTCCACACTTAAGTAAGATACATTATGATTCTGGCTTAGTCTGTCCAGTCTCTTAGAACAAAACAACATAGAGTGGCTGGCTCATAAACAACAGACATTTATTTCTGACAGTTCTGGAGACTGGGAAGATCAAGGTGGAAGGAGATTTAGTGCCTGGTGAGGACTTGCTTCTTAGTTCATAGATGCCCATATCTATTCTATGTCCTCAGGTAGCAGAAGGAGGAAGGGGGCAATCTGGGGCCTCTGATAAGGACTAATTCCATTCATGTCGGCTTCCCTCTTGTGACCTAACCTCTTCCCCATGTCCCCACCTCCAAATTCTGTCATATTGGGAGGTACGATTCAGTATATAAATTGAGAGGGGGTACAACTGCTCAATCCATAGTAACTACATGTAATAATATTCAAAAGAAGGACAATGGCAAGAGAAAAGGGCATAAGAGCATGAGGGGAATAAGAAAGAGAATGACAGTAAAAGGGAGTAAACAACAGATATATATATATATATATATATATATATATATATATATATATATATATTCTATAAAACTCTTGCACAAGTATTATTGTTCATGAGCTATGAAACTGGGAAACTACTTTCCTAGAATAACCTGAAGGATTTAATCAGTTAAAAAGAGAAAGGAGGCTCAAAGCAGATTGTTTAACCCTTTCCCCCAAATCATAATCAGTTTCAAAATCTGATAGAAGATATGTCAGAGGGACAGTTCTTCCTTCTCAAGTTCCATCTGTGTTCAGACTCTGAGCATCCTATCTGGATAGAAATCAAATTCTGGTATAGCATCAGAATATTCTAGCCTCTTGCAATGGCATTTAGATTCCTCAGCTGCTATTTCAAAAAACATCCAAACCTATAAATATTAAACTACATTTTGGGGCTCTAACCTTGATGGAGGGCAGATACCATTTAATATTGCTAAGGGAAGAGAAAAGGAGCAAGTGTAGTCAAGGGAAAGAAACAAAAAAATAAACCAAAAATGTCAAATCTGATTGATTAAAAACTAGGTAAGCAAATCAGCAAGGGCTGGTCCAGCATCAATGGAGTGAGGTCAGACAGGGCTGCTTTAAAATTATTTGGTATTTTCAGAAATTGATTAGTTATGGAGAACATTATGAAGTAGCTGTGCACATTCATTTAATGGGCCAATGCCTCTTGTACAGGGCCGGAATCATCACATTCAATCTCATCTACTCCTTGTTAAATTGTGCTTTCTTCTGGAGCATGTTTATTTATTATAGATGCTATGAGCATAAACTACAAACTAGAATAATAAATAATTTCTTAGATGGGAATTTGTGAGCACCTCCTCCCCAGTCATCTTTTCACTCCCAAGCCCCAGTGTGACAAGCATCATTGGTTATAGGCTTAGGAATGTATGTGGGCCTGAAGACAAGTCCTTTTCTGTCCTAAGGTGCATTTCCTGACTAAGCAACTTACGTGGAGGGAAACTGAGGGACACTAGGATGTCCTCCTGTTTCCCCAAAGGTATTTCTTAGTCATCGGCTTCTTGAAGGAAAATCCTGCCAGTTCTTTGAGTTAGAAATAGCCTGCAAATATAAATAGTCTTGAGATGTATTATGCAGTATTGTGTAATATATATATATATATATATATATATATATATATATATATATTCAACTTGATGTAAATTCATTTTATTGAGCACTCTCACAGTCAGCTGGAAAGAGACTCCGAAGAAAAAGGTTGAATGATGGAGAAAGAGAGGGGTATTTTGGAATATGGATCCTGAACCAAAGGGCTGTGGGCTATTGAGAACGGTGAGAAGGAAGGAGTTTAGTGACACATACACACACACACACACACACATTCTATGCACAATCAAAAGTTTATCTTCATGTTTAAGTTCCAACCTGATAACTGCCTAAAGATATCTCTATTTAGAACTCCCCTGTGATTCTTGTATCCAAACATATGTTTTACATCTGGGACCAAATACAACTAAAAAACCAAGAACTTACCCCCCTTTTAAAGTCACCCTTCAAGGAGGACATTGGGTTAGGTGTAGGTACTGAAATCACTGATATATCCTACAAACACAGAATGGAGCTCATTACTCCTCTGAAACTCTAGCTTTATAGATTTCATATTATTTTTCTAAAGGGAATCTTTTAGGTAACTTTCCAAAAAGTAAGAGAATTCCTTTAGGATATTTCCTTCATAAGAATAAAGATATGAAATCCATCCACACAAGTAGCATCCAATGATGAACAACACACACCTTCCTAGGCTTGCATTTGATAGCCATCGCACAATGCCTTTACTGATTAGGTATCCTAAGAGCCTGAAGTCCCCTTGTGTTCACTGGACAACAACTGTAACCCATGTCCCTGGTATCATAGTATTTATCCCCAGAATAATTATCCCATGGCCAAGGCAGGTGTGTGAGTGCATCTAATGACCCAACAGAACAATAAGAAAGACCCTAAGGCAGTATTTCATATTCAGATACAAACAGCACATCACCAAGTTTAATAAATCTGATGAAAGGTGAATCGATTCAATATGAAAGCCAAATATATACGAGGTGCCCCTTCTCTGAGAGTCTGTCTTTACATTAAGACTTTGCCAGGTGATTAAAAAGAATGCCAGTCCTAACCGTTTTTGGCTCAGTGGATAGAGCATCAGACTGCAGACTTAAGGTCCCAGGTTCGATTCTGGTTAAGGGCATGTACCTTGGTTAAGGACATATCCCCAGTAGCAGGTGTGCAGGAGGCAGCTGATCAATGTTTCTCTTTCACTGATGTTTCTGACTCTCTATCTCTCTCCCTTCCCCTCTGTAAAAAAATCAATAAAATAGAAGAATGCCAGCGCTCAAAGGAGAAGCAAAGCCTTATTCTCTGCTCTTTATGAGCGACCAGCTCTCTTCCCCTTTAGCCCAGATGGAGGCTTCGTTCTCCCGAAGTTGCTCAGGGTCTGTGCCTGTCCAAAGAAGGGGAGGTGAGTGGAGCTTTAGAAGCCTGCACCTGTTTAAGAAGTGATGCTGCTCCCTCAGCTCCAAAGCCCTGAACGTCAAATACCTCCCTCTGTCAGGCAACTTGTCTATTCCCCAGGCATTTTCAATCTACTTGGGTAAAACAAAAATTGCATAATTTGTCATTATTTTCAAGGAATGAGATGTGCCTTCCACAATCCCTTTCTAGTTAAGTACAATGATGCTGCGCTTCCTGTGAATGCCAATTCCTCCTTCCTCCGAAAGAACGGGAATAAAGGATAGCGAAAGAAACACCCAATTAATTGCCTGCAGTTTGCTCTGGTATTTGTTATTGGTGCATTCTTTGTATGCATTTTAGGGATAATCAGTAGAAAATGTATTTTCTCAGGTCTTTGATAAAGAGAAGTCAAACCTTCAGGGAAAAGCTGGGATCAGAAGATAGGACTTCTGAGCTGACTTCAAGATTCAAAATAAGTAAATCACACCAATTTAAGCAAGTTTCAAGTCATATAATCATTCAATTTCCTCATCTTTAAAATGCAAATTAAAATGATCTTCTGTAAAGAGATCACATTTAATGATGACGCCAAAATGAAAAAAAAATGAATAAGAAAGAGCTCTAAAATGTTAAATATCCTCTATAAATGTAAAGCAGTTTCCATGAGAAAAAAAGAGGTTTGTCAGGGTACTCAGGAGCGCAATCCCTCTTGCTAAAGTGAAAAGCTTCACATTTGGGCAGCAATGGGATTGAGGAGACAGAAAAGACCTCAGAACTATCATTGGAAAGCAGGGGCATCCTAAATCTCATCTATTAAAAGGAGAGGGAGAAAAAACATCTAAAAATCTCCACCATATTTTTTTGTGTACAGTGCCTTTCTGCTGCCAGTTGGTTACAACAATAGTGGAGAAAAGTGGGCCCATAAAGCAAGATTGATTGCTGGGAAGATGATCAATTGCTGCTGTGAAAGGGGAAAAAAAACTGATAAATGCTTTTTTCCCCTGCTCTCATCACAACCTTTTGCTAAAGCTGTGCAAAATGTGTCATGCATAAAAAGTATGCAATTTTCATGTAATTAGAGGAACACAGATGAAAATGAGTTCCATCAGAGCAATCAAGGATGGTAATGTGGTATGTATTTGTCAGTGCCTATTTGTCATGAAAGCAAAACCCAACGAGTTCTATATTTTATTTTATTTTAAGTTGAAAATCATAAATGCCATTTGCCATGGCCAAATCTATAAATTTCAATAACCCCCCCCCCTTTTTTTTTGCAAAAGTGAAGTTTTGGAACTGCAGATTAGAGCATTTTACTCTCTTAAAGAATAGAATGCTATTTTATGAAAAACACTGAGATTACAGGACAGATTTATTCCATGGAGGGTGAGATTTACAGTGGGAGGTGATAGGTTTATAGTTTGTTATACAAAAACATGCTATAATTTATTTTCTCTAAAAAATACACTTTTATCTTACAGTAGTAGCATGTGTTTCTGATCCCATCCTCAAACCCTCAAAACCAACTATATTAAATTTTTATATTCTTTTTGGACAAGAAGAAATGCATTTTTCCTTTTTCCTTCCTTCTTTCCTTCATCCCTTCTTTCCCTTCCTTCTTTCCTCCCTTCCTTCCTTCCTTCTTTCCTTCCTTCCTTCCTTCCTTCCTTCCTTCCTTCCTTCCTTCCTTCCTTCCTTCCTTCCTTCCTTCCTGGTCATACATTTGCTTAGTTATTATGTTATTTGTAACAGTTTATTGATATCAAAATTTTTCCAGGAATGCTAAACTCTGATGACATTTAAAAAACATGATCTATATTTTCAAGTTGGTTACACTTAGTGGGAACAGAGACACATAAGCAATTAATACAGCAGGATAATATCAGAAAGGAGTAGCTTTGGGAGATTATGGGTGGAGTTAAGTGAGTTTCAGTTGGTAAAGCCTATGGAAAGATTTTAGTCCCCACATTTAGGAGTTAGTTGGAACCAGGTGTGAAAAAGGCAGCCCTGGTAGAGGAACAAGGGAAAAAGCTAGGAGGTTCCCTGGCAGCTTGTCAACTTATTGTTTCTATGGTGGAAGGTTTGAGGAGGCAAATAGTGAGGCCAATAAAGAGAATCCTGGAAGGAAAAATGAGCAAGTTCCTTGTAGGCCACACTAAGAAGTTTGATCCCTGTCCTCAGGGCAAAGGGAAAACTTTTAATTTGAAAGCATCAATATGGCATCAGCAAGCCTGTGTCTATAAGGGCCATTCCAGCAGCAGCATGGAGAAAACCTGTTATGAATCTATTAGTCTAACTCAGTTGAGAGAGAGTTAAGGTTGGAGTCAAGGTGTACAATGGCCAGGTTTGGAATTTCTGACAGAATTTATACAATTTAGAAATAGATTATAAATAAGGCATAAAGAAGAAGGAGGACTTTAAGTTTTAATACAGGCAATTGGGTAAATAGTGATACCTTTTACTAAATCAGGGAGGGCAGACGGGTATAAAAACAAAAACAAATGTATTTTGAAAGATAGTGACTTACAACTTGTACCTGTTTAAAGTGAGATAATGGTGGAATGTTTAAGATTGATAATCATTGTATACATAACTTGCATAGTACAAATCCAAACATTTCCTCTTCTGAAATACTGTAAGCTTGCAAGGTTATCAGATCTAAGCTGAGAAGACCTTTCATTCATTCATTTCATTCAAAAATGAATACTAAGTACCTACACTGTCTAGTTAAAGCACTGGTGAAGCACAAAGCTGTTTATAAAATCATTCCATTTGGACTCAAACCCTATCTCCATCAGTTATGAACTTTTTGACACAGAGCATTAGCATTAGCCCCAGTAAGCCTTATTTTCCCATTTGTGAAATGGGAGTGAATATATCCACTCAACAGAATTAGTTATGAGGTTTAAGGGAGATGAAGCACATAAAGTAATAGCCCAATTCTGGATATATAGTTATAAAATTAGTATTATTTAAAGCCAAGTCACCAATATGTATGAGAAGTCTATAAATATAAACAACATAATAATATATTCAGAAAATTTTACCTGTCTAATTATATTTTTTATCAAGTGGTAACTAATACTAAATAAGTGAAAATTGCATCTACAGCTCTTAAGAAATTACAATTTGACAGCACAACATAGCAGAAAATACACAGTAAACACCCACTACTGAGAAAATATGGGAAATATTTATATGTCCATGTGTAGTATTAAATATAATAAAAATAAAATAACTCATATTTGTGTAGTGCTTCCCAATTTACTAAACATTTTAACATATATTTGCCTATAATGTTATTTTATTATTATTCCTTAAATGTATGGTAGAATTTAATTGTGAAGGTTCTGTTTTGGTTTTTGTTTTTTCCTTAAGGAGCTTATTTTATTTTATTTTATTATTATTACTGATTTAATCTCCTTATTAATACTTAGTCTGCTTGGGTTTTCTATTCTTCATGATTCAGACTTTGCAAAGTCCGAACAAATTTAAACTCCTTTGTTCATAAGTAGCCTCTTATAACCTTTTGTTTCAGCTTGAACATCTCCACTTTTATTTATGACTAGAGGCCCAGTGCATGAAATTTGTACATGGGGGAGTGTCCCTTTAGCCCAGCCTGAACCCTCTCCAATCAGGGAACCCTTGGGGGTTGTCCAACTGCCTCTCACAGTCAGACATCCCTCTCACAATCCTGGACCACTGGCTCTTAATTGCTCACCTGCCTGCCTGCCTAGTTGCCCCTAACTGCCCCCTGCTGCTGGCCTGATTGCCCCTCACTGCCTCTGCATGCTGCCTGACGGCCCCCAACTGCCTTCTTCCTGCCAGCCTGGTCACTCCTAAATGCCTCCCCCTGCCCCTGGCCTGGTCACCACTTACTGCTCACCCTGCCAGCCTGGTTGCCCCCAACTGCCCTCTTCTGATGGCCTGGTCACCCCTAACTGCCCCCATGATGGTCTGGTCACCCCCCACTGCCTATTGTTCAATTGTTTGTTCATCCCTCACTAACCCCTTACTGGCCTGATCATAGGCAGCCATCTTGTGAAGGTGTGATGGTAAATTTGCATATTACCTCTTTATTATATAGGCAGTTTTTGAGTACCCTCTCTTTTTTCTTGGTAAGTTTTGAAAAGCATTGCCTATTTTTATTATCTTTTCAAATAACCAGAACTTAGGTTCATTGATTTTTTTTCTTCACATCACTTATTTCTGCTTGAAACTGTAATTCACTTTCTATACCTAATATGTGTTTTAATTTGGTCTTTTTTTTTCTAGTTATTAAGAAGCAAAGTTAGGTTTATTTGACATCTTTCTTTCTTTTTTTAATCCTCACCCTAGGATATGTTTTTCATTGATTCTAGTAGTCAAATTCCTGGCCATTTGGTGTCCTTTCACACCCTTATTTCTCATTGAAACTGCTTTACATTTATAGAGGATATGTAACATTTTAGAGTACATGATTTTTTAAAAAATTTTAGCTCCATAATAAATGTGATCTCTTTAGAGAAGATCATTTTAATTTGCATTTTAAAGTTGTTGTTTTTAGTTCTTCTTACATGGATCTTGTGTATATTTTGTTATATTTATAACTTAGTATTTCATGTGAATGGTATATTTTAAATTTTTCATTCTACTATTCATTGCTGATCTGTAAGAAATAGATTAACTTTTGTGTATGAACCTTGTATCCAATAACTTTGCTATAATTGCTTATTAGTTTCAAGAGTTTTTTATTGTTTCAGATTTTCTACAGAGATGATTATGTCATCTGTCAATAAAGATAGTTTTATTTCTTCCTTCACAATCTGTATACCTCTTATTTTCTTTTCTTTGTTTACTGCATTAGCTAGTAATTCTGGTGTGGAATGAAACACTAGAGGGCCTATCCTTACCATGTCCCTAATCTTAATAGAAAAAATTTTAATTCCTCAACATTTAGTATATCTATTAGTTATAGATTATTTTTAGATTTCTTTATCAATTGAGGAATTTCTCCTATAGTCCCAGTTTATTAAACCTAACTACATTCTTCTACTTGAATTGTACCCTTAGGACAGTAAGAAAAGTGATTATTCTTAAAGATAACTTTGCATGAACTCTTAGCCATTTGAGACCTTTGAATACGGGGTCTTATTTCTAAATTCATAACAATTTAATGACACCCTCCCCTTTTGAACACTTTACCTCACTTTCATAGTTACAGAATAGTACCCGAATTACTGGCCTGTTGCATATTCTGAAATGCAGATTAGGGTTTTTTTTTGGAAAGAAGAACAAAAGGAGTAAAGTCTAATGTGGGAATCTGGAGAACATTCTTATATTCAGAGATAGGCAGAAATCATTAGGAGATTTTATTAACTCAGAGTCAATACCCCAAGTCCTGTTCTCTGATCTATTCAAAGGTTTTAAGACAGTGAAAAGCATAATTTTAAGATAAATATACTAATCTCGAGTAGGAGGATTATTTTTTCCTCAAGACCCAGATGGAAGATGTCAAGAAAATAAACTTGTCCCCCAACTCTATCCTTACCCCCTACTGCTAAACAAACCTATACCACTGGGTTTGTTTATTCCAAAATGGATAAGCATGTGCTCACTACCAACAAAACATTGCTGGTTTTACACTCCAGTGACTCTTGGGCCATCTGTCCAGGTATTAAGTGATTTGATTCTTCCCTTAGCTCACATAAACTAGTGATCAAGGACGATCTATTGAAATCCCGGGCCACAGAGACGCCTGATTGAGGTAATGAGCAAAGGCATGTGGCTCTATGCAAGAGAATCTGAGAACAAAAACTGACATAAAGCAATAAGATCACTTAGGAGGTATATTTATTAGTAAATGGAAGGAGAAAATCTGAGTTCTACTAGGAATGTGCTCCCCAAATATGTAACTAAGGCACCTCAATTATTGTTAAACCGATTAAAAGAGTCATTGAACAAATATAAACTGAGTCCCTGGTGTTTCAGGGCACTGCACTAGGTATCACCATAAAATTAAAGATAGGTAACAGTAAGCCCTTCATTTTGAAGGTTTTCAATAAAAGTGGGATTGTCAGACAAGTACACAGAATGTGATATAAATGAAGTCGTGACAAAAAGAGAAACTATGCAGAAGGGATGAGAGAGAGAGAGAATGGATGAAAACATCTAACTTTGCATGGCCTGGTGGGGCTCAGTGGTTGAGCATTGACCTATGAACCAGGAGGCCACAGTTCAATTCCAGGTCAGGACACATGGCAGGGCTGTGGGCTCCATCCCCAATGGGGGATGTGCAGGAGGCAGCCCATTAATGTTTCTCTCTCAGCATTGATGTTCCTCTCTCTCTCTCTCTCTCTCTCTCTCTCTCTCTCTCTCTCTCTCTCTCTCTCTATCTCTATCTCTCTCCCTTCTCTCCTCTCTCCCTCTCTCCTTCTCCTCTCTCTCTCCTTTATTCTTCTCTGAAATCAATAAAATATATTTTTAAAAGCTTACATTTTAAGAGGCTCAAATGCCAGTTGCATTTAAAGTAGATCTATGATTCTCAGGCTTTTGCTGGACTTGATATATAATTTTCTGTGGATTCCACACTCTTACAGGCCATGGCATAAGTAAAGAGATTTTAGATTTTACATAGAAAACAATACTAATTCTATCTCTTTCTTCAAGAAATGATACTAGAACTATGAGTAAAAATTATAACATACTTGCAATGATTTAAATTTTAAGGATTTAACTACTACTACCTAGTATTTTAGTATACATCAAAGTTAAACAATTCATAACAATTGAAAAAGGCTGAGACAGAGTTTTGAATTTTTGAAGTTTTTTAGGTCATAAATATAAAGGGGAAAACTGAATAATCATGAAATAATATTAAAGCATTAATATAAAACAAAACAAGCAGGTTATATCAGAATATATAATCAGCCAAACTAGCAATTTAGTATAAAAAATATGAACTAGGCTTCTGAATAACACTGAAATGTAGTTTTAGCTATTTATACAAAAATGGATTTATAATATAATGGAATAAGCAGTTTGCAATCTAACTGATAAGATTACATAATGATATTTATTCTTTGCCTTCTTGATCTTCTTAATGACACAGTCTCAGCTAGACATTAAGGAAACAGAAAATAAGTAAATTCTAGGTCATTGCTGATAAGTGGAGACACAAAGAATCACTATCACAACTTGATTATCTTGAGCCCTGCAAAGGCAGTTGAACAGAATCTGAGATGCTCTCTACTCACCACCCCCAAATTGGCCTCAGTGCTTGGGAAGCTTTCTATAATGATAAAAGTGCAATATACTAATGAGACTGGACAGCCACACAATCGTCTTGACAGAGTTCTGGACGTACTTCCAGACAAAGCCACAATGGCAGGGCCAAGGCAGTTAGGGGCAATCAGGCAGCCAGGCAAGCAGTTAGGGGTAATCAGGCAGGCAGGCAAGTGGTTAGGAGTGATCAGGCAGGCAGGCAGGCAAGCAGGTAGGAGCAAGTGGTCCCAGATTGTGAGGGTGCAGGCCTGGCTGAAGGATCCCAGTGCATGAATGTAAGGCACTGGGCTACTAGTCTCTTTCTTTCTTTCTCTCTCCCTCTGTGTGTGTGTGTGTGTGTGTGTGTATGTATGTGTGTGTGTATGTGTGTATATATATATATATATATATATATATATATATATATATATATGGTGCATTAAATTCATGCATGGAGGGGAGAGCAGGGGATGTCCTTAACCCAGCCTGCACCCTCTCTAATCTGGGACCCCTCGGGGGATGTCCAACTGCCCGTTTAGGCCCGATCCTACTAGGATCGGGCCTAAACGGGCAGTTGGACATCCTTCTCGCAAACCAGGACTTCTGGCTCCAAACTGCTCACCTGCCTGCCTCCCTGATTGCCTCTAACTGCTTCTGCCTGCCTGCCTGATCACCCTCTAACCACTACCATGCCAGCCTAATTGATGTCTAACTGCTCCCCTGCCAGCCTGTTTGCCCCAACTTCCCTCCTCTACTGGCCTGGTCACCCCTAGCTGCCCACCCCTGCAGGCTTGATTGCGCCCAACTGCCCCCCCCCTTGCAGGGTGTGGAACCTCCCAATGTCCCTCCCCTGCTGGCCATCTTGTGGTGGCCATCTTGTGTCCATATGGGGCCAGGATCTTTGACCACAAGGGGGCAGCCCTCTTGTGTGTTGGAGTGATGGTCAATCTGCAAATTACTCTTTTATTAGATAGGATAGATGCCAAGCGACCAGAATACTGGGATGACTGGAATGACTGGTCGCTATGACATGCACTGCGGTGGCCAACCAGCCCAATTGTGGCTCTAATTGGACCTCCAAATCTTTCACAGCTCCTCCTCCTGACAAGCCCTGTCCCCAATAGCCCCATTCTGATTGGAGATAGGGCCAGCTGACCAACTGGCCATGGCCACTTCCCCTAGGTGGTCTTACCCCTTTTTGTCCCCCCTACCACAATCAGGAGCGGGGCTGGCAGACTGACCTCCTGGGACCCCCCCTACAACTCCTGGCCAATTGGCCCCAATGTGGGTGGGCCAGCTGAACCTCACCCATGCAGAAACTTGTGCACCAAGGCTCTAGTTTGGAATCATGAAAAGAGCACATACAGTGTGAGGCAGACAGATATGAGTTAAAACACACCCCTGTGTTATCTGGAAAAGTTAATTATCCTCTCTGAGTTTCACTTTATTGCCTCAAAGGGTAGGAGAACTTATATTGGGTGAATATGATATATTGCATCTTATATTTGTCTATGGAGCTTTCGACCTACAAATGCATTAATTCCGGACAGCATTTTTTAGAAATTAAATGAGATGATATATAGACATTCACATAATAAACACTCAATACATTTTCCTTACCTTAATTTCACATGCACCTGACATTAACCCATCTATTTGACATGTTCCAGTTAGAAAACTATGGGGGTTTACTTAGAAGACAACTTTCTGTCCAGGACTGGAAATAGTAACTCTGCTTCACCATCCATGTACTTATGGGGCCATAGCAAATGTTAAAATCACTTCTTCTTTACTTTGCTTAATGCACTTAAAACCCTCTTCTCCAACACCTTCTATGATAAACTGGCCTACAGGGCCGTTTGCATAGAAATAAATATGTAAATAAATAAATAACTAGATTCCCTGAGCCGGTTTGGAGGAACGTTTGATAATCTGAACCATTATGGAGGTGAAATTTCATTACACAGATGGTGACATCCCGATGTCTATCATCAAAACACAGCAGGTAGAAACTATCAGCCAGGCCCATTCCCGTCTATAAAATTACACTTATATTAATGTCACTCCAGATTTCATTATGCGGAAAATAATATTGCACAGGTCTCTGGCACTAGGAGCACAGAGGGGCGGGGGTAGTGGGGGGGTGTCAGGGTGGTGAGGGGAGACTGAAGGGGTAGTCATGTGAGGATAGGAAAAGAGACTGTGGAGAAGCCATGGAAAATATGGATGAGGGCTGCCTAGGCCTGGCAGAGAGACAAAAAGGTCTATAAATGTACACATAAATGTATATTTTAAACGTGCTTGTAGATTTTGCTGCCAGTTCATGCTGCTACTTGATTAACTCGCCACCAGACGTCCTGAGAAAGCCCTGCTGGGATGTTTAAAGGGCCTCCTGTAGGAAACTAGGAGATTTACAGTTAATTTTTATTAATGAAGTATGACAGGGATCTTCACTTAACCAAGAAGATATTACAGCAATCCAAAATATGCTCCTCTTCTCGGGCAGGCCTCCCTAATTTCTCTCTCTCTCTCTCTCTCTCTCTCTCTCTCTCTCTCTCTCTCTCTCTCTCTCTCTCTCTCATATTTAAACCTACAATACATTGCAACATCAGGAAATTAATAGTACAACAAAATAAGAAACAAAGGAGAACATCTACTTACTTATATATCTACTAATGGCTCGGTGCACAAAATCCATCCACATTAAAAGGGGTACCTAGAGTCAAGTTCCCGCCCACCCACATGCATCTCAGAATTGCATGTGACCTAGACTGGGCTGCTCCCCCCGCCCCATCCATTGGGCTAGATCCAGACCCAGCCAGACCCACCCTTGTTAAGCTCCCCAGATCAGGGACCATAGCCTCAGGTCCCCTGGCCCCCCACCAGGATGAGGGAAATGGCCTGAGGTACCCCAGCCCAGACTGGGGTGGGGGACATGGCTTGAGGTCCCTATCAAACCCTGCCAGGTGGGGGACATGGCCTGATGTCCCCCATCCAGTCCTGCTGGGTTGAAGAGCACAGCCTGAGGTCCCCTGTCAAGCCCCACCAGGCAGGAGGTTTCAGCCTTAGGTCCCCTGGCCTGGTGCTGGGGCAGAGGGTGCAGCCTGAGGCCCCCTACCCTGGTGCTGGGGCAGGGAGAGCAGCTTGAGTTCTCCTTGCCCAACACCAGGATGGGAAGCACACCTTGAGGTCCCCCATCAAGCCCCACTGGGCAGGGGTCATGGCCTGATGTCCCCAGGCCTGGTGCTGGGGTAGAAGGTGAGGCCTGAGGTCCCTGTCAAACCGCATGGGGCCAGTTGAGGGGGTAGTCTCAGTTTTCTGCTGATTGCTAGTTAAGGCTCCTTAAGAGAACTTGGCCTCAGCTGTGGGTACAGCCATCTTTGTGATGGCATGATGGTCAATTAGCATACTCCCTCTTTATTAGATAGGATACTCTGCTATCAAAAGAGGAAGGGATGAGGTAAAGTTTATAAATATCTGAGCATTATGTTGTACACCTGAAAGTAACAATATTATATGTCAATTCTGATCGAAAGATAAATTATTTTGTTCTAAAAAAGAGGAGAGAATGAGAACTACATGAGAATCTTACAAGGTCGGGTGGTTTTTTCCATTATTCTCTCTCCATTCCTACACTCCCCCTTTCTATTCATACACACCCAAGAGAAATTACTTCCATTTCAGATATTAATTAGGATACCACATTAATTTTCTAATTAGCCCAAATAACTTCACTTGGACCTCTCTAATTTTCCTCTCATGTTTTGGTAAGACTGGTTTTTCTATAACACAGATCTATTGTGTTTAGTTTCTATGAAAAACCTTCAGTGTTGTTTCTTCTGATTCACTGGATAAGTGCATATTCAATATGACCCCAGGACACCTTACAAAAGAGGCCTTGTCCATATCTCCAGGATTGGGTTTCTTTCAGTGTCTTTATGGTTTGCCCTACAATTTTATTTTATTTTGTTTTGTTTGTTTTGTTTTATTGTTTGTGTGTTTCTTTTCTACTCACATAGATTTATCATTTTTTTCTAAGCTCAGCTCTAGCCTTGATAATGTGAGGATTTCCTTCCCAAGATAATATTTTCCTTTGCAAATGATTTTTCATTGCTCACCATTCTTGGGATGTACAGAACTCGTCTCCCAAATAACAAAAATGTTGGCAATTTAGTTTTATGTATGCTTTTAACCCCATTGGAGTATCTCATCCTTTCTTTTCTAAGCTCACTGAGGAAGTTTCATATTCTACATTCTATCACTTGATTAGATTGTCCATTTCTTAATACTATTTATCACACATGACTTGATTTGAATCCTATGCAACCTTAAAGAACAGGTTATTTATTATTTTCTCTATGATATTTTTTCCTTAAGTATTTTATTGTCTACTCATGTCTACTCATTTCATTATTTTTATATTTATATAGAATTATGACTTTTTTATATAACTTTTAGTTTTTAAGACATGCTAGTTTGGTCTCATTAAATGGAGAAAATCCTTCATTTTCTCTTTTTTTATTTCTCAATACTAATCTCAAAGTAGGCAATAAATAAATGATGAGGAGTGGCTGAAACTGGAATTAATTAATCAATACTGCTGTTTATTAAATAATCCTTGGATAAATTTTATTTTTAAATTAATATGTTATATACAGGAGTGGGAAAAGTACATTTATGGTTGTATAGAAAAAGACATGTAGGTTATGATTATTACAACAGATTTATTAACTCAAAAGAATGTCACTCACAACTCTAAACCTAGTTTTGCCAACCCCTGTGCTATCCTATCTAATAAAAGAGTAATATGCAAATTTGACCGTACCTTCGCTATACCCACAAGCCAGGCTCACAGCCACGCCCACCAGCCAATCAGGAGCAGATTATGCAAATAAACCCCAACCAAGATGGCTGCCACCTATGAGAGCAGGAGGAAGGCTTGGGTTTCCCTGGCAACAGAGGAAGCCAAGCTTTCAGCCAGCCATTGCTGGCCTAGGCCTCCACTCTAGGTTACAAAGTTTGAAACAGAAATGGCTGCCACCATGGAGCCAGCAGAATGCTTGGCTCCACTCCAGGCTACAAAGTTTCAATTGTAGACATAAATTAATCCCAGATAGCAGGGCCTCTGCTTGGGTCGCTGGGGGACATGGCCAGTCTGAAAACGTCCACAGGCCCCTCGCTCAGGCTGCCTCTCACCCCAAGGTAACCCCCACCCTGATCTGGGACACCCTTCAGGGCAAACCAGCTGGCCCCCACCCATGCACCAGGCCTCTATCCTATCTAATGAAAGAGTAATTTGCAGATTGACCATCACTCCAACACACAAGAGGGCTGTCCCCATGTGGTCAAAGATCCTGCCCCCATGTGGACACAAGATGGCCACCACAAGATGGCCAGCACAGGACGGCCTTTGGGAGGTTCCAGGCTCTGCAAGGGAGGGCAGTTTTGGGCCATCAGGCCAGCAGGGAAGGGCAGTTGAGAGGAACCAGGCCTATAGGGGAGGGCAGTTGTGGGTGATCAGGCCAGCAGAGGAGGGAAGTTGGAGTAAACAGGCTGGCAGGGGAGCAGTTAGACATCAATTAGGCTGGCAGCATAGTGGTTAGCAGGTGATCAGGCTGACCGACAGAATCAGTTAGGGGCACTCAAGGAGGCAGGCAGGTAAGCAGTTTGGAGCCAGCAGTCCTGGATTGTGAGAAGGATGCCTGACTGCCCTTTTAGGCCCTACGAGGATCGGGCCTAAACTGGCAGTTGGACATCCCTCAAGGGGTCCCAGATTGGAGAGAGTGCAGGCTGGGATAAGGGACATCCCCCACCCCCCATGCAAGAATTTTATGCACCACGCCTCTAGTGTATATATAATGTCCCATTCATATTGTTTTTCAGTTTCAAGAACCATAGAAACTCAGTTATCTTTTTTCTGAGGCTATTTCATGCCTCAAGATTAAATAATTATAATATCATTCTCTTACTGTAGGGACTCCGCAGGTGTTCGTCCTGGGGTTCTTTTATCTTTTTTTTTCTACACTTCTTTTACAGAAAATTGGATGAAGTACATGACCAAGACAAGGATTTAACTTTTATAATATGGGCGGCAGAACTTTAAAAAATGCCCTTAGAATCTAAATGGATGCAATCATAATCAGAGTTCTCCAACTTTAGGGTCCCCACAAATCAATAATAAGCTCTTTTGACTCTCAGAAAACTCATAAGGAGCTCAGCTCAGTATGCTTGAGGGAACCTCTGGAGTGCTAATTTTTACACATATGTGATTCTTTGCAGCTGAGGTGCAGAGCACATTTTGAGAAACATTAAATCTCAATAAATAGAAAGTTGTGAATATGGTAGTGAAGTTATTAATCAGAAAAACTAACCACCAGCAAGTTGATAATCCAGTCTAGAGCATTTTTTTTTACTTTCAAAAGTTCTGAGTTTCAAATTATTTTCCATTACATTCACATTTGCACTCCCTATCAAAAACTATACTTACAAAATCACCAACTACTTTATAATCATATGATATGCAAGCTTTGATTTCATTAGTTAAATTGAACATAAATAATGCAATTTAAATGGATACAGAGTAGGTAAAATTCGTATCTTCAAATTGTGTTCCTTAATCCAATTAATCTTCAGTTGATGGAACATGTTTTCTTATTATTTTTTCTTTTGAATAACTTTTTTCTCTAGCATTAGCCCTTTTTTTAGTCTGAAACTCCCATACTTACCTTTCTATTAATCAATTTCTTATATATGTTGTACACACAGATACACATATACATCTGAGTTCCAAGGACAAACTTACTGCACTATGTTCCAGCCTTAAGTCTTACCAAATATTTTGTTCTTGACCAAATTCATAAATGGCTTTGAATTGACTTTACTTTTCTTAAGGTCAGTATTATATAGTCATCTATGAGTAGAATATTATATTGACACAATGTATAATTTATATAATAAAATTTTGATTTGGAGTTGTAGTCAATTCTTTCGAAGAATTTGAATTCTACTTCTCAATCATAGAAAATCCAATTTAACTGAATTGAGGTAAAATGCAGATATAATAAAATGCATGCCTTAGTGTACATTTTGATGAGTTTCAATAATGTACACATGTATTTAATTACCATCACAATAAATAACATTTTTGTCAACCCCATAATTTTCCTGTGTACCTTAAAATTCACTCTTGCCTCTCTGAAACCCAATGTTAGGCAAATACAGATCTCATTACACTCATTCTGCACTTCCTAGAATTCATACAAATGTAAATATACACTATACACACTTTCACACCTGGGCTCTTTAGCTCATCATGCTATTATAAAGATCCAACCATGTTGTTTCATATATCAGTTGTTTACTGAATTATTGCTGGGTAGTATCCCATTAGATGGATTTACATTTTGTTTTTTGTTGTTGTTGTTCTGTTCACTTATATTTAGATGGGGAGCTTACTATTTTAAAATGCTACGAATATCTGAGAACAAAAATGTTGGTGCAGTTTGAAATTTTGAAGACTGATCTTGTATTTGACAGTAAAGTGTGAAGGACCTGGGATGACTCACGAAGGAATTTGAATGTTAATATAGACTAGCATTCTCAGTATATGCATCACATACATCAAATTTACTTAGATTGCATGATAAAAATCAGATTATTGAACCCTGAAACAGGCATGCAGGATCAGAATCCTAGGGACTTGTCTTACGGAACATGTATATTTAATAAAGCTCCGAGTGATGATGGTGAAGCTTACTTTCTTTGTCAAGTCTAGATTCAGTTGGCCTCAGTTAGAGTTAGAGTTAGAGTTAGAGTTAGATTTAGAGTTATACATCACAGATGCAACTGCCTTCCAGCTCATGTAAAGAGCCCAGAGTGCAATAACATGTGTAGTTCCCGGGGCGAGAGTTCAAACTTTTATGAAGGTTAATATTTCAAATATTTAGAACAAAAGTAGACTTTGAAGGAATGGTGATGGTGGAAAACAAAGAAAGAAACAAACTCAGTAAGCTAGAACTCAAAATTTCCTGAGAGTGTATCTGGACAAAGATCACTGATAGGATAAGCAGGCTTTAGTATGAATACTTAGATAAAAGTGTAGAGAACAAAGCTCTACGGAAAATTATATCATGGGGGTCAAATTCTATGCCACTGAATTTTGCAGAACTTCTTCAACAACAATGCTTGAAGCACTAAATAGTTCTTTCATCATTTTCTTTAACATATATTTAATTTCTATTTACTTTTCTCAAAAAGGAAAATAAAATTAGAGGAGGATAAACAAAACAAGGAAATAAAATCTCAATAGAACCTTTTGCTTCATTGCTGCAGAACCCTGCTCTCCACCTCTGCTCCTGCCTTTGGAGTTTCCTCCACTCGCTGGGGAGAACACAGCAGCACATATTTGTCTATCCAATGTGGAATCAAACGCCCAGCCTCTCCTCAGAGAGGCTTTGTTGGCAGTCACACATGGATCTGCTCCAGGACCAGCAGATTTCAGGCCCCTGGAGAGATGCAAGATTGCAAAGGGCATGGAAGATTGGCAAAAATATTCACTTTGATATTTTATCACTTCACATTTTTAAAGAGTAGAAATGCACTGACAACTGCACCTTTCTAATCAGATGCTACCAGAGGTTCTTAGCATCCCACATCCACTGGTTATTGCAGTACCAACAAAGCCCCACACAGAATGACTTATATGAGAGCAAAGTAATCAGCAGCACCCCTGCTTTTCTCTCTGGTTGATTTCTCTGTTCATTTGGGTGGCACTTTAAAGGATCCTATTATGGGACTTTTCAACTTCTGGCTATTTTCAGGTACTGTTTTGACCTCATTTATCTCTTCAGGGTATGTATAGCTTCTCTGACTGTTACTATATAAATGGTGATAAGCAGAACCCCAGATATTTTCCCCACCACTGATTCTGGTACCAGAGATTTCATCTAAAGAGAAATATTAAATATTATTCAGTATTTGGGAGAATGTGTTTATCTGGAAATGGTATCCAACTTTCAGTTTGTCAAGGAAGAAGGAACTTGGTTTTTATGAAAAATTTTAATCCTGTTTCTATGCACTATCCCTTGGGAATGGTGGAAATGTCTCTTCTTGAGTCAAACCATAGCAATTACTAAAACTGCAACCCATTGGTATATAATATTCCTGTTGCACACACACACACACACACACACACACACACACACACACACACACACCACAACCCCTGAAAACACTACAATAATGACAAAAACAAGGTCAGGTAGAAAACAATGCTAACAAGACCTTTTCTTTTATACAGTCCTTTAAATCCATTTTTTATCTGAGTTTGGCAAAAACAACACAAACACAAAAAAGTCAAATTAATTAGAAAATACTTTATGAATGAGACTTGTCAGGAAACACTTTCTCTACACTAAAGAACATAAAATGGGAGGTGGAAAAAAATCTATTTTAAGGCCATGTCACCAGCCAGTGCCAGGGATGGCATTGTACTCAGCACTTGTCCCATCTGTTTCACCTTACCATGAGTTCAAGGAAGGCAGTAGCCCTGGACCAGCAAAGTATGGCAAATGCTCATTGTATCCAGTGGGTAGGGATGGTGACCTGATGGAATGAAACTTTAGGAGACATTGGGCACTGACACCTCAGGAAGCTCACTAAGTTGTTCAGTCACTCTGTTTGTTTCCTTTACCATCCCTTTTCTGTAGTTTCCCTCAAGATTTTCTCAGACTCGCACAGCTATTATCTGTTTTCATAGCAATTTCATCTTCCACTTATTAAAATCTGCTCTCCAAACCTACCATCTGGAGAGAATTTGGAAATGTCAATCCCACGGAAGTGATACCCTCAGGTAAACTTGCATTTGTACAAGGAACAATGATGACGGTATTTCAGCCATAGCAAATGGCTATAGAGGAGCATTTTAGAACAAGAAAGCTATCTAGGAGCCATCAAATCATACCTCATCATCTGTTCTTCCTAACATGTGTAGTTCCTGGGGCGAGAGTACAAATAGAGATACACATAACATATGCTTAAATATTTAAATTTTTATGTCAAGCCAACAAACTATGAAATTATATTTGATCCTCCTACTTTGAAAAAGATATCTTCATAACAACCGGAAAGGGTATATTGGAATTTAGAATTCTTTGTCTCTTCAGTGTTCTGGACTAGAAATAACACAGTGTGGGGAGAGTGCACTGTCCCTTTCTCTTCCTATTACTGACTCTGTCCAGCAATGCAGGTATACACATGCAATGACACTGGAGACTGCACATCAAATTCCATTGACACCTGTTGTAAATAGTCTCCCTTTGACTATCCCTTGGCCACTTCATCAGAAGACTTGGGAATAGGTCTGCACAGTCCTTAGAAGTGAGCTTGGAGCTATTTTAGCAGAGAATTCCAAGATCCCAGATATCTAGCACATGATCTAGAAGAGGAAGAGGGGCTCCATGTGAACACATCTACACATGCTCATGAACATCAATCACTGTGTGGAGACACAGGTGAGCGGAAGGTCAGAAAATAGTTCTCTCGTGCTGGGTCTGGGCTCATGGTTCTGCTTGCCTGAGACTACTGTGGTACTTCTCATTAGATTACAGCTGTCTTGGTGGGTCAGCTGATGTAGAAAGCACATTTCATGCAAAGTCCAGGAGAGAGAAGATGTGATACATCTTCTGAGAGTCTAAATATCTAAGTTATACCAAACTTGAAATAAATATTGGTATGATGAGTTGTATTTTCCATACACCAACCCTAAACCTCATTCATGCTTTAGAGAGAGACCAAACATATTGAGGAGGTATTTGAGATGCTTTGAAAGACTCTATTGGGGGCATTTAGAAGCAACATTGACTGCTGAAGAGGGAGGAAAATGTGTTAGCAGTCTTCAGGGAAGGTGGCACTTCTGCACCAGATGGGCCAACTGAATTTTTTCCCAATGATGATTTTATGCCTTTGGCAGAAGTTTTCAATGTAATTTAGAAAAGAGGGAAAACAACATAAAGACAACTGATACTGTTCTTTAAAATTGGGGAAAGGACATCAAAAAATAGAGTTGTTAGTTAAAAACAAAATAGGTTAAATATAAAATATTTTGACACTTTATAAAAAGAATTGACATCAAAATTGGCAGAATGAAACTGGGTATCAAATTCACATTGTAGTGGGTCAGTTGTAGGTATGAAATTCTCTGGGGGGAAAACACACACAAATGGATCACAAAATAAATTCAACCTTTTCTTTTCTTCATTCTCTTACTTTTCTTAACCTGTTTTATAGTACTTTAATTGCCAACAGATGGTTTTCTCTGCTTTCTAAATCCAAATTGTCTATTCACCCTCTTATGAACATATTTTTAAATGTGAATTTGAACATGTAATAATTAAGTACTTTTTGCTGCCTTTCATCAATTGCATTTAAATTTTCTACTTATTTAGCAAATGGTCCCAGGTATCTGGTCTTGATAAATTTTTCTAACATAATTTCCTGACTACCTCCCTTGCATATTCTATTCCTCCTACCTGGATCATCTCTTTCTACTCTACTAGCCTTGATGATCTTCTATTTTATTAATTCTTATTTTTTTTAAATCACCTTCTCTTCAATATTTCTCAATTTGCCAAGAGATAGTTAGTTATTTCTTCTTCTGTGTTTGCCCAGAGATTGGCCACATCCCCAGTAGGCCAGAGAACTTGCCAGAGAAGTCTTATCCTCAGTATTTTTGTATGTGAAGTTAGCTATCTTCTTTTAAATATCAGAGTACTGCCTAATTTAGATATAACCCATGTCCACAAAATAACATCTACGAGAAGAAGATACCATGTTTCCTGTCTCTCTTTTTAAGAGTAAGAATTTCTTTTTCTCAGAAGCTCCTCAAGAGAGCTACATACTAGGTCATATGTCACCCCTACACCAATCACATGCTAAGGTAAAGAACTTGACATAGTGTTATCTTCCCTAAGAGGCAGGTAGAAGGATAGAAGTGGAATTATTTTGTGAATGTAAGATGAGAAAATGAGTATTAGGATTAGCAACAAACAGTGTATGTTCCAGAAGTGAAGTGGCTTGATTTGATGGCACTCACTTGTGGTAGCCTGCCATGTAGGCACTATCAAGATAATATTTAAATTTTAAAAACAGCAACAAAGCAAAGACTATTGGAGGATTCTTTATGAAAAAGATGAGTGAGCTTGTCCTCCAAGATGTGGTCTCTGTTCTAAAAAATTATCTGTTATTTGGTATTGTTTTCTCTCCCTGCAGCAATGCTTAAATTTCAAGTCCATGCTTTAGAGCTGCAAGCTTGAAGCTCTCATAATTATTCTTAAAAAGTAACTCTCAAAATATTTTTTCTGTTCCTCTATAGTAATAAAAGCCAGAGGAAGGATATCTTAGCTCAGGGAAAAGACAAGTGTTTCATTAAGTTGAAAATTGCAACTTCATGTTAACTAGCCATCTCAAAACATATTAATTTCACAGAAACAGGTGAAAAATGCTATGATGCTATGTAGAAATATTAGGAATTTTGATACTAGGTAAATTAGGAACTTAAGGCAAACCCTATTTGGGTTCCTATATAACTATACTCGATCATAAAATTAATAGTAGTCAATCACAGGCAAGACCATCTAGACTTTGGAATCCCAATGATCAAATCTTTGTCTCACACTATTGGTCTAAGAATTCTGTCCAACTAGAGTTCTCTGTTAGGTTAGATATTATAGAAATGCCTTGGGGAAAATAATACAAAAATACTAGCTAAGGTATTGTGATATGCAGTATATATGAAGGATATTAATTTTATCTGTATTCAGTTATTATCGCTGTTGTTCATATATGTTTGCATGTGTCCCTTTTTCTACATAAAAGATGTGGCATTGGTAGCTAAATTTATTATGTAGTCCATGGCTTATCGATGATCTGGTAACATCTGGGTGGGATTATGATAGAATTAGAGGAAAAATATGCAACATCTGGAGACTGTGGATTCCATGGCAAACAGCACTTGAAGGAGCTTGTCATAGTCTCTGTGAATAAAGTAGACAGAGGTGCCTTTCAATTGCCTACCTGCTGGAAGGCCATGATTGCGTTTATGTTTGTCCTGAGGATAATGTTAGACAGGAACATCCTTGAAACTATAGATGTAGGAAGATGGCAGCCAATGATATGAAGGATAGAGTATCTGAGAGTCAACGAGTGAACTGGACAACTGGGGCAACAGATGCAAAGTGAACCTATGGCCAGTCAAACTATTCCAGGTATGAACCTGCCATATCCACAGACCAGGGCTTGTGAAATAAGAACTGAGATATTCCTCAAGCATAAATAGCCATTGATTGAATCAGGATCAGATGCCCTTGTGAGTCAAAATAACAGGCATAACAGGCCAGATTTTGCAATATGAATAATAGTGTGTGCAGTCATAAATCACTCTACCAAATAGGGTTAATGCTAATTACATAAGCTATTCAGACTAACTTCTTCTGTAATTTGAACTGAAGATATGGAGACTTCTACGTAGTCAGAAAATGGACAGAAACACAAAAGCAACTAATGCGCAATGAGACATGTGAAGTTCTTTTGCCCATCTTGCCTCCAAGATGGGAACTGCATGGGAGCTATGATCAAGAATTGATTGATAATCAGAGACTTCACTTATGTGTCCTCCCTGGTAAATAAAAACAAAGAGATAACAAACACTGAATTTACATTTTGATGGGACCAAACAACATCAAAAAAGCTCTGCAAATAATCCCCTGAATAAAAATGGTCACATTAGTATGACAATATTAAATTGTGTATAACAATAGGCCCTGGATGATACTTGATTCTATGGGATAGCAAGAGACTGCTTGGGATAAATAACTGAATCTATGACAAAATATAACAATTGGTGAGATACTGATTCTTCATTTATAGGATACATATATATATGTATATCTGTTCGTGTGTTTGTTCATGTACATACTAACACTTATGTCGTTTAGAAATTAGCTATGGAGAGAAAATGACTCCCTTTAATAGCATACTGCAATGAGTTTTAGGGGATGTATAAGAGAAATCATGTCCTCTGACCTCTTTTGTTAAAGCTGTTTGAATCACACATACAGCCAGTAAAGATTTGTTAAATGTTTATTGGGTGATAAAAATGGAAGACAGTGTACAATAAAAAGTATATTCATGAATGAACATCAAAATAATTCTGAAAAATATCTGTAAATTCAGCAAAAATTATTAGCATTATAAATATCTTTTTGAGAATTGTTCTGTTTTACAGATAGCTACTTTTGTTTTTGATAGGATCCTCCTAATATGGACAAAGAATTGTATTTCCATAAAACAAAACATATCTATCTGATTTCACTGACTTCATTATCTTCCTCTTAATATTCACCTTCTTAAAACACCCAAAGGGCAGATACAGTTGAACAATTGCTTATTCATTAATCATTAGCCCTTAAATAGATTCAGTGTCACTTTTCTCTGTTTTTTATCCTGACTCCTTCTCTTTCAGCTTCCTCTAAAAGGTAAGAATTACTTAAAATTTTCTTACTGTGTTACTTGATCTAAACTCCCTGAAATCAAGAATTATGTTTTTATTTTCTTGTTTTCACTACTGTGTTCTCTGGCCCTCATTAGGGGTTGGTGTGGATATGTAACGTTAGTAAAATAGAGGGAGGGCCTGGCCAGTGTTCCTTGATTGGTTGAGTGTTGAACGATGAACCAGGAGGTCACAGTTGGATTCTTGATCAGGGTACATGTCCAGGCAGCAGGCTCAATCTCCAGTAGGGGACATGCAGGAGCAGTCAATCAATGATTCTCTCTCATCACTGATGTTTCTATCCCTCTCTTCCTCTCCCTTCCTCTCTGAAATATATATATATATATATATATATATATATATATATATATATATATTATTTTTTTAGAAAAATGTAGGAGAGGGTATGCTTTTAGTCTTTATCTCCCTCTTGAGCTCTAGACTTGTTGATTTATACATCAATGGTATCCATGTATGTCTTTAGGCTCCCCAGTCAAGATTTATATGCACATAGGCATAACCCCTGGACACAGACAGTAGCGGGCAAGGGTGAATAGAAGGGGTCAATGGGGGCAAAAAAAGGGACATCTGTAATGCTTTTAACAATAAAGGTAAATAAAAAAAAATAAAACACATGTTGCCACATGAATGAACATAGGGGCTATTACTGAGTGAAGTAAGTGAGACACATAAAGGCAAATAACACATAACTTCACTTATATTTAGAATCTAAACACCAACAGCAACAAACAAAACAGAAAAAAAAACTCATATAGAGAACAGACTCATGGTTGCCAGATGGGAAGGAGGTTGGGGGACTCAGTAAGAAAGGGGGGGAGATTTAGAAGTACAAAGTGGTAGTTACAAAACAGTGAAGGGAATGTAAAGTACAGCATAGGGAATACAGTCAATAATCTTATATAATAAAAGAGAAAGATCCAAATTTGACTGTACCTTTGCTCCTGATTGGCTATGCTACCAGCCAATCAGGAGCGCGGGCCAGGCCCTGGGGGGTGGAGATGAAATGGCAGTGGGGGCGAGCGCCCAGTCCCCAGGCACTGTGAGGGGAAGCGGCAGCAGCAGCAGCGGTGGTGGCGGTGGCAGGGTGCGCCTGGCCCCCGAGCACTGTGAGCAGAAGTGGCACAGGGTCAGGTGGTAACAGGCAGCCAGGGCTGAGCTGAGCAGGGCGATGGCTGGGTGCCCAAGGCCTAAAGCCTGGGCAGGCTGGCAGTGAGCCATCAGTTGGACATCCCCTGAGAGCTCCCAGTATGTGAGAGGGGGCAGGTTGGGTTGAGGGACCACTCAGCCCCAGTGCACGAATTTCATGCACTGGGCCCCTAGTATTACAATAACCATGTATGGCATCAGGTGAATACTAGACTTGATGGGATCACTTCACAAGTTATATGGATGTTTAAACATTAATGCTATATACCCAAAAGTAATATAATACTGAATATCCACTGTAGCTTATATTTAAGTTAAAAGAAATTCTAACACAGAAATAAACAATGAATAAATCATCTTCCAATCAAAATAAATCCAAACACCTTTTATCATTACTAGTACCCTGATAATAGAGTCTCTGGACTATTGACCATCAGAGTGAAATCATGCAAATACAACTCCCAGTGGCCTATTTTAACAACATGGAGTTCTCTTCCAGGAGACCTAACACAAGGAGCATGGTTTGCACAGTCAGTGCATTTTGATCTCCAGTGCCTTCTCTCCTCTTCATAACAGGCTTCTGAAAATTGTTCTCTTGCAAATACACTACAAACGCTTTGTCTTTTTTGAAATCAAAATCTGTTGCTATTTAAGGCAGTGCTGATTTATCTGGGATTGGAAATTATTTTTAAAAATCACTCAGAGAGTTTCTAAGATTTCAAACAAGCCAACATGCACTACTTTTCTTATATGGCATTGTCTATCAGAAAATAGTTTTGAACAAAACTGAATTTTTTTTGGCCCAAAGAAAACAGACCACCCCAGAAACAATAAGATGTGTCACAATAATTTACGATTTACAATCCCTTCTCCAGATCTCCTGTTGCCCTTAGCAATTCTTAAAGCAGAAACAAACAAAACAAATCCTTTCAGCATATCTTCATGAAACTGTCTGGGATGTGACAAAACTTTGAGAAACAGTTTGGTGATAATGGTTTTGCACTTTATTGGTACTTCTCCAGAGGAGCTATTGAATGGCTGCTTTCAAATACATAGAGCTATCAAAGGCTAAAGTCAATAAAAACCTCTGGAGAATAATTGGGGAGGGAAGAAAAAAGGGGGAAAAGGAGCATAAAAGGAATGAAAAGGAAAGAAGGACCTATAAATATCAAAGCCTAAGGAGTATATTTTGTAGGAACAGATGATGCAAAACAAAATTGGGAATAGTTATTGGAGGACCAAGGGAGGCAAATAAAACAATGAGATATATGATGCCTGTCCTCTTGCCTCAAGTCTAGCTCATCAAACAGTTTTTCATTCCATTTTGTATATATGAGTTTCATCTGCCTACTGCCAGCAGAAAGTGCTTGGATTTTCTGACTTTTTTCCACTGTAAAAAAAAAGAATAAGTTGATGAGATTCAAAGGCAGCTAATATAACATCCCTTTCAAGAAGAAGAAAAAATACAAATTGAGTTGTGTTGATGAATAAAACAGTTCTATTTTTCACATTCTTGAAAATAATAGTAGCACTAATGATCATAAACAATAAAGCAGGTTATTATGTAAAATACGTGTCTGAATCAGAAGGCCACAATTTGTTGGAAAAAAAATACGCTTAATTTTACTGCTTAAAATACCATGGATTGTATTATGAAATTAAAAGAACTTAGAACTAATCTTCCATCTCTGGGAGTACCTGATAAATTATCGAAGAATATACTGAGGAATCAATCTGCAGGCCTAATGATGACATGAGCTGATTTGGGCTGTGGCAACTGCTAGGCACAAGCATTACCTCTGCTGTGCAAATGCCCACAGAGTGGGAAGGCATCTATTGCCTGGAAAGACTAACTCACATGTAGTGGGAGGGCAAGGCATTAAAGCAGAAAATTCATGGAGCCTAGCTATGGTGTGCAAAGCAGACAGGCCAGAGGGAGAAGATGCCAGTCAAGATGAGCAGGTAGCTCCTCAGACACCTGGCAAGGAAACCATTTTGAAGTCAAATTCTAGAAGCCTAGAATCACCAAAGAGAAAAAAAAGCTTACATGAATGTCAAAGACACTAATTCTGACCTCTTTAAGGGTCACAGAAGAAAAAGCACATGCCAGAGAAAGTGAATGCATTGGGAACAGAAGGATAGAAAAGATTAAAAATATGCAGAGATAAGGTATACTGGGGAGGAGAATTTTAGATGAAGTAGCTTAGGTGGTTCCATCTTTGGATTCATTTCTTGGCTCTGGCATCAACCAGTTCTGGGACCTTTCACACATTCTGTAAGCTTCCAGTATCCAATTTAGCCATGACTAACGTGAGAGGACAGCACTAAATGCTTTCAAAGTACTCCCCAACTCAGAGACACTATTATTTTTCTATTCATGAGAGTGTTTGCCATTACATAGTGCTCTGCACATCCAAAATGTATTTATGTGATAATTTGCTTTTCAAACAGTCCTGTGTAGTAGCTCCTATAGAAAACGCTATAGCTCATTGTAAAGGTAAGAAAATAAAGGCATAGAAACATAAGATGACTTTCTCAAGGTTGCTGAGCTAATGAGCATCAGAACAAAGACTAGAAATGTTGGCCAGCTATAACTATCTCACATTATTCCTTTCAAAATTTTATTTAAAAGCTTTATGTAAGAGAAATAATTATCTTATTATCTTACCTGAATTTACTTCCTGTGCTTTATATCAATATGAGTTGAGAACTAACTAAAAATACAGAAAAGAAAGGTGGGATTGGAAAAGTAGAAAGCCTGTACATTTGTATATTGAAAGAAAATGTAAGCAAAGCTAAACAGCCAATTCTTTAGCAAGTTGATATTGAAGATGGGACAGTGTGCAAGGTCTTATGAGAGGTGTTGTAGAAGAGATATTTTTTTAAAGACATTTTAAAAGTATTTGGCCAGTGAGGGGCTTCTAGAATCTTATAGGAATGTGATATAAGTCTAAAAGTGATCTCGTTACAAAAGTAGATTATAATCTAGGGTTTAAAGAATAACGTTTAGAAAATTCAGAAAAAGGTCAAAGCAAGTCCAGTTCTGGACAGTTCAGAAAAAATCTGAGAATTTGGCATTTGGGTTTGGAAATAAAGCCGAATATCTTGATAATTTTTAAGGGTTAGAAATCTGTCAAATTAAGTAATACATATTGGTTAATGGAGGAAACTAGAAATGAGTGAACGGATAACTAGAGCTCTTTGCAGTTCATGGTAAAATGACAGCCACACAAAAACATATCAGGAGACATCTTTCACATCTTGCCTTATCTTCTTGTCTCTTTTTCCTCATCATTATTCCTTGGCCTAAGTTCTGCTTTTAGTAGACCCAAGATGATAACTACATGTATTTAACTATACAGTACACCCCAATGCAAAAGTTTCAAATAACTCTTATCTATAATAATAAAAGCATAATATGCTAATTAGACCAGAAGGCCAAACAATGGAATGACCATCCTGAGGACCTTCCAGATGACCATCCGGGATCACACTATGACACAGACTGGTGCCAGGTCAGCCAAGGCGGTTGCGATGCGATTGGTCAGGGGCCTGGCCATGGCCCCAGTGATCGCCTACAGAGAAAGGCCCAGGCCACCAGCCAGTGAGGTGATCAATTGGGGGAAGGGGACTCTCCATGATCATCCCAAAGTGGGGGTTCCAGGCTACTGGTGGGCAGACTGTGGTAGGACTTCCCTCTGCAGAGCGATCATGGGGCCATGGCCGTGCCCTTGGCCAATTGCATTGCATCTGCATTGGCTGACCTGACAACAGTAAGTGTCATAGCATCGTCCCGGATGATCATCCCTTTGGTCATCTGGAAGGTCTCCAGGGGCTCGAGGGAAGCTGGTGCTGGCAGCTGATGGAAGGAAGGCTCACTTTTGCACAAATTTTGTGCATTGAGCCTCTAGTATTAATATAAAATACTATGGGTTCAGAGAACTAGGTAAATCCATCAGTGTAAGCATAATTCTTCCTTAGTTGATAATGTGTAGGGAGGTGTCAACAAAACTATGGATATTTTAAGCATGCAAAAATGTATTAACAAACATTTGTAAACCTAGCTATCAACCTAAATATTACATGAGAAAAATATGCAAAGTGGTTTGGCATAGTTATTTAATGTCATATTTTATATAGTTATGTTTTTAATTTAAAGAAATTAAACTAAGTGAAAATGCTTACAATATAAGAAAGTACTAGAATGGATATGTCATTTTATTATACAACACATATTGAAAAGAACAGTGAATTAGGGTCAGCACTCTTAGATTTAGATAGCTGCTCTGGCAAGAGTTAGCCCTTTAACTGAATAAAAGTCATTTCATTTTTGAACCCTGATCAAATGAGCAATTTGGACAAGCCTCAATTTGCAAATTATGTACTACAGAGCAAGAGTCCAAAAAGATGCTCTTTGAAAATAAAAAGTTTTATGATAAAATGTATTAAATAAATACTCTATTGCATCTAAATTGTAGATTCTCAAGATACAATGCATAGAAGAGGCTTAGGGAAGCCACATAGGAAAGAAATCTGTTTAAATTTCATCAGAGCATTTTCCAAAAAGAAGATGTTTTAAAATTTGTTGTTGCATTGAGGATAAACATCTTACTGACATAGTTTTCTGCGAATCTAAGTTTTGGAGATGCAGGAATATCAGTGGAGCCTTAAAATTCTAGGATAATAATGTGCAATATGGTCTCACTAGAAGGATTAAACTGGAATTTGAGATCCATGCACTATCTTCTAGCCAGAATCAGTGAGAATGAAATCTCCTGAGATAGAGGACTCAAGAAAAAAGGAACAAATGTTGTGGCCTCCTGCTATGGCAGTGGTAAAATCGTGTGAACCAAGAGACTTGAAGTGTGTCATAGAGCCCTGGATTCGAATTTGGTGAGGAAGAGCTTCTGATGTGTCTTCTGATGTGATCATTCAGAGCAGGGTTTTTCAACTTTAGCACAATTAACATTTGGGGCTGGATAATTCTTTCCTGCTGGGGGGTGTGCTGTGTATGGTGGGATGAATATTTAGCAGCACAGTCAGCCACTACCCATTAGGAGTTGTAGTAGTGAGGAGGCAAACTTTAGCAAAATCCCATGCCTCTACATGGGCATGGAGAACATATACTATAAATATATGGAGAAAATGAGAAGGCAGCACATAGGGAAGGGGAAATGTAGTGAAAAGAAGAAGGAAAGATGAAGAAAAGATGAAATTAGGAAGGAAGGAGAGGGAAGAAACTGTATAGTGGAGGAGTTGGAAAATAATGTTATCTGATGTCTTTTCTAGCCCTTCTATAAGCAGTGTGATATTTAAGGACAAAAAGACCTGATTTTATACATAGTTTGTGTCTTTTAACCTCTCTGAGATTCCTCTTCTTGTTAAATGGGAATTACAATTTTACAAGTTTATTTCACATACAAGAGAACATGCATGTAATAAGCTTAGCACCTCGCTGAGACTTTAATAAATTGTGGTTGTTTTCATTATTGCTATTTTTTATTGGGATGTAATCATATGCTATCTTTATTTTTCAACTAGCTTCACATATCTATTATTCTTACTCTTACATTTTACTAGCCAGCTTCTGATAGGTCATGTTGCCATAATAAGCAAGTTTAAAATTTCAGAGGTTTAAACGACACTCTATTTCATGTCAGATCGGTCCCTTCCTTAATTCATCCTTACTCACAGACTCAACCTAGAAGGCCAATGGGTACCATGGTAGGAGGAGAAGTGTGTAGCTGCTCTTCAACAATTCTTAAGCAATTCCTTCCACAGGAAGTGATACACATTCCTACTGTCACTCACATTTCTTTGGTTAAAGCAAGACTCAGGCCATATGGCCAACTTCAAGGTGGCAGTGAAATGTCATTTTGACATATGCCCAGAAAAGGGTATGCTATGAAAACTGTCAAACGCACCATATCTCACTAAAAAGCACCCATACTTCACTAACAAAGGTTTCTCATTGGTAAAACAGGGTTGTTATGAACACTACCATGGTTAATACATGCTGAACACATAGAACGGTGTCTAGCATATGGCAATCATGCAATCATTGCTAGCTGGCTCTTGAGATCTATCATTATTGGCAACTCTTCTAAGACCTGAGCCATGGCCTGTGCCACCTTGCTACCTCATCAGCACTTTTCCTAGTGCTTTGCATCATCTACTCACTCAATAAATATTTGTTGAATTGAATTGAATGGTGTTGCGGCAACATGACTGGAACCACCCACCAGCTGGCAGACCAGGCGCGTGTAGGTTTATCAGTTTCATTTCCCCTGCCAAAAACCAGTGAGCTCCACTAAGCATCCCTCAGCTGCGATTCTCCATTTTGGCAATCTAATTGACCTTAATGTAAATGTTCCCAGACACATAAAACATGTTGTGAAGTGCACAACAGCAGTCACAGTTGACTGCCAGCTGCCATCACACTATGTATGCAATTTATTCCTCCACAAATCCTCCTGAACATAACAAATAACAATGTCTTTCTTAGAAACCTCCCAATAGTCAGCACACAGGATAGTACTGGTACATTTTAATGATCTCTGCAAAGGGAAAAGAAAAAAGATATATAGACTTTAACAACAAGAGCCTGCATCCTCGGTATACACTGTTTCATTGGAGCCTAGGAGAGGATCTTCGCCTATCTGGAGCCTAAATGGATTCTGTTCCTTTGTATTACCTGCACAATTAAATATGAAGCCACTGGAGAAAATGTGCATCAGTAAAAAGGTGTTCTAGTGTCAGCTCTGTCCTCATGCTGAAGGACCCTGAGTAGCCTACTCTATTTTTCCAGGCATTATTTTATGCATCAGTTGAATGGGGAAAATAATGTTTGCAGGGTTTCTTTTCCTAAAGCTGATGAAAGCCATGGATAGAATATGAAATATGGGAATTCTATAAGTAGGTAGAAATTATGTGTAGCTGTTGGAAAATAGAAATAAAATACTTTATTTTATCTTTGGTATCCTCATTTTTTTTCTAGACTTTTCAATATTGATCACAATCAGTTGTCTCCTGTAGGGTGGTCCAGCTTCCCTAAAGGTCGTGTGCAAAGAATAGCAGCAAGTTAGAGCAGAAAAAGGGAACCCCACTCTCAGCCATGTCCTAGAAAGATGATCCTCCCTGGGTTTGTGTTTTTGTTCCAATGGTTTTCTGGTGGCTTTTAGTTACATAGTTAATTTCTATGATCCATTTTCCTGTGGATTCATAATTAAAGAATAAACTTGTACAAAACAACTACTTAATGATATGCCATGTGCTAATAGAACATTTTTCACTAAGTCACTCAATTATGTTGACCAAACCCTGGGATAATGTATCTCAAAAAATAATGTAGCCAAGCAAACAAATAAGAGTGAGAGTGAAGAAAAGGAAGAAAGGAACAAGAAAGAAAGAAAGAAAGAAAGAAAGAAAGAAAGAAAGAAAGAAAGAAAGAAAGAAAGAAAGAAAGAAAGAAAGAAAGGAAGGAAGGAAGCAAGGAAGGAAGGAAGGAAGGAAGGAAGGAAGGAAGGAAGGAAGGGAGAGACAGCAATAAAGAGACAGAAAATAAATGAGACATGGTGAGTATAAAGATAAAGCCAGCCCCTGGTTGATATTTCTTCTTCCAAAGTAGCCAGGAAGCAGGAATCAAAGACATGGAAGAACAGGAGACTGGTAGTTTTCACTGTTCCATTTGAATAATTGATTTCACAGGTGGCTTTCTTTCTATCATTTATCACAGACATTTCTAAATATTTGGTATTAAATTTTTCTAATATGTACTAAGTACAATGGAGACTAAGAGTATAAAATAACCACTGCAATTTGAAATTTATTGTTAAAAATAAAAATAAAATTCATTGAAATGAATTATTCTTCATTTTGCTTCCTTTGTTATTAATTTTTTACATCCTGCCAATTCACTTTCTATACATTTCCTTCTAGAACCAATGATCACCTACTTTTGCTCTCATTGAGTCCTTAGATAATTTACATTTTTATCATAATTTTAATACAAGTTTAAAGATCAACAAGAGAAATAACTGTAGTTTACATTATTTGTATTGTGTACTTTTTCCCCCAATTGTCAAGTGTGGATTAGGCTAGATAAGCAACTTTCATGTAAAATTCTATTTTAGAACAATGTATGCAATGAAATGACAGGTATAACATATCCATTATCAATCTTACTGTCCCTTTGTTGCTCTTTGGAGTTCTTTTTTATTATCTAAAAAAGGAAGAAAAGAAAGAAGGGAAGAAAGGGGGGGAAAGAAAGGAGGAAAAGACAAAATTAAGAAAATATGAAAACAAAGATTAGAGACCTACTTTGTTTCAGGAAAGAGGTCGAATAATGTATATATTCTGCAGCTAGCCACCCGGTGATACTTGGAGTGCCACTGCTATTGGCATTCACCGGATAGCAGAGAATGGCCTTACTCAAGTTAGCTTGTGTGAAGTCACATGGCTATTAAGCAGGAGGTGTTTATTTGATTTCAGACTCTCATTTGTTAATTTATTGACATATTAACAACAACAATGATTTGAATTGTGCTTTTCAATACGGCAACTGCTTATGTGGCTCTTTGAAGATAACCTAGTTAAAATTAAATAAAATTAAGAATACAGCCCCGCATTTCATGAGCCACATTTCCAGTGCTCGGTTGTCATAAGTGCCCAGAGGCTACTCTCAGGAGCAGTGGAGATCTAGAACATTCCTCTCATTGTAAAAATGTTCCATTGGCCAGAGCTGGTTTAGAATGTGGTCTCTTCATGGGTCAGAAATGGAATGTACTGATGTTTGCAAGACCTGCCCCTGTACATATATTGTGATTTCCTGCTCTTCTCTGAGAAAAATAGTTTACTCGACCAAATATGCCAATCAAACTTTGATTCTTTCAATGCAAAGGAAAATAAATCGCCTGACATTGAAGCCTAAATTCTTGGTGGACCTCTGCAAAGGGGTGGCTAAAATTTATGGGCACAGCTGGTTTGCAGTTGTAACACCCTATAATTTTTAATGCAAAATGGCATCTGTGCCTGTTAATTGGGTACTTAGGCACATACACATAAATTGCCTTGGAATTAGAAAGGTGTATTTCTTAAGTCCTGCCCACATCTTGCCATTTGACAATCATTGCTGGGATTCATTTTTCCTCCTTGTTATTCCTGTAGAGGGAGTGGAAAAAAGCTTTTCCTTGTTATAAACATTGCCCGTTGGGAATACATCCTTCCTCCTAATCCAGCTTTAATCCTTTCAAGCTCTGAACTAAGAAACCACTGTCTGTTGTGGAGGCTGCCATTCTAAATAAGTTGCAGCTCTGTGATCATTGCCACCTGTCTGGTGAGAAAAGGAAAAAAGCATACTTGTAATGCCACAGGCAACCCTGTCTTAGGAGTTGAATTCGAATGTTACGCTGAGGCCATAGAAAAGCAGTCGGGACAAAGCCTTGCCTGGCCTGTGTCTGAACATTTATCTCTTTGCTAGTATTCTCTAGTTTGCAATGCAATGGGAACAATAGAATCGAAGGATATTTTGTTACAAGTTTCATGCAAAAGTTTATTAAATTTGTTCTCATAATTATTGTGAGCCCTAGAAAAGATGACTTGAGCTCCAGAGCCTATACTTCTCCTACCTGAACAGATTGCTTTATTATTCTTCCGTGCCCTGGTAATTTCCATGAGAAAGCTTGCTAACCTGGTATTGACAATTACAAACCATAATCAGAGGTGAAAAAGGCTCACCCACTCTGATATGTGGTAAATCCGATACTAGCTATCTGGGAAGAAAAGAAACACAAGCAAGTAAACACCCAAATGCTGGTATATCTGCCCTCTTTATGTGAGCACAACAAAGTGTGGAACATGAATGCAAAGAAAGGGAATGGTTTTCAGAGATTTAATCCCTTTAGAATAGAAAGCTTTGGTTGCAGTTTAAGAAGCCTTTCACCTCAAGGTCACAGCCTGACTCTCATCTGGATTTATGTATAGTGTTCCCATTCAATTAGTTGTAAGCTCCTTCTGCAGCAATGCTCCTTGCATGGAATACATTGTTAATGCACATTTGCCTTTTGCACATTTGTCTTGCTCTTGTGTGTGTGTGTGTGTGTGTGTGTGTGTGTGTGTATGTGTGTGTGTGTGTGTGTGTGTGTTGATCCTCACCAGAGGATATTTTGATCTTTTTTTTTTTCAGAGAGAGGAAAGGAGAGGGAGAGATAGAAGCATCAGTGATCAGAACCATTATTCAGCTGCTTCCTGTACGCCCCCTACTGGTATTTCAAATCCATGCATGTGCCCTGACTGGGAATCAAACTGTGACCTCCTGGTTCATAGGTATCTATGCTCCACCACAGAGCAACAACAGCCAGAGCCGCCCTGCTCAATTCTTGTCTGTCCTTCTGGTTAATATGCCCTGGTCTTTTAAATTGGCTGATTGGATTATGATGGATAATTTATCCTACCTCCTTTCTCTGTCTAGATATAATCAAGTTGGGATCAAATTTCCTGACCCTTGATAGTCAATAAGATAAATCAAAAGAATGGCTTCAAGAATGGGATTGTACATGGAGAACATTGGCACTTTGGCACTAGGAAATACAGGTCTTCCAGCTATTTTCAGCCAATGTAGGAGAATCAACTGATTTTTAAAGCAATATTTTTATTGAATATTTAAAACACACATATATGGAGAAAATTACTTTGTCACATATGTGTATGTATCCATATAAATCCACTAGAGGCCTAGTGCATGAAATTTGTGCACTGGGCGGGGAGGTTGTCCTTCAGCCCAGCCTGCCTCCTCTCACAGACTGGGAGCCCTAAGGGGATACCCTACTGATGGCTTAGGCTCGCTATCCATGGGGAGCTGGCAGTCTTGCCTCCCTCTGTGGGAGGTGACTGGGCTGATCATGGGAAGGCATCAGCCCCATCACTCCACTATTGCTGCCACTGTTGCAGCTGTCAAGGTGTTTTAACCACAAAAAATGACAACTTTCTTTAGACATTTTCAAGATGTATCTTTCATAGGATATGACATGTCTTTCTTTCTTTCTTTCTTTCTTCCTTTCTTTCTTTCTTTCTATCAACACCTGAGGATATGTTTCAATTGATTTTTAGAGAGCTTGTAAAAGAGAAGGGAAGACAGAGAGAAACATCAATGTGAGAGGGACACTTAGATTGGTTGCCTCCTGCATGAGCCCTGACCTGGGCCCCGATCAGGAAGGAGCCTGCAGCCTAGATACATGTACTTGGTCAGAATGGAACCTGGACCCTATGGTTGGCAGGCTGAGGTTCTATTCACTGAGAAAAATTGGCCAGGACAGGATATGACATTTCTTAGTCCCTCCAGCAGCAGCGGCAGTGGACCTTAGTTTTTTCCTCCAAGAGTGTGGTAGAAAAACCCTAGATCACCTTCTTGGATTCTTATTACCCAAGTTACCAAGAACACTGTGAGTGGCAGTGTACAGGGAGCTTAGCCAATGAGTGGTCAGAAAGGTGTTTCCTCTGCAGCTTATGCACAGAAAATTCCATGCATTGTGTCTGCTGGGCTGGGGGCATTCTGTCTGCTTGGCTTCTGTGTGCTGGGATGTGGGTGTGCTCTGAGCCATGCAGTGGCCTCGGGGGGCAAACCCCCAGACCAGCAGCTCTTCTTTGTGTCTGCAGCCCTCTCTCTCTCCTTGGCTGGGCACTATGGGTACCGCCATCTTTGTTGCAAATGATGGTTAATTTGCATATTACCCTTTTATTAAGTTAGATATACACATATATATGTGTATATATATTTAACAAGATGGCCTATACATATGTAACTTAACTATAATAATAATTTCAATTGATAAATATTAATTATGAACTTATGTAAAATGCACTAAAAGGAACTGTAGATGATAAAGAATTCCAGGCCTTCCTTTAATTACTTAATAAGAACAAAATTATAATTGTGAAAAATTAAAAAAAAATAAGTTCAGAGTAATGTGATGACAAATAAGTAATACATAATTAGAAATGTAGTGACAGAAAAGTATTGTAGTCTGGGTTAATTAAGGGAGACTTCCTACAGGAAGTAGAACATGAATATTATATAGCACAAGAGTGAGATGAGCAGAGAAATTAAATTGTAGGGCATTCTAAAAGTTGAATTTGAAATATGTTTAGGGTAGCTGTTCAGAGAAAGATTTGAGAGTCATGGAGCACGATCCTTTGAGAAGTTTGGAGATATATTGAAGCATTGATTTCTTTTTTCATATTTACCTAGTCAATCCTTCCCTTCTTTGTCCTCATCCCCTTGCACCCCCTACTAATAAAAAGCAGAAGACCCAGGGCTGTGACCCTGTCCTGCATAAGCCACAATTTCTTAGCCCTGAAATGCTGAGATGACCTCTGAAGGTTGTGAGATAAGGGCCCTTGCTGAGAATTTCAGCAGAAGAAAACCAAGCCTCAAGCCTAATAGTGCTCAAATTGTGGTTTGGGGCTTTAATATTTTTCTTTCCTTTTCTCGAAGAGCCATCAATTGCCTTCTACAGACATTGAATTCACTTACAAAGTTAAAACAGAGAAATAAAGTGGAATGCAATGATCGGGAAATTCCATTTGTTTTTTCCCCCCTTTCATCATTTTGTTGAATGTGTGCAGAACTATATGAGGTTATTCATTTGTATCCAAACAGGAATATAGGATTTACCATATTGGATCAGCCCATTGGTCCATCAATGTTGTACTCTCAGTACCTCTGGCAGCAGATGATATATGAAGCACTGGAGGAGAGGAAACTCCCCACCCCCAACACACACACACACACACACACACACACACACACACACACACACACGAATAGCCAGTCAGTTGTCCAGTGTGATATATGTAGTGAAAGTCTTAGCTACTCAGAATGGCACTATATGAATGTAATACATATTTAAAGATGTCTAAACAGGGATGAAACTGCATGTGGTGAGAAGCCATTTACGCAGTTCTTACCTTCAGAATTGTGCCCAGTGTCTTCCTGCTCACTTTCAAGTATAATAGCGGAATCAAACAGTCCCATTCCAGAAATATTAAGAGAACTATCTACAATAACTGACACATTTCTCCTTTCTCTCTGGCGAAAGCAGAAATGCAGTCAAAACTAGGATTTGATGTAATGCGTCAGGAACTGACCCCCTTCCTTGTTGTTTGATTACTTTGGCTAGTCACCCATTCACTCCAGGAAAAGACAAGATTGTACTATGTGGAGATTTTTCTCTCCAATGTTAAGATTCCTACAAGAAAGGTACCCCAGGCTCAGGATAGTTGGGAAGTTGAAGCACAATGCAGATGAGAGCACAGAGTGTGTCACAGGTATGGCCAGCTGAAATAATGCATGCCTTCTGAGATGGGAGGGACCAATTATTTCTTTATGATATGAGATAGGAAAAAATACCATGTTGATATTTTTCTTTCTGTAGGGGAATCTAAACAAAATATAAAATAATTTATCCAACATCCCTCAAAATCCAATCATTGTGCAATGAAATAATATTCTTATTTTAGCAATAAATTACAGGGCTGGAATTGTACTCAACTATGGAGAAAATATAGATCCCTGGTCTGAATAGTAATTATGCAAAATTATTTCTCCTTTCATCAGGGATTTTCTAACTGAGTCCCCAGTCAGACCAGACCTGTTGCTAATATTATAATGATTGCAGGGCCAGCTACATATTCTGTGGAGCTCAGTATGAAATAAAACTACAGGGTCCCCCAGTTTGAAAAACAGAAAAAAATTCCAGTAAGCATACTAAATATAAAGATTGTTTTTCCTAAACTCCCATTCAAACTGTCATTATGGATGGTTCCATGCTTTCTCCTCTATCTAATTAGTAAAAAAAATAAATTTAACTTATTAACATGATTTTTATCATGCATCTCATGCCAGTTTTTAATGCACATATAAAAGCACTTAACTTGTATGTGGAATAACCAAAAACTCACAATTTGTATTCTGAGTTCATATATATTTTTCTCTTAGCAGAACAGTAGACACTACCACAAAGGTACCTGTTTTCATTACACTTTTTGATACGCATACATTTAACTGAGACTTTCTATCTTCTACCTAATGATAAGAAAGAATTGAAAAGAAAGTAACTGTAGGTTGCCCTATTTTTCCTTTCCTTTACTTCTAAGGCATTATTTCCATTTAAGTGGCTAGCTAATAACCTGAGTAAGAAAGGGAAGTAACCTGAGTAAGAAAAGATATGATAGCAATCCTGGATTTTTCATGATTCTTACACTACAACTATTTTCATTCTGTAATCAAAGCAAGTTCTGGTTCAAGTGGAAAGAATGGTCTCTTGGAGAAAGTGTGTCCTTATTTAGTTGTAGATGTAACACGCATACTTTATACTATTGAGCCTTACCGAACTCCAATTCACAACTTTCTAAGAATTCTCTGCTCTTGGTACCTTGTAAATTTTAAATGCAAATGGTTGCAAGGAATGTTGGTAATGATGCATGTTTTGAGTATCTCCCTTCCTCATGTGCATCCTCTATTGTCCTACTGAACCTTACCTATAAAACACAATTCCAAGATAAAATTATTAAGAATTCAAGATGGTGACTAAGAGCATTAAGGCAAACTTGGAGCTCTCTTGATACAGAGATCTGTGCAACTACACAGTGTGAAGTCCATGAAGCTAGCTTTGGAAATGATATTAATAATAAATTTAACAATGTGTGAGGCTATACATCATAACTTTAATTTTCACAACTGCTCTACTTTACACATGAGGAAATTGAGATTTTGGGATGTTAAATAGTGAGCTTTTAGGTCCTCAAAATTCAAAGCATAGTTCTCTATATCAATATCATCATTGGTTGACATTTGTTAGAAATGCAGAATCCTGGGCCCCACCACAGACCTCCTGATCCAGAATGTGCATGTTCATAAGATCCCCAGGTGAAATGTGCACATGTTAAAGTTTGAGAAGCATTTTTGATGCCATCTGATGATTAAGTGAAAGGTCCAGAATTTATATCAAGTCCTATTTGACTTCAGAACTCAAACATTAAACCTCTGCTCTATTGCCTAATATAATCCAATTTTATTAGTATTCTGGTTGGCCACAGTCATGAGTACTAAAAGATAAATCTAAACTCCCAGTTGACTGTGACCCGAGCCACTGGCCTGGAGAAGGCTACCACACTTTCCAGTTTTACAAACTGTGCTCACATTTATAAATCATATTCTTATGGATCACAAAAATCATGATGAGGAACACACAGGAAGGGATGTGTTTCTGAGGTTAATGTTACAGGCTTTAACAGAAGATAGGTTTTGAGATGGACTACTTAGCTTGTTCAAAAGAAGTTGGGAAAAATACTTGCAATGAATGAATGTTTTCATACATGAAGTACTGTGCTGGATGATCACAAATCAGTTAGTTTTGGATCCTCACATAAATTTCTGAGGTGGACGGTCATCCTTTCTCCTCCTGCATAAAATCAATCCATATGCAGGGAGGGAGATTTTGCTGGGGGATGTTAACTATCCTCAATTCAATTATACTTTATGCAAATGAATACTGTATTTCCTATATGTTAAGTGCAGAACCCTCTTTGGTTCTGTAGAGAATAATAGTGATGCAAGACAAGAACCACTATTATGAAGAAAGAAAGAAAAACCTGTAAAGACAGTGCCTTTTTGGCAAAAATAATTGTAAATGCATAACAAAATGATTAACTATTCTACAAAAATCATGAAATATAATCAGACAAACAGAAAATCTGCCTGTGAAAGCAAGGTTGTTCTTTCCTCTGGTTGTACAGAGGCCTGCAGTCAGCTTCCCAGCTGTAATTCTCTCTGACATCAGAGATATTACAAATTTGAAGAAAATGCTCAAGTAGATTATAAATAATAGTGTAAGACACAGTGAATTATATTTTCTAATAAATGACATTATATTATAAGGCAGAGGTTGGGGGAGAGTTGTGTGGAAATGCATAAAAGCAAAGAACATGTGAATGCAGATAATCCAGGATTTCTCCTCTCTTCTTAAGAGTGTGTGTGTGGGGGGGGGGAGCGGGAGAAGAAGGAAACTAAAGAAAGAAAGAATATAGGGACAGAGGTAGGGAGAGAGAGAGGAGGGAGAGAGGGAGGGAGGGAGGAAGGGAGGGAGGGAGGGAGGAAGGGAGGGAGGGAGGGAGGAAGGGAGGGAGGGAGGGAAGGATAGAAGGAAGGAAAGGAGGGAGGGAGGGAGGAAGGAAGGAAGGAAGGAAGGAAGGAAGGAAGGAAGGAAGGAAGGAAGGAAGGAAGGAAGGAAGGGGAAGAAACATAGAGGAAGAAGAAAGAAACAAAAAAAGAGGGTTGGGTACACATGTCATGTTAAGTGCAGTGTACTAAGGGACTAAAAGACAGAAAAAGCCAGCTGGACCTGAAGAGATAAGGTTGTGCCTGTCACCCAGGGGAAGCAAATCCAGATTCCATAGAGTGAATAATGCAACTGTTACTTCTTGAAAACAAAAAGGAGAAAATCATACATGCTTATTGCATATTCACTGTCTATCTGCTTTTTTATTTGAATTACTCTAATGAAAATTTATAGTTTTAGTATTGTAAAAACAAAGAGAGATCTAGGTTCAGCCCTAAATAAGCCTATTTTATCATTGCCTTAACTTTTCTGAAGCAGCTTTGCCTCCCTGCCTACTTCACAGGATTTTGGGGGGAGACTATTTACCAAGAAAATACATAAGAAAGCATTTTATACAATGGAAAACATCATTTCTTTGGGGATTTCAACACATCTTGAGAGATAGCTGCTTGGGAAGATATTCCTCTCTTAACAAAAGAGAAAAAAAGTTACTTTTTTATGGAGGCATTGTGAAGTGAAGTATTAAAAGAGGAACATAAAAAATTGAAGGTCTGAAAACACTCCACAAAAGGGAAAAAAAGGGTGCTTTTGTGAGCAAAGGTTGGAAATTATTTATTTGGATTGTTTGTCTCCATAGTGAAAACTGATTAAACAAGAATTCTACTACTTGTTGATTTAACTTAATATTGTGAGAAGCTGAGGTGCAGACTAAACAGGGGCAGGCCCCTCAGAGTCTAACTGTGCCCTCTAGAGACACATGTTTCACTCCAGGTGCCTTTTCAAGTTAAAGTGAGTAGGGAGAGAGAAAACAAAGGAAGGAGTCCACAGGAAGATAACAAAGGAGAGAGAGAGAAAAAGTTCGAATATTAGAAAAAAGAATACAAAAATAAATGGATAGAGAAGCCACGAGAGAGGAAAAAGATGAACTTAAGCTAGGCTAGGAACAGAGAATAAAGAAAGAGTGGAAGAAAAATGAAAGACTGATTCCACAGTCCTAAGTGAACATGTGCTCAGAATAGTGAAGCATCAAACTTCACTTATCTTCAAACTTGCTTCTAGCGAAGACTGCTGTTCACTCTGAAGTCTCTCTTCAACTTTCCAATAGTCTATGATATCATTAAAATCATTACAGGCATACCTTAGAGATGTCGTGGGTTTGATTCCGATTGCTGTAATAAAGCATATACCATAATAATAGTGCGAATTTCAAATAAAATGTTTTGGTTTTCCAGTGTATATATATAAAATTACTTCACAAACTGCTTTCATACACACCTACCCAAACATTTTAATAACTCAAAGCCACACACTTTGGGTCACTTCTCCATATATATTTTTTCATTATCTTGATTATTTTCACCACAATTTACCCTTAATTCCTTTCCATTTCTCAATCTTTATCTAAAATACTATTATTTAATGTTCAAAAATTAGGCAAAGGTAGAACTCTTGTTCAATACATTCAAAGACAGCAAAACTTTCTAACCACTTCTATTAATATGACATATTCTATGGAGAAAAATCTCTTACTCCCAAAGGGATGTACATTTTCTGGAAATTCTGGTGCTACCAGGTAACAAAAGGCCATGCATCTGGGCTTCAAAAATTCCTGCCCACCTTTACTGGGACCTCTGGTACCTGAACCAATCTGTGTTTTAATTCCAAGTCTCAACATTATCCAGACTGATTTGAGTATGAGTAACCAACCAGTATCATCCTAACTTCACATGTCCTTGATATCCTCAGAAATTTGACCTGGCCCCATGTGAATTCCTCACATCTAGGTAATATCACTCGTTAGAAAATAAAAATGACAATGTCTCCTCCTCTGATCCAGTTTTCATAGCGAGACTATAGTTCTGCAGCTGCTTCCTGAAAGGTTTATAGAAGGGATGGGACTCTTGTCTGACACCCTGTAAACAGAAAATACCACAGAAAGCCATTTTTCCCCCTAAGGACAAAAGGAAAGGGTACTTCTTGCAGATTCTTCCAAACAACTCTTGACAAAGGAAGCAGTGATGGTCTGTCATTAGAGACAGATAGTTGACAACAGCAGAGCCCTCCTCTGCCGGTTGCAGAGACACGGGCATACGTGTTACCAGACTCAGAGAGAGCAGCATCCAGCCTATGAAAAAGGATGCAGATTGTGGTGATGAGGGTCAAGGGGACAATAGTTTTTCTAGTCAATGAAATTAATAGAGATTCCCCCAGGGAAGGGATTTTGAGTGGGGTACCCATCTTGGTTCTGGCTGGACACCAAAATTTGGAAGAAACATCTGTCAAATAATTTTTCCTGTGTCCCAAAGTTCCATAAGAAGGGGATCTAAATCATTTGTTTTTGTTTCCTGGTTTCTCTATAGTTCCACATTCAGTCAGTACGCCACTTTTATTTCACCTCAGGTTCTAGAACTAATCTTTCTGAGGGAACCTAAAAAGGTCTGCAGCTCAAAAACAAGAACATATCATTCAAAGTCCTTCTTTCTACCCATAGCACTAAAACCTTGCAGTCTAGTTACAACTAAATTATTACTAAAACATTAGGTTTACCAGCATAAATCTTTGTTTACTTCTTTAGAAAGGCACACTGTGAAGTTTAGTCTTCCTAATTGGGCGCAGGTTATTTGCAATAGTATATTCCTATTTGTAAATGTTCTTAGATATTCTTCTGTTGTTTACTGCATGTACCAATTCATTTATTCACTCAAAAGTTTCTACTGAGTTTATACTATTTGCCAGACACTCTTTGGGGGTTAGGAGAAGATAAGAGCAGAGCAGAAATTCACCAGATCTCACATAACCTTTGCCTTGTCCACTGAACTTTCTTTGATCTCTAACCCCCAGACTGTTTTTGGAGGGTCAGCTGAGATGCCTCTGATGACAATCTCCCCTGGAGTCTCTGACCCAACTTCCCACATAACTGTCCCCTCAACCTAATGGATCATAGAATGAGCTTAGCAGCACCATCAATATTGCTGATCTCACAGCATCCTCACAGATTTAGCTACACAATTTTCTCCATTGCCTTTTGCCCTAACTCATTTGTTTTGTTTTTGCTTTCCAACCTAACAAAGCCACAGTCAGACCTCTGCTTTATTCAAAACAAGCCATTTGTGAGGAAGCTGCAGATAAAGTGTTTCCTATTCTTTTCCTTAAGGATCTTGGCATTTAACAGAAAGGGGAAAAACACAACAAAAGAAAACTTTGTTACTAGGCAGTAAAACTCTCTTTAAACTGAATATTCACATTGTTCATGGATCAGCAAACACTCCAGTTTGTCTGTAATTGAAAAAAACATTTGGCACATTTCTATTAAAAAACCTTCCCCTTCATGAATGTTTAAACAAATTAACTTGAACAAGAGGCAGTGATATGCATATCAAAAACAATTCTCATACCTGAAGTCAACTAAAGCTTGGGGAAATCAGTGTGCTGTCAGGTATTCTTTCTGAATTTTACACTAGCAATCTCCTTAGCACCCTTTCCACCTTTCAAGCAAGGTCTTTTGCTTTTATCTTCAATGTTCTCAGAGCTCTGGTCATTGCTAAAGAACTCTTGGTTTACTAAAAACAAGGCTGACTTTGCATGAGTATAGTCAAGCCAGGACATTCTGTTCCACTAATTAGTCTAAAGCTCTCTCACCGGTAATTAATGGTGCTCTGCTGATGCCTATTTAAAAGACTCATCTGAAGTGTATATCCAGTGAGATCAGTTCTACTTGCATAACTATAGTATTACTCATTCTAGTAGATGGACAGAAGGATTCTAGTATCAGTTCCACACCCAACTAAGTCAGTTGCTTTGAGCAAAGTTGCTCTAGTATTCTCATCTGTAAAACGAAGTAAGATGGCATCTAAAGTAAATGATCCTAAGAAGCAGCCAGATGTGATTTTATCCTCATTGTCTAACTTGAAATGAATGGACATAGTATAAAAGTCTTAGAGTTCACACATCAAAGTAAGATATATATGCAAGGTATAGTATATTATCAGACTCTTTAATAATTGAAGAAATCTATATATTCTCTATTTCAGAGTATGCATAACCTCTGGAATCACGGTTACAGCCTTTCAGTTTGCAATTTTCTTAAAAAAATAAAGCATTTAGCTAGACCTTTATTCATCTTCTCCCCTGAGATTTGGATGCTTCGTAAAACACCTGCCACATTGCAGGCCAATCTTCTCACTGCCTTATGAACTCCATACGCAGAAGGTATTCTTTCCAGGTGATGTATGCTGAAGTCACTGCCTTAAATGGGACTCATCAAATCCAGTTTAATGAAGAAAAAGAAAAGAAAAAAAATGAAGAAAGGAAAAGTGGATGGAAAGGAGAGAAAAAGAGATCGAAAAAAGATATAAGAAAAAAATGCTAGAAAATGGGGGGAAAGAAAGGAAAAATACTTACCTCTGGGACTTTAGAGTGTATGGATTAACAATTTATACAACCAAATTACAGCAAGATTATATATCTCCATCTTATAAATAGAATAAAATGATTTTTGACACTCTCTAACTTTCTTCCTCTATTTCTCATCATTGCCCCGATTTCCTGTTAGTTATGATTATTACTAAGTAGGAGAGATATTTCAGATTCATTTTGGTCTACCAAATAGTCCTTAGAAATGACTAAGTCTGTCCCTGCAAAGGATATAATAGAGTAGGTTGCTAGATAGACATGAGCCCAAATACATGGTTAAGATGAAGGGGAAGATGTGGGAGGCATGACAAACAAGAATTAACCAAGAGTTAGACTCAAGAGTGAGGAAGGGGGAGACTTGAAACCTCCTACAGACTGTGGTCTAATGCTTAGCTTAACATCAGGGAGGGTCAGCCTTGAAGCCTGAGGAGGGAATGTTTTTGTACAACACAATTCTGGGATAAAAAATCCAAATGCCCAAATGAGCCGGGCACTTGGTTTAGCTTCAGTCAGCTAAGCTACCCCATTGGACTATATGTGCATGTAAATAAACTCTTGCCTGATTTGCTACTATGTGGTACTACCTCTTATTTGAATTCCTTCCTCTAAGAAACCACGTCTAAGAAAATGGAAGTAGTTGGTACCTGGCAGAGTCAGGACTCACATCCTCTCCCCCACCCACACACACCACTACCCTTAGCCCACACCATTGAACCACCTTCCCATTTTTAAATGCTTTCTGTTTCAGATAAAATTCAAGGAAAAGTCAAGCCATAGGATATGTTTAGAAATAAAGAACTGTGTTCGGGTGAAAGGAAGTAATCAATGCTACACTGACATGGAATCATAGGAAAAGAATGAAAATCACATTAAAAAGTTGAAGCAGAGGCAAAAGAATGGACAAATAATAGACACATTTTAAACCTACAGAAAGTAAACTATTGAGATCTTCCCTTAAATTTACAACAAACACAATGCTTTTAAGATTAGCTGACTATAGAAACTGTGTGCTAAATGCAGACATTCTTGGATGAAGCTATCCTATCTCTAGAAAATTCAATTTCTGCTTTGTCGTGTGTGTGTGTGTGTGTGTGTGTGTGTGTGTGCATGCCTGTCACTTCTCTCTGAGTGTCTTTCTCCCTCTTCTTCATATTTCAGAGAGAACAATTACCCCAACTACTCTGATTGTATTAAAATCATGACAATGAAGGGCAAATTCTTGTACCGTTAACTTAAAAATGTCACAAACACTGGCTGCTTGTTTTCCTCCACATTTCTGTTTGATTAACCCCCTCCCAGAGATGGCTACTATGAATAAATACAGATTTAATCTGTGGAATTCACTGCCAAGGGAGCATGTGAAGCTCGGTGAATGGAAGCAAAGAACGACATAAGAAGAAAAGACCTCTCTGCCGATCAAACCTTTCATTTCCAAGCAGAAATAATTACAGTGAGGGTCAGTGGGGAGATTTGAGCAATTTAGAGAAGTATAACAGCAGTTCCTATCAACATGGTTTTATATTCAGGGCAGACATAGAACTGCAGGTCCTGAAGCATTGCCTATAATCTTTATTTCATTTTTAGATGTTATGCTGTAATAAAATGTAAAAAGGGAATACATAAAAAGTTATAGAGGTGGGAAAAAACATGGTTTTGAAGTTGTATGGCATTTCTTGACAGGGCATGTTCCTAAGGATATGCAGAGAATAACAAATGCCATTTGAAATAAGTACACTAGAGATCTGAAAGTAGATTGAAAACCCAAGTCAATTTTCCTGAGTGTCATTTGATTAGCTTTCTTATATAGAATGGAGGCTTAAACAATGCTGGGATTCGGAGTGCAGAGGTGCTTGGAAACACAGTGAGAAATGGGTTCCTCCCACCAATTTCATTGTGAAGGCTTTACAACATTATCTTTTCACATTCTTCCTGTGTTTTTTCAATAATCCATAAATGAAGCAATGTCAGAGAAAATGTGATTGATTGTGGGGAAGCACGCATGCACACTCACGTGTAGTAAGTTATTTTTCTATTCCCTTTCCAATTTGTCCCAGAGTTGCTTGAGGCAAATACCTGTAGCCTATTGCAGGTATTTGGTAGGAAGATAGAAACAAAATTCTCAGGCTTGAGGGGGAATCTTTGCACAGGTAACACACAACTCAATTATGCCTAGTGGCTATTTTCAACTGGAGAGAAATTCTTGCTGTTTTGCCATGATGTTTATTCTGGTTTCTTGAGATAGATTAGAAAGAAGGTTTAGACAGGATGTTACAATTAAGTTTAGGATAGAAATCCTATATCATTTCCTAACCTTTTTGGTTCCCTTTGTTTTGTCTATAAAACAGAATAGAAAACTTTGCATTATAATGACCACACCATCCCCTAATCCAGGTGTAAAATGTTGATGTTATCATTAATTTAGTAGGTTCTAACTTTAATAATATATACTCAGAAAATATCATTCTCATTACTTTGGTTTCTTCCATAAGAAAAATCTACCTCTACTTACATGTAACCTCCTGCACCCTACAAAAATATGTGAATCCCTGTCTTAAAACAATTACATTCCTTTTTTGAAAAAAAAAAAGATTTCAGAGCAAAGAGGGAGAAAGAGAGAGAGAGAGAGAGAGAGAGAGAGAGAGAGAGAGAGAGAGAGATCAATGATGAGAGAGAATCATTGATTAGCTGCCTCCTGCAAGCCCCACACTGGGAATCAAGCCTGCAGCCAGGGCATGTGCCCTTATCAGAATGGAACTGCTGGTTCATAGGTCAAATGCTCAACTATTGAGCCACATTGCTCATTCCTCTCTTGCCTTCAAAAGCTCCTGTACCTTTTGTAAATTTTGTCAGTTTGATTAATTTGTTCATGTCCCTAGGGATCCATTCTGAAGGGACTGCCTTCAGTTCCCTAATTTCACAGAATGCAAACGTTTGATGGTATGTGTCCAAATTTGAACACTTGAGTTCTGACAGTCTAGGGATATGAAATGAAGACCAAATTTAACTCTTTTAATGACCAACATCATATTTTCTGTCTCAATGTTCTATTAAATGTTTCAACTGCCCACAATTGTGAGGACAATTGAAACATTAATGGACAAAAATATTTTCTGCAGCATCTAGTTTTAATCCAGTGAATGACTGGATTGGTTTTCCATGCAAAGAACTTGCATTTAATAAGGCTTGACTATGGTGTACATGTATTTAGAACATCCAAGTTTACCTTAGAGTATGTCAGATCTTAGGCACTCAGCCATTCCTCCTGTCTTTCACTGGATATGGAAGATGCTCTTAAACTCTGACCAGTAATAGTGCTCTTGACCAAAATGCTATTACTTCCCTAGTAGTGAATAAACATCTGAAAGGTATAAGAGATGATGGCTTAGTCCAATATATGAAGGGGAAAACCAATGATTTAATACTAACTTAGATGGGTCTATTTGAAAATGATTTAAATTGTGAGTTCAAATGCACTCTTTGCAGGGAGGGTAGATTTCTAATGTGGCAAATTGAAGTAAGTGAATAATAGAGTATTTGGATTCTCCTTGATAAAAACATCCATAGCAAAATAATTTATTTGATGAATCTGGCTATTGAACAGATTCCAAAATAATTTTTCAATTTTCCATTTTATTTTGATTATGTATAAAACCAAACTGTAATGAGAGGGCATGTATCTATCTAACCAATGGAGTTGCCATGACAATTCTTCATAATAGTACAACTGGCCTTATTCATGCAGACAATGCCATAATTCCCAATCAAACCCTAAAGATACAGAAGTCAAGTGCCCACACTACTTGCTTAAGGATGCTTAAGTCTAGTGACAGTTCTTTCAAATGCAGTGTCTGCATTTCCTTGTTTTCTTTCCTAGATTAATCTCTCCATTACCATCATCAGATTATACTTTATAACTCCCTGGAGGAAAAATAAACACATCTATACACACACATACACACAGTGCTCCAAGATTTAAACAGGTCTGATTTTTAAATTGAAAATAAGTCTCAGGCTGGTCTCCCTAATCTACCCTTCAGCTTATACCTCTGGTCCAGTATAGATTGTAAGACTCTGGGGAAGTGAGTATTGCTCATTCAGGGGATTTCTGGAGTTTGGTTAAGCTACAGATAAACTCTATAGATTTTCTCTGGCCCATAGAAAAATCCTTTTTGCTTTGTTTATAATGATATGATACCATCTCCTTTACTCTCACCCCAACAAGCAAAACAAATAAATTAAGGATTTCCTCACTAATCATTCTTTTGTTGGGCAACAATTCTGAATTTTCTAAAATGCTGATCCACTTGCCTGGCCCCTGCCCTATTGCCTGAGAGTGTGCAATAAAACTAGAATCAGAGGTGGTGTTAGATGGCAGCTTGGAAGGGGAAATGACACCTCTAATAACCAATAAGAATGGCTAGTAATTAGCTGAAATGACAATAATTAACAGAAATGACAAGTCTAATAAATTTTCACTTAAGTGTTGTCATATGGCACTTTGGGTTTTTAGCTTTCTATTTTAAATATTAATCTCAGTAGGGTTTACTTTAGATGAAAAGGCATATCCAGTATGGAAATGGAAGTAATTCTATACACACACACCATCAAATTCTGTTTTATCAGTGTCACTTATGCTCTGATCAGGAGAAAATGGATTAGGACCTTATATTGTTCCCCTAAAAATATATTCTTTTTGTGTATACCTCAGTTATTCAGCTCAAAACCATTCAGCCACAGAGATCAAAGGGAAAGTGGTTGTTTTTAATTTCCTTTGATATCTTCAAAGATAAGAAGGTCTCACCCCTCCCCTCTTTCCCCTTCTTCAGCAACAGACAAAGAAGGTTAAATCTTATTAGCATGTCCTATATAGCTAGTCGTAACCTAAGTGACCTGTCATGGCACTAAATGCCTACTAGAACTTTCTCTGTACTTGCAAGATGGAAATTTTATGCATCAATGCTTTTATGCATGCATCTGATTTGGGAAGTTCACTGCTTTATGGATATGAACATTGTGATCATGTAAATTGATCTACATAATGGGGTTTTGTGTGTGTGCGTGCATATATCTATATGGATATGGATGTATGCAAGTGTATTCTAAAAGAAAATATAATACATGAAATGTTAACTTAATGATATGAAATGCATTAAATTCAAACTACCTTGCATGTGTATATAGATGCATTATGTCTCTATCATTGTGCTCTGCAAGGATTTAAGGCAGAAAAAAATTCATCATATACTCTGATGTGCCATGCTAAATGAAAGTGCAACATGGCACTATCTAGGCAATAAATAAGGTCCAAGGAAACCAAGACTTATGTAGCTTTTAAGGACAGCCTTTGGCAAAACTTCAATAAAAATGAAATTTTATTCAGGGGCCTACAGCTTCTCTTTTCAGCCCCTTTTGTCTCTAAACTATCATTTGATGAAAACCAAGAGTTCTAAATGGCAGAGTTCTGCCATTCTTCTTGCCAAAATTCTTTCACCATCAAGTCTCTTTGCTTTAAAGTCTAACAGATGTAGTCAGATAAACTAAATGAGCTAAAGTATTAATTCCTTAAAGAATTATTTTTATCAGACAATGTAATCTCTTACCCCAGGTTCTAATTCAAATTATTTTTTATGAAACCTGCATTGGTAATCCTAATTCTTTCAATTAATTTCAGGCTTTTAATAGTCTGAGAGAGTTGTATTCTGTATATTTACCATCTTGAGAGCTCTGTCTTATGTGCTTCTAAGTGGCTTAATGGAAACTGATTGTTCATTTTTCAAAACTGGATTCAAATTGCCCACCTTCCTCTTTGTCATCATTGACACTTAGTAGATACTCAATTCATAATGGTGCTGATGCAGCAGATATTGATAATCTCCAAATAGGGCTCTATAGATTAATTTGTACTCTATTTCTACTTTCTGGATAAAGAAAAAATAATATAACTTACAGGATAAAAAAAATTCACACAGAAATGAGCAAGCCTGAGCTCCTGTTCCAGACCTATTGCTCAGATAGCAGCAGAATTATACAACAAGCTATTTTGTGGATTTGTCCTAGAAATTGTTCAAAATCTTTTGATAAAAAATAATTGGCCCCAAGTAGTTTTGCTCAGTGGATAGAACATCGGCCTGCAGACCAAAAGGTCTCAGGTTCAATTTCGGTTAAGGGCATATACCTTGGTTGCAGGCTCCTCCCTGAGTTGGGCTCTGGTCAGGGCTCAGCTCGTGCAGGAGGCAACCAATCAATGTGAGATGTTTTCCTCTGTCTTTCCCTCTCTCTTCCACTTGTTCTAAAAATCAATGGAAAAATTACCTTCGAGTGAGGATTAACAACAACAAAAAGAATAATTTTATGTATTCAATCAGTTTGTTCATTTGGCAAACATCTATTTCAAATATTTCAACTATGGAGAAGCCAACGATGAATCAAAATTAGTCTTTGTCCTTTCTACACAATAGAAAGTATCAGTAATAAAAAAGAAACAAACACTGCCCTGACTGGTTTGGCTCAGTGGATAGAGCATTGGCCTGCAGACTGAAAGGCCCCAGGTTTGATTCTGGTCAAGGCCATGTACATTGGTTGCGGTAAATCCCCGATAGAAGGTGTGCAGGAGGCAGCTGATCAATATTACTTTCTCATACATGTTTCTGACTTTCTATCCCTCTCCCTTCCTCTTTGTAAAACAAGCAATAAAAATATATAAAAAAGAACAAACAATAAATTCAATGGCATAACTGCCTTTTATTTGTGATATTGGTCCAATAATAATAAATACCATATTTGAATTCAAAACTATATTTACATTAGTGATGGCACATTGGATTTGATTGCCTCTGCTCCAAATTCATGTCCACCTACAGCCTCAAAATATGTTTAGCCCTAAATCTAATGACTGGTATCCCTATAAAAGGCCATGTAAATATACACAAAATAGAAGATCATGCAAAGAGACAGGTAGATATTGGAGAGGTGTAGCTAAAGCTAAGAAACACCAAGGATTGTCAGAAGATAGCCAAAGTTAGGAAGAAGCAATGGAGGATTCTACCCTAGAGGCTTCAAGGAAGCATGGCCCTGATTTTTGAAATTCTAGCCTAGTTAATGGTAGCTACTTATGCAAGCACTAGGAAATTAATATCATTTAGATGTTTGATTGTTTTTGATAAATGAATGTTATATCCTCTTGTCCATCAAATATCTGACTCAAAGACTTAAAGTAGGCATGGTTTAAGTTCAATTTTTGATAAACTTAGTAAACATATTTATCAAGAAATATGTACATATACAATGAAAAATTATAAATATATATTTTTTTCTGTTTGGAGTTGTTTAGAATTTGATTGAGTCTATTAGTAAGCAGAGGCTAGGTTATACTATTGTAATAAAAATCAGTGTTTTGAAAAACTGGTATTCCTTTGTATAATACATATCCATTCTGTTAGTACAGGATACTCTTCTCTGCTTTATCCTTATTTCAGAACCCAGTCAAAAAGTGAAAGTGGTCTAGAGGGTTTAGGATAGGCACTCAAATATCTTACTTTCACAGACAAGCTGTTAAAGAGAACTGGATATATTTTTCTACTCAACTTACAGGAGGCCACCAAGAGCCACCCCACCATGAGCCTAAGGCTAAGAACAATAACAACTTGATGAACAGCACATATGACAACAGTCTCATGCCTAGTGAACTCTCTGATTCTGAGACATTCTCTTTTACTTCTTCATGCTTCTATATTGTAGGACAGTGTAGTACTCAAATTGTTGGTTAATGCACTGGTGGATAGTGTTTATAAAGCTGTTTGTCAAACTAAGCAAGGAGCATATTTTAAGTCTCTGGATGAGATAGGTTTCTATTTTGCATGTGCTCTTGTAATTCTAGCTGCCTTAAAGCTGAATTACACTTGGTAATATAGTGCCATTATGGGAAATATCAACAGAAATTTAGGGTAGCATAAAGAAACATTATACTAGTATACAATGTAATAAACCCATTTCCTCCCATTCTCTAAATGTATTACTTCACATTTAGAATTTTTGCAATTGTAGTTACTTAAAGATGAAAAAAATTAGATGCATTTCTAAAAATAGAAACAATCATATTATGGAGCTACATGAGAAAATGAACTGAGTTCCTATAGCCAAGAAAAAACAAAAAGATGGCTCAACAGCCTTCCTTAATTTATGACTGTCCGTGAACAAAGTTTTTCTCAAGAAGATTCTGTACAGTAGGGCATTTTAAATGGGTTTACTCAGTTTTGTTTTAACTATAACACAGCATGGATAAATGTATTTATTTATTTATTTATTTTTAATATATATTTTATTGATTTTTCACAGAGAGGAAGAGAGAGGGATAGAAAGTCAGAAACATCGATGAGAGAGGGACATCGATCAGCCGCCTCTTGCACGCCCCCTACTGGGGATGTGCCCGCAGCCAAGGTACATGCCCTTGCCGGAATCGAACCCGGGACCCTTCAGTCCGAAGTCCAATGCTCTATCCACTGAGCCAAACCGGTCTCGGCTGGATAAATGTATTTAAATGAACCCTCCCAAACTGACCAAAGGCTACCATTCAGGTGAAGTTTCCATTAAGAAAGTTGTAGCAACATCACAGCTGGAGCACAGCAGAGAGGGCATCTTGGTTGGTAGACATTTCAACCATCTCTTGGCAGGAACACTATGCTTCTACTTACTGGTTTTCTTACCGGATCTTACACTTGATAGTATCCCTCCACTGAGACATGTCCATTTTTTCCTCCCCCCCAGTCCCACCCCTTTACATGAGCTAAGTGATGAGGATCTGAGCCTGAGCTGGGTAGACACCTTTTCTTAAGTTTATGTCCAATTCTGGTTTATGCTTGGCCAATGTATTTCCAGTTAAGATCATAGCTGTTAAGTAAAAGTAATCCTTTTAAGTTTAAAGAATGACACCTTTCAAGGGGGGGCGGGGAAACAAGTTACACTGAAGCTTGAAGACTTCAAATGAATAAATGGATAATATGAGAATGATAAACACAGAGAGGCAGGTTTTCATGCGCATTTCCCTCTCACATCACATCGTGGGACTGTCATTTTTCATACATCTAGGTAAAATCTGGCCTTTCATTTTCCTTATGGAAAATGCTTTGAGGACCTCACAGACTCACCACATATTGAGATAAAGTTGAAAATGCTTTTTAATCTTGATTTTTGCTGTTTAGCAATGAATTGCCAGAATAGTTCAGGACTGAAAACATCTTTGACAATTCAAATTATATATTGACCCTTTTAGCTATGGTTCTAACTAAAGAAATGAAATATTACAAGCATTTTTATTTCTTCTTTCATTCTCTCCTGCCATTCTCCCTTTTTTCCTTTTTAATAAGGGATCTGAGCCAGGAAACTTTTTAGTATTTTCAAAGCCTAAGAAACAAAACACTGGGTCTAATAAGGCACACCAACAATATAACTTTGTAAGCTTCTATGTATACTTCTATAGGACAGGTACATTGCCACAATACCTGTGTTTATGAGGTGTTGCCACATCTCCCTGAGAAATAAGCAATATCATTACAAATATAGAGTAAGAAGCATTGCTATTGTTTTGTCACCATCAAAATAGCATATGCATTTATGACAGCATCAGAGGAAAGTGGAATAGTGAGCCAGGGTTTAGAGGACAGGTCCCTGGGAACCACTCTTGTCTAGGTAATTTATTGCTAACATGACCTTTGTCAAGTGATTACAGTTCCCTAGAGTCCACTTTCTACCTTTTCAATGGCTTGATGTAATGAAACTGCTGTTAAAATAACTTAACTAAATTCCACTTATAGGATATTTTATCCCCCTTCGCTCATTCTTGTATCAGGGAGGAGGGACCAGGAACAATATAGTAAAGATATTTAGAATTATATTTAGGAAATATACTTGACCCAAATGTTTCACTTTTTTTAAAAATCTTGATTAATTTATTTATACACTTATGTAGAGTAGCCTCTACAACTTCTTTGTAACTTCTTACTCTTTATTTCAGGCGGGTGAAAATTTCATTGTTTCCATTCGATTTTATGATCAATATGGTAAAGGCATCTATTTCTAGAGGTATAAATTTTTATCAGTTTCCTATCACTAGAGCACAGTAACCTGATTTAGGGAGAAGAAGAAGGAGGAGGAGGAAGATTGATAGATGAAAGAGTAAGGGAAGGAGGAGGAAAGGGAGAAGGGAGAGGAGAAGAAAATTAGTTGGGAAGCAACAAAAGAAAAAGCAATGGCCGAAACTGGTTTTGCTCAGTGGATAGAGCATTGGCTTATGGACTGAAAGATCCCAGGTTCAATTCCGGTCAAAGACATGTACCTTGGTTGCGGGCACATTCCCAATAGGGGGTGTGCAGGAGGCAGCTGATTGATGTTTCTAACTCTCTATCCCTCTCCCTTCCTTTCTGTAAAAAAATAATAAAATATATTTTAAAAAGAAAAAAAGAAAAAAAAAACAATGTATGTGACATCTCATGAATACCCAAAAGCCTAATGCAAAAAGCTCAACTATAAAAAGTGTTTTTAATGCAAAGAAGCACAACTTCTCCTGGAGTGTCCTTTGACAATTAGATTGAATACTTTGGGAACAATAGTTAAACCTCATATTCATGAGTACGTGAAGAAGACTTTTTCAAAATAGAAAAGGAGGTTCATCTATAAAGAGACTTATTTTGGTGCAAGTATCTACTTACTTGGCACTGTTAGGGGAACAGAACTTATGGCATAAAAGAATGTCTAAAAGCTAAGAAATAACTCAAGGAAACATTGGGTCAGTTTATTCTCAGTGCTCCATCCTCTCATTGGTGCAAAAACTGTGAATGGTTCCAATAAAAAGTCAGTGAATGAATGATGGGTAATTAGAAAGAAGGTGCCATCACTGAATGGGAGCCTACAAAAAAGTGTGAATTCAGTATTTAGAGAGGCTCTTTCAGTATACAGATTATAGGATTTAAATTTATTAAAAACAAGCAAGAAATGAGAAAATAACATATGTCTCAATAAAGCTGTTCCCAAATTCTTCTTGATTTCATTATACTGTTTCCAAAACCGGGAGCATAGCTCAAGTCCATTAGAGTCCATGCTCAGTAAGTGTCTCAAAATGCCAAGAGCCAGTAGCAATAAAGGAGACATGCGTGAGGAGAAAACACACATCTGATTTAGGATGAAGAGAAGATTGGTGGCTATCGGGGCTGTGAATCAGTGTAGAGCTTAGGATGTGATTTCAATACAAAGAAGATATTTGTTTCCCTGCTTTTTGTTTGTGTTCATACAAACAAACACACATGCATGCAAATTTATAGCATAAAATCTCAGATGATTCTACCCTTGTTTAGAATGTTTGCTCATGAGCTAGTCTCGAAACAGTCTTAGATCCTATGATGATGTGTCCTAGACATCATGAGGCCAATAAAATCTAACTTCTGGCTAGTCACATGAATCCTTCCCTTCTTGCATTGTCTTAGAACGCTAAAAGTATCACGGTATAGAGAAGGGTGATAGAGATAATATCAAACTGCTTAATTAGAATATAACTAGCAAATCCTCTGTTATTAGGCTTAGAAATTTTCATAATCTCCCTTAAGTCTGAGACATAAATGCCTATTTCTTTCTTTTCAGCCAATTTCCCAAAATAAAAAGGAACAGAACACTCTTTTGTCTTGCTTTTGTTTGCTTTTTATTTTCCTGTTTACATTTCAAGAGTCATTGTGTATGCAAACCCAAGTAAAGTAAAACCCGACTGTCCAAAAGGCCTGAGAGCTGAGTAACAGACGGGCCTCCTTCACCGACTGTCTCACTCACTCCAAGCACAGGTGATTCAATGTTGTGCCTCAGCAAAACTGTAGATTACTACATGCTATAGACCAGTGGGTTGCAACCCTGGCTGCAAATTAGAATTCCATAGGAAGGTACTTTAAAATACCAATGTTCAGGCCCCGACCTGTGACAGGAAACCAGATTATTTCTGTCTCCCTGGTATGAGTGTGAGTGTATACATGTGTATATGTGGTCACCTGTGCATCATGTGTGTATATGTGCAAGAGATATGTATGTTTGGAGCACTTGGCATCCTAGATGGTTTGAATATGCATGAGGGAATCGTTGAGAATCTGAGTCAAAGATGCATTCCTCTTCATAGTTACTTACCAAAAGTAAAATATGAGACTATCACATTATGAATAAGGGGTAAATAAATAAGAAATGAAAAAAATGTGCAGCTACTATTCTGTAAGAAAACAATGTTGCATAATAAATCTTCTTTACTGAATAAAGGGCATCTTTATTTTTATACAGAGATAGACCAGGTAGGGATGTGAAACCAGGCCAAATTTTTTTCTAAAATGGATACTCACCTATGTTCCTTCTAACACATGAATAAATACATAATTAACATCCTCTCAAGTTCAATACCAGATACATGCCACAAATAATTTTATCCTATTTTTTTTAAATTAGAATTTTAAATCATCTACTTTAGCCTGATAAATATTTCAGTAATATATCCTCAATCACACACATTCAAAACACAGTTTTTTTACAGAACACTTGCACTTTACTACATATTTACCTTGTACTTATATTTAAACCTATAACCTGTGACAAGAATAAAACATCTGATAGAGTTTCGTTTTGGTGACTCACTAAAGACCAGTAAGAAAATTCTTGTCCACATGGCAATAAAAAGGAATCTTCCCTAGGTGAATCTGGATAGCTGGTATTAGACTCTTCTAAGTTTCCCTGTGTCCTACCCAACTCATGCTCCATGAAAGTTTTCCTTGGGCAGCAAGTGCCTTGCTTCAAGATCATTATCACCTCTGGTGAGCTACCTTCTGTCTCAGCTTCCAGGATGCATTATGCACCTCAAAAGGGCTCCTTAATTTGTTTATCTAAGCACAGATTCTCTCTAACCACATAGTCCTTGCGTGGCTGTTCTTTGTCATGTTTGGTATCCTCTGCTGTTACAATAGCCACAAGGAGAATTATATTTGCTGGAGAGAGTCCTCTCTCCATTCTACATTAGCTGAACAGGGATCCCTGCATGAAACACACCCTATCACTAACTGCACACGCCATTTTATATTCCTCCGGGAGCTGAGGTTTTCCACTTGTCCACCGTGGAGACTGCAAAGGCTCCAGTTTCACTTGGAAGTCAAACAACATATTTTAAGATTATCAAGTGACCAACCAATCATTTTAATATTTAGAAGCATTATTTCCACATCAGTAGGTAAGTGAGGAACAACAGATCACTCAATAACAAATATCTTGCAAATGACCCCTTTGGTTACTTTGCCTTAGACACAAATGACCTTGTACATGCAGACTTCATTTAGTAGGAAAGTCACCTCTAACTCTGTCACCTTCTCTCCAAAACAGTAAATCTGAGACCAAGCATGGGCTGCCAGACGGTCACTTCCATTACTGTCTTCTCGGGCCACAGGCACAATATATCTATGTAGCCAGTTCATGTGTTTATATAAACACTTTAAAACACTCGATCAATCACTTCTTCCTAGCCAGCGCTTTTGTTAGGGAAGTATATGCCCCTGACCTACTAGAGACTCAGTGCAACTCCTTCCTTTCATGAGCTCAGGGTTTAATGGGCCAAACACAAAAATGGCACAGATGAGCAATTTCAAGAAGTTCTCATTATGTCCACGATCTGCATTACAGAGATTCAGAGGACATGTGTCCGAACACACTTCCTGCCTTTAATGGCATATATATATATATATATATATATATATATACACAATACACATTAATGATTAAACCAAGGAATTATCCAAGGCTGACAGCTTTCTCTAAAGGTCAAATGAGGTCATCAATTTCCTTCTAACTCTAAAATGCTGTGTGGGAAGACATTTATAAGTTTTTAACTTCCAGAAAGTTAACTTCAGTAATAATATGTTTCATTAAAATCTGTGCAATAAGCTACATTTGTCGTCTATGGTCTGAAAGAGTAAGATCAGAGACTTTCCAGGCATATACATCATTCTAACTAAATTGATATTCAAGTAATATTTTATAAGACCTCATGCCTCTTACAGGATTTTCATTTCTCCATTGTTCTCTGTACATATGCCACCCCTGGCCCCTCTCTTTCTTATTTCTTGCAGATTTATTTATAATCAGTTTCATACTGAAAAGCATGATTGAGAGCTGGGATTCTTGATGTGTGCTTTAAGACCAACAAGCTCTATCAAAAAATACAATCTGACCTCCATAGACATACAATATCTTTGGAAATGAAACAAGAAATTATTTTCTGAATCAACACAAAGCATGGCATAGCCTGCATGGGGGAAGCAGACACAGGTTACCACAAAGGCCGAGGAGTATAAAACCACTGATCCTGCAGTTGCAGGGTCATAAAATGCTGTTTTCTATATGGAAGACATTTAATAGTGGACATTTTGAAGGATTCATCTCAGAGAAATTCTGGATACAAGGGACTCAACATTTAGATCTTTCAAAATATGGGGAGTCGTCATGTCAGATAAACAGATGGTCTCCCCACCACTCCAATACCCCAAATCCAAAAAAGCTCAGTGCATTTTGACAATTTGACAGTTGATACATATAAAGGCATTTCACTTTTCATTTTAAATGAGAACAAGGACCTTCATATGAACACAGGGCTCTCTGAGGAGCCGAAGTGTACATTTTCAGCTGCTGATCTCCACTGGGGTTAGCGGGCTGGGACTGGACTGGATGCCCAGAGGGTGCCATTTCCACTGATACTAAATAGAGCTGAAGTAGCCTAAGTGGATCACAGAGCTCAGGCTCATTGGAGGCAGTATTTCACTATGGTGATGAGAGTGTTTGGAGATTAATATTTAGAATACCTATGAATTCATTGGCACATGGGAAAAGGCACTCTAACATTTTATTAAAATTACCACCTGGAATATGCATCAAATCAAAGATGTGATTCTTTATCTTAGTTACACAAACACATGTTGACAGTATATTTGAGATCATTATCAATTATAGACAAGTTTTTCAATTTTTAAAACTTCTCTCTTTGACAATTAGTCTCCTTCTAAGAGATATTTTTTCAACATTCAAATAAAGGTTTAGAACTATAATCCAGAGAATTTATATTAAAGTCTTATCCCATGTGGGGGAAACATTAGAAATTGATGGTGCTATAATACAAAGAACATGGGATGAGGAAACATGAGGCTTGATGTGTCCTTTTGGATTTGCCACTTAGACTTTATCATAGGTGCCTCCATTTCCTAATACAGAAAGGGAAAAAAATCACATCTCTGCTGCCCACAGGTATTGAAATAATGAATATAAGATGAGGAAATAAGTTTTTAGCAAAAGCACAAAATTACTGATCCATGTCAGTCTCATAGATGTATCTTATTCATAGATATATTCTCAATATCTAATGCATTTCCCTAACTTATTTATTAAGTGAATTGATAAATGTATGGAGAATGGAAACACTGTCATTAATTTTTATTAGCTTTAGCAAATGATTGTTCAACACTTTATTTGAATCTATCCTCAGAGCTATACAGAACCTTATTGATGCTATCCTTCTCCACCTCTATTGATTTGTCTGCATATCATTGGTTTCTATCTATGTCAGAGTTTCTCGCAGATTGCCACTGTATCTTCATTTCTATCTGTATTGGAGAGATTGGTGAAAATGCATATTTTAAAACCTAGCTAAAGTGAGTTTTACATGACTTTAAACTAGATATCTTTGAAGTCAAAAGTTTTTAAATAAAACAGAACGTTGAGCTCCTAACATCTTCTACATCTTAATTTGAACATCTCCTACAGTGCATTATAAAGTGCTCTTCCCAGGACAATTTAAATGGTTAAGTCAATCATTACCTTGAATATAAATCTTAGATTTTATGATTTCTTCAAACCTATGCTTATTTGGTTTTAAATTTTTACTTATAATGAAACAGTTTGTTTTTCTAATTACTTCTAAATTAAAACAATGAAGCCATAGAGACCCCTGACCCTAGACATATCTGTGCAAAAGGAAATCTGGGCACTGCTCAACTATCTGACATCTGATTCCTATGGCATTCAGTTGACCCTCTGGACCCACGCACTGATGTAACCCCTGCCATAGTTAGAGCTCCTTGTTTCTCCACCATCATCTCAAATTTGTCTGCTTTGTTTGCAGTTCCCTTGGCATTTTGCTCAGCTAACTTGACTGTTAATGGTCAAAGTCCAAACCCTATTACTTAGATATTCACAGAGGACAAATGCATTGCCTACCTTATTTTATAGATTAGAGACCCAAGATCCATAGGAGAATGTCATTCTCCCATAGTTCATAACTTGTCAGGGAAAGAAGCAAGGATGGAATAAGGCTCTTCACACCCAATCCAGAACTCTTTCTACTGTAAAACATATGTATATGAAGTCAGTCAAGCATTTGAGAAGCAATCTACTGTATTTGTTATCTAACAAAATTGCAGAAGAATATGAAAATATTTGAACCATTTCAGTATGGATGCACCAATTACACTAAATAATAAATCAATTTTAGCAATGCACATATATAAGCAAATCAAGGCCCAGAAATTGAAAAAAAAATCAAGCTTAAAACCCTTTGTAGCCCAGCTAGTGTTTCTCAGAGATTGAGTGTCAACCTATGCACCATGAGGATACTGTTTGATCCCCAGTCAGGGCATAGGTCCAGGTTGTGGAGTAGATCTCCAGTTGAGGGGGACACAGGATGCACCCAATCAATGATTTTCTCATCATTGATGTTTCTATTTCTCTCTCCCTCTCCCTTCCTCTCTGAAATCAATACAAATATATATATATTAATTTTATAGGCAGTACAACTGGATAATTTCAGAAAAATCTGACAAAATATAAAAATAAAATAAATCATTTACCTCATTCAAGTTTTGTTTGTTTTGTTTTGTTTTTTGTCTATTGTGTTCTGGGTTTGATTTAACTTCACCTATTCAATTCCCCTGCCATCAGTTGGTCTTCAGAAAAGCCATCAGATGCAGCAGCAGGCTTCTCCCCCTGCTTCCCTTGAAGCTGCTGTCCTGCAAAGGTAATCTATCCCCCAACTGTCAGAGGAATCTCTCCTCCCTGAAACAGTAGTAGAGCACATTTCTCTGAAGTTTTGTAAAAGTGGTCAGCTGCTGTCACTAAGGATTAATTAGTCTCCAAATAATATGGAGCATAAATCAAAATGGGAGCAGGAAAGGCAGACCCTCCCCGCCATATCTTGGAAGGAAAAGGAAGTGGGTCCTATGTCTTCTTTCATGTTCTCAGCCACAACCACATGTGGAGAGCAGCTGCATTAGCATAGTCATCTTCAAAAGCAAAGGACAGCAAAGCGAGAGGGGGAAAAAGAGAGAAAACAAACCCTAATGAATAATTGGCAAACCATCTGTCTATATGTGTTATCTCCCTACATTACCTTCACAAGATCCCTTTTTAAGTTCTCATTGATCTAAGCCCAAAGACATTAAAGCATGTAATATATTCTGGTCCAATCGTGAACAAAGTCATCTCACTGTATCAGGGCTGGGCAGGCCCTTAGACAAAGTCCCTGGCTTATTTAGAAAGAAAACTGAGACCCAACAGTTTAGGTGTCTTGACCATGATCCTGGAGCTACTTAAAAAGAGAGCCACGGCTAGAAATCCTATATTCTGACTCCTTCTTCCTTCAGCATCCTTGCTAGAATAATATCTTATTACAAATTATCTTCCTTTGACAGTATGCTCTTTTATGCCTTTTATAGCTGCTTTCCCTAATGTTAGAGCAGAAGCCTCAGTTTTTATCCTCTTCTATCAAAACTTGCAATTGGAAAATGTTTTACATCTGTCTTTCACCACTTAAGATGAATGAGGATCCTCGCACCACCTTCCCCGAGGGTGTTCATGATCAGCCATATATTCTGAGTCGTGGAATGGAAGATTTTTTTGTCCCTGTCAGAGGATGTGGCATCAGGGCAGATTGCAGGAAGGGGTGGTATGTTTTTGACACTAGTGTCTCAGCTATGGATATCTACTATTAGGAATACAAAATGCACACATCACTTTACCTTCCAGGAAACTACATTGGGAATTGGTTAATAATTGTTGAGATTTGGAACTTGGTTTAATAAGGCGATGGCCTTCTGGAAAATCCTTCAGTTCAGAACAGCAGTCACCAGTGTAATGTAGAGTCACCCTACTTTGCCAGAGGAGAGAGTAAACAGTTTCTCTCTCTCTCTCTTCTTAAATCTGAATAAATGTATCTTCAGTGTCATTGCTGTTCTCTCCATTTCAGGGTCTCTCTGCTCTGCCTTCGACCTCCTGGGGACTCAGAAGAGGGAACATCTGTTTGCCTGTTTTGCTCCCTATTGCAGAACCTGCTAAATAGGGAAGAAGCTAAATTTTTAATGTTCCCGAAGCCCTGTGTGTGAAATGATGATATTGGGTTGCAATTGAAGAAGAGTTTTAAGACAGGCAATTTCATACCAACTTACATAATGCATGCCAAAGTGTGAGGCTGCTATGGAATCACAACTGCAATTGGGAGCTGCATAATACAGCCATAGTATTTGAATATTATCAGATTGTAAATGGCGCAAATGTGGTATTAAGTGTTTGTGAGGAATGAATTATGCCCTATTATATCGCTGAGACCCTGGGAGCAGTGGGAGCAGCCGGTGAATGGCGGGTTTCTCTGATTTATTAAGATGGTAAGTTGATTGGGATTATGCTTATTTTTATGTGCAGCACCATTACCGGGTTCTGAGGCTCTCTTCTAAAGAGGACGCACACAGTGAGGAGGAATGATAGTCACGTGCCTCCCCTCCCACATGCCAACAGCACCTGGAATATTACACATTGTTTGGCTTTCTTTGGGAGGAATAAGAAACTGCGAGAAATATACAGAGAAAGAAAACAAATCTCCATAAACTAACAAGAGAGTTTGGGAAAGTGGGAGGTGTGGAAAAGGAAGACTCAGGAGGGACATGATCACAGTCTGTAAGTACCTTCCAGGTAGCTCTATTCTAGTAAGTGATGGGTAGAACTTATTCCATCTCAGATGAAGGCAGGAGTAGGTGCAAAGCCTGGAGCTAAGAAAGAAGATGCTTGAACAGATAATAAGGAAAGTTTATAGCAGCAAGGATGACAGGGCAGAGGCATGGGTTCCCAAGAGGCAGAGCAGATATTCAAGAAGTAGGTTAGGTAAAATGTCAGCAGGGCCAATATAGTGAGGAGAGCAGAATGGATATAACAGGTAGAGTTTGGTATGCCTGTTTCTGGAGATATTGATGAAATAATAAGTGCTAACAGTTTTCCCTCTGAATGCAGTTTGCCCATATTCATTACAAAATCTTTTTTCTCCAGTGACAATATCATATTTAAGAAGCAAAGCCTTGCCGAGACCGGTTTGGCTCAGTGGACAGAGCGTTGGACTGCGGACTGAAGGGTCCGGGGTTCGATTCCGGCAAGGGCATGTACCTTGGCTGCGGGCACATCCCGGTAGGGGGCGTGCAAGAGGCAGCTGATCGATGTCTCTCGCTCATCGATGTTTCTGACTTTCTATCCCTCTCCCTTCCACTCTGTAAAAAATCAAAAAAATATATTTAAAAATAAAAAAGAAGCAAAGCCTGCAATTAGATTGCTAGCTGGAAGGACACAATCAACAAGCTTTGACGAACCCCTACAAATATTCCCCCTTCTGACTTTGAGACCCAGAGGGAGAGACTGTATAAGTTTATACAGGCTGATGGGTTAAAGAGAATGTATTGAAGGAGATGAGCTCTAAAGAACAGGGGATTTAGTCTGGCCAGTGGTGCTCAGTGGTTGAGCATCGACCAATGACCTAGGAAGCTATGGTTCAATTTTTGATCAGGGTACATGCCCAGGTTGTGGGCTTGATCCCCCGAAGGGGGCGTGCAGGAGGCAGCTGATCAATGATTCTCTCTCATCATTGATGTTTCTATCTCTCTTCATCTCCCATTCTCTCTTTGGAATCAAAACAAACAAGCAAGCAAAGAAAAAATGATTGGGGGATTTAGGGCTTAGTTTCATTATTTATTCATTATTTATTACATGATTATTCAAAAAAGGATTGAGGATTTAAACAAAGAAGAAGGAAGGGAGATTGTTGTTCTAACTGGGCATGCCTTATTGATTATTCAATTGTCTCCCAATAAATAACATATGTAGCCAAGCAGCCCTCTCAGGTTGCAGGGTTGAAGCATCAAGTTCTCAAGGGTTAAAGATTATTCTGAGGATAATTAGATGGAATTGTTACACTAACAAGTGATATAAGTCTGAAAGTTTCAGAAGTGTCTCCACATCAGTAAGTAGAGTGTTGCATTTAATCCCCCCTCTACAAATTCAAGAGGGCCCATGACAAACACAACACAATCTCTCTTTCCATCACCAGTTCATGGTGCCATTAGAGAATGAATCTATTGAAAGGGCAAACCCACTGGGTGAGGAATCATGAATAATATCAGAGATATGGAAAGCAACCTGAGCCAGACTGCAGACTGATGAAAGGAAAGAAAGAAAGAGAGAGAGAGAGAGAGAGAGAGAGAGAGAGAGAGAGAGAGAGAGAGAGAGAGAAAGAGGAAGGAAGAGCCTCTATAACTGTGGTGTCAGGAGCAGGGTGGGATTCTAGCAATTGCAGAGGAAATCCTTTAGATGGCATCTCTCCTCACTTTCAAATCTTTGTCCAAGCGATGAACAACTCTGATGCCCAGACAATCATGAGTGTTAGCACACAGGGTGGAAAGTAAGGGCATATGACTTGAATGGCTGCTAAAGCTCAGGTGACTAAGGTAACTCTACCCTAAAGACATTGCCACCTCTCCTTCACTGCAGGCCTACCCAGGCTAAATACAGAGCCTGTGCAAACAGCCACAGCATTTTCAGAAAGGTAACAGTGGATCCTACAGCAAAAATAAACACGCAACCAAACATGACCAAATATTAGGGGGAGGCGCATATAATGAAGGAAGGCAAAAAGTGCAGCAAATGGAAGAACATATGGTGAATAGAACAAGAATGATATTAGAGTAAATATTAAATATATCTTGTTGGAAACACAAAAGATTGTAATTTTTAGAAGATTCCGTGTGAAAGTTAAAAACTTAAAATTGAATTTTTACTAAAAAATGTTAACAAAAAGCTGACTAGTATTCTATTCAAAATACTAGAGAATTAAACTTTTATCAGGTTTGTTTTTGTTTTTGTTTTTTTCAGCAAGGTAGAATTGAGGAGACCCTTCCCTACCTCCTATGGAATATAAAAGGACAAAGATACGAAAGCATGGCTGCAAAAATGTATACATATGGTAAATAATGTTCTAAAAAGAGCTCATAGAGACACGAAGGGGTAACTATACAAAGACAAATTTTAATTTTCCCAGGACTAAATTTCTAGTTTGAAAGAACCCACCAAATACTGTGTAACTAAAAGGAAGGAAGAAAGGAAGGGGAAAAAAGGAAGGAGAAAGGAAGGAAGACTGCACATAGACATAGCACAGTGAAATTTGAAAACAAATGTATGGAGTCCCCTAAATGTGTCTTAAGAGAAAGAGCATAAACGGGCTTTCAAACAAAGCATCTTCTCTTGATCTATGATTCCCATCAGTAAGACACATGCAAGAAGGCAACTTTCCTCAAGATTCTTAGAGAAATTTGTGTTGAACACTATTATTAACTTTTGGGTGAAAATAAAGACATTTTCCGATTTTTTTTCAGGGCATGGATATTTTACCATCCATAATTTAAGTCTGAAAGAATTACTAGAGCGTACATTCCAGCAAGTAAAATAAATGAATCCTATGGAAGGAAATGGAGTTTAAGAAGCAGCAGTGAGCAAAGAAATCAATAAAATGCATTGCTAAATCTAAATGAGCATTGATTACAAAATATCAACCTGAAACTAAAATCACATATGATATTGATGTGAGAGAACATCACTAAACATACAGACTTACTAAGGAACAATTATTCAGCATTTTATTTATTTTTTTCATTTTTTTCTTCATCCATAGCCTTAAATATGGTCTCATTTTTCTTGCTCTGGCATAAAATGGTAAGGAAAAGCTTCTCTGAAATCCTATGGTAGGCCTCATCCCATTTTTTTTAGATGTTTTATTTACTCCCCTTTATGTGCATTGTAACACAAGATAAGATTATACACTCCAAGGAAGTGAGTTTATTAATTTGTGAATTCAATAGGTGCTGGTTAGATAAAGAATATAATATAATTTTCTGTGGTGGCTGGAACCATGGACTCAATTAGGAAGGATAAATGATGATACTGAGCCCAAAATCATGAAAAAAAAAAGTCATGCTTCAATAAAATAATTTGTCTGTACACTGATGAAAGAGAAACCTTATAATACACATACACACATACCACAAGCAAAAACAAAAGACACATAAAACAGAGCTGCCTATCTCCATTAGTCAGATAACTGTCTACCAGAGACTCACACAAAACCTAGACTTTGTGAAAAATTCCAACACTCCCCAAAAAGGCTCTGAACCCTCAGTGCTGCAAGAGTGCCCTAAAAATAGCTGAGTTAAGACAAATTCACCTTCTTTAGTAAAGATACTAAAACGAAACCAGCACAAGGTCAACAGATATTATGAGGCAAATAGGAAAAGAAATACTAACAATAAGAAAAAAAGGTTGCTAGGTATAAATGGAAATTTCATAAGTTGGCTAAAAAAGTGGAAAAATAGAGATTTCCCACATATATATAGAAGAACAAATCTGGTTATTCATCTACGTAACAATAAGGGACCATTGAAAAGTACCTGGTAGTAAGAAAGGAGAGGACACCTGGACAGGGCAAGGCCACATATAAGTAAACTAGAGGCCTGGTACACAAAATTCATGCATGGGTAGGGTCCCTAGGCCTGGATAATCCTACATAATAATAGCATAATATGCAAATTGACCAAACAGCAGAAAGACTGGTGGAATGGCCTGTTGCTATTACATGCACTGACCTCCAGGGGGCAGAAACTCAACTCAGGAGCTGCCTCCAATTGGCAGCCACCAGGAGGCCAAGGTGGGTGCTAGTGGGGACCCCAGTCACCCTGCTGGTCACCCCACAGACTGGTCCTGTTCACCAGCCAGGCCTACGGACCCTACCCATGCATGCATTTTGTGCACCAGGCCTCTAACAAAAGTGCAATATGCTAATTACACCAAATATCTTTCCATACAACCTTCCAGATGAAGCTGAGGCTGTGAGGGAAGCCCAGGTCCCAGGTGCCTGCTGGCAGTCAGGGAGAAGCCTGAGTCCGGGGAAAGGAAGGCCTAGTCTTGCACACATTTTGTGCATTGGTCTTCTCATAGAATAATGAAACCACAAATAACCTACGGGAAATTATTGTTCAACATTTCAATTTATCATTTGAGAAAACAGAATATTCCTATTGGCTCAATGGTTGAGCTAAACAAGATCGCTTTAACTAATGCTATATTCTGAATGAAGGTCATGTGTTCATATTTTTCCCTTCACCCATATTTATTTACCCAAATTATATCTGAAAAACATAAGCTGGTGTACAATACATATAAAATAAAATCAGGTTAATATTTTGTCAATTAATTAATGTATGGCTATTTCTAAAATCCTTATTATATATTTCCATAGTTGGATTTTTCTCTACTATTTCTCACAATTTTCTGCCCCCCTGAATAACAATTTATCTTCATAACACAATATTGACTCTCTATTGGAATAACAAGATATAAATTTATGGAACACCTGTTATATATTAGGTTCAACAACTTAGTGAATATGCATCATGATATCTATAGAGTTTATGTAACTTTACAAAGGTGCTGAAACTAGGTAGTAAATTTAAAAACTGGTTCTACCTCATTCCAAAACATGTGTTTGTTTTTTTTCTTCCCTCCCCCCTACTATGCTATTTTATCTCTTAGACATCTGTCGATAGGGAAAAATAATAAAATTTTTGCCAAAATTGCTTAAAATGTTCAGATAATACTTGTGTTTTTTGCCTTCTCAGACCACATACATCCAAGCAAAATTAAAATGTCAGTCATTTTCAAGGTCACCTATCACTATAGATATTTATCATTGTCATGAAGTATTTAACCTGGAGTAGGTCCACCACTGACCCTTAAAGTTATCTTCTAAAAGATAGATATACTGGGCTAAAATAAGGAAACTGGGGGCAAGGTGAGAGAACACATAAGGCAATAAAATATGGAGTCATTAGCGCTCTAGCAAAGTAACATAAGCAAACTGACAGCACAGAAGAAAAGAAAATTCTATTGTTCTTTGATATAGCAGAAAAAGAAGGTATCAAGGGCAATGCAGAAAGCTGGCAAATTTGAAACAAATTAAAGGCAATAACCTTAAATATAGTGATAATAGGTCTGTGGGATTCACTGCTGTAGTATATCTTTAAATCAAATAATAATGTTGGACTATAGGGTGGATAATTTAATGACCAATAACCTTGCTGTTGTTTTGGCTGAAGAAGATACACAACATCTCATGGGCTTGGTCTGATCAGCCCAAGGGCAAGGAAGATTTAATTTTCCCATGAAGCAGATAAAGTATTCATCAGAGTAACTGAAACTTAATTTCTCATATTATTAAAACCTACTTGTGGACTGGATTCCTGCTCAGGTATTAAATATTACTTTGCAATGGGCCCCATAGGAAAATGATAGAATGGTGTCAGTGTAAAAGATAACTTTAATTTCTTTCTCCAGTAGTGGGGTAAATTGCATCGTACCATTTCAATACCATCTCCTAGTTGACAAAATTTACTAAATAACTACCTCAATGATAAGATTTCAGCTTTTGATCTTAGGAAGATGAAGAATACTAACCAATAGGTTGTTTTTTATGTCCTAAAAACATATACATGTGCAGGCATCTATATGCAAGTCCTGTTCATCATTTTTCTTACTTATGTATCTTATACATATTTCCATAGGCTTAGTATTTTATTATGTAAATAAATGTTCATAATACTACAAACAGATAACTATAGAGAACTTCTCAGTAAAAACATAGGATATTTCATGTTCTTTTTCCCATTGATAACAAACATTATTACATATGCATCTCTGAGCATAAGTGCAAGTATCCTATATAATTAAACCCTAATATGCAAATCAACTGAACAGCAGAATGGTTGTTATGATGTGCACTGACCACCAGGGGGCAAACGCTCAATGCAGGAGCTGCCCCCTGGTGGTCAGTGTGCTTTCATAGGGGACCACCACTCAGACAGAAGCAGGGCTCACAATTGGAAGTGCAATGGTGGTTGCGGAGCCTCTCCCACCTCTGCTGCAGAGATAAGGACCCTTTGGGGAATGTCCGACTGCCAACTTAGGCCCACAGACATCCCCCAAGGGGTTCCAGACTGCAAGAGGGTGCAGGCCAGGCTGAGGGATGCCCCCCTCCAGTACATGAATGTTGTATACTGGGCCTCTAGTACGTGAATAATGAAGTCCTTTGAGTGAAATGTCTAGGTCAAGCTCTATATATGTACTAGAATAAATTCTCAAATTGGTAGATGTTACAAAATTGCCGAGAAAATTGGTTACATCAAATTGTACTCCTACCAACAAAGATAGCATCACATTTCCCTACATCCACACAAATGTTTTGATATTTATTTTTAATATTAAAGGTGAAAAGTAATTATTTTTCTCTGTTTTTAAAAAATATATTTTATTGATTTTTTACAGAGAGGAAGGGAGAGGGATAGAAAGTCAGAAACATCGATCAGCTGCCTCCTGTACAACCCTCACTGGGGATGTGCTCGCAACCAAGGTACATGCCCCTGACCAGAATCGAACCCAGAACCCTTCAGTCTACAGGCTGACACTCTATCCACTTAGCTATTTTTCTTTTACTAATGTGTAATAGAGTGAGGCTAAACCCATTCCATACGTTAAAATTCCATCTTTTTCTGTGACCTCACCATTTAAGTTGTTTTAATTTTTTTCCTGTTTGACAAAAGCCTTTCTTTTATGAATTTGTGGTTTTAATCAATAAAGAAATTAGGAAAAAATATTTTGTATATTAGTCCTTGTCAAGCCTTTTTAGATATTCATTTTTATTTTAGTACCTCCAATATCTGTTAAAATGATTGTATTCAATCTATTAAACCTCCTAATCCACTGAGATATTAAAGAGTTATAAATAAACAATATTTTGCTAATATGAGTCTTCTTTTCTTTTTTTTTCTTATTTGGTAAGATGAAATGCAAGGGTGCCAATGCCAACCATCAATGATTAGAAGATTGAAAATAACCATAGTGGGAGAGAGAAAATTATATATTTGTTATTTATTTGGCCATCCACAGACTCATTCAAGAAACATTTCCTTACTTGGAATGTTTCCCAGTGAAACTTACTGGGTTTCAGTCTTTCACTAAGTCTAGGGACAAGATCATTTTTTAATTTAGTGTATTTAATCTATTTCTAAGCTGATTTTAATCACAGAAAATACTTTCTTAAAAAGCTGTACATCTTAAAAATGTATACGCTTAATAAATGTTGTTTTTTCAATGTGTCCATTAGAAATGCATTGAGATGCTGGTAATAACTCCAAATAGCAGTAGGGCTTAATTTTCACTAAGGGAGACTACTACGTCAAGTCCACAGGTTGGGCTGGTGTGGTGGGTTTTGCATTACAGAGGACCCTTCTATCTTTTTGCTTTCCCATTCTCATATATGGCTTTTTCTTTTAAATCTATTGGCATAATATTGCTGCAGGATCTCCAGACATTATATTTGTGTCCCTACAGCAAACAGGGGAAGCAGGTGTAAAGAAAGGACCACCAGCTTTCACGACAGTCAACTCCTTTTTTAAAGTTCTTGTCCAATGGTGATAGTGGAGTATTAAAGTCTCCTACAATGACTGTATTGCTGTCAATTTCTCCCTTGATATCGTTGTTTTGTTTTTTAAATGTATTTGGGTGCTCCTGTATTGGGTTCATATATATTTATCAGAGTTATTTCTTCTTGTTGGATTGCTCCCTTTAGGATTATAAAGTGCCCTTCCTTATCTCTTTTTATGTCCTTTACTTTGAGATCTAATTATTCAGATATAAGGCTGGGGAGTGTTGGGGAGGGGGGAAAGAGATCAACCAAAGGACTTGTATGCATGCATATAAGCACAAACAATGAACACAAGACACTTGGGGGGTGGGGTGGGATGAGGGCATGCAACTGGGGATAGGGGAGGCTGAGGGAAGGTCATTGGGGAAAAAAGGAGATATATGTACCACTATATGTAATATTTTAAACAATAAAAAATAAACAAAGGATTCCAAGAAAAAAAGTTTTCTTGACCATCCCACGCAATGGTTACCATTTAAATCTCATTGAATGTGTTAATAAACTTAATTGTGATAATGGTTTCAACAATGTATACATATATGAAATTATCACAGTGTACTTATTAAGTATATACAATTTTAAATTACACCTCAATAAACATGAAAACCAATAAACCTCACTGGCCTCTTTACTAGTAAGAAAATTTAAGAAAATAGGATGTTAACATGGATGTTGTTTTTAGTCTTTTTGCTTTTTCTTAACCAGTATATGTTTATAGTAAATAAAAAAAGAGGGCATGGGGTAAAAGTTAGGCAACAAACTCTGCCTCACCACAGATAGTTTAATTCTATATGAGGAGAATTTCAAATTTTTCTTTTTCAAAACCCCAAAAAGAATGAGGAGGTATATCTGCCCTTAACGTTGATGCTTCTGCTGAGGCTGCCATACAGAGCAGACCCATCACCTGAGGTTCAGAACAGAACCTCAGCTCTATGCTGTTCCAATTTTTTTTTCATATTTCACATATTATATCTCTCTATTCTTCCTCCCATTCCTCACACAAAATAATAAAAAAAAACTGAATTTAAACTATGTTTTCTTCCTTCTGAAAACCACCAAAGTTTAGATCCATATTAATGTACTTTTCTGCCTTTCTTTCTTTAGGCTTAAATTCCATTTTTCCTTGTGACTAAAGACAGATCAATCTTCTAAATCAGGGGTGGGAGCCTCTTATCTGTCAAGGGCCATTTGGATATTTATGACTTCATTTGTGTAATATAAATCATTCAATATAAATTTATGTTGCTATGAAAAAAGCTCCTAGATTTGTTGAATATCAAGTCATACCTGTGGTTGTCTTGAGGGCCAGACCAACTGATTCCATGTGCCTTATGTGGCCCACATGCCAGACGTTGCCAGCCTCTATTTTAAAGCATCATACCAAATGTCTTTCCCTTTAATAAAGCCCTTCATTAAATTTACAAATTCTACTAAACATTAACAAAAAAACCATAAGCATTACTCTGGCATATAAAACCATCTACAATCTAGTCCATCTGGTCTTGCTAATATGATTGTTTGAAAGTGTCCAGCTCATCCTCACTCTGCATTCCCCTCACACAGTTCCCCTCCCTGTCCTTGCCAAATACCCCAGAAGTTGGTTGAAGTTCCCTTTGGTGCACAAAGAAAGAATGATGGCCTGTTTTCCACAGTGAAAGTGAGTCCTTCTGTCCCAGACACTTCCCTGCGGCACACATTGACACATTCTGGTCTGCAGCCATCTTCTTGATGTTTGCATTTATTGTGTGCATTGTTTACATATTCTACAATATTTTGACTGCCCCCTCTGAAGATGCTCTAGTCAGTTTTTGAACACATAGTAGGTGCACAAACGTATTTGTTGGTGGGAACTAATTTATTTTCCCCTCATATATAGTTCTTTTGTGGTCAAAAATCCCTTTTCTCAGCATGTCTGCTTCTCAATTTCTAACCAAAATTGTATCTGGGTCCAATCTCCCAATCTGCCATTCTCAGAGCCAGAAAGCATCTCCCATAGAGGTCAAGGCATGCCACAATTGGCAGACTATTAGCATAAGGCCTGGGATGGAACTGAATTACTCGCTTCTTTTTAACTGGATGATTTCCACTGGGTTTTATTTTCTGTTTGCTTGTTAATAGAAATGCCCACAGGCAGTGGCCCCAGATCCAAAGTATGGACCTAATAGAATCTAAAAGTTCATGTTTAATTTGAAAATCAGACTCCCTTTGGATTCTCAGCATTGCCAAAATTCATCTGAAAAGCAGAAAATGTCATTTGCCTTCCACCTTCAGAAGCAGCTGAACAAAATTTAAATACATGTGGTTATAACAAACAAGCTAGAAAGTGCACCACAATTGGGACCGGCTTGCACCCAGATCCAATTTTTATGACTGAGTTAGAAAGCCCTTGAAAAATGGGGCTCATGGTGCAATCCCTGCTGGGGCTTTAACTGGAACCTCTTTGGCAAGAAAGACTGAAGTAATAAGTATGAGTGACATTTTCCAAAAGCAGGTTAAATACCCCAATAGGAACCTAGAGGAAATTATACTTAAAAGTTCTCCTAGGCAGCTTAAGTCAATTTGACACCTCTTCTTTGCATGTGAATTTCCTGCCTGAAAAATCACATGATACAATTTGTGGGCTGGATTAGATGAGTGTTAATGCCATGGCTTTAGAGCTAAATTAATGTGACAATAATAATATCGTTTTGCTCATTTCCTTGTTTGTTTAAAATTTTCCCTCTAAAATGTAAGTTGGGATTACTTAAAGGAAAGTTTCTCATTGGCAATTCCATATTAGACTAGATAACTTGTTAATTGTAGACTGTAAACTTGAAACTCTACTTAATCAACATGGAGATTTGATATAACAGTGATTAAGGCATGCATTTTGGAGCCAGTTTGTAGAAAATGCTTAGCTCTACTACGAACTAGCTACATGAACTTGGGCTAATGATTTAAATTGTGTGGTAGTTCCTTCTTCAGGACTTGGAGTAAAGATTGGATCATGTCATTTTCTTTCCCTATCACCCCTCCCCACCTCCAAAAAATAAAAACAAACAAACAAACAAAAAACCCTGTATTGCAGATTAATATGCTATCAAACTCCCAGGAATCCATATTTGGAATATACTTACTTGGGAGAGCAAGTCATTATTTATATTACTTCTCTTGTCAGGAATGTCTTCCACTTGTTTCTCCCCTCTTACATGTAAACTAGACTTCCAGTGCACATCCCTTCAGCCCAGCCTGCAGTCTCTCAAAACTAGGACCCCTCGGGTTTAGGCCCAACAGTCAGACATCCTTCTCACAATCTGGGACCACTAGCTCCTAACTTCTCACTTGCGTGCCTTCCTGATCATCCATAACTGCTCCCTTGTGCTGGCCTGGTCACCCCCAACTACCCCCTGCCAGTCTGGTCACCTTCAACTGCCCCCCCATCAACCTGATCAACCCTAATTGCCCCCATTCTGCTTGGTCATTTGTCACCCCTCACTAAACCCCCCTGCCATCCTGGTTGTCCCAGGCAGCCTGCTGCTCAGTCGTTTGGTTGGCCTTCACTAACTCCCCTTCCGACCTAGTCACCCCATGCAGCCTGTTCAATCGTCCATTCGGTTGTGATGGTCGCTTAGGCTTTTATATGTATAAATGCATATGTTTTAGGATCTGGCCTATTAATTGACTTTCCCCTGGCACTTTCCACTACATCTTTACAGTTTTCTTTTGAATGTTTCATTACTACCTCTGATCTCTTTAACCTTCGGCCACATATCATCCTATCTAATATCCTATCTAACAAAAGAGTAATATACAAATTGACCGTACATTCACTACACCCACAAGCCATGGACATAATCCAATCAGAGCGAGTATGCAAATTAACCCAACCAATATGGTGGTTAATTTACCTATCTGCATGTAGAAGGAAGCACTGCAGATGGCAGCAAAGCTGTATAGAAGTAAGCAAGTGGGGCAGGGGAGGGAGCAAGGCAGAGGAAACCAGAGGAAGGGAGGCAGCAGAGATGTGAGGGAGTGCAGCAAGGGATACAGAAGAGAGCGAGGCAGCAGAGAAAGGAGGGAGCTTTGCTCAGGCCGCAGGAAGCTCCATTCTTTCAGGAATCTTCCTGCAACGGGTCTCTAATATATTATATTCATCTACTGCCATAAATATTCACCTAACAATGTCCTTAAAACAAAGTATATATCCCCACCTCTTTATTTTATATATTCTTTAGTGCTTAGAAATCAAACTGTGCCTAAATCAAACTTTGCTAAAGAGTTTTCCTTGGTCATTCATATATATTCAGGATATAGTGCTTTTTCCTGCAACCATGAAGATATTATTTGGCAAAAGCATCAGGATGCTTATTCTTTTTTATATTGTTGTTAATCCTCACCCAAGGATATTTTTCCTTTTTTTATTTTTATTTTTTTAGAGATTGTGTGAGGGAGAGGGAGAGACAGAGATAGATACATCGAATAGACACATTGATTGGTTGCCTCCCATACCTACCCTGACCAGGGCGAGATCAAGCCTGCAAAAGAGATATATGCCTTTGTGCAGAATCGAACCCAAGACCATTCAGTCCATAGTCCAATGCCATATATATATATATATATATATATATATATATATATATATATACTGAGCCAAATGGGCTAGGGTATGAGGCTTATTCTTATACGTTTAGGAATATTAAAAATGGTTTGAGGACAAGAGACTTAGAATTATTCAAATTTTGTTCTAATTTATATAAATAGGCAGGGTGTCTACTGAGTACTATTCGTTGGGATCGTTTTAGTACTTGTGCTTTTCTGTTTTCCCAACAAATGGACTGGCAGAATGTTTCCCTTATTTTTATTTGAATGACTTGTTGGAGGATATTGACCTAAAGCAGTTTTGTCAGTCCATTTATGAGAACAATCCATATTTCAATTCTTCTCCTTGCTTTGGATCAAATTCCCTTAGATATTCAGCCTCCATGATAATACCTACTTGGCAGCTTTGCTCTACAGTGTTTACTTTGACTAGACACTGTGTAAATCTATTCTTATTCATTGCCCTTGATTAACATTTATTGACTTCTTACTGAAGATGATTCTTTTGCCCCTGATAATTACTCTGAAGTTCTGTTTCTGAAGTTCTTTCACCCATTCCACTCAGTGCCCATTGTCATGTGGCCGCTTCCACATGGCTAAGAATTCTCTCCTTCTCCTATACTTAACATAGTTTCACGAATATCTTGAACCCTCATTATGTCTTTGGTAAGTAAGAAGATAAATGCAACAGATTCTCAGTTGCTAGACATTCTGTTAACAGAAAATGTTTATTAAATGGCACTTTGCACTTCTCCAGAAAATCAATAATAATGAACGCATAATATACTGATTAGACCAGACAGCCAAATGACCTTCCAGACTTCATGCTGGATGTCCTTCTAGAAGAAGCTGCAGTGGCAGGGGACTGAGGAAGAATTGGTTAGGGGCAATTAGGCAGGCAGGCAAGCAGGGGCAATCAGAAAGGTAGGCAGAGTGGTTAGGGGTTATCAGGTGGGCAGATTAGGGGTGATCAGGCAGGCAGGCAAGTGGTTAGGGGCTATGAATCAGGTAGGCAGAAGTGTATAGGGGTGATCATGCAGGCAGGTGAGTGGTTAGGGGCCAATCCAGGGCCCCCATCAGGGCAGGCCAGCCAGCCCCAGCCAGCCCCAACCCATGCACCAGGCCTCAATCTAGAATAATAAAAGTATAATATTCTAATTAGATGGGACAGCTGAACAACCTTCTAAACATCATTCCAAACACCCTTCTCGATGAAGCCTCAATGGTGGGGGTCAAGGCAGAGGCAGATAGGGGGAATCAGGCAGGCAGGCTAGCAGTTAGAGGTGATCAGGAAGGCAGAGTGGCTAGGGGTGATCAGGCAGGCAGGCAGGCAGGCAGGCAAGTAGTTAGGAGCCAGCAGTCCCAGATTGCAAGAGGGATGTCTGACTGCTGGTTTAAGCCCCATCCCGCAGGAATCCCTATGGAATCAGGCCTAAACCAGCAGTTGGGGGATCCCTATGGGATTGGGGCTAAAAAGTCAGTTAGACATCACCCAAGAGGTCCCAGATTATGAGAGGGTGCAGGCTGGATTGAGTGACCCTCCCACTGCATTTATGAATTTTGTGCATTGGGCCTCTAGTTATACATAAAGTTCTTAGTGATAGTTTATCACTGAAATAATGATATATACATTTGGGATCTATAATAATTTAATTATAGTTGCTATATGCTAATTTTCAGTAGATTATTATTCCATGTATGTATTGTATGACAAACATCTTAATCTGAATATTATAAAAGCTAAAATCCTATGCAAACAAACTTTATGTAGAACCATGAGGTATTCATTTGTATCTTGCCTTGAGTGCTTTAAGTCTCAAAAATCTTTATGTTACATTAAAAAACACATTTATAAAATAAGATTGGCTATAGGTCAGGATGAGGGAAAGTTAAATCGTGGCGTTCATTGAAATTCTAAAAAAAGCCACACTCAAATTTTACACAGTATTTATCATAAGCCTATATTAATATACCCTTAATGTTTTCACATAATGCCAAACTCAAGAAAAAATATTAAAGAAAAACAGGAGACATGGTTACATTAGAGAATGCCATGATGCATATGGCTCCATTAGCTTGTTTTGGGTGACTTTGAGTTATATTTTCTTGTTACCTTTTAGTATTCTATCCTCATCACTCACATCCCTTCTTCATTTGTTTCCTATTCTCCTTTCATTTAAAAATATTTTTCCATTAAAATGGACACTTAAAATACTAAAGAGAATGAAACTCAAATGTTGGCAAGATGTATCTAGAGCAGGTATCCTATCTAATAAAAGAGCAATATGCAAATTGACCATCATTCCAAAACACAAGCTGGCTGCACACATGTGATCAATGATGGCTGCCCCCATATGGACACAAGATGGCCACCACAAGATGGCCTGCAAAGGAGTGCAGTTGAAGGTGATCAAGCCAGTAGGGGAGGGCAGTTGGGAGGGACCAAGCTTGCAAGAAAGGGCAGTTGGGGGAGATCAGGCCTGCAGGGGAGGATAATTTGGGGGGACCCAGGCCTGCAGGGGAGGGCAGTTGGGGGCACTAGGCCTGCAGGGGAGGGCAGTCGGGAGGGATCAAGCTGTCAGGGAAGGGCACTTGGGGGGTGATTAGGCCAGTAGGGAAGGGCAGTTGGGGGCAACCAGGCCTACAAGGAAGGGCAGTTGGTGGGGCCAGACCTGCAAGAGAGGGCAGTTGGGGAGAACCAGGCCTGCAGGGGAGGGTAGTTGGTGGGGACCTGGCTGACAGGGGAAAGCAGTTGGGGGCAATCAGGCCAGTATGGAAGGGCAGTTAGGGGTTACTGGGTCAGCAGGGCAGGGCATTTGGTAGTGATCAGGACTGCAGATGAGGACAGTTAGAGGCGACCAGGCTGGCAGATGAGTGGTTAGGGGGTTGTTAGGCTGGCAGACAGATGAGCAGTTGGGAGCCAGCAGTTTGGATTGTAAGAGAGATGTCCAACTGCCCTTGAGGGGTCTCATATTGGAGAGGGCTGAGGGACTGGGCTGAGGGACACAGTCCCCCTTCTTGTGCATGAATTTCATGCACCGGGCCTCTAGTATAAAGATAAGAGCTTTGGAGTTCAACACAACAGTTACTTTTCAGCAGTAACCAGTAGGGAAGGGCAGTTGGGGGCAACTCAGTTGAATTGAGTAACAAATAATGACAAGAAAACAAATAAAAACAAGCTCAATGATATGTGGTTTTTAAAAATGACAATAAGGAGAAATTTTTATACTGACTATAGAAAGAGTTCATTTCTTTTTGAGAACTTAACACAGAAGCAAGGGGAAAGATGTCTGCATGTATTCAAGTCAAGAAACAAAAAGGTAAGATTTTGGAGTCAAGTTCCCTGTTTAAAAGTTCAGTTGGCAGTGAGTCATCCTGCACAGTCACAATGAGCCTTTGTACTTACCAAATGGCTTTTGTACAAAGATCTTACAAGGCAAAGAGCTGCAAAGAACATCTATTCTCATTTTAGATGGATGACAACTAAATCAGAAAGAAGGGGGCTGAATAGAAATGGGTTTGAATACTTCATTATTGCCTCTCAGTAACTTTTTAACATCAAAAAAAGAAATACATTTTACATATTATTAAGTGATCTGATTTAAAGTGTACAGTTCCGTGAGTTTTGGGAAATGATCATATTCATGTAATCCTTATCCTTATCAAAATATACAACTTTATTTTTGTTCTTTGACTAGTCAATCTACACTTCCCTTCCCAAAAGGCAACCACATTCCTTCTTTTAAGCTTAATCTGTTCTATGATTTAAATTAAATCAAATTGTAAAATATGTGCATTCAAGCTGCTGGCTTTGTTATATTTGTCATAATATGTTACAACCTTTTTAGTACAGTATTAGGTTTAAAGAAAAAATTATTAGAATGATGCAGAGAATTCCTATATGCCACATACCCAATTTCCTTTATAATTAATATAAGTATGGTGAATTTATTATAATTACGATTCATTATGATTATGTAAAGGCTACATTTTATTTGGATTGTTCATTTTTATGTAAGTCCTTTTCCTGTTCAAGGATCCCATCCAGGACACCACATTAAATGAACCTATCATATATTCTTATGTTTCTTAAATATGACAGTTTCTCACAATGTTATTTTTATGACCTTCACATTTTTAAAATTTTGGTAAGGTATTCTATAGAATGTTCCTCAATTATAGATTGTTTGAGGTTTTTTGCATGATCAGACTAGACTTATAATTTTTGGTGTGGAAAACCACAAAGATAAAGTGTCACTTTTGTTATAGCACTGAAGGATACAAATTATCAAGTGTACCTATCATTATTTATGTTGACTATTATCACCTATCTCGGCTTATGTTTATTAGGTTTCTCCACTGTTAAGCTACCACTTCCCTCATTTATATCATAATAACTTAAAGTTTATTCATTTTGTTATACATACTAGTAATTTGTTCCTTTGTATTACAGAGTAGTATCTGATCATCCTATCTAATAAAAGAATAATATGCAAATTGACCATACCTCCACTACACCCACAAGCCATGCCCACCAGCCAATCAGGAGCAAATATGCAAATAAACCCAACCAAGATGGCTACAGCCACGGAAAGCAGGAGGGAGGCTTGGGTTTCCCCAGCAATGGAGGAAGCCAAGCTTTCCGCCTGTCCTTCCCGCTCAGGCCTCCAAACCAGGCTACAAAGTTTCAATTATAGAATCCCAAGAGAAATGGCCACAGCCACGGAGTTGGAGAGAGGCAGGAGGCTAGGGCTTCCCTGGACAATGGAGGAAGCCAAGCTTATGAAGCTCTGGAGGGTCTAGGCTTCCACTTCAGGCTACAAAGTTTCAATTATAGAAGACACATAAATCACAACCGAAATGGCTGCCACCACAGAGTGAGCAGGATTGGCTCTGCTCCAGGCTACAAAGTTTCAATTGCAGAAGATAAGTTCCAGATACCAAGGCCTCCACTTGGGTTGCTAGGGGCCATGGCTCCCCTTCAAGCCACCGCAGGCCTCTCACTCAGGCCACCCTATACCCCAAGGGAACCTCCACTCTGATCCGGGACACCCTTCAAGGCAAACCAGCTGTCCCCCACCCATGCACCAGGCCTTTAGCCTATCGAATAAAAAAAATAATATGCAGATTGATAGTATAATCTAGAATAATAAAAGCATAATATGCTAATTAGACTGGACTGCCCAATGTCCTTCTGGACATCCTTCTGAACAAAGCTGCAGCGGCTGTAAGAGCTGGAGTCAGGCAGCCACAATGGCTGTGAGGACTGAGGGCTGGCAGCTGAGGTGGCTGGCAGTGGCAGTAATGGCAGGTTGATAGGGGTGGCGCCTTCGCCTGATCGGTCTGGTTGCCTCCCGCAGAGAGAAGCCAGACTGTGGCTTAGGGGAGAACAGGCCTCTGCCTTCAGTAGGCCATTCCCTGAGGGCTCCCAGGCTGAATTTTCTTGCACCAGGCCTCTAGTCATACTATCATGTATTTAGCCATTCCATGGTCAATGAATATTTGTGTTTTACTAATTTAGAGCTGTTATGAACAAGGCTGCTATAAACATTTGTACATCCGTTTTTTGCCATGAATGTATGCTTTCATTTATCTTGGGTAAATGCCTATAAGTACAATGGTTGGATCATAGTTTTAATATATATCTAACTTCATGAGAAAATGCCTGACCAATTTACAAAATGCTTATATAATTTTACAATCCCATGATCTAGATATGAAAGTTTCATAAGAATTTCATAAATATATAGAATTTTTGTTTGTCAATTAGACCTCAATAAGGCTGAAACAAATTAATAAAACTTTTAAATAATTAATAATACATAAAACTTAGGTAATTTCTAAAGAGAACATTTTCCCGCACAAATATTTACACTGTGCGGCAGTCATTCTATTGATATTGTCTCCCATAAGGTGGGAATTCATTCTGGGTATTTCTTTACCAAAGATATTTTGAAATATTGAATCAATAACCACACAGCGACATTAAGATAACTTAATAAATGACAATTTTTCTGAAATGAATTGTTATAAAACTATAAAGATATAAAGATTTCTTTAATAATTAGCAGTTGGAATTTAAAGATTTTAACATTTTTTCCTCTAGTGAGTTTGACAGATCCTTTTTTCTTTTAAAATTTAAAGTATGTCATGCTTCTTTTCTGCTACCCTACAAAATAACATTCATAATTTTTATCACTGTACACCTAGTAAAATCTATTTATTTATTAATATAAGCCAGAATTTTATAATTCTCTTTAAATGACAATTAATGAGTCTATTTGCAATTGATATTTAGATGAGGATATCAAATGCTATGTTGTATCTCCAATAATCCAGTCAATACTTCAAAGTTTTATGAAATCTGTAAATGAGAGCCATCTAAACATGTCAGCATCTCATAGTACTGTCACATGCTATGTTCTTTGTATTTGAAAAAGAGTATTTTACTTTTGAGTGAAGGACTTTGGTATAAGTAGTTCATTTAAGAGATGAAGGAATAAGGGATTGGTTACTATTAATTAGGAAAAGTAGAAAAGTGAATTTCAGTGTGAACCTTTGAGATGACTATGGATCACATAGGCTGTGATTACATATACGATATAACTCAAACTTTCACTCCCTAAAGAATGGGAGATGAGAGCTTTTATATACTCACTGTTTAAAGGCTACTCTGGGATACATATCCTTAGAGTTCTAAGCTACTCTTATGTACAGAATGAGTAAGCTCCTATATCATAGGTCAGACCTTGAGACAGAGAGTTCACTTAGGTCTAGGTATTTATAGCAGGACTCAAATTTAAGCTGTCAGAGTACAATTGAAATCAGAAGTGCAATAGCACATCTAATTTTAAGTCAACATAAAGTTTTCATTCAAAGGCTTAGAAAAAGAAATTTACTATTAAAAATAGAAATAAAAACCAATATTAGATTATTGTAGCTGGCCCAGCATGTCTCAGTGGTTGAGCATCCACCTATGTACCAGAAGGTCATGGTTAAACTCCTGGTCAGGGTACATGCTCAAGTTTCAGGCTAGGTCCTCAGTGTGGTGTGTGCAAGAGGCAGCCGATCAAGATTCTCTCTCATTGTTGATGTTATATCTGTCTCTCCATCTCCCTTCTTCTCTGAAATCAATAAAGAATATATTTAAAAATATTAGGCTATCCAAAACTAATACAATTAGAAAAATCACATAAGAATCTGATAATATAATGAAGAAAGAAAACCTCATTGGGAGAGTACTTGCTGCTTAATAAAAGATGTACCTCAGGTTGTGAGGAAATTCCTTCTGCTTTAGGAACTTAGTAAATTTGAATATTGGAAAATTAACAGGAGGCTCAGGAGGTGATTTTAGGATGGAATCAGTACAGACAGTCTAAAAGAAAATGACAAACACGAAAAACAAAAACATACACAAGGTGAAGAAACTCAAAATTCAGATGCAGTCTAGATCTTGACCACAGAGGTAGGTTTTGACATCTCTAAGAGAAAAAGAAACAGTTTGGAAATGTAATAAAAAGTCAGGGGGAGAAATAAAGGAGAATAAAAATGGGAGATAACGATGGTAGTCCAGTCTAGAGTAAAGCTAAATTGAAGTGTGTTATTATATGCTGTATAAATTAAAATTTTGTGGGTTTTTTTCCCATCTATATGCCACAGTGTGGTATATAGATTTCAGTCAATTACTAGTGACACTGATTTCATTATATATATTTGAGACTTGAGAAAGCATTTAGTTATATCATGGCACTTTTCAAAGTATGCTATACGTCTATCAGATCTCTATCTATCTATCTATCTATCATCTATCTATCTATCATCTATCTATCTATCTATATAAAGTTAAGATACAAAGTGTCTCCTCAGGAGTTTGACAGGTAGACCAGAAGTTTGATCACTCACTATGAGGTGTGCTGACCATTAGGGGGCAGTGTAGAGTGAAGGAAGGCCCTGGCTGGCCGCCAGAAGGCCCCCTAATTGGCCTGATGGCTGGCCAAGCCCAGAGACCCTACCTGTGCTTGAATTTTGTGCACTGGGCCACTTAGTAGTTAATAAAGTTCTTATGCTAGGGCAATGGTTGAGAACTACTAGCAGGGTCATCTAAGACCATTGGTAAACACAGATATTTACATTATGATTCATTAACAATGGCAAAATTACAGTTATGAGGTAGCAACGAAAATAATTTTATGGTTGGGGTCATCATAACATGAGGAACTGTATTAAAAGGTCACGGCATTAGGAAGGTTGAGAACTACTGTTTTTGGGGTATTTAACATATACAATAAATTGAGTATATGTCATTATAAGTAACCAAAAGTATACATTCATACAAACATACTATACACAACTACGCACTTTGTGTTATACTAAATTTAATTTTTGTTTAGTTTAGGAATGACCATGCTAAAATACCTTAAATTCTCTTTGGAACCAGAAATTTCATAAAACAAATGCACATAATTTAATTAAATTGTAAAAAATAATGTTCATCTTTACACTAAGCTATTAAATAAAGTTCTATATTGATGATAAAACATGAAAATTATAAACAAATGTGATATTATTTTTTTGTGTGTGACTGCAATTTGTAAATTAAACCTTCTACATTAAAAGTGCTCCTAATTTCTTATTAGATTACATTAAACATTAACTGTATTTATCAGTCTTTTGACTGTGGTTGGATATTAACTAGGATATTAACTAAAGATTGAGTAAGAATTCTCACACTGCACCATGAACATACATACTTTGTTTCCTGTGGTTTGAGTCATAGCCACTTGTCCACATATATTTTAACTTTATGCATTCAGAATACATTCCCAGGTAAAAATTTTAACCAGAAAACATTCATATAATGAAGTATACCTCTCTGACTGTAAACATAAATAGTGGAAAAATAGTATCCTTGGGTAATTTAGCTGTTCCTTTGTTCTGGTTGCCAGTGAGTGCCAAAATTCAGAAAAATGAGCAGTTCTCAAATTAACTCTTATGGAGGGTAAAACCATTGTAATATTTCACTGCCCTCTACAGGATGCAAACATACGTTGTTTGGGTGAAACTGTCCTTAGTACATGATTTGAAAATGAAACTCTCAATCAAGGTTCCAGAATTAAAACAAAAGTGGCATAGTGGCATAGCAAAGCAAGGGCGGGATTAGGGGTGTGGGGAGAGTAGGATGCAAATTGAGTTTTCTGTAAAATGAATGAATTTGTGAAGACATACAGTACCCATCAAGATTTCCCCAAACTGAAACTAAATAGTAATAAAAATGCCACAGTATGATAAGGTGGCAATAACACATGAGAGGTTTTATGAATTGTTCAAACGAGAAAAAGAGAGAGAAAAGAACAGGAGAAAGGGAGGGAAACTGTTCTTGAAAATGAGTGGGTGTTATTGTTTGATCTCATTTTTTCTCCCACTTTGTTTGTTTAATTTTACTTGATTGCTAAAATGAAAAGTGTCTACAAAATGATGGATTAATTAGAAGCGTATGCAACCTTTTTTTTCTTACAAAGAAAATGAAAGAGTTTTATCCTTCTAAAATTCCCTCTAAAAGCCTTCACTCTGCACCATAGTGGGTTTTGAAAGTCATTTACATAATAACTAACAAAAATGTACTCAGCAAAACACTGGGCTCTCTAAACACAAGTTATAATTATGTCAGAAGAATGATATTCCATTGCCATCTCCATTTTCAATATATATTTATTCTCCCTATACATAGCATGGAACAACCAAATACATATTAACATATGCCTCATAGGTGTCCAACATTATAGTGACAAGGTACAAGGAGTTAGGGCTGATGGGGGCTAAGGAGGAGAAAAAGCAGGAGAAGAAAGAAATATTGCATTCTATTCCTGGCATATATGTACCACCTGAATGGTATTTTTCATTATCTTCTGCACTGGGAACACTCTATTATTCCACTGGGAAGTCATAGCAGAAGGGATATAATTATCGGCAGAGTAATGGGGATGCTCTTGCTAATGGCCAGCTATTCAAATATCTCAATATAATCGTCTTGCCCAATCTCTCCCCATTGCATACTCTTCTGGAGAAACTCATCATTTTTTCCACTTACTCCAGCATAATGAATTCATTTTGCATTTTCTTTGTGAGAAATTAAGAGGAATCGCAATATAATGTGTTGACATTTGAAATTCTGCACAGAAAAGTTTAGGCTGGCAATTTCCTTGAATCGCAAGCTAGCAGGGAGAGCCTGCTTATTAAATTAGTTTCCTGTGTACAGAATGTGCACTTTCTTTGCAAACCATTGCCTTTATACCATTTTATTTGGATTTTCCCTCTTCTTCATAAGTTCCAATTTTCTCAAAAGAAAAAAAATGATTTTTTTTTCCTTTTAGGCCAAAATTTTTGATACCAAAGATGAGCATTGAGTGAGAGATCCTTGGAAAAGTGAAAAAATAAAATAAGTGAGAAGTTACCTTTAAGGAAAACCAGCCACCAAAGTGTTTCTGTTTCTCTTATATTAAACCATTCATTTTGGCGACTCTCAGGAAAGATTCTTTCTCCTTGTTAGATTGAATTCATTCTTCTATTTGCTCAAATTTAAGTTACCGTTTCCATATTTTCTTTTTTGGAATTTAATACATGTTCTATAATAATATTTATAAACTGGTAATAAAATAGCTATTCCACTTTCTCTAGGGAACTCCTGATATCTGGGCATGTGTTACTATAAATACATCATAAAAAACTGCTATCGGAATTAATTGAACTAGAAGACAGGTTCGTTTTTAATCTCATTCCATTTGAGAACCTTAGCTAACTTCTATAATTTGTGGGAACCAGGCGAAGCTGGGTGTGAAACCTGTGTCATGAGTTGGTGGGAAATAAGAAAATAAAAAATGCCTTCTTTTAATTACCTTCATATTATGTCTCACAGGCTTGCTTTTATTTTATTTCTCTAAAATGTTTTCACATGCAAGCAAATACTCTGTTAATATTTTTGAAAAAGACACACTTCTGGGAAAAATATTGAGAATGCCAATTTCACAAATTCTCTCAGTCCTTTCTGAACAACACACAAACTAGAATTGCTGCATCTCTCCCTAAACTCATTGGCAGCTGCTGGGAAGGGATATAAGGGAAAAATCTCAGGACGTCCACTCCAGCAAGGTCAAGAAAAGTCAACCTGAGAATTTACCATGCAACCAGGAGAATTACTCTTGAGTCGTGAGAGCGAAAGTAACACTAAAGTCTCTAGATCCATCATTAACCAAGTCACTCCTGCTCCTTACCCTGTGGGAAGTAGCTAGACTCTCTCTACATCATATGCTGCTCTTGACTGCTAAGGCTATGCCCATCCTCTCCAATTTATTCTTCAAAGTTAGCCTAAAGATTTACATTCTCATTTCAATTACAGATCTATTTCAATCTTTTTACATTAATGTTCCATTGAATCTTAATATTCCTATTTTCTTCTTACTCAGCATATTATCATCTATATAATAAAAGTCTAAGTGACCATTATGGTGGAATGACCAAAACAACTGGTCACTATTATGTGTACTAACCACCAGGGGGCAGATGCTCAAAACAGGAGCTGCCCCTGGTGATCAGTGTCCCACAGGGGGAGCACAGCTCAGCAAGAAGCTATACTCACAGCTGGTTAGTGCAGCGGAGGTAGTGGGAACCTCTTCCTCTTCCATGGTTACAGTAAGAGCAGCAAGCAGGTGAGAGGTAAAGAGTAAGAGGTCCCAGACTGTGAGAGGGAGTAGGCCAAGCTGAGGGACCCTGAATCCCCAGTGCACGAGGGCCTCTAGTCAGTAATAAAATCTGCTGCTGTTACTTCAACTGTCAAATAGTTCTACCATCATAACTATTATAATATGGAATCTGTCACTTTGTTTGGAAGGTGTTCCCTCAGCCTAAAATGTGGAGTTTTCTTTAAGAAGGATAGTTTTATCTTTCATAATAAAGACCTTACATAAAAGAATAGTGGTCTTAATTTATATTTGGATATCTCCCATAAGCTTAAGGGAACTAAAAAGGAAGTAAAGGGAAAGAAGGCCACAAAATTTCTAAGGTGTGACAGCAAAATTGCTCTGTATCTGTGTTATTAATAACTGATTGTCATGCATTGGGGTTTTCAAATTTCAATCCATAATTTATTTTTTATTACTCACAGAGAAGCAAGAGGAAGCAGGAGACATATGAGTAACTGCTGGAGGTATATGTTTGAGAGCATGCTCATCGAAAGGAAGCTCTGGTTTACAGTCTGAAAGGCAGTATGTTATTACAGCAAGAACACTTAATCAAAAGTCAGAAGCCTGTGTACCAGTCTTACTAGTAAATCTAGCCCTTGTTAACTAGCTTTGTGACCTTGGGGCTATAAATTATAAGGCTTCCAATTCATCCATAACATGAGGAAAGGTAGGTTAGATTTTGTGCAATACTACTTCCAATTTGAAGTTACTCTAATTATATTATTTTGACTTAAAGTCTCTAAAAACAAGGCTATCAATGGACAGTAGACATAAATTATTATCTTTACTAGTTTAATTCCATTTTTAAGAAGTTCCTGATAGCAAATAACAAAAGTAATTACTTAGGAGACGATTCAATGAAGAAATATAGCAAATGGAACCAAGCAATTCATCATTAGGCATTTATTGAATGTCTACTACCTTAAATATTATGAAAAATCAAAAGCATTTTAAAATAGTAGTAATGAAATTTTGCTTTCATTGTCAACTTTCTGTGTGTATGTGAGGGTGAAGTATTATCCTTTATAAAAATACTAGAGGCCTGGTGCACAAAATTTGCACATGAGGGGTGTATCCCTCAGCCCAGACTGCACCCTCTCAAATCTGGGACCCCTCAAGGGATGTCCAACTGCTGGTTTATGCCCGATCATACCCTGATTGGGCCTAAACAGGCAGTCAGACATCCCTCTCACAATCCAGGACTGCTGACTCCCAACTGTTTGCCTGCCTGCCTTCCTGATTGCCACTAGCAGCTTCTGCCTGCCAGCCTGATCACCCCCTAACCACTCCACTGCCAATCTGGTTAAGGCATAACTGGTCCCCTGCCAGCCTGTTTGGCCCTAACTGCCCACTCCTGCAGGTCTGGTACCTCCCAACTGCTCTCCCCTGCAGGCCTGGGACACCCCCAATTGCCCTTCCCTACAGACCCAGTTGCCCCCAACTTCCCTCTTCTAATGGCCTAGTCACCCCTAACTGCCCTTCCCTGCAGGCTTTATAGCCCCTAACTGACATCCCTTGCAGACCTGGTCCCTCACAACTGCCCTCCTCTGCTGGCCATTTTGTGGCAGCCATCTTGTGTGTTGGAGTAGCAATCAATTTGCATATTCGTCTTTTTTTTTTTTTTAGATAGGATTAAGTGGCAAACAGTATAGTTCTATAGAAAAGTACAATAGAATTTTAAATGACTTAAATAAAGGAGTCTTATGAGAACCAGATAAAAGTGTTAGAAAGATTGGTGGTACTAAAATCAATATAAAGACAGAGAGATTCTCAGTTTAGGCAGGGTAGATAAACAGGGCCCTCTGTTCAAGACTTGACTGAGAGATGATAGTCAGAATCTCTAATGCAGTGTTCGGGGATCATGTACATATAAATAATAAGCCCTAGACACAGCTGAGAACCTTAAGTTGTTCCAACATGTTTTGGAACGATTGATGATAATGGATAACAAAATGCCTTAAATATGTAGTTCACAGAATAGAGGATTTATGAAGACATCCAAAGCAGTAGACTTTCTTTTCCTAAACACTACTATGGAGCTGCTCTTTAGCATGACACAGAATATACATCGCTTAATTTATAAATATAGGTTCCTGCCCAGGGCAATTACAGAAAGGACAATTAACATGCAGTTCCTAATAACTTCCTAGGTCACAGCTGCTGTAAAATAAGTTCATTATTTATTCAATTTTCCCAACTTTTTCACATTATGAAAATATGGATTGATGTTATTTTAAATAGATACAAGTGAGGAAAAAAGTCTTTCTACCCAAATCTACCAAATTTTATTAAATAAAAAATTAAATAGGTGCATAAACCATGTTTGGTTCTATAGAAGAAACCATGGAGCAGTTTCCAAAGAATTTCCTATGCCATAAGTAATTTATGGCAATTGTTCTTCAACTTTTTGTTCGGGTACTACTAAGAAACTTTTGACAAATTATTTACTCTCCCAAGTACTTTTAAGATGACATTAAAAGTTTTCATTATAATCTTATACTTATGATACAGGGTACAAAATAAGTGCATTATAAATGTTGACATTTCAACATAATGTTAAATTTATTAAATTGCTCTTATGAAATCAAAATATTATTTGAAAGCTGCCATTATTATAAAAACAGATGAAATAAAATTTTTAGCAGTACTAATATTTTCAGTGCTTTTTATTCTCTATGAACTTATATATCCATTCTACATCCCCAGATAATTTTATCATTTAATATATTTTTATGCTTGGAAGTATTTTATTGATTATCCTATCACCTTTCTCTGCAACAAAATTATGTATATAAAATGCACTTTAATATTTTATTTCTCTGACTACGAAACACTAAGAAGAAATTAAAACTTCTTTCCAATTGAGTTATTATTATAATTATCACTATTACACAATTGATCAAAATAATACCAAAAGATCATTATGATAAATAATATTAAATAGAAAATGCAAAAGTTCATTGGAAATACATATTTTAATGAAATAGATGGGTCTGGACACTTTTCCATTAGTCTACGATTTCATGGGTGAATATTACTCATTGCTAGCATGAAATGGGGCTTTTCATCAACTTTCCTCATTGTCATGTTTTTAAAAATGTGTGAGTACCATTTAATCTAATGAGCACTGCAGGATTTACATATATAGAACAATTAATGTCAAAATAATCATCTCCCCCTGACCATCTTCCTGTACGAAAAAAAATAACTATCTTTAAATAAAAGTGTTAATATATCTCAACCTTACAACATCTCACTCTGACTTTTCATTGAGGTATATATATATAGATAGTGAGATAGATGATTAGGGGAATAGAAGATAAAGTCACAAAGCCCCTCTGCATTAAATTCTTGAATTCTCTTTGCTTTCTTAGGACCCTCCTTTAGCAGCGATGTGCTCTTGTAGAGAACTCTGGGGATGGCAGAGTCAAGGTCCTTAAATAAAAATTGTCATCACACTCCCTATGTTACAACATCTAGAAGTTTTTAAATTCTGTGTAATGCACCATAGAGAGTTATAGATTTCTGATGGTTGAAAAACAGCGCACAAACAGGAGAATTGACCTCAAATGCTTTCTTGGGAAGTTCAACTTTAGAATAAAGAAATTATGTATAAATTAGAGGATCTGGAAATATATCTCCTAAAATTATCATTGCTCAATGATCCCTAGAAAAGACCACGTATTTTTCCACAAAGGAATTCTCCAGGACAAAATCTGCTTTAATAAAAAAGAGAACCCAAATAAATAACATCAGAAATGAAAGAGGAAAAGTAATAACAGATACTCCAGAAATATACAAGTTGTAAGAAAATATTACAAGAAAAATGTATACCAAATTGTCCAATGTAGACAAATTGGATAAATTCCTTGAAACACAATCTTCCAAAAGTGAATCTGTGGGAATCAAAAAATCTGAATAGACTGATTACAACTAGTGAAATTTATACAGTAATAATAAAAAAAAAAAACTTCTAGCAAACAAAAGTCCTTACATGTAAAGAGGAACTAACACCTCTCCTCTCAAAACATTACAAATAATTAACATGGAGGGAAGTCTTCCAAAGTCATTTTATGAGGCCAGCATTATCCTAATTCCAAAACCGAATAAAGACACTACAAAGAAACAAAATGATGAACCAATATTGCTAATAAACAATGGGGAAAAAAAACTAAAAGTGTTTCCCTTAATATTGGGAACAAGACTGGAATGTCCACTTTTATAAAGCAAAAAGAAAAAAGTAAGAAACTGTTAGTTCATCTTTCTGATGCTTCTTACTCAAGTTAGGCATCAGATTTTGAATAACATTGACATTTCTTACTTTAAGAAGTTCAGAAATCAACATAGGGTGCAGACCTGGTCCTCCGCAGTTATGCTAGTCAATGCAAATGTTTTCAAGTGGGATTTTAGGATTTATTACAATATATTTCCTTTGGCCTTTGATTTATTAGAATACTAAGAAATTTGCTACTGGAAAACTCTTTCAATTGTTATGGGTATGTGTGAGTACATGTGTTGATAGAATTTGGGAAGTGAGGTGGGAAAGACAACATTTGTTTAATTTTTGTCTTCTCATCTAAAAAAACATATTTTGCCTCAAGAGGTTCTCATAATGTGGCAGTCAGTTCTGTGCTCTGCTCTTTCAGAAAGAATGACACACTAATTGTCACTTCAAAGCTGTACAGTTTGTAAATTTGTCTTACACCATTAATTTTGGAGCCATCTTCCAGTGTCTTTCAGGGAGAAATGAACAGTCAACTGTGCTTGGTTGATGAAAATTGGAAAATGCTTCTAAAAATTAGAAAATTAAAAGAAAATTGAATCATTAAATGGTTAAAAATCAAAATGCTCAATTCTCGTGTATTACTTGTCAATAAAAAGTAAAAGGAAAATAGTTCCTAGCTTGGTGTAAAACAGAAAAATAATACAATAAAATTTAAAAAAATTATTTTATTTTTATTTTTAAAGAAGCACTATCAGCATACAGTTGGCATGTAAAAAGTAGAATTGTCCCAAATACCACACACACACACACACACACACACACACACACACACTATGGATGCCTACTCTCTAATTCCAGAATTGAAAACCACCTGAACTTTTAATCTATATTTTTAACAAATTCTGTTTAAAGTTTTGACAGAGTTACAAACTTAATTACTAGATGTCATTTCCTAAATATAAATGTAAACACATTAAAGAAATGGTGAATAGTCCTAGCCGGTTTGGCTTAGAATTGGCCTGCAGACTAAAGGGTCCCAGGTTTGATTCTGATGAAGGGCAGTAGTACTTCAGTTGCAGGTTCAATGCAGGAAACCAGTCATTACCTCACCCATAGAGATGTAAACAGGACAAACAAGAAACCTGGTCAAACCTTAATGGATCTGTTTACTCACTGCTTAGGTGAGACATTGGTAGCTAAAGCAGATGCCATCTTTAGACTTATGTTAAGTATGACCTATTTACTCACAGCTTAGGTGAGACATTAGCTGCCACTTTTTATTCTTATGTTAAGTATGAACTATTCACATATTGTTTAGATGACAGAGTGGTAATTGAAGAAGCTTCCACACTTTTAGTCTTATGTTAATTCTTGCTGGTTGATTTCATTGTTGGAATTTCCTGACCTGAAGGAAGTGGATGTATCACTTAGCCCTAATAAAAGGGGATAGCAAAGCCAGAGCTGGTGGTGTCCTCCCCCTAGAGGTGGACTCCCGCCTGGCCCCCATGAATCCCAAAATTGGTGCTTTTCCATTCTCTCTTCATTTGTGTGCGGTCTTCTCCAGACACTGAACCCTAATATGGGAACCCAGGACACGCGTGACGTGAAAAGGATTACCACAGTTCAATGCTCGGCCCTGGTCGGGGCACATGTGGAGGCAACCAATCCATGTGTCTCTCTCACATGGATGTTTCTCTGAATATGTCTTTCTGCTTTCTTCTGACATTCTTCACAATTTCCTCTTCATGCTATCCTAAACAAGTTACTCCCCCGGTGCAGCCAGTGTTGGGATTTTGAGCCAGGCAGGAAATTCTTGTATTCAAATCATACCCATCCACAAATCATGCTCTTTCTTTTCTGTAGCCTTTTCTGATCTTTGAGTTCAAAGAGCACTCTCCTTTTCCCTTAATATTTTCACTGTCCCCCTCCCATGTGTCATGGCTTGGCACTTGTTATATATATAATACGTTTTGCAAAACTCAAACAAGACCTATGAAGTAGCTACTAGTAAGAAATTTGCTAGATGTATAAAGTAAGTTATACACGGTTATAACATTTACACATTTTGGAGGCAGGATTTAACTCCATGGATTAAAAAAAAATTGTTCTCCATCTGTTGTGTGGCACTGCTTCTTATCAGAGGCTTCCAAATTGATGGTTAGGGAACTATAGATCACAGAATTAGGGGCTTGAAAATCTGAATTCTATTTCCAGCTTGGTTACTATGTTTGGTCTCAGTAAAATTACCTGAAAATGGTGAGCCTCAAGATCCTTAGTTAAAATTAGTCCTATTTCAATTCTTGCTATTGTTTTTACTACAACTGATGGAGTAGCAACCATTTCCTTGCATTGGCTGAAAGTGAGGAAATATGTACACTGAATTGCAAGTAACATGTTACTTACCTCTTCTAACATTACTTTGAGGAATTATTGAGTTTAGATATGAGGAATCTGGCATGTTACTTCTTGAGGTGGCATAACTTGAAGAATCAGAACTGGAATGCAAAGTGAGCATATTTGACCAGAGTATACATACTCTTATTCACAATTTCCTCAAGAATCAGGCATTTAGGACATAAAAAGGGCTGAGTATCCTGGAATTTATAGTGGAGTAGGAGTTAAATAGTATCTCAATTATGTCATATCCTGCCCCTACTTTTTTTTTTTCCTCTTGTCTTCCCTAGTTCAATGAATTTGAAACAAATAATTCTACATGATCTTTCTGCACACCTATGATTACATGTACTGGTACAGTTGACCTTAAACAAAGCAGGGGCTAGGGGTACTCACTCCCCACACAGTAGAAAATCTACTTATAACTTTTGACTCCCAAAAATCTTAACTACTAATATCCTACTGTTGACTGCCATTATTACCAATGCATAAACAATTATAAAGAAAATCATAAGGAAGAGAAAATACATGTATAGTACTATATTGAAAAAATGAATGTATTGTGGACACATGCACTTCAAACCTATGTTCAAAAGTCAACTTTACATTAACTTGTAGCAAACGTTTGTGCAATATTTAGAAAACCAAGAGATAAAATGGAAATCTGGAGAGAGAAATACAGCTAAAGAGAATGCTGAATAGGAAGCCAATCTTGGGAGTAAGTCTAATCTTCTTCAGAGAATGTTATCTTCATGATCTGCAAGGTTTCATCAGAAAGAGAAAGCTAAAAATAGAAAGTGTGGGTTAAGTGAGTAGGATATAAGACTTTAAAAAAAAGAAAGAAAACTACTGACAACTTAAATGTTTAGAAAACTCTCTGCCACAAGGTCTGAAAGAATAAATTACATCAGGAGCTGTTTTCGTGTTTTCTTTATTTTGGAGGAGTGCAGTGTGGATTGATTTGGAGTGACCTGTAGTTAAAAGCCTCAGCATTCTTGGAAATGGAAGAGTTCTACTGCACTATCCACCTCTTCCTCCTCACCACACTACAAAGCAGTAACTTTTATACAATCTGACTTCTCAACTCCTGTCTTCTTATTTTTCTCAATAGAGCAGGACAGCAATCCATTCTGCTCCTGCTCTTTATGACCTTCCTGCCATTCCTGGATTTCTTTTCTCTCTTTCTTTTTTTTTTTTTTCAGGCTTCTCTCTACTCTACAGAGAGTATACATATATGGGGGCTGGGCTGAGGCTATGGATGCCAAGGTTGAGAAGCTGTTAAATCCTGCAGCACCATTAATTGTTCACTATACATTTTTAGTTCATGCCAATAACATTATCTGGTAGGAAGACAGCTACCATGACTGCAAAGTACACATTGTAGTGTTTATTTAAATAAACACATACACACCAAAAAGCTACCAATGATAGAACAAAACATTCGTTCAAGAGCATCGGTCTGCAGACCAAAGGTTCCCATTTTTATTCTGGTCTGGGGCATGCATCTTAGTTGCAGGCTCCTCTCCTGCCCAGGCCTTGGTGAGGGCATGTGCAAGAAGCAACCAATTGATGTATTTCTCACATTAATGTTTCTCTGTCTTTTCTTCTCTCTTTCACTCTCCCTAAAAGATCAATGGGAAAATATCCTTGGGGGAAGATTAACAACAACAAAACACATTTGTTTAATTCAAATTGCAGCAACATTCCATTGGATTATGGAAGCCTGCTATTGAAGTCTAAAAACAAAGCAAGTTGAGTTAAGCAGAAAAGGGGGCAAAAAAAGGGGGGAGGGTAGGGTTGTATGTACACTTAGATGCCCATCAACATTTCAACCAGAGGGCTACAGAGGAGTTCTGATAGTCAACTGGTTATTAAATACCATGTATTAAGAATTATTTCACAGATCTTCAGTAGGCAACATTTTAGAAAGATATCTGCAAACATGGAACTGAATCCTTGGACCACTCGGTTGACTTTGCCACACAATTCAGGAAGAAAATTTTTCTAATTCACATTTGGTCTTCCCATGAACAAATCTATTCTACCAGCATCTGCATCCCAGGGGAGGGTGGGGTAAAGGGAAGAGATCAACCAAAGGACTTGTATGCATATAAGCCTAACTAATGGATACAGATACCAGGGGAATAAGGGCATGAGTGGGAGAAGTAGGGGAGGCAATGAGGAGATAAGGACACATATGTAATAACTTAATCAATAAATAAAATAAATAAAATTGTTAAAAAAAAACATTTCTATTACATTTGTGGAAGTCCCAGAGCCTAACCTTATACTTACTTTATTTTTGTTCCTTTAAAAGATAAAATATTTTCAGATGAAATTTTTCTTTATCTTATGTTTCTCCCTCCCTACCAGATCATTCATACACAACATTCTATCCATTTAATGTCCACATAACCAGGAGTCTCATGTGCCTATTGAGCACTTGGAATGTAGTTGGTATGAATTCAAGGGGAACTAAAAAAACACAGAGCAGATGTCAAAGACTCAGTGCTAAACACATTAAATAATGTAATATATATATCATTAATTGTTGTTTTATAATGGTTACATCATTTTAAAATGGCATTTTAAAAATAATGGGTAAATGTAAAATTAAAATAAATTTATTATTGTGTTTAAAATTACACTCCTGCTTTTTTTTTTTGCTTTTATTGTAGAATTTTCTCCTATAGTTTATCATCCAATAGTTTTTCCTGTGAAAACTTTTAGGACCTATTTTAGGGGTCCTTTTCTGTTGAGCCATGTACTTATTGTTGAATATTTATCATAATATCTATTTTCTTTCTATCTAAAAAAATTTATCCAAGAGAAAGTCTCTGTGCCCTTGGCTTTCAAGAGTCTACATGATTGTGCCTTCTGAAGTTCCATCTTTAGGGCATAACTCTTCACAAAATTTTCAACTACTCTATCCAGCTTCTTATTGGACACACTAATTACTCTTTGAATGACTGGCTATTTTACATCCATGACTATTTTTTATTAAGAATTATTCTAAATATGTTTAGAATAGCTGCTCAATAAATATGAACTGAATCAGTAAGTGGATACTATGTGAACACATAAATAAAAATTTCATGACTATTGTCAATATATGTCAAGTATCATCATATTTTAAAGCTTTTCTTAAATATAAATTATGGAGAATAATCAACTAGCATTTCTCATCAGTATATTCAGAGAAGTAGAAAAAGTATGGGCAGAGGGATAAGTGTATAAGTCAAGAACATAAAGATAATGTTTTTTTTATTGTGAAAATTTAGATTTTTAAATAATTGAACCACAAATTTAGTATCCCGGCAATTATTTATACTTCAAGCCATTAAATGAAAGATGTGAAAGATAAGATGGGCATCCCATTTTCCGTATATCACTATAGAAACCTCTTCTACTATGATTGTCCATCATGGGGGCACTTCTACTTGCCCCATCATTAAAAAACAAACAAAACAACAACAATAAAACACTCAAAGAAACAATAAAATAGAATTAAAGAATCAAATGTGTGTTATTTGAGTACTACTTAGAGATTTCATTTTGAGAAATAATGAACTTGAAAAATTTGGCTAGACAAGAGAAAAAGAGAAGAGAGGATCTTGGATGGCATATGAAAACTGTCATAGCTTGAGCTCATTTCAATGACAAGGAAACAATTGATCAAGAACAAATTATGGAAATAAAATGGATGTGTGCTCAACTTGTATAAATGTCAGTTTTGCTTGATGGCACTGTCCATTAAGAATAGAAATTGGGAATTTGAAATACTATATAATAAATTCTGTGAAATATCTCTATTTTTATATAACAATTTCAACCAGCTAGTTTTATTCAGAAATTGAACTTTTCTGTAGCTAATTTAAAAGACTCACTGATCTCAATGAATTGCTAAAGCATTAGTACAGCTATTATTAAAATAGGTAAAATATCTCAAACTACAGAACTCACTGTTTGAGCCTAATTCTACACTCTTTAAAAATGTTCTTTCTTCCCTCTAAGTTGAAAATTGAATGGAGGTGGGTGGAGAAAGACATGCCAGGAAATAAGATTTTGCAAATTTCTTTAAGAATTCTGATTTGTTCTTCTGAAAAACCAGCACAGACAAGGTAATTTCTTTAAAATAAAAGTTATATGGCTGTGATTTGCATTCCATTAATCTGGTCTTTAAAAGTTTCCTTCTCCCCCTCTTTCCAAACTGTCACATCACACCATCATGTTATAAAAAATGTTATTTCTTCTTATATACTGCAGAACCTTAGAATTAGAAGGGAAATTAGAGCCAGTTGGGTCAAAGAGTCTCATTTTCCAACTATGAATCTAGAAACCAGAGAGTTTACATGTCTTGCAAGGGCTTTACTCATATAATGGCAGTGCCAATTCTAATCAGGAATTGTATCTAGAAATGCCTTCAGGTGCCCCAAAGGTATCATTAGACAGTCCAGTGGGAAAAGGGTGAGACAAAAGGGAGTGTTGGAGCCAACAGAAAGTGCATACTCATATATATGTATACTTTGATGAGTAAGCAAATATATTACATGGATAAGAAGTTGGGTACTCAACTTCAAGACTTGTGATCATGATATGCCATATTGATTCTCTACTTTAGTTCTTTTGGCATTTTGCTGAGAATCATTTATAACATGTTCTGAATTAAAGCACTGTCAAATTGCTTATTTATATATCCTCTAATGCCAACTTACTTTAGTTCAGAGAAAAATATAGATTGGTAGGTTGGACTAAAATAAGAAGCTTAATGATATTAGTGAACTGGCATTTTCTTTTTGGTTTAGGGACTTGTTTATTTTTTAGCAAGATATATTTTTATTATGCATTTTATTACTTTAAGGTAAATGGTCATTGACATGGCTGGTTTGGATCAATGGATAGAGCATCAGCTTGTGGACCAAAGGGTCTCGGGTTCAATTCCAGTTTAAGGTTTGAGTCTGGTTAATGGGACATACCTCTTTTACAAGCTTGATCCCTGGCCCTGGTCAGGGCGCATGCAGGAAGCAACCAATCAATGTGTGACATTGACGCTTGTCTTACTGTCTCTACTCTTCCCTTCCACTCTTTCTGAAAATCAAAGGAAAAATATTCTTGGGTGAGGATTACCAAATAAAATAAAATAAGATAAAATTAAATAATAAAGGTAAATAAATGGTCATTGAATTTGCACTAGTTCTGTATGTGACTCTATAGCAGAATATTTTGAAAAATAATGTTTTTCAAAATATTCCAAATCTAAGTGGAATTTTCTTTTCTACTCTGAGACTTTCTTGCCTTTCATTTCAAATCACCCATTATTATAGCTTTATCTAAGAAGACAATGTTTATTGCTTCCCATGAACTAATGTCTGCTTCAGTCTGATCAACCTCTTTATTGCATGACCCTCCCATAGGGTAATTTTCAAATCTGAGCCATTCTTTGCACCATTCCAATCACTTAGAGCAGCAATTTTCAACTGCTGTGGCAAAGAAGCATACTGGTATGCTGCAAAATTTTTTTTAAATACGCAATACCTCACTATTTAGTCAGGGGCACTGATCTCTTCCCTTAGATTGTCAAATACAAGAAATGACAATAGCCAACACAACAATCATGTCTGGTATGAATGAATCATAATATGCCTATTTTTTGTCAGATCAGAAAAAAATAAATAAACTATTTGTTGTGGTGTATAATTGTAGTAATTAATTTATGTGTACCATGAAATGAAAAGGGTGAAAAATAACTGACTTAGAGAACTAACTTGGCTGTCTCCCTCAAAACCCACTTCTTTATTTTTCTTTACTTATTTACTTAATTTTTAAAAATATATATTTTATTGATTTTCTACAGAGAGGAAGGAAGAGGGATAGAAAGTTAGAAACATCAATGAGAGAGAAACATCAATCAGCTGCCTCCTGCACACCCCCCACTTGGAATGTGCCCACAACCAAGGTACATGCCCTTGACTGGAATCGAACCTGAGACCCTTCAGTCTGCAGGCCTAGGCTCTATCCACTGAATCAAACTGGTTTTGGCAAAGCCCACTTCTTTAGAAGGCTAATCTCTTCACCAATTCCTAGGGAAAACTGTGATTCTCTCTGGGTGACTCCATCTCCATGTCAGTTTCTCCAGCCTGGCCTTCATAGCCATGTATGACAACATTGAGCACTCCTTTTGATTTTTCCCAAATAATTATTGAGGTCAAGGAACATACCTTCTACTCCATATATTTTCCATATTTTCTAGTCTATTTTTATGCACTTGGTCAAAGTTTAATTTTAAACTCAGAATCTTAGGGCTCAAAGAGATGCAGAGGAGGAATACCCACAATCTCACTCTTTTTGTACTGAGAAAGCAGTGAAGTCCTGGCAGGTGGACTAACTGGCTCAAGCTGATGCTGTGAGTGCACATTGGGACTAGAATTGTGTCTCTTGAGTTCCAGGACAATATTTATTTCACTCTCCGCTGCCTCAGTCACTGTACTCAGAGGGCATTAAGAACAGAAGAAAGAGTAAGGGTGCCTTAAAGAATGGACACTTATTCTTGTCTGGATGCAAGACATTCAGGCCAGGCATCCAGAGTGTCAGCTCTTAGTTCCTTCAAAAGAATACCACCTGAAATAAAGCAACAAGCAGTGAGGACAGCTGTCAGGTCCCAATTTGTAGTTTCTAGTAAAGATCACAGCAAAAAAAAAAAATAGACTCCAGATTCAACTTGTCTTTATTTCAACTCCTCAAGGGCTCAGCACTAGCTAACTGCTGGAATTCAATGCAAGCATGTGGACCAGCTTTAGGCTCCTATCCTCCTGCCTGGTTACCCAATTAGTTCCTTGTTAACCACACACCTGCAGTGCCCTTCCCCTCAGGCTCTGCTCCCCTCTGTGCAGCTTTTAACCCCTTCTGTACACATTGTTTAAAACACTATTAAGGTGTCCCCTTGGATGCCTGACAGAATAATTGGTGCCCCTTGGTTGCCAACGTAATTAGCTTACAGGGACATCTCATCTAATATAACTGCAAAATCAGAAATAGATCAAACCCCCCTGCCTGTGAAAGCTGCTGGGTACTGGGAATGCAAATGTTATTCGTCCAGGTAATCAGGTAACACAGCAACACAGAGAATGTCAGAAGCAAGAGACCCAGAGATTTCTGTCAAAGGAAAGATCGGGAAACCCTAGGCATATCAAACCTGAATCCCAGAAAGAAAATCCCTGGCAAACCAGGAGGATGGCGGGTCAAGGGAAGACACCTTGGCATTGTGCTGGTGACTTTTCACAGCAGCTCGGGCCTTAGTGATCTCCCAAGCTTGGGACTGTAGGAGGAAAGTTGTTCTCTGAGAAAGGGAAAGGAACTGAGTGTAGGGACAGTAGGCACTTCAGGGGTGCTGATTGGTCATAAAGTCATAGGTCTGCCCACAGGCAGAATCTGAAAATTACAAATGGAAATTGATGAGTGTTGTCCCCCTTTTTGCATATCTTTCCAAAAATACAATGACATTGGATAATCTTCCTTAGTGACATTTTCTACAATTGGAAAATCTTCACCTGCAAGAAGTGCATCTTTTCTCATTTTTATTATTGAAGAATAAAAAGAGATTGAAACTATGAAAGGCCAAATAAGCAGGTTTAAAAAAAATTCCAGCCTATTGAAGATCAAGAAAATGTATGAAGAAACCTGGTTATTTTCAATAATGGAAATGTGTAGTTATATGTTCAGAGTCATGAAGTGATCATAATCGGGGGAAGGGAAATAGAAAAGTGACAGAAAACAAATGCAAAAGTTCCATCAGTTTAGCCCAGCCAGTGTGACCTTCAACAAATGAACTAGGACAGTGGTTGGAAAACTGTGGCTCCTGAGCCGAGCCTCATACAGCTCGTTGGCCCCTTGAATGTGGCTCTGCCACAAAATGCCACTTGCGCGGTGCAATTGAAACTTCGTGGCCCATGTGCAGAAGTCGGTTTTCGGCTCTCAAAAGAAATTTCAATCGTTGTACTGTTGATATTTGGCTCTGTTGACTAATGAGTTTGCTGACCACTGAACTAGGAGGTCAGGGTTCAATTCCCATCAGGGCATGTGCTGAGATTGCAGGCTCAATCCCCAGCAGGGAGTGTTCAGGAGACAGCCAATCAATGATTCTTTCTCATCATTGACGTTTCTGTCTTTCTCACCTTCTCCCTTCCTTTCTCTGAAATCACTAAAAACACATATATATATATTTTTTAAAGGTATAGCTCAGGAGCTTATATTAACTAAGAATTAATTATTAAATAAATAATTTGTCCATAGCCACAAAAATAAAGTGATACAAGAAAACAGTATGTTTTCATCAAAAATGATGGGCTAAATTATTTTTGTTTAGTTTTTTTTTATGTTGTTGCAAGACTGAAAAATCAGAAGTTTCAATAACAATAACGCCAAATTTCAGTCAAGTTTTTCTCTTTTTAAAAAGATGGGGGAAATGTATTGAATATTTGAATATGGTTAGTGTTGGTTGAAACTTGCTTCTCAAAGAATAAATGTCAATTGGGAGAGAGATCTTAGGGCTGTGTTGCTTTTTTCCACACATAGGCACTAAGTTCCTGCTCTATAGATTTTGAAGAATTTGAAGAAATAGCAGTGAGCAAGATCCCAGTTAGAAGATAGACTCTTTCTGGCCTTTGTGGAGATTATATAAATTTGACTTATTTCATTAAAAAGTAGGTGAGAAATAGAATTATGATAAAATCTTAGATTTTACAAAATCAGATGAATAAATTATTGCATCAGAGGCTTCATATTAAAAAGGTTAGAGTAGAATGATGAATATAACAGAGATAAATGTAAATTTGAAAATCTACTTGAAACCAAACTCAGTATGTCCCTTGTGATTGTGATGTTTTGGTTGACTCCAAGATCAGAGGAGGTTAGAATGTGTGTAACTTTCAAAATAGCTAATCAAATCCTAAATTGTATAAATGAAGGTCAAGTTCAGTGTCCAAAACTAGAGGTTTAATTTGGAAGTTTTCATGTTATTTGGGTACCACTGTTAAAAAATAATAATATGTTTAAAACAATTTAGGAGATGCAAAGCATGACATTAAAATGTTTGGCCATCCTGTTATATGAAAACTTAATAATTTGGAACATTTATGTAAGAAAATGAAAAGAGTGGAACATGTTCACTAAGAGAATAATGTAATTGTTTAAATAGGTCCTTAGGACATAATGAGAATTAAGGGCTGAAAATTCACAAAGATGTAAATGTTGGTACTAATAAAGATAATCATACATCTTTACTAAGCATATAAAATAAGAGAGGGCTGATGCTTACTATAGTGAATGTTAAAAATGACCAAGTTCATGCTGAATGGCAAGCTGTCAGGAATATTATAAAAAGAACTTCTCAATTATGAAGGATTTGGGCCTAAGTGACCTCTAAGATTCCTTGTAATTTTCTAATTCCAAATCCATCAGACTTTGCAATAAAAATATTTTCTTCTGCCCATTTGACTTCAAATGAATGCTTCCTCTTGAATTACTACTCTATAACCACAAGAGATGAACAGTTATTAAGTAGGAATGGTTTCTCCAATTTCTCTTGCCTTGATCTATGGATGTTATCATCTCAGAGTTCAAATCCAATAACAAGTGAGCCTAGCATCTCAATCAGGCTATATTTTACCTCATTTATTGTACTTTTAATATTTGCAAACAAAGTATTATTTCTCCTGTGATGAATCCTGACATTGCTTTTATCTCCTGTTTATTATTTTTTTTTTCTAACAACAATTCAAATCACTTCATTCTAGTGACATTTTAGATTTTTGGTCAATTCAGCCTGCAGTTTCTTTTCCTCTTTAATATATGCTTTATAGGTGTGGGCAAAAGTAGGTTTACAGTTGTGAGTATGTTGTGCTATTATTTATTAATTGTCATATTATTTATTTGTATTACAACTGAAAACCTATTTTTGCTCACCCCTGTACTAAGGACCATCCCAAGGTTGACATGGCTTATGATATATGAGGGTAATTTCAGTGGTGTCAAGACACTAATTCTCAGCTTCACTGGTGTTCAAATTCCAGAGAGTGTCTGCAGTAGTTTTGTTATCAGAGAAAAGCATGGATGTTCTTTCTCCATGGTGAGTGGTAGTTGGGTTCCTGGAGTACTGATGGAATAAGCATTTCCGGAGGCACCCACAGGAAGTGAGATGGTAAAAAAAAATTTATTTCCATAGAATTACATCCCTTCAGTAAAGCTAAAATCAGAGCCAGTGTCCAGAGTTTTCTTTCCATGTTGGAGCCATGTCTAATTTAGTATCAGGCTAGTTACAATCTTAGTCCATTGTGTGTAGTGGCCATGTAAGAAATGCAAGAGAGTGAGACAAAGGCAACAAGAGTACCAAGGGTCCCAAAAGCACTGGAACACAAAAGCACCAAGAGGAGTCAAGACAGTGAACTCCTTTGTTCAGAGGATTAAATATCCCAAATTTTGCACCCTTGCAGTGGCCACACCAATTGAGGGCAATGACCTTTGTTCTCTGTTGTAACTGAAAGCAAGCACCTTCCCTAGGTTACCTCAACTTTACTGGCCATGCTTCTGTTCTCCTCCCTGTCCAATCCCTTGCCCCAGGAATAGACTGGAGGCTCCTTGGGGAGTGTTAAGCTTTAGTTTCCTGGTGCAGCTGCCTAACTGACATACCTATAATATTTGTCCTTCCCTTTGCTCCTTTTCTGTTATTAATAATTAGGGTAATTACAAAGGCATCAGTTTCTCCAGAGATTGACTTCCTGTCTTCTGCTGCAGAACTATGTAACTTCTCTGTTCTGTTGGGTGAACAGATCCTTCTAGCATCTCCTTACCCTGACCTTCAGACATACTTGTCAACTTCAATCCCTGTATTTTTCCAGACTTGTGAGGTACAAATACGTTTGCTTTTTCCTAAATTATTCCCTCAGCAGAATTACAAGGGTTTTTGTTTTGTTTTGTTTTGTTTTCTCCTGTTCCTTGTTCTACTTAGTCAATTACCACTGGTCCATCTGTTTCTCATTTTCCAACATTTTTTTACATCATTTGTCTAGAGTCATTTTCTATCTTTTTCTTGTTGTCCTCATGGATTTATAATTTTTATTCTAATGTGGTGTGATTTTTAGAAAAAAAAAACAGATGTGAACATTTGATCTGACAGGCTAAATCAGAAGTCTCTTCCTTTTTTTTTTCATTTTGAAAGCTTTTGAATTTTTGTTGTTGTGGTGGTTCATTTAATTACATATTTTCTCTCATTATTTAAAACAGTGTAATGTTAAAATCAAGAAAATGGCCCTAGCTGATTTGGCTCAGTGGATAGAGCATTGGCCTGCAGACTGAAGGGTCCTGGTTTTGATTCCGGTCAAGGGCACATGCAGGCTGGATCCCCAGGAGGGAGCGTGCAGGAGGCAGCTGATCAATGATACTCTCTCATCATTGATGTTTCTCTCTATATATCTCCCTTCTTCTATAAAATCAATAAAACTATATTTTAAAAAATCAAGAAATTGACAGGCAAATGAATCCAAATTTTAATAGTGTATGTTTCTGTTAGGGGAAATTATATATGGTAATAGTTCTTTTTTTCTATTTTTAGTGTTTTCTACATATTACTGTAGTAGGCAGTTAAACAGGCATGAACAGAGTAGGAACAATAGGACTGGTACCTAGCAATGGGTAAAATTGGGCTGGGATCTTGTCCCTGGGATAACATTTCCTCCCTTAGCATATTACTGGTCATGCAGTTTAGACACTCTGATCTTTCATATCTCAGAACCCATCAGAGGGGGAGCAAAGTGTTCCCATCCAAGCCCTTTCATGACCATTCCCTTAGGCATTAAGCCCTCAAAATAACATCTAGGCCTCAGTTGTGTTTCAACTTGAGACACATAAAAGCAACATGGCCACATGGGGCAAAGCCATGTTTGACATCAGGACCAGCTGAGATAACTAATGATCCCCTTGCTGGGTGCTGACCAATTGGTGGAGACTACAACCCTGAAAGGACACACCTGGAAAGCTGATTAATATTCTACTGAGATTCTCGACTGAGACATTCAGATAAAACCCTCAAGACGAAGGACCCAGTGCATGCTCTTCCTCTTGAGCATGCCTATCCATTTCCCCCTCACTTTCCTCAGTCGCTTTCTCCCTGCCTTCCTTTTTCCAAAGCTCCAAGGGCCCTTCTTTTGCCTCTGTAACTTGTTTTCTGAGCCCATACAGCTCAGCTGGCTCACTTCTACTTCTGTGACTTTCCAAATAAACTTTTGCTTATATTTGAGTGTTGGCTCTGAATTCTTTCTTAGACAGAATTCAAGTACTGAGGTTGCTGAACTGAATTCCAATCTCCAGTAACATTCCAGTGCCATTTTGCTGTTAAAGTTAGAATTATGATTTTTATAATAAGAAAATTTAATTCAAATCTCCAAAATATTTTCTATTCCATGTTCCTTTTCTTCCCACATAAAAAAAATAATAACTTAAATGCCATACTCATAACAAGTACAGACATTAGTGTGCTAAGGGTCTTGGGGTGTGGGAACAGGGCCCACAATGGGGGTAACGGGAGACATATGGAATACCTTGAACAATAAAGAAAAAAAGAATGGTTATAAAATAAACCAATGTACTATGGAGTGAAAGTATTTTGGTAATAAGATACTTAAAAATATAAATCAGAATTTTGAAATTTAGGACTTTGGTACTAGGCAGATCACCTTATTTATTTTAGAGTATTTTTTACGAGGTCTATATCTACGACATTGCCTGAAAGATCATGCCGATTTGAAGTTAAGGCTTGGCAAGCTCTGATCAAATGATTTGGATTTTGAAGTTAATATTCACATTCCAGATTTTGAAGGGAGGGTCTCCTTTGAGGGATTGTGAGCATTAAGCTCCACACTTGCTTAAATGTTCTCCCTAATAATTCCTGGATTTGCCCTTGGTGGGGGCTGGAGGCAGTGGGATCCCTAGGGAAGATTATTGTTAGCATTGTTATTTTAAAATAGAGTAAATAAATAAAAAGAAATTCTCTATAAGGAATGTACTGCCTTGAGCTTTGAGATATGGGTATTTTAATGGGATTTTAAAAATTATATTGTTGGTTTTGCTAACAGAACAGATGTGAATTTTTTTTAATGACATGGTCTCTAAAGCAGCTCTCCCACCCACCCAACCAAAAGTGAGTAGCTCAACTCATAGAATATGTTTTTGTGACATTTTTACCACTTTTGCTAGTTCAAGTTCATTTCATCTCATTTTACACCAATAAATCATTCAGATTTTCCTGAGCCTAGGTTATTAACCCTTTGGATGACATTTTTAGTATATACTAGCAGTATTTAACATATTTAAATTGGTGACTTAAATTTCTGCAATTTATGTAGTTATGTCTTATACAGTTTTTTCTCCTTTTGTCTGCCTCAAAGATAATTGATATTACACAGACTTAATCAAATGATCAAATGTAATACATTAGAAATCAATGTAAAAAAAACAATATAAAAACAGCAGAGAGGAAGAATCAGGAGGTGAAAAGGCGGAGGAGATAGTAGTCGAGGAAAGGTGAAGAGAGGGTAGAGGAGAGGAGGAGAGGAAACTAGCATCTAAAATCCATACCAATCTCCACAGGCACTCATTAGTTTGGGAGTAATAAAGACTATTCTAAATAGAACAAAATCAAAAGAATGAAATTCAATTATTTGGGAAGAATGTAAATGCTACACTTCAAAATCTATGGAATCAGATAAAGTAGTACTTAAAGAAAACTCATGGTCTTAAATGTCATATTTAATAAGCCTTCAATGAAAATTTGTCCGTGAAATTTTTTTCAAACTTATTAGGTATTTTCAAATGTACAGATGTATGCACATCTGTTGGAGAAGTGTGTTGGGGGGTGGAGGGTTTGAGCAAAAAAGAAATAAACTCTTGGTTATGAACAATAGTGTGGTGATTATGGGAGAAGGGAGAAAGGGGGGTGGAAGAGGACATAGAGGGATAAATGGTAATGAAAAAATTATTTAAGATTTAAAATATGAATAGAACAAAGAAATATTGAATAAGTCCAGATTCACCAATTTTTCCTCACTTGCTCTATCATTTTCACTTTTTATGTATACATATTTATTTTTTATATTTCAAAGAAAATTAGATATATTATACCATTTAACCCTAAATTCCTCAGAATATATTTTGTGCAAATAAGGAAAAAGCTAGTGCAGTTAATAAATTAAGGAATTTTAATAATGATAAGATAATATTAGCTAATCTATAGCTCATATTTCATCAAAAGTCTCAATAATATTCTTTATCCTAATTTTATTTCCATGATCCATTTCAGAATATGCATTGGACTTAGTAGTCATGACAGGACTCACTAAGCCAATTAATTTGGAATAGTTTTGTAACCTTTTTAGTCTTTCATTAAATAGTTTGAAAATGTAAACGGTCTATTTAATTTGTAGATGTTCCTTAGGTAGACTTCCTCACAATTAGACTCAGGTCGTTTATTCTTGGCAAGAATACAATGGAAGTAATGCTGTGTTTTTTTTCAGTTCACCATTCCAGAATGTTGATTTATCCCATTATTAGTGACATTAACATTGATCATTTGATTATGGTATGTCCGCCATTTTTTATTATAAAGTTACTCTGATTTTTTTAAATAAAAGCTTTTATAAGGAGATTCTCTGTGTCTATCCAAAATCACTTTCCTTATCAAATGTTTGCATTTATTAATAATTCTTATCTGAATCATTAGGTTTCTAAAAATTACAAAGTAGTCATACATACAAAGAGAAAGGAAGAGGGAGAGAGAGAGATTGAAACATCAATGATGTGAGAGGATTCCTACGGAGGATTGAGCCCAAAACCTGGGCATGTGCCCTTGACTGGAATCAAACTTGGGACCCTTCAGCCTGCATGCTGATGGTCTATCCACTGAACTAAACTGGCTAGGGTGAAAGTGGTAACTTTGTTTTGAATGTTTTCATTGATTTTAGAGAGAGAGAAAGATAGATGAGAGAGAAACATGGACATCCATTGGCTGCCTCCTGCACACCCCCTGCTGGGGGTCAAGCTGGCAACTCAAGCATGTGCTCTGCCTGGGAACTGAACTAATGTCCTCTTAGATCATGGCACGATGTTTAATCCACTGGGCCATACTGGCCAGGCCAAAGCGGTAGTTTTCTAACAAAATAGTCTCTACATTTATTAGTACTAGAAGGCATTGCACTATAAAAAGAGCTTTTTTTTAACTAGATTTATTTATTGTTTATTTATGTGGTCTTTATCAGTAAAGGCTCGTGGATTCCTACTTAACAGATATCAATACTTGACAAAAGTATGTTATGCCTTCTTAGGGTAACTTACATAATTGGAATTTGAGATTCTTGAAATAAGGGCCTAAAATTCAAGCATATTGCTTCCCCCAAAAACAAGATTTGAAAGTCCTACCATTAGTGTATTACAATGCTTACTTCTCTACTAACTCTCTTGTCCTCTGTTTGAGGTTTGTCAATATCATGAGGGGACTGTGGAAACTGGCATTTTATTTCATAAAATGTGTTTGTTAAAGAGATTGCAAATTTATTTTATACTTATTTTTGATATGCTCACTTATATCTTGTTTTTTTTTTTTACTGTTGGTACTTTTTTTAATCAAGGATACATATTTTGACATAAAATATCTCTCCTGCCAATCATATGTATGCTGTAAATAACTCCCTGTAGCCCTTCTTCTCCAGCACATGAAGTTTCTCTAACTTTCTTTTCCAAAAATTATTAGGAAGATGGCCAGTCTCCAACTCTCTTGTCTAAAACTCAGGCCCCTGGGTCTTATTTATTGTTTGCAATCTGACATCTGGTGCAGAGGCTGTCTCTGTAGGGCCGTCAGCTGGCTGCTAATTTCTGTTTTACTCCTGGACTCTATAACTCCAATTAGCTTTCACTCTGTTCTGTAGCCTGAGGATAAGTCCTGTTTTAAGCCTCATATTCCCTCCAGGTCCAATAGCCTTGGGTTCTGCTTGGAAAGAAATTTTGACAAAGAGAAGATACATTTGGAAGAATACAGATTGTATAGCCAAACTTTGGGTGCTTCTTCTAGATTTGTGGTTCTCCTGTGTAGTTGTGGGAGACCCCAAGACACTTCCATATAATCAGTAAGATCAAAACTATTAAAATGAAGACATAACACTTCTTTTTCACTCTCATGAGTGGAATTTTCTAGCAACTACATGATTTCTGATATTGCAACAGACTGAAGGTAAACATATGAGAATCCAGCCATATTCTATTTAATAACCCACTAACTAGATTTACAAAAATGAAAACAATGATTTTTTTCTCACTAAAACTAGTAAATTTTATTTTTTTAATATATTTTATTGATTTTTTACAGAGAGAAAGGGAGAAAGATAGAAAGTCAGAAACATCGGTGAAAAACATCTATCAGTCACCTCCTGCACATCCCCTACTGGGAATTTGCCCCCAACCAAGGTACATGCTCTTGACCAGAATCAAACCTAGGACCTTTCCGTCTGAGGTTGATGCTCTATCCACTGAGCCAAACTGGTTTCAGCAAAACTAGTTATTTTTAAATGTGGTTATTTTTAACTGAAATATGCTATTAGAATGTAATTGATTTTTACATTTTTATTTAAAAATTTATTTATTTTTAAATTTTAATTTCTGAAATGATCTAATAGATAAAACTCACATGAATGAAACTAGTGCTGTTCTAATCGTAAATAAAAAAGTGGCCTCTTTGCTGAAAAACCATCAGTAAGTACACTGGAAGTAAAAATTCTTTATAATTACTATCACCCTACATTGTAAGGATGGAGTCATGCCCTCAAAACCAGCCTCTACACACCCACTTTTTTTTTTTTACTTGGGAGATGTTATTTACCTTCTTTCATATTTTTCAAACATCGCCCTTAACAGACGTTGTTCTCTTTGTAAGGAAACCGACCCTTAATATCCCGCATGGTTGTCTTCTTCTTTGGAGATACCATTTCTGGATAATTGTCTGTCCAATCTCTTATAGCTCTCACATTGCCTTTTTTTCTCTCTCTCATTTTTAAAAATATTTTATTGATTTTTACAGAGCAGAAGGGAGAGGGATAGAAAGTCAGAAACATCAATGAGAGACATCGATCAGCTGCCTCTTGCACGCCCCCTACTGGGGATGTGCCCGCAGCCAAAGTACATGCCCTTGCTGGAATCGAACCCGGGACCCTTCAGTCCGCAGTCCAATGCTCTATCCACTGAGCCAAACCGATCTCGGCTCACATTGCCTTTTTATGCACCTTGCCCTTTCCCGCATAGACCTTGCCAATTTAGTAAGTATACCAGGGAGCAAAACAACTTAAATAAAATAAGTTTTTGGGCATAGCCAGCTAATCCTCCACCTTCAGCAATCCACTCTACTGCTCACTTCTCTCTCTGGTTTTCCATTATCCTCCCAGACTCTCAGGAGCACTCATTTTCTTGTCAGTTCTATTCTATGATAGAATCAAAATTGCACATTTAAAATTTTTTTTCTATAATGTTAGTCATTTTTAATGGGGAAGTTCTAAAATTCTTCCAGGTTTGATGATTTATGTAGCCTTTCCAAGGACATTTAAATCTTTTTACACTAAATTATAAGCATTGAAAGGAGAAAAAAATTTTCTTATACACATACACACACACGTACACATATACACACACACACACACACACGTACACGCACAGTGACATCACAGCCAGCCACAAATACACTGAAATACAATGAGTTATCTGATCAAATATACTGTGATGATTTGTGATTATTTATATATGAAAATCCAAATATTGATATTGTCTGAGCTGTACTTAGCCCTATTTCCATTCCCATTATCATAAAGCATTTGCTAAATGACAACTGAATTCAATAAAATGTGGTACAGGATGAGCCTGGGATGTTACAACAAGAAAAGATTTGCCAGGTGTGATACTATTCTTGCTGGATCTTGTAGATTTCCGGGGTGGTGGAGGGTTTAAATAGAACTCAAAAGGAAGAGTTGGCTTAGAAGATTAAAGGGAGGGAAGAAATCCACTCAAGAAAGAATATATATATTAAAGGCCTGATTAAAGACGCAGAGATGTCCCTTGCTTGTTTACAGATTGCTGAACTACTCAGGATGCTAGGAATTTATTAGGGTTTCAATCAAAAGAAAACAAAGGTAGAAAAAGTAGATCAACTGTCACCAGAGAGGGTCACAGATCCACGTTGAAAAAGAGGATCTACTTTTTACCCTTTTCCTTTCGGGTTCTTCTCAATTTTCCATTCAAGAAAGTACACATATCCAGGAATGTCAGTGCATCCATGCTGGTCATGGAGAAAAGAGACTTGTCAAACAAATTCCCATTAAGGTGTATTTACTTTGAAGGTTAATTTTTCTAGAGAATACTTAATTTTGAAACACAAATGTGATAAAGAAAACCAGGGCCTTACAGATTCATGACTGTTAGCAATGGCTGCAGTAATAGAGGAAATATATAGCCCACAAATACACTGAAATACGAGTTAACGAGTTCTCTCCAATGACACTATCTAAGTCAGTGGTTGGCAAACTATGGACCATTTGCCACATGCGGCTCTTTGGTCCCTTGAGTGTGGCTCTTCCACAAAATACCACACACAGGCGCGTATGTATAGTGCGGCTGAAACTTCGCGGCCCATGCACAGAAGTCAGTTTTCAGCTCTCAAAAGAAAATTCAATTGTTATATTGTTACTATTTGGCTATGGTGATTAATGAGTTTGCCGAACACTGATATAGGTACTTACCTATTCTTCATCTTTCACTTTGTAAAATACAAAACTCTAGTCAAATCTCATCCAAGGCCACAGTGAAATGAGCCTAATTCACACAACTCTTTCAATACTTTTGTCCAAAATGCTTCCCCTACTTGGAAGATCTATATGTGTAACCTGGTCATAGGAAAAAGTGTAATTTTTTGTGCTTACCAGAAATGAAACCAAGTTCTCTTCCTATTTGTCTATTTCTAACCAATTATATTCTCAATGATATTGTTTGTTCATCTGGAAATGAGAATAATAAGCACTGCTGTGAAAATTAAAGATAACAAGAGTACACATGTGGGAACTCTATAAATTAGTTGATTTAATAGATATTATCCTATCTAATAAAAGAGTAATATGCAAATTGACCATGCCTCCAATCAAGCCATGCCCACAGCTTTGCCCACCAGCCAATCAGGAGCAAATTATGCAAATAAACCCCAACCAAGCTGGCTGCTGCCACTGAGAGCAGGAGGGAGGCTTGGGTTTCCCCAGCAACAGAGGAAGCCAAGCTTTCCACCTGCTGTTGCGGGCCTAGGCCTCCACTCAATGCTACAAACTTTTAATTATAGAAAATAAATAATCCCAACAGATGTGGCGGCAGCCACGGAGCTAGAAAGAGAAGAGGCTAAGGTTGCCTCGGCAATGAAGGAAGCCAAACCTCTGCAGCCCTAGCCTAGGCCTCCACTCTAGGCTACAAAGTTTCAAACAGAAATGGCTGTTGCCACGAAGCAAGCAGAAGGCTTGGTTCTGCTCCAGGCTACAAAGTTTAATTATAGAACATAAATTAATCCCAGATCCCAGGGCCTCCACTTGGGTCACTGGGGGGCGTGGCTGGCCTGCAAACCACCATAGGTCCCTCGCCCAGGCCACCCCACACCCCAAGGGAACCCCCACCCTGATCCAGGACACATTTCAGGGCAAACCATCTTGTCCCTACTCAGGCACCAGGCCTCTATCCTATCTAATAAGAGTAATATATAGATTGACCATCATTCCAACAAGCAAGCGGACTGCCCCCATGTGGTCAAAGATCCTGCCCCCATGTGGACTCAAGATGGCCACCACAAGATGACCAGCAGGGGAGGGCAGTGGGAGGTTCCAGGCCTGCAAGGGAGGGCAGTTGTGGGTGATCAGGCCAGCAGGAAAGGGCAGTTAGTTGTGACCAGGCCAGCAGAGGAGGGAAGTTGGGGGCAAACAGGCTGGCAGGGGAGCAGTTAGACATCAATTAGGTTGGCAGGAGAGTGGTTAGGGGGTGATCAGACTAGCAGGCAGAAGCAAGTAGGGGTAATCAGGGATGCAGGCAGGCATGCAGTTTGGAGCCAGCAGTCCTGGATTGTGAGAAGGATGTCCGACTGCCCATTTAGGCCCAGTTCTACTGGGTTCGGGCCTAAACAGGCAGTCAGACATTCCTCAAGGGGTCCCAGATTGGAGAGGGTGTAGGCTGGGCTGAGGGACAGCCTCCCTTCTGCCTCCCTGTGCATGAATTTTGTTCACCAGGCCTCTAGTAGTTGTATAATAGATGATTCAATTACATGAATATATTGATTGATAAATAGAACTCTTTATAGAAAACATCTGATTCTTCCTCTTCATATAACATACTAGGTATATTATTCATAGTATATACACAGCTCCTGCTTCCTTTTTTTATGTGCATATCCAAGCTATCTCCCCAGTTACAACACTGTCTAATCAGAAGAAACAGTGGCATAAACAAGTGGGGAGGCTATATTTGTATTACCAGCTACTATCAGTCCAATATTTGTTTATATTCACTATCTATCTTAATTAATACTTCCTCATTATTGTTTTTATTGATGTCATCCATTGTTCATAAAGTCTCCTCACTGGATTCCCATAGCACATGTTTATATATTTATTTTATTTTGAGAATGGAACACTTTATAATTAACTTATTTCTCATATTACAATTCCCATATAACATCCCTCAAATAGCTTGTACTCATTTCGAGATCAAGGAGCATGTCCCACTTCTTTTGTAACTCATAATTATATGGGCAATCTATAATAATATGCTAATTATACCAGATGTCCTTCCAGAAGTCCTTCCAGATGACCTCTGGATGAAGCCTGGGCTGTGAGGGATGCCCAGTTCCCAGGTGCCTGTTGGCTGCAGGTGGGAAGCCCATGTCCCAGGCGCCAAAGGGAACCTGGTACCAGCAGCCAGGGGAAGGAAGGACTACTCTTGCACGAATTCCATGCATCGGGCCTCTAGTACCTACATATTAAAGACATTGCAAAATATTTGTTGAATTTTCTTTAAATGAGTCTGCTAGGAGCAAGGAAAGACACACATATTGCTCTCCAATCACGGCTGAGCCTTCTTTGCATACCTAGCCAGTGACCCCCCCAATGAATGCAGATGTGCCTGCCATTATTTGGTGATTGTGCCACTGTGGCAGAATAAAAAAGACTTTCTTATTTACATGTTCAATACAATCAGCTCTGCTATTCTGAAAAGGAATACCATTTCTGAGTGTGGTTGCTTTTGAAGAGGAAAGTTTCTCTAAGAAGAAGCTGGAAAGAGTTTGCCCCTGCTCTGACTGCATTTTTCAATCATTACTGTTTGTCCCTCCAGTGCGTCTGCCCATTTCCGAAGCCAGGCTCATGATTCTGATGCACCATCATGGCTAAATACAGTATATCATTTCAGCAGGCTCTTCGCATTGTGTTATTGTTAATGATGCTTTTTATTTACCAGAACCAAAGGCGATATGATATTACTCTCATTCAGTGAGCCTGGCAGGAGACTTTTTAAAAGTGTAATGCATTCACTCTAATGTCTCTGATCAGGTGGATCTGGCCTGGAAAAACTCCAAGTTGGATAATTACATTTTCACTACCTAAAATTTCCACCACCCCTTTGAGAGCTTGTAGCATTCTTCTCCTTTCATGCTTCAAACACGTGTGGTGTTTGCTGAACACTATTTTAAAAGGAAAAGGAAATCAGCTAGTTTTAACCTCCAGGAGGGGAGAAGAGGACCACCTAAAATGGAAAGGTCAGAATAAATGTTCCTAAAATTGTGATGTCATTGAAGTATGTCTTTATTTTCCCTCAATCCTTCAAAACCCGTGTCATTGTAAACCCCTTTTCCATGAACCACCTTCTCTCACCTTCAGATAAACGGTGTTCTCATGTTATTATAATTTTCCCAAAAATAAGAGAAAGAGTCTAGGAAAATCATTCTTTTTTTAATACTATATTTTTTATTGATTTGAGAGTAAGAGAGAGGGAGGGAGAGATAGAAGCATCAATGAGAGAGAATCATTGATCAGCTACTTCCTGTACACTCCACACTGGGGAACTGAGTCTCCAACCGGGGCATGTGCCCTGACTGGGAATGAAACCACGTGTGACATCCTGGTTCAAGGTCAATGCTTAATCTCTGAGCCATGCTGGTCAGGGTAGGAAAAGTATTCTTACTAAAACATACGTATTATGTTTGATAAGTTCTCCAGAGATGTATGAATTTTAAAAAATATTATTGCTGCAAGCAGCAACACATTATACAAAGGATGCATTTACAAAGGCAGGATTTTAGAGCCTGTATCCTAGGAGGAGAGAGATGCTCTCCAGTGGTTAGAACAGCACACACACCTTCAATTCCCTCTGGTGTCCACACACAAAGACAGCAGTTTTTAAGGTAAAAAGAAATACTAGATTCAACATTGTATTGTGTCTAATAGGTTACATTAGCATACAAGACTCTTGCACATAATGTGACAGGGTCGAGGAGAATGTTTGCAATGTTATTAATGTAAGAGATGCTAGGATCAATTTTTTTAAAAATTAAAAGCTCCTTAAGTTAAGTGATGAAGGTGAACGACTAAGATGAATATAATAATATCTGGGTATAAAAGGTGTGACCTTGAGTTCCATCAAATAACAAATTTTCAGTCCTGACAGGTAGAATCAGAAAGGTGGCTGTGGCAGGGTATTGATCCTTGTATCATAATTAGATAAAGGAATGAGTTTTACAGAGTAAGTAGCGCTTCCTTGAGGATGTAATGCTCATTTCAGTGGTATTTCACATAGGTTTTTCAGTGGACATTATGTGATCTATTCCTATTCCTTTCATATGACTTCCTCCTATCCTTGTGGAGACCTGGGTGCTAAGAGGCTTCTTAAGATCATTTCAGCCCATGCAAACGCCTGGTTCAAAATTCTACCTCAGTGTTACATGGGCTTAATATATAGGAAATTGCACTGCTGACAATGAGAGCTGACATGTCTGTAATGGAGGAGCCTGTTGTATATTTACAGAATATTAATTCAGTCTATGAAATTAAACCAGTCAAAGTCAACTAATGTAGATTTTATTTTCTACATTTTTCCTTTTCTCTTCCTATATGCCTTGATTTTGTGGATTTTATACAGGCCTACTAGGGGAATTTCTTATATATCATACAAGATAAACTTTGCTTTTCTGATATTACAGACAGCATATGCCAGTTTCATCTAGAAGTGATTTGAGGCAATGCTGGGCAGAAAGACGGGTTTTCTCTGCCATACTGGACTCTGGGAATGGCCAAGGTGACTCTTAAGGGAGTTGGCCACACACCAGCTCACATCTGAAAGAGGTGGTAGTAGACAGAATCAACTTTGTTTTGGAAGGTCTAGAACAGGAACACATTTTTGAAAAAGATGATAATGTAAATTTTAGAGTATTGCATTTTACACACATGGAAACATTCCAACTGAGCATACACAAGTGAGAATGATGTTATTTAACACTAAGAGAAAAATGATATTAGGAGACTCATTTTCTTTTGATTTCCTTTTAAATGCAATCAATGGACCCATATTTAACTTTTGACTTGTATGCAAAGTCCCCAATTCTTTTGCTTATCTGGTTCAACAGTCCTTCCTCATGAGGTTTGTTGTTCGCTTGTTCTGTTTTGGCAGTAAATTTGGCTATTCTCAGTCTGGTATCTTGTGCTTTTAATACAGATTTGAGTTAATGAAACCTTAGAATGCTATCAGTCCACAAATTCTGGTGTTTTCCCATTGGTTTTAGTGCTACAAACATATTCCCTTCATGATACATCTGAAATCTTTGTTGTGTATTCATGTTCCATGACTCCCTTTGAGGACTAAAGCCTTCCTGAATTTGTTTCTACTCCAATTTCCCTATTTGATTAAATATACTTGTTTTAAAAAGCACAATTCACCAGCTTCCATAATTTTAGTAAATGCTTTCTCTTTCAGAAATCTCATTCACACTTACAGAGTCAGTCCTACTAGACTGATTCTTACTACCACTCCGTCTAGTCATACTAGTCAACTATCTAGAAGAACAAGGACTGACAAACTTTTTGTATCAAAGAGCAGAGAGGAAATGTTTTATGCTTTGTGGGACATACATTGTCTTTTTTTGTGTATCCTTAGCATATTTGTATATTCTTTTTTTCTATTTTTTCGGAATGTTTGTATTACAACCCTTTCAGAGTGCAAACGAAAACCTTAGTTTGGATTATTAAAAAAAAAACTCAGTGATCCCTATACTAGAGACTAAAGGAAGGAACAAGACTAGATTCCCATTCTGTTAAGAAGACTGAGCATAGATGAAACATTGCTACTAAAAATTAAGGCGATCAAATTGGTGATCTTGGAATAAGTAATTTACTAAAACATTGCTTTAAAGAGGAAATGCAATCACTTTCTAAGTAATTTTTTATAAGTGTGACTTTTTTATTTATCTGACTACAAGTGGAGTCAATATATCCCTAGCCTTGAAAACATTTAAGTTGCTAGATGTGTCTGTTATTTTCCTTCAAATCAAGTAGAATGTGTTTATAATTTATCCTCAGAGAATAAAGCCATGTTGAGTTGATTTAAAATGGGACTGGACTTCATGAGCAAGCAGTGTTTGAGGAAGGCTGTGCACTTAACAAGCTGTGTGACGAGATGACCTGAGTAAGGCTGTGCACTTAACAAGCCGTGCAATAAGATGACCTTTCAAAATGCTTTTCACACTTTTGGCATCCCACTCTTCTCAAGTTACTATTTTGGATCCTAAAGGATTTTTTTTATCTCTGCAAGTTCACATTTAATGAAAAATATTAACACCATAACCCATGTTATCTGTCACTTGGCTTAGTCATATGGACAGACAGATCTTCTGAGCATGTCTTTGCATGAGAAGAAACAATAAAGGAAACTGAAAGCAAAGAAGGGTATAGGAATATCATAAGAGAGAGGAGCAAAAAGGCCAACAAAAAACCCTCTTACTATATTTGGTTTGATTGGACCTACTTCAAGAATCTCCATTTTTAGTAATAGGATTATTGGCTAAGTATCAGAGATCCATACTGATATCCAAAAAGGTCAAGTCAAGGAAGGACCATGAAGTTCAAGATACTGTTTTTGCCTTCACAGCTGTTGAATTAGCTTGGCCTATAGTCAAACTACTTCCTGAGAAATTTCTGATGTCGTCTATCAAATTCAGAAAAAGAGAATGATCCGTTAATAACAATTTTTTTTCTTAGTTGATTAGATTAAACAAGCAGAGGAGCCAATTTTCTCCTCTGGTGGAACATTCCCAGAGAGGAAAATTCTGAATTAACGTTACTGAATCTAAAAGGGCATGATAAAATAATTCAGATCATCTGTGACTCAAAAGAGATTCTGATTCTTGCAATATGGGATAGGTAATTTGAAGAGTTCATTTGAGATTTCTGATACTATACATACAGTGTTTCAGATATTTGAGTTGTTATCATTGAAGAAATTCAGCTGGTGCTTCAAGCTGTCTTTTAGTGTTTGGTATTCCTTTGGTGCCTAGCACAGGGCTTGTCTATTGCAGCAATTCAATAAAAATATATTGAGCAATTAATTAAATTTTATTCCCAAGCTACCCTTGAACCTCTTAAATCTCTTCTATCTCAAATTTGTCATTATGGGCACATGGGAAAGGGAAAGGACAATGTAACCCTCTGTGGCCTGCCTTAGTCACTCATTGTCCTTACATCAAGTTGTGGAGATTTATTTCTTTTAATCAGCCCTGATCAAACAATCCCTCTAACCAGTTAACCTTTGGGTTGTTTCCCCTTTATTTCTGAAAATTTGTCTTCAGCTGTCTTCTTTCAAAGGGTTCAGGAAAAGCCAAAGCAATACAATAAGATAGTCTAGTAAACATAACCAAAAGGAGGAAACTTAATTAGTAGAAATATGAAGGATAATATCTATCTTCCCTCTCCTGCACTCTTAACACACACACATCTCTCTCTCTCTTTCTCTCTCTCTCTCTCTCTCTCTCTCTCTCTCTCTCTCTCTCTCTCTCTCTCTCTCTCTCTCTCTCTCTCTCTCTCTCTCTCTTCCTCATAGTAGTTTATTCTATAATTCTCACCAATAGAAAAATATGCATGCACTTGGAGTGCTCATATCCCAGGCCTTAATCAGATGATTAGTGGGGAAAAAAACCCTTGGCAAACAGGTAGAAACTGAAGGCAGAGTTACTGGAGAAATTTTGCCCAAGATAGAAAATAAGGACATGGAGTAGGAATATGGCAATATGGTAGATCATTCCTTATGTTGGTATGTATGCCTTTGTTAAATGTATCTTATTTTTAAAAAAATAATAAGCTTTTAAATTTTTTTCTTGTGTCCATTTAGCACAAATGGCATTACATTTTAGATGTTAATGTGTATATATTTTTTTAATTAAGAAAAAAAGGCAGACTGAAGTCACCAGAAGCAAAGTTGCTGAATTCACAACTTTTTTGAGGATACAGTACAATATATTTTTTAAAGTTCCAATAAAATGACATATCTTTGAGTTTGTATATTAGGTCACTTTGTGTCATAATGTATATGTCTAAATTTACCTAATTTTCCAGACATTCAAATTCCTATGTTGATAATGTGACCAGTCAGAGACATTGTAGGCTCATTCCTCTTTGTTTTAAAGTTACATGTTTTCATTGAGAATTCTAAACCTTTAGGGAATACAAGAGTGACATGCAAACCAAGGAGCATTCTCTGTCTCAACAACAGCAAAACTCCAAGAATATGCTCATCAAATAATTGTCAGGCTTGAAAACATTCAAAAGTCATCGTCTCCTGTGATGTGCAGAATAATTAGGTGCAACATCAGCATGACATCAGTGGTAGATAATTTTCATCCATAAAATGTCATTCTCTCACATTAACTTGAGGGTTGTTGGAAGTCTTTGTCTCCATTTCACCAGACAGAGTACAAAACATTGTGACGTGCTTAATATTTCTTCCGCCAAGATGTCCACTCCGATTCCTCACCCTTTACAGAGTTGTTGATTTCATCCTGCATTTAGCTGCCAAAAAAAAAAAGCGATTGCATGTGCAGCACCAGTAACAAAGTGAAAATGAATTATGCATCAGAAGAAACTGGATTTGAGTCAAAAAACTTAGACTTCAGCATCTTCAAATTACAATATGATTTAAGAAGGAATACATTTAAGGAGATAGCAATGGACTGAGGTGAAGGGGTCAGCATTGGCCCGGTTTAATATAATTTAGTTTTCAATTATTTATTTTTTAAAGAGCTACTAAGCACACTGAATCTCTTTAATGGCAATGTCAAAAGTATGGAGACTGGAGAAAAGCCATGAATAATAGTGACAGATTGTTATGCATGGTAATGTTAGCGAGCCTGCTTCAAACCAAAGCCTTCACAGAGCAGGGAGAGCAAACAGGAGCACCTGCTCCAAAGCCAGGGACATGGCTCCCTTCCCCATGTGAACTCTGTCTCCTCAGAGACCTGACTGGCTTTGTCAAACAGGCCATTAAGGCAATCTGTCCATGAGAATTCTGTACTCCTCTTGACAACTGGAACACATAATTGTTTATTTAAATCGCCACCTTTAATTTTATTGACAGTAAAATTGATTCCGTTAGAATATCCTCACGCATTCTTCCTGCCATGACTAGGACTGTGAAAAGTGCCCGGAGGTCACTAGGCAACAATTTGCATCTCCTTCAAGAAATCAGTCATCAGGTGAATGGATTTGAACTCATTTGAAATATATAGGCCAAAATATGTTAGAGACGTATATGTGTTCAAAAGTCTGATGTAAATTAAAAGTGTTTACTAATACAGAGGAGGAAGGAAAAGATCAGGGTAAAGGGAAGAGCCTAGATGAGAATCAGGGACCCACACGTTGAGCCATCCACTTGTTAATGGTCCTGCTTCCTTACACCCACTATTCACTCTTGCTCACTTACAGCCAATGCATTGACTGAGAAGACAGCCTTTCCATGTGGTGCTTATCACTGACAGGAGTAACTCAAGTCTCTCATCGAAGTGGAACAAACATTTGATTCTGTGTGTCAAATGATCATTCTGCCCCACTTACGCAGACTTTGGACACTTCTTAGGGCAATACCATTTCCTGTCCTACCTCCCCTGTCTTAGAAACATTTGTCCCACCAGCGCCGTCTTTCCCTGCTTACTGCTAAGCAACAGAGCCCAAGTCATATATAAAAAAAAGTCAGTGTCGGGAAAAAAGAAAACAGAATTAGGAACCAGGAGGGCAGATTTCTAGTCTAGGCTCCTATGTGTTTATTTATACAACTTTGTGACATTGTTTCCTAACTTTGAAGTGAACAGATTGGTAAAATCAATGGTTTGAAAGCATATATATATATATATATATATATATATATATATATGTATGTATATGCATATAAATATATATATGTACATATATTTATACACACACACACACACACACACACACACGCACATATTGCTTATCTTTTTAGTAATGGAATATTTTTTTCATTTTAAAGCAATTTTCTTTCACCTACTCCATGAGTACTGAGCAGACAGAAGCAGAGCCCTGCCAGTTGGTCAGGGATAGGAGCCCTGATATCCAGGTGACTTTCCGCTCCCAGCTGAACTCCCTGAGAGCTTTGAAGAATCCAGTCCTAGAATACATATGATAGCACATTTTCTGATGTGTTTCAAGTTTTAAATGTCTAGGATTTACTCATTCTATGAAACTTTGTACTCTGCACTGGTACTATTTTTAAATGCAACCTACTATCACCTGTACTTTAAAAAAATCATACACAAAAATAAACTCAAAATAGATAAAATACTTAAATTTAAGATGGGAAACCATAAAAATCTTTGAAGATTAGACAGCAAAATTTCAGACATATGCCATATCAATACCTTTACTGCTATAGCTCCTAGGGCAATGGAAACTAAAGAAAAACAAATGGGACTGCATCAAAATAAAAAGCTTCTGCACAGCAAAAGAAACAATCAACAAAACAACAAGAAAGCCCACTGCATGGGAGAAGATATTTGTCAATGTTATCTCTAATAAGGGTTTAATCTCCAAAATTTACAGGGAACTCTTACAACTTAGCAAAAGGAAGATAAACAATCCAATCAAAAAATGGACAAAAGACCAAAATAGAAACTTTTTGAAAGAGAAAATACAGAAGACTGAAAGATATATTAAAACATGCTCAAAGTCACTAATCAGCTGAGAGATGCAAGTCAAAATGGCTATGAGGTACCATCTCACACCTGTCAGAATGGCTATCATCAACAAATCAACAAATGACAAGTGCTGGTGAGGATGTAAAGAAAATGGAACCCTTGTGCACTGCTGGTGGGAATGCAGACTGGTGCAGCCACTGTGGAAAACAGTATGGAGTTTCCTCAAAAAGTTAAAATGGAACTCTAATTTGACCCAGTGATCCCACTTCTAGGAATATATCCCAGGAAATCAGAGACACCAATCAGAAAGGGTATATGCACTATTTTGTTCATAGCAGCACTACTTACAACAGCTAAGATTTGGAAACAGCCCAAGTGCCCATCAACAGATGAGTGATTAAAAACCTGTGGTACATCTACACAATAGAAGATTATGCTATTATAAATAAGAAGGAATGCTTACCATTTACAATAGCATGGATGGACCTGGAGAGCATTATGCTAACCAAAATAAGCCAGTTGGAGAAAGATAAATATCACATGATCTCAATCATTTGTGAAATGTAATGAACGACATAAACTGATGAACAAAATAGATCCAGAGACATAGAAGCATTGAACACACCATCAAACCTCAGAGGTAAGGCAGAGGAGGAAGGGTAAGAGAGTAACCAAAGGACTTATATGCTTGGATATCAGCATAAACTATAGACACAAACAGTGGGAGTATGAGGGTATGTGCTGGGTGGTGGGAATAGCCAGGGAGATTTCAGTGGGGGGAAAGCAGACATATGTAATACTTTAAACAATGAAGATTTTTTTTAAATCATGTAGATAAAAAAGCTAAAACTAGAGCATTGGTTAAGTAGATAGTTGCTGAGAAAATGAATTTAATTGTTTTTCATTGTACATCAAAGTGGTTCTAAGTGATTGCCTAGCCTGTTGAGGTTGGACCAGGTTGCAGCTCTACAGAAAGGTTGGCATAAGAAGATATGCACATCGGGCATGCCCATTCATCACAACACTGATAGATCCAGGGAAGAGGGTCTGTCCCCACTGCCAAGAGCAATTGCCAGGTCACTAATAGTTTTTATTTCCATTTCATTTTGTACACATGAGCCCAAGAAAGGCAATGCTTCCCTGAGTATGCAGTCCAAGCATCTCTGTCCTTTGGGGATGAGTGTAGGGCATGTGGTGCTGAGAACACACCACTGCTTAATTACATTAACAGCAAACCGCCAATGGTGTAGTATCAGGAAGGAGCCAGAGTTTCCTCAAGCTCGGATAACTGTAATTTGGAAAACACATGGTATAAACAAAGTGACGAAAAACTAAGTAAAAACTTGGATAGAGATCAATATTGCTTGATGTCTTTATAAAAATAAACTATCTTTCCGATGAAAAGTCCAGGGTTGTTACCTGCTCTATATACACTTAGCCACCTTCTAGGGATGTCTTTCATCTCTTTCTAATGAGAAAATAGAACTTTAAAAGCAAAATTATACTCAATCTATTCAAGTTAAGAAAACTAAAATATCTACAATTAAGAGAGAATTATAAAGAAGACTACTGTATTTTATTTTGGAAAGTAGTGTTAAAACAGAAGTTAAAACTGAGTTGCTTTATCTCCAGGAAAAATGAGAATCTTTTTATTTCAAGATTTAGCTTTCTCCAAAATGCTCTATGGAGACTGATGTTTAATATTTTGTTTTCAACATCCTGTAGTCCTTTCTCTCCAGTCAATAAGAGCTAAGTAGTACAACCCGTTTTTGCTGAGGGGGAAAAAGAAAGAAAGAGAATATAAGCAGAAAAAAAAACCTATTTGTCGCAAGCCAAATGCCATTCAGATTCTGAATCCTCTTTGCTGCAGATATCTGATCTTAGAAAAGAGTAGAAGATTTATGCTCAGCTAACATCCAAACAATGATCTAACTGCTAAAGAGTTAGCTAGTTATGGTAAAATATCTTGCCCCTCCCTCTTTAGAGAATAAGTTAGAAAGAAAAGTTAACTATATCTTAGTGAAAGAAAAAATAATTATTGTGACTGAGTAAAAAGAAATATGTTTGTGGGTATGTGTGTGTGAGAGCAAGTGACTGAGTACCTTCATCTTAATGAACTGATTAATCCTTAGATCCAATATAACCTGTCAAAGGCAGCTTCAGCACTTTGGGATTTTCACTGGTTTGGAGGGATTTGGCTAATTATCCATTACTCATATGAATGCCACACTTCTTTTGGATTAAATAGAGTGACCCATTCTACATAATCATGACAGCCATCTGATTGATGCTGATAAGGGGGAAGAAATGCAAATAATCACACTGAATTATTATCTTGTGATACCAGTCAGAAGAAAATGTAGAATAGCATATCATATGACCAATCTGATTTCTCTGGTATATATATATATAAAGGGAGAGAGAGGAAAAGGTTATGAAAGAAAAGAAATCCACGTTGTTTTGCTTTACTTCATTTTTTATATAAACCTTGTCCATAAAGTTTTGTCATGTTTTGTAGAATGTGTGAGACCCCTCTGCCCTTCCCAAGGCACACTGACATTCAGCCAGACAGCTAATAGCGTTTGAATGGAAGCAGATTTTGCTACTACCAAATACTATGTCTTATTGGCATAAACATTTTTATTGACTTCAGAGAAGGAAGAGGGAGAGAGAGAAATGGAAACATCAATAATGAGAGAGAATCTTTGATCCTTGGCTCCTGCATGCCCCATAATGGGGACTGAGCCTACAACCCAGGCATGTTCCCAGACTGGGAATCGAGCCATGACCTCCTGGCTCATAGGTCGATGTTCAACCACTGAACTGCACTGGCCAGGCTAGGCTGATTGTTTTTGACAAACTGAAGACTCTGGAAGTTTTTTTTTTTCTTTTTACCTCTTCCTTTTTTGCCTAAAATAATTTAGACCAGAAGTCCTACAGCAGAAGAGAGCTATTGTGGGAAGTAAATAAGAAGAAAACAAGCAAGGTGTGGTGGGCACAGGACCTGGAGATCAAAGCTCATTCTGTGTCCCAACAGTCTCTACATGACTGACAAATGTTCAAATATTCACTCTCCTCACCTCCCTGGTAATTATCTTCCTTCCTTGTGAAGCCCCAGACCCCTTTTTTCTTAGCTCAGGAAGACATATAAGCCTCAATTTCCTGCCTGTCATTGACCCTCTTATGTCTATGTGATGCTCCTGTATGTATATAATGAAATGGTTTTGTTCTGTTCAACTGTCTCATGTTATTTTAATTGTTAGGATGGCCAGAATAACCTATAAGGGTAGAGGGAAACTTTTTGCTCCCCAACACAGTTAAGCAGTATCAAGAATCTGTTTGTTAGAGAAAACTTTGTAGTTTCAGAGAATCAATGACAGAATAAAAGTTTCTGGGTAGTGTGATAAAGTTCCTAAACAAGACCATATGATTTAAGCAGTTGTGTCATCACTTTCCAAACAGGCAGCCTGAAGCATGAATGTGGCCTCTAAATTTGGCAGACTGCTTCAAAAGTGACCAAAACGTTTGCTTGATTTTTATGATTTCGCCTGTCCTTTTCTTGTGGTGACAATGTAAATGAAGGAAGTTAGATCACTGAAGAACATAAATGCCTATCTAGTAGAATCCTTTTCAAGTATAGGTTTTTAAATTGGTATTAAAGAAAGTAGAGAATTTCCAAACAAAGACCAATGTCATTTCTTCTGTTTAAGAAAATAGGAAAAGGAATGATAATACAATATACGGGAAGGTGTCCTTTCTAAAGTCACATGAGCATTGGCTAAAACATGCAGCCCTTGCCCTGTCCAGGGTTTGTTGTTGTTTTTCTTCTGTCTTATAGAAAGTCTCTATAAAGATGTTTATTCATATTGTCACATTCTGCCAGGTATGTATCTTCATTCCACATGCAAATTCTCACCTCTTCAGTTTAGGTATAAATTTTTATTTTCCAAGGGCTCATTTTTTATAAGCATATGGAAAGGACTTACCTATTTGTATGGTATATTTCATATGCAAATCTAGCCAGGCAATGGCAGAGTGGGCACTGAATAGATACAGGTGATTCTAATCATGAGGACATTTAACATTACTGAGGAAGACAATGACCCTGTTTGTGCCCTAAGGAAATCCAGGAGTAGAGTCTGCCACTACGAACTGATACTATTGATCCTGTGGGATTGGCCATACATGCCAAAGTGCTGGAATTCAATCAACCTCTGGGTATGGAAAACCACGAGATGGCAACATTGGAGTTTTGATCTTTTTGATTCTTGGAAAACTAATGGGGGTAGGGCTGCCTGTGTGACAATTATGTCTTTTCTCTTTCCCTCTATCTTTCCAGCTTGTGTCATCAGCATATTTTTTTAAGTGCTTTGAATGTAGATGGCTTCTTCCTGCTGAGCTAGTCAAAGTGCTTTACATACATTATCTCTCATTTGTCCTCCTCTAATCTCCATTTTTTTTTTTTTTTGCTAGAAGTCACAGGAATCAAAGGAATGTCCTTTTTCGCTTTTAATTTGAGGGGGAAACCAAGACTAGCACAAGATTAAAAGTACAGAAGAGTGACTTTCGCGAATGACATCCAGCTTTGGAATTCCTTTATAACCCAGCAAAAAAAAAAATGACTTATTTGTTTCTCATCACTACTGTCCACCTAGTAGCCCACTCTCTTTTCTTTCCTAAACCTAAAAAGATTGCACTTGTCATTTTTTTTCCCATGAAGTGAGCCTTATGAAAAGTGAGCAAACGTGATCTTACTTCTTGGCTGAAAGGTCTTCCTTGGTTCTCTATGTCCTCTCTCCTCTATCAGGAAGTGCTATGAGGCAGAGCTATCTCTGCCCTGAGAAAACACACACACACACACACACACACACACACACACACACACACACGCACACGGTATTGGTTTAAAGGACAAATATTGAATCATGGAGATTCAGGGGTTATTTCTTATATTAGTATACACTAACTCTATTTTTCACTAACACATCTTATTTGGGTAATACTTAAACAGAATGAAATGAAAATACTCTATTACTTAAAAATTTATTTGGAATCAGAGAATGTACAAACTGGACAAAAATCACATTCCCATCAGGCAAATAAGCTAATTTCTATAATGTAGAGTACTACAAATCAATGAAGTAAGTATATGTTGCTACAGGCTATTATTCCTAGCACTTTTCTGTATTAAATGTAATAAATTGTACTAATTTTTCTTAATGGAAAAATAATACATGTAAATTAAAAATAACATGGAATACAAAAGAGCAAAATGAGAAAAATAAAAATAACCTATTCTCTTGTAACCAGAGATGTCCACTACTATTATGTGGTAGCTTTGTAGAGTAATTTTTAACCAACTAAACATTGAAGATGGTTGTTATACCTTTTTGGTTCTGTAAGAACTGCAAAGCTAATGATGCTTAACTTTTTAAAAAATTTAACACCTATCCCAAAGATCTCAAAACAATAATAAAAAAGTTGTTGAAATAATCAACCTAAAATCCAAAACCTTAAATTAAAAAAATATTATAGTTTTTCTATGTGAACTGTGAAAAGGTAAAGTGAGGCACACTACAATTTGTGAGTTTATCTGAGCAAAATTCGATCTGAATTGATCGGAATCACAACCCTCATTACCCTCACTCCCTGAAGCATGCTCTTCTCTGGAAGGTGCCCTATGATGAAGGCAATTTGTCCCCCAAAGTTAGCACTCCTATCCCAGGTCAGCACACATCCAGTGACTATTCAATATCAGAATCTTTGCTCCTTGAGTCAAGACACCTCTGAAGATTAGTCTCAGCCTCAGAACTCTCCATGATGTTGATCAAGGGCTCTGTTGAATCTATATCAGAGTTTAACTTTTCTTTTATCTCAGCTCCACTTCCCTTATTTCCTTAAAGGTTTGGTTTCCAAATTATTCCCCAAACAGATCTCCTGTAAACAATTTCATAATAAGAATTTGTTTACTGGTAATTCTCTGTGATAGCATTATTTACATAATCTGCAGTTATACTTTTGGGATAATTCAATTAAAATAGCCTTCATTTCCAAATCTTACCAAGCTCACAGGTCCCTAAATTGTGAGTGTGTGGACTATGTTTCAATTATGTACTTAATTCCTCCTCCCTGGGTGAACATTTAATGATTGATGGGGTAGAATGGCCTATAGAATTCACAACAAACATTGTGCCAATTTTTATCATTAGTTTTTGAGCTGCACAGTTGTCTTCCAAAATTTTGGAACTAGATTTGGGCATCCTCTTTAAGAAAGACAACTAGACAGAATCCAGATGAGGAGAAAGATGATTGATATCATGGAGTGTCGAGCGGTCAATCTTACATACACAGAATATTTCAAGAAACAGATTTAGCACTAAGAATGTAGTCACACTGGACATCCTATATAATAAAAGGCTAATATGCAAACTGACTCAACAGTGGAACAACTGGTCGCTATGATGCACATTGACTATCAGGCGGAAGACACTCAATGCAGGAGCTGCCCCCTGGTGGTCAGTGAGCTCCCACAGGGGGACCACCACTCAGCCAGAAGCCAGGCTCATGGCTGGCGAGCCCAGCAGAGGTGGTGGGAGCCTCTCCTGCCTCTATGGCAGCACTAAGGATGTCTACCCGCCGGCTTAGGCCTGCTCCCCAAGGGGCACAGGCTGAAACTGGGAGTTGGAAATCTCCTGAGGACTCCTGGACAATGAGAAGGCACAGGCCAGGATGAGGGACCCCGCCCCAAGTGCACAAATTTTGTGTACCAGGCCTCTAGTATAAAGATAAAAAGAATAAAATGTTTAAAGATAAAGCTCCTTCTCATTAGCAACAGAACTGTCTTGCAATTAGAAAAATATATTCTGTAAGTTCCTGAGTGCATTAGAGGGATGGTGACCAAAAGCCAGAGATGCTGTGAGAGAGATGCTTGCACAGTGCTGAGTTTCAAAGGGAGACCATCAAGCACCTGTCCTGTTCTGATTTTGTAACATTATAGACTTGGACAAGAAAGGCTCTCCCTTTGAAGTTCACATCTAAACACTCTGGTAATCTACACAAAGAGAGAAATCTGTGCACTGAATATAGAATTCACATTAAATAAATGAATAGATTATCTATATACCAGCTTTGAGAGCTGTAGATACTGATACAGATATTCAATTTATGTTGAGATAGCACGATAGCTAAGCTATAATTATTTTAACTCTTTTAGAGAATTATACTGTATGACTACAGGACAATGTAATTATCATTTTCATCATGGAAATACCAAATATTATATGTTAATACACACAGTGATGCTAACATATATTTTTGAGCATTCTGCAACTGCACACATGTGAAGATTTCTCAAAAAAAATAAATAAATAAGAATGGTATGGTGTGGGAAACATCTCTTTTTTATTTATTGTACTTTTTATTTATTAAGATATTATATATGAGTCCTTATTCCCTGATTGCATCCATCCCCACCCATGCCCTTGCCCCTCTAGTGTCTATGTCCATTGGTAATACTTTATGCATGTATACAAGTCCTTTGGTTGAACTCTGCCCCTTACCTCTACCCTCCCCTATATTCCCTCTGAGGTTTGAGCATTTGATAGAGGCTTCTCTGCCTTTGAAACTGTTTTGTTCATGAGTTTTATGTTGTTCATTATATTCCACAAATGTGTGAGATCATGTGATATTTATCGTTCTCCAACTGGCTTATTTCACTTAGCTTAATGCTCTCCAGGTCATCCATGCTGTTGCAAATGGTAAGAGTTCCTTCTTATTTACAGCAGCATAATATTCCATTGTGTAGATGTACCATCGGTTTTTAATTCACTCATCTGCTGAAGGGCACTTAGGCTGCTTCCAAATCTTATCCATTTTTAATTGTTCTGCTATGAATATAAGAGTACATATATCCTTTCTGATTGGTGTCTCTGATTTCCTGGGATATATTCCTAGAAGTGGGATTACTACGTCAAATGGGAGTTCCATTTCTAACTTTTGAGGAAACTCCATACTGTTTTCCACAGTGGCTGCATCAGTCTTCATTCCCACTAGTAGTGCACCAGGGTTTCTTTTTCTCTTTATCCTGGCCATTGTCATTTGTTGATTTGTTGATGACAGCAATTCTGACAGGTGTGAGATGGTACCTCATAGCCATTTTGATTTGCATCTCTCAGCTGATTAGTGACTTTGAGAATGTTTTAATATTTCTCTCAGCCTTCTGTATGTCCTCTTTCAAAAAGTGTCTATTTAGATCCTTTGCCCATTTTTTTTATCAGATTGCTTATCTTCCTTTTTTTAAGTTGTATAAGTTACCTGTAAATTTTGGAGATTAAACGCTTATCAGAGATAACATTGGCAAATATGTTCTCCCATGTAGTGGGCTTTCTTGTTGTTTTGTTGATGGTTTCTTTTGCTGTGCAGAAGCTTTTTATTTTGATGTAGTTCCATTTGTTTATTTTTGCCTTAGTTTCCATTGCCCTAAGAGCTGTATTGATGAAGAAATTGCTTTGGTGTATATATGTCTGAGATGTTGCTTCCTGTGGATTCCTCTAAGATTTTTATGGATTCCCATCTTAATTTTAAGTCTTTTATCCAGTTTGAGTTCATTTTTGTGTGTGATGAAAGTTGGTGGTCCAGTTTTTTTTTTGCATGTATCTGTCCAATTTCCCAACACCTTTTATTACAGAGACTGTTTTGACTCCATTGTATGCTCTTGCCTCCTTTATCAAATATTAACTGAGCAAAGTGTTTGGGGTTGATTTCTAGCTTCTCTATTGTATTCCATTGGTCTATATGTCTGTTCTTATGCCAGTACCAGGCAGTTCTGAGGACAGTGGGAATAATATCTTTTAATAAAAAATTCCAAATAATTTGCCAAAATGATTGCATCCATGTTCACTTTCACCACAGTATATAAAAATCAGTTGCCATACCCGGCATCAATACTTGGCTCACTTTCATGGATTTTTCTGTCAATGGGCATGAAATACTCCTTCATAAAAATTTTTACATTTTATTGTGCTGATTACTGACAAATTTTCATATGATTATGTAATATTTCTCCTTCCTTTTCTGTGAAATGCAAATTGATCATCCCTAGTCTGTGTTTGTGTGTGCCTGTATGTTTCAAAATCTTTTCCTTTCACCACCCCCAGAATATTTTTCTCATTAAGTAATAAGTTTATTTATATATTTTTATATCATCTTCATTAGTTATATGTGTATGAAATATTGTTTTTCAGTTTTTGGTGTATCTTTTTATTTGGTTAAAAACCTTTTGGGAAAATGGGAATGTTAATTTTAATATATTAATATTTTAATATCTTTTGATATTTATAGATCCTTTCTTTATGGTGGCATGTATTAAGTCTTATTTAGGAAATTATTTTTTATACCAAGATCTTTAAGATACTTTTTATATTATTTTGTCTTTATAATTTAGACATTTACATTTTAATTTTAAACCTACATCAGTGATTCCTATCATAGCATAAAGTAGAGACCCAAATAAATTTGTATGGACAAGTGATTGTCCTTGTAAAATTTACTAAAGAAGTTTTCTTTTCTACTATCCAGCAGTGCACCTGGTCATTAATCAACATCCCTGGAGACCTGGGTTTGTTTCTAACTTTTTAGGGCTCTTTCTCTTTGTTATCTCACCTCTGTTCCCCCCTCCCCACTTAGATTAATCACTATAACTTTTTAGTAAATCTTAATATGTGTATATGTTTTGACAATTCTTGGTATCGCTAATGTAGTTTATTCTTGCACTTTATACTCCCAAACTAATTATTAAAAAAAAAAAAAAACAACACCATGTTGTGTTTGTTGCTGGAATTGCATTTTAGATATAATTCATTTTGGGGAAAGATTACATCTTTTCAATATTGCATATTCTTACTTATAAGCATTATATATGACTTCATTTATTTCAATATTTACTAATGTCTTCCTATAAACATATTGTCCCATAATGACGTGATAATTCTATTTGTAAACATTCATACTTACTAGTATCTTTAATCTGTGATGATTGTACAGTGTATTATTTTATTTTTTTACATATTCCAATATACCTATATTATAGAAGTACAATTGATTGTAGATACTAATTTCTATCCATCAATTTGCTAGATTCTCTTATTAATATTTTTCACAGCCACATGTCTTTAGGAATGGTAATCTGACCATATAAAAGGAAAGCTTAAAAACCTATGAAAAATAGAGCCAAAAAAATACTCATGCTTGAAGATATGGAAAAGTTCCAGTCAACACCATTTCAGTGATAGAAAAAAATTTACAATAAAATCCTCATGAATGGATTTTTACAAATCCAGCTTTTGTGTTTTCACTGGTTTGTATCTACTGCTAAGAAATTGTGTTCTGCCTTGTTCAGATACCATGTTCTTTTCTCTCTGGGATGATGCTTTGGCGTTTATGTTAGATAGAAAAGTAAAATCTAACACATTTCTCCCCACCTCCATCTCTTCTTCAAAAGAAACCGCTCTGTTTGATCCTCTTCCTGAAGTTCGTATTGACAGGACATCAATCATTTTATTTGTATACCACTTTTCACAGCACTAAAAGCACTTCACAGAACTAGTAACATCCCAGTTCCCAACTTAGACTGAAAAATTATTTGTTCAAAAGCCAAGCTTATCAAGCCTGTACTGCTTACTTTTTCTGTGCGCAGACCTGTGTTGGCTGAATGTGAAATAAGCGTAGAATCTGGTGCCCCTTGTCCTTCCACAAGCAGCGGTGCTGTGGAAGTCTCCTGGAATGGCAGACTGTGGGCTCCTGGGGTTCTGAGAGGCCATCTGTACCTGCAGGGAACAGGACAGGTTAGTTTCTCCAATGGCCTTTCATAGGTAGCCCACATCCATGAGATTCAAATCCTTGGGTTGAAAACTGCCATGGAGCCCCCACCATTCTAAGGGCTAGTCTTAGCAACCAAGTGTCAGTGACTAAGGTGATTTGAAATAAAACTGGACAATTTCTTTATTAGTAAAATGTATAGCCAGGCTTTTAAAAATCATTCTTCAACATGGCTCTTCTGCACTGCTCAGGTTTCTTTTCTCACTTTCTCTGCAGGCATTTCATCTTTCTTCTACCCTACCTATGTGATCATTTCTTCCTGCTTATGATTGAGACATTTTCCTTGTCTCTTCAGTAATTACATTACACTAGCATGATTCCTCTCTCTAATCTGAATAATTCAACCATAAATTTATGATTCTTTGCTTTTTCTTTAATAGTATCTTAGAGATAAATTAATATTTGCATATATGTACCTATGCTATAATAAATATGTGTAGAAGTCTCAATATTGGGTCTGAGTAACATGATCATATGAATTTCTATTTGAGTTCTAGAGTTCACATGTGTAATCATGATGTGATGTGTATAGCACCACAGACATACACCCATGTTTAAATTAAATTAGTATGTTATTATTCAGGTATGGTTTTAAAAAATGTCCTTGTTGCCTATGCGCAGGTTCTTTCTATTAAGATATTGTTAAATATTTGAAAGCAGAGGATGTACATCATTATTTCTTAATGTCTCCTAGATACATAATAAAGAAATGTGTATGTTTTATATACCTACTAGGGGCCCAGTGCACGAAATTTGTGCACGGGGGGTGGGTGAACCCTCAGCCCAACCTGCGCCCTCACACATACTGGGAGCTCTCAGGGGATGTCCTACTGACCACTCACCCCCGGCCAGAGGCTTAAGGCCTTGGGTACCCAGCCATCACCCTGCTTGGCTCAGCCCCAACCTTAGCCCCGCCTACCTGCGACCACCTGGCCCCAGGTGCCACACGCTCGCTGCAGGCCACCTTGGCTCTGCCCCCAGGGTCTGCCTCAGCTCCAGCCCCAGCCTTAGTCCCATCTGGCCCTGCACCAGCTCCTGATTGGCTGGTGGGCATGGCTTGATCGGAGGTATGGTCAATTTGCATATTACTCTTTTATTAGATAGGATACTTAGATAAAATATATAAAATTTTTGACTGACTGCAACTATTAAGAAGTAAAATAATTTTAGGCTATGTACTCCAAATAGTAGAGGAGTATGGCAACATTAAGTTTGTGTAAGCTTGTATAAAATAAATATATATGTACATATATATAATGTATATACATTATAATTATTCTGGAAATTATTATAATTACTTATATATCAATAGGAATTGATACATATAATTCATATAACTATTTTGTAATAATAAAGAAATTAGGTACATATATATTTATATAATTTACACATAGAATGTCTCAATAATATAAAGTTAATTACAAGATTAAGACTATTCCAATAGCTATTAAGAAAAAATACGTGTATAATTCATATTTTATTTCAGTAGGTTTACTCTTAAGAAATACAAAATTCAATGATTTTCACAAAAATGTTATAGCCTAGAAAAATATATTTGTAGTATTTAACTTGTGCAAATATTTTCCTCTCAACAAATTTTCCTATTACTCTGTTCATTTATAGTCATAAAACAACCTTTAAGCCACATTTTAATAAGGCCTAAAGCAGACAAAAATCAAATGCAGATGTAGAATGGAAGCCAAACAGATGCTGAAAAACCCTGTCTATATCCTAAAGGAATTTATTCTCGATCAGAAAGAAACTTAATTTCTACTATAAAGAATTTGATTATATATTGTTACACAAAATGTGATTAATGTTTTGTGGTGATTAATCAACTGCAAAATATATAATTATGCCATCTGTATTTTTCCAGCTTCCTGTCACTTATAAATTCTGCAGGGGAGTTGGAAGGTGGGGTGTTGAGAACTTGCAGCATTTGAAGAGCTTTAAAGCCACAGGAGACTACTCTGGGGAACAGCACAACTTAGAGGCCTCAGTGCTTATTCTAGTGGAAAACAATTAAGAGCGTAAACAAAGAGATCTCCAATGCCAACTGGCTCTCTGCAGAACAGAACACTCAGATAAGGGAGGCCCAGGCCTCCCTGATGTAGCTCCCCCATTTTCAAAAGAGGCCAGTTGCTCTTTTTTTCAAGAACAGGTTACAGACTCTGTCTTAACTAGCAGATGTAATGGTCCCAGCGACAGGAGAGGATTGATAATTTATTTCCATATGCCAATAAAGTAAATATTTTTGCATTTCTATTCCACTGTAACCCAAGATGAAAGACTGTGATTAAGGTTTATGCCATGACTCATATTCATGTCTTCCTAACAAATGAAAACTATTAGAGTTGTATTTACAACATGTCCCAGTTGGAAAAAGTTTCAATATAGTTGAGAGTTGCTTATTAAGTTGAATTCTACAGAATACCTAGGGTTTTAATATATTATTTTGACCTAGATAATGCTAGCAATATGTTGCATTGATTTTTTTTTTCATTTTACTATTGCTTTTGGGTGAGCATTATGCAGAAACAGCTTAAAATGAGTTCTGCTTCAAAATTCCCAGTGGTTTTTAGTAAGAAGAATGACATTCTACTTGTGTGCTGAATGGCAGCACAGGGAGATGGAATGATTTTCTTAAAGCATGCTTTCTTAATCCTGGATATACATCAGAATCACATGGAATTAGCTTTTTAAATATGAAGTCTGGGCATATCTGCAGAGATTCTGCTTTAATTGCTCTGAAGTGGAATCCAAATACTGGTGGTTTTAGAAACTTCCAGATACATTTCATGTTATGTTCATCCAAGGTGGGTTCCCAAAAAACTAGGATTCTTTAAGTGTGGTCCTCAGACCATCAGTTCAGCATCACCTGAAAACTCATTAAACATGAAAGCTATCAAGCTCCCTATAGACCTACTGCATCTGAAACTCTGGGCACAAGATTCAGTGGTCTGTAATGCAGGAACCCTCCTCGGGAACTGATATATCCTAGTCCAGTGGTCGGCAAACTGCTGTTGACTAATGAGTTTGACGACCACTGACCTAGACTCTGGATTCCAATAATTACAGGCTGTTGTTGTTCCTTGTGATTAAGCCCGTAGCCCAATGGTCGGCAAACTTATCAGTCAACAAAGTGGCAAACTGTGGCTCGCAAGCCGCATGTGGCTTGTGAGCCGCAGTTTGCCGACCACTGCCCTAGTTGTTCCTCAAAACTTAGCCAGCATCAGAATTTTTGATGCTGTATGTTTAGGATGAGGCTCAATAATTTGTATTTTAATGAGTTTCTACATGACAACTGAAACTGCTGGTTGGGTGCTACACTTTAAGTACTGCAGCATTCAAGTTTTGCAGCAAACGTCAGCTGAGTCTAACATGACAACATAGTTACTAGGAGATAGTTTTAAATGTTGTCTACTACTACTTCTAATAAAGAATTCTGCTTTTAAAAAAATAGCCTTTATACAACTTTAGTTTCAAACCCCAGGTGCTGAGAACCAAGATCAACAGTAGTTAATATAAATGTGAGAAGTCTGGTCAGAAGGCTGAATTGAGCTCTTTGATATTCACAGGGTGGATATTTGCATCTTATTACCTACTGCTGATTCAATGGCCTAAAGCAAACTCCCCCAACCTGATAATCTTACTGTTTATTAAACAATCACCTTTGATATGTCTGTTTGCATTCCTGAAAGGCAATTGTGTATTCTAATAAATAAAAGCAGATGGGACCCTAACCAGTTTGGTTCAGTGGATAGAGCATAGGCCTGCGGCCTCAAGGGTCCCAGGTTCTATTCTGGTAAAGTGCATATACCTTGGTTGTGGGCACAACCCCAGTAGGGAGTGTGCAAGAGGCAGCTGAATCATTGATGTCTCTAACTCTCTGTCCCTCTCCTTTCCTCTCTGTCAAAAAAAAAAAAAAAAAAAATCAATAAAATATATATTTTTTAAAAGCATATGGGAACAGAGATTCAGTGGAACTTAGTCCCTTGAACTAGGTTCACAACTGGCTTCCCCATAATTTCAAATTTATATCTCTTGCCTTGTGTTTTAATTTGCCCATCAGCGCTTTCTCCAAGTCTTTGAACCCAAGGTCATGTGGGCTGTGGCTTCACACCTAGGTAATTCTCCAAAGTCTCTGTCCAGCTTCTGGAACCAAAGCTCTGTGCATGCAAGAGCTTGTCTTCCTTCTTCCTTACTGAGTGTGAGCTTAGCATGGCTTAACTCTCAACATTTATGGAATGAAAGAGAAAATAAAAAGGAGATTTTCATTGACCTCACTGGCAAGTTAAATCTAGAAAAAGAATTGACTTGCCCTTTTCAGTAGATGATTCATTTATTTAACACGCTGTTATGAAATACTACTGACTAGATTTGTTTTGGTTAAAACATTGAATATGTGCAGTTTGGCAACTGGCAATAAGCAGTCATGCATGGACCACATTTTTGTTGTTATTCTGAATTAGTTATGATAAGGCTGAATAGACCTAAGCTGATGTAGTTCTGTTCTGTTCTATGGTCTTAATATCTATAAATTTTACATCTTATGAACTTGCCATCAGAAACTAACACAAAACGGAGCATTTCACTGACACGGAAGAAACCATCTCCTTCCTTGTTCCTTTGTACACAGGTTCTGATCATGTTAACAATGTAAATAGAAGGAGACCGGAGTTCTCAGTAAAATTTCCTGTTTTTATGGCATTTCGAAATTATCCTAATCTCCCCCAGCCATCCTCTCTTTACTATAAATTTTAATATCATTGTAAAATGAGATTCAACTCAAGGGAAATAAAAATATTATTTATTTTCACTTAATGGTTAAATATTACTGTGTTTTGATCATTACAACCTACTTCATAAGAACTAACAACTAATACTTTGTTATAGAACTTCATGTTTCCAAAGATATCAAAGCTCAGTAACCAATTAAGGAAATATATTGCAATTAAGTTTATATTCAGCAGACAGAACTTGCTGGTAGATAAGAGGAATCTTCTAAGTGTGTGCTATTTATTTATTCTTACATTTTTGTCCTGTTGATTATCACAGCATGAGGCATTATTTTAGATTAAAAACATTGTGAGATGTTAAATTTAAAAATGAAAAAGCCAATGTGCACAATTAAACAATTACCACTTTCAACCTAGACTCACAAATGAAAATAAATAGGTAAGACAAGAGCACATAAACACTTAGGGGGTCTCAGTTATACTCACTGCCTCTGTGGCAGCTCCATTAACTTGAAACCTTGAGTTGTTATTAAGAAATTACTATCTTGCCTCAGGAAGGAAGTAGAGTTATGTTTGTTCATAAACCTGGGAATTATCTTCCTCATCATGAGTAGATATATGTTTTAACATGTGGCATTTAACAAATGGACAATCTACCTCGTTTCTCTCAAAATAAATCTTTAAATTTCTTGAAGAGTGTAGTAAGTGTGTAACTACAGGCAAAGCCAATGCTTAAATACATTGTGATGATAGAAAAAGTTAAACAAACAAACAAAAAATAATGGCAATGACAAAAGCACTTTAGGGAGGCTTCAAAACCAGCCTACACACTGTTGTCAACCAGGAACAGAATAGATAGTAAGAACGATGAGCAGAGCTATGGTGTCAGATCCGCCATCCTCTCAGTCTAGCAACAAATAATGGCAATGATGCTCAGTAAAGGATCCCCTGCTTGAATACACCCAGAGGATAGAGGTCAGAATAGTCCACCTTGAAATGATATGAAAAACAAAACATTTAAGAATGTAGGAAAGCATGTGTGTAAGGTCAAAGCTATGAGATCAGAAATTGCCACAAACTACAGTGGCTGGTTGAAGGAAAGTGCAAACTCCCCAGTCACTTAGTCTATTAAAGATCTGAACCATAACTATAAGGCTTGAGGTTCATGAGGTAAGGGGGATAAAGCTGAAATCATGAGACAAATAAAGGTAATAAAATGGAAGATAAAGTAACAATAAAAATAGAAACAATACATGGACACACATAAAATTTCCCATTTGCCCAGTTGGTGTTTCTCAATGGTTTAGCATCAACCCAGGAACCAAGAGGTCACCAGTTCAACTCCCAGTCAGGGCACATGTTCTGGTTGCAGGCTCAATCCAGTAGAGGCGCGCAGTAGGCAGCCAGTTGATGTTCCTCTCTCTCTAACCTTCTCCCTCTCAGTCTCTCTAAAAATCACTAAAAACATACTAATATTCAAAAACAAATAAACAAACAAATAAATAAATATTTTTTTTCTATTTCAATGAGCATTTTCTCCAAAATTGCAAAATCAGATGAAATCAAATTTGGAATATTCATTTCAAATTCCTGGAAAATTTATTCTAGATAATATTAATTTTCTGTAAAGTCTCAGAGTAGTTTAAACATAATAAATTGTAATGCAATAAATTTAAATTTCCCTCAAAAAAGCCATAATAAATGTAAAGCACAACAAATGGTAGGAAAATATTTATAATACCTCTAAATGGCAAATGATTATTATCTGGTATATATTAGGAATTAAGCAAATTAATAAGGTAAAAGACAACTCAAAAGTTATAAACACAGTACATAAAAGAGGGAAAAAATGTTCATTTAAGATAATTGCAACCATATAGAAATTTCTCCATTTCTTTAATATGACTTTTTCCTTGATTCAAACTGTCTTTGTGCAGTCACTTGCTTCCTTTCAACCAGACCCTTCCACCTTTGCACTTCCTGTACATCCCTTAATCATTAACCCCTTAGGACATCAGTTCTGGTCAGGGTCAATCTGTTTTACGAATAAAGCCTAAGGACTGTTGATCAAGAGAACAGAATTTCTGTGTCAAACTAAAGTTAATACTTGACCATGGTTGGTTTTTAGCCTCAGGCCTAGAAATGTAGAAGTACCTTATGAATCAAACCTTCAGGAAACCAGATCAAAGAGCCCATGGTTGAAATCAGGACTGGATACAATGATTAACTCCTCCCTACCCAGTCTTCAACCAATCCCTAGAGTCTATGACTCCATCTCCCTTAGTTACCATGACAAATGATTTCTCCCCTATCTAATCTATCACCTAGGGGCTATAGGGAGCCAGATCCTAGAGCTGTGTCTCTAGGCTTGGCTCAATTTCCTTCAATAAACCTTTACTTTCCTTGCTGTAAACTTCTGCTAATGTTTTATTGTGCTTTGATGGGTACAGGCTAATGAACCTCTTCAGTTACATGAAAAAATCTACCACTGCAATATTATCAGGAAAATGAAAAATATTATATTTTACCTACATTTGATTGGCAAAATTTAAAATGTCAGTGGATACTACTAGTATGTGTTGGAACTGATGACCCCTTTAGTAGCCTAATATAAAACTCACAGGCAATATTACCTACCTATACATCACACTTTAAAAATCCCAATAACATAAAGTCACACTACAGGCCTGGTGCACAAAATTTGTGTATGGGTGGGGGTTCCTTCAGCTCAACCTGCACCCTCTCCAATCTGGGACCCCTCAGGGGATGTCCGACTGCCAGTTTAGGCCCGAACCCAGGGCAGTGGAACTAGCAGTGGAACATCCCTCTCACAATCTGAGACCACTGGCTCCTAATTGCTCACTTGCCTGCCTGCCTGATTGCCCTGAACTGCCCTCTCCACCCGCTGGACTGCTTGCCCCTTACTGCTCTTCCCTGCCAGCCTGGTCTCCCATTCTGGTCTGCTCACTCCCAACTGCCCCCCTCTGCTGGCCTGGTCATCCCTAACTGGCCTCCTGCCAGCCTGTTCACCTCCAAATGCCCCTCTCTGACCTGGTCATCCCACTTATCCTACTGTTCAATCATTCTGTTATCCCTCACTAACCCCAGTCTTGTTGGCCCATGCAGCCTGCAGTTTGGGGATTTGTCCAGTTGTTTTGGTCATGACAGACCCTGGCTTTTCATATAGGATAAGATAATAATTAAAATATAATATCCAGAGTAAAAGTAATTTATAATCCTATCTAATAAAAGTAAAACATGAAAATTGACTATACCTCAGATATGCCCATAAGCCACACCCACCAGCCAATTAGCAAGTATGCAAATTAACTCAACCAAGATGGTGGCAGCCACAGAGCTGGAACAAGCAGGAGGCTTGGGTTGCCCCTGGCAATGGAGGATGCCAAGCTTCCCACCTGCCCTGGCTGGCCCTGGCTTCTGCTCATGGCTACAAAGTTTCAATTATAGAAGATAAATAAATCCCAGATACCTAGTACCAGCAGGCCCTGGCCTCTGCTCAAGGAGGTGCTGAAAATTAAAAAATAAAAAAATAAAAAAAGGAGGGTTTAGGAGCTTCGGTCAACCAGGGCCCTGGCCAGCTTGAAAATAGCCATCAGCTCCTCACCCAGGCTGACCAGGCATCCCAGTGGAACCCCCCACCCTGAAGGGGTTGTGGCTAGCCTGCAAACAGCCATCAGCCCCTCACCTAGGCTGGATATACTCCCATAGGGTGAGAGTTCCTGCTGGAGGGCTTGGCTAGCCTGCAAACAGCAATCAGCCCATCACCCAGGTTTGCCAAGCACCCCAAGAGAGACCCCCACCCTGATCCAGGACACCCTTGAGGGCTAACCAGTCAGACTTCACCTGTGAACCAGGCTTCTATCTATACTAATAAAAGGGTAATATGCTAATTAAATTGGGAAACCTTCCAGGAGACCTTATGGATGTTCTTATGGGCAAAACCATGGTGGCAGGGCTGAGGTAGAGGTGGTTAGAGGCCAAGAGGGGAGGGCAGTTGTGGGTGATCAGGTCAGAATGGGATGGCAGTTGTGGGTGATCAGGCTGGTGGGGGGCAGGGCCATTGGGGGTAAGCAGACCAGCAGGGAGGCAGTTGGGGGCAAGCAGGCCAGTGGGGAGGGAAGATGGGGGCAAGTAGGCAAGCAGGCACAGTGGTTAGGGGCAATCAGGCAGGTAAGCAGTTAGGAGCCAGCAGTCCCAGATTGTGAGAGGGATGTCTGACTGCCAGTTAGACCCGATCCTTGTAAACCCTTTGAAGAATCCCAGATTGGAGAGGGTGCAGGGCAGGCTGAGGAACATCCCCCCATGCATGAATTCCATGCACTGAGCCACTAGTGTTATATAGTTTAATACATAAATGCTTGGGCATGACAGCATATTGTCAGCCATTTGCATCTATATCACTGTGAAAAATACAACATTAAAAATAGACAAATCCTGGAAATTTTTAAAATATTATTTTATTGATTTTTAGAGTAGAGGAAGAGAAAGGGATAAAGAGATAGAAACATCAATGAGAGAGAGGAACATCAGCAATTGGCTGCCACCTGTTCAGCCCTTACTGGGAATTGAGCCTGCAACCAAGGTAGGTGCTCTTGACTGGAACTGAACCTCAGGCCCTTCAGTCCACAGACCAACACTACTCACTGAGCAGAACCAGTTAGGGAAATCCTGTAATTTTTTTAGAGAATTTAATGACCACGGGTATTGTCATTAAATTAGTATTTTGTGCTTTTTTAAAAGTAGTAATAGATTTTTGTACATATCTGTACCTCCTGTTAAAAGATATTTATTTTTCTACAATTAAGACAGTGGTTCTAGTCATTGAAAATTCAATGTAGGTTACAACTAAACCAAAATTTTTTTGGATTTATTCAGAAACTGATTTATGTTACCAATTCTGATAATTACACACAAATTTGGGGATTTTTTATTTGTTTATCTTCATGAATATCCTGTTATATTTTCAAGAGTTCTTTGAGAATTCAAATACCTTTTCATGGGGGATTGTCACGTACATTGCTATTCATATGACATTTCTGACCCCCCACCCATGTAATGCCAGTAGAACTTTCTGATTATCATGACAACCTACAACTTTTCTATAAATTTCCAGTGTCTCTCAGAATGTGGGACCACCTTCTGTGAGAAGCTCTGATTACAGCAAGGGATCTCTTTTAGTGCTTTGATTGTGATATAAATTGGTACAACTTACAGGGTGGTTTATTCATCTATAATAATCTATAATAATAAAAGCATAATATGCAAATTGACCAAATGGCTGAACATCAAAACAACTATCCAGATTACCTTCCAGATGACCATGCAACGGCACCCACTGGTGCCAGGCCAGCCATGGCAGGTGTGATGCAACTGGTCGGAGGGACTGGCCATCACCCCATGATCACCCTGCAGAGGGAGGCCCAGGCTATCTGGCTGATGGCACCGTGGCAGGTAGCCTGGAACTCCCTCTGTGGGGGCAATCCATCGTGGAGCCCTAGCCAGGTGGGCAGAACTTATCTCTTTGGGGTGATCGATCGATCATGGGGCTCCCGGACTGTGAAAGGGCACAGACCGGGCTTAGGGAACCCCCACTCCCACACCTGAGTGCATGAATTTTGTTCACTGAGCCTCTAGTTTATAATAATTTTAAAGGTTTCATTCTCTAAGACCAAGCTATCTCACTCACAAGCATACACTGCAGACAAACCTTAGCTCATGATTTGGGGGAGACAGACATGAGTGATTATAGAAGCACAGAGAAAATGTAAAACTACCTAGGTAGTTATAAACAGGAGGAAGGATAAATATGTTGTGACATATTCTTGTCAGAGACTACTCTATAGATATACATATAAATGATAGGATGACATATATGAATTGATTACATTTTAGATACATAATACTGAGAAAAAATGTATAGAACTACACAGTATAATGTCAATTACATACATTTTTAAAATATGAAGCCAATACTTTACATTGTTTAATGTACATTTGTATGTCATAGATAAACAATTACTCATGCCAATGTTGAGGCAGGCTCTTCCTCCAGAAAGGAAGGGGAATCTAGTATGTTACTCTCCTAAGGAAATGACTCAGAATAGATGTGAAAATATTTATGCTGTTAACAGGTTTTTGTGAAAATGCTTCTTACATTAGTCTCCATAATTAATTATAGTTATTTTCTCAAGTATATTGTTTTAGTTAACCAGAGGCAGTATATCTTTCAAGGCACAGGGGACTGTTGGTACCAAAAAGAGAAAAACTTGTGGTTTTTTCCATAAGTCTCTCATCTTACATTTGAAATATTTCCTTACAAAAAAAATTTTCCCACAGGTCTTTTTTGATAGCCTCACTTCTTCTCTGTATCATATAAAATCCATACTGCTTGATGGATAAAACACTGTTTCATTCATCTTCTTTTTTCTTAGCTTCTAGCATAATGTCTACCTTGTGTATCATAAGAGAAATAAATAGCTGGAACGTGTGGGTAGATTTTGTATGGAAGTAAACACATGAAAAGTGTGTTCCAGATAAAATAACTTTGCCCTGTGCCAGGAACTTTATTTTTGAGAGTGTTTGTCCTGAAAAAAAAATTAATGCTAAAATGGATGTGTTTTCTATAATCTCTAAATCTTTAAAAGGCAGAATTGATTTCCCATGTTATTTCTAAGTATTGCAACCATTCTGCAACATATGTGAGAGCAGACAACGTACTTATGTTTATTTTCCCTTTTTTATTGCAAAGGTTTATACAATAAGAAACTGCAAATAGTGTAGTATTTATAGTATGTCACAGCTGCTAAAAAAGTTTATTTCATTTTTGAGCTTTGGACAATTTCAGACTTCACATCAAACAGTGTAATAGTCATTAAGGCAGGAACCTTCCAAATGCAAACCAATATGAAATGGAGGGATCTGGAGTAACAGAGGTAATGTAAGAATGATGCAACATCAAAGTGGTAAAACAGAAAATCTAATCATGTTATGTTACTTGAGACTACAAATTAGCTAAATCAATTCTTTTTTAAAAATATATTTAATTGATTTTTTACAGAGAGGAAGGGAGAGTGATAGACAGGTAGAAACATCGATGAGAGAGAAACATCGATCAGCTGCCTCCTGCACACCCCCTACTGGGGATGTGCCCGCAGCCAAGGTACATGCCCTTGACCTGAATCGAACCTGGGACCCTTCAGTCTGCAGGCCAATGCTCTATCCACTGAGCCAAACCGGTTTTGGCAGCTAAATCAATTCTAATGTAAATTATTATTTCTGTTGTTTGTTTGTATTTATTTATTTATTTATTTATTTATTTATTTATTTATTTATTTAGTTTGCAAAGTCACTTAAGATGTTAACAGCTCAGGTCTCTACTATGAGGGGAAACTAAATAAGAATTAAAGTCAAAATCTGGAACTCAGAATATGAAGTTTTTTTCAGAAGCACTCCTTGAAAAAGAACGCCAATACAATTCCTACTGCTGCCTAGGTAGGCTATTTATTAAAAGTATTCAATAAATTTTGTTGAGTAAATAGATTAATTGGATTTGTCACAGCAGGGCATCATGCTTCATTTAGCCCAAGAATTGGCTTCCATCAGTAGCATTAGATGTTGTTTTAAAGTTGCAGGAATATCTATCATAGTGACAATTCAGAGATTAGCTTTATTTATGAAAGATACCCATTTCTATTTAAGCCCATTATGCACTGTCCTCATTGATTTATCTAGAATTTTATTAAGGTACTGTCTCATAGACCCTGTTCCACTGTGTAATAAAAACACTTTATTAACCCCAAATTTATTACTTGAAAAATGTTAGAGAAGGGCATGCTGGGTTGAGTAGTCCATGAGAGTTATTTGTATTTTCTTCCCATCCACACCATATATTAGTTTTGAACTTCAAGCTCTGTTCCCCAACTTTCAACCTTCTGTCAATCACTAATTCATTATTTTGGTCAGTCAATCAATAAATGTTTAAGTAGCATTATGTGTCATGTGCTGGCGATAGAGCAGTGACCAAACATAAGTCTCTACCCTCATAAGGTGACTCTAAAGGGAAGACAGACAGATAACTGAAGAAAAAAATTATGTATCTTTCATCTAATTATGCCAGACCCTGAGAAGTGCTAAGAAGAAACTGAAGCAGAAATGGGTAATAGGAAGTGCTTATGTTCATGCACGTGTGTGTGTGTGTGTGTGTGTGTGTGTGTGCGTGTGTCTCTGTGTGTGTGTGTGTGTGTGTGTGTGTGTGTGTGTGTGTGTGTGTTTGTGTAGTGTATGGGGGAAGAAAAATGGTGATGGTCGTGGTGGTGGTGGTAGTCAAGTTGCAGTTTTAAATAAGGTGAAAAAGAAAGGACTTTTTATTGAATTTATTGGGGTGATATTGATTAATAATATAGGTTTCAGGTATAGAAGGCATCAACTGTATAGTGTATTGTGTGTTTACCACCCCAAATCAAGTCTCCTCCATCACCTTTTAATCCTTATTTTCCCTCATCTACTTTCCCCCATGCCTCCTTTCTCTGGCAAAGGCTTTTTTCTGAGTATGTGGCTTTTTTGAGTGAAGTGGGAAAATCAATGAGAAGAGCTTTCCAGGATCAGCAAGTGCAAAGATCTTGGGGGTGGGATGGAGAATTAGTGTGTTCTAAGACCAGAGACAATCCTATCTAATAAGGAGGGGATATGCTGATTGACTGTCACACACTCACAAAGATGGCAGAAACCACAGCCAATAAGGAGGGAAATGCTAATTGACTGCCACATCCTCAAAGATGGCAACACCCACAGCCACAAGATAGTGGTGCCCAGGCCCTTCAGCCCCAACAGGGTGGCAGGCACATGGCACAACTGGGCCCACAACTTGGCGGGTCCAGCCACTCTGTGCACCTGCCTCTGGAGTCTCCCAGTCCCTTCTTTCCCCCAGCCACCCAGGGCCGGGGAAGGCACAGGCGGCCTTGGATTGTGGCTGCCCAGCCACCCATGGCCACCTGAGGCTCAGGTAACCAGGGCAGCCTGAGGCTTGTACTGCAGACAATGGCAGAAACAGAGGTGTGATGAGGGCATCACCTTCCCCTGATCCCTGGGTCACCTTCCATTCCTCAGGGCTCCTGGATTGTAGGAGGGGGCAGGCCAGACTGAGAGACACTCCTCCTCTAGTGCATGAATTTGTATGCACCGGGCCTCTAGTACTGAGATAAATATCCTCAGACGTGTGCCTGAACCTCTGAATTCCAGTCTCTTTTTTTGTCTATCACCTTGATTGACCATCCTATCAGTTCTCTTTGCTGTGACTCTTTCTTGAGTTACAAAAGCTAGGACTGCAAGGATGCATTCTGGTTTCCTATAAGAAACAGTAACTTGGATTTTGGATCCTTCCCCCATAAATCTATGCTTTATCTATCCACCTCTTCCCAGTCCCTCTCCTCCCCAGCAATTTTATAGTATAAGTTTTCCTTAAGGTTCATATAGTTTGAAATGGTTTAGTCCTTTTCAATTTGTATATACTACTGTCAATGTTAAAGGCGGTTCTACAGCTATATCCCAAAAGGCAATTGTGTCTTCCTAAAGGAAAATGGGTATCTGGATTTCACTTACTGTATGAAATATCTATTGCTACACTACACACAGGCTAAAGAAATTGTTTAAATAGAGGACAAAAAAGAAGGATTGCATCATTTTAGTTTGGCACATTATAAGCTAGATTTAAAAAAAAAATACTACTTGACTACTGTGTAAATAATTCCTGATCTATATTGATCTGTTTTACAGTGAGCACAAATGTACCCTGAATATATCCCTTGGTAATAGAATCTTTCTCAGTTACTAGACACATTTCCCAATTTGTTTTACCCTTGAACAAACTGAAACTCAAAATTTAATGCTGAAGTTTTTCTAAATAGAGTGCTATTTGTAAGATTTACATGTTCATTCAATTAATTACAAAAACAGGTGAAAGCCTGCCTGTCTATTCATATCCATTCATACATTGTTTCAGCTTGTTATCATTACTGTGGCTGGGAAATGTTTTATCTGGTACTATTAGCTGCCTCTTACCTCTTTATCTTTTTCACTTTTCTATAGCTTTCCTAACTTCATTAACTTTTATTGATAGAGCATAAAATTAACAGGTTTACTCCTAAAAACATTCTGTTTGTAATTTTAATTTACTTCATGGGATTATAATTCATATATATATATATATATATATATATATATATATATAAATTATTTATATATAATTTAGTGATCTTTTAAAATTTAAATATGCTTTTAATTTATTTTAGAGAGAGGTAGGTAGAGGGAGAGGGAGATAGAAACATCAAAGATGAGAGAGAATAATTAATCAGCTGTCTCCTGCCCACACTCTGTTAGGGATGGAGCCCTCAACCCAGGCTTGTGCCCTGACCAGGAATCCAACTGTGAGCTTTTTGGTTCATAAGTCAATGCTCAATTACTGAGTTACATGGGCTAAAATCTAGGGATCTTAATTGTACAGTTCCATGGGATTTATCCATGTAATCACCACCACATTTAAAGCAGAAAACATTTTTTTATAATTCAAAAGGACATTTAATGCCCCTTCCCAGTCAGTCACCACCCACCTCTGGCCTCACTGAGGCAGCTGTTGCTCTGCTTTCTGTGAGTGCAGATTAAAGTAGTCTTCTCCAAAGTGTCTCAGAAATGGAACAGTGCAGCATTGTGCTCATTCGTGTCCATATTCTTTGGCGTGTTTTTAGAGTGATTACTTTGCTGTCTACCAGTAGTGTGTTCCTTCTTGTTTCTGAGTGCTGTTCCATTGCATGGTGTGTCACGATTTGTTTATTCATTCATCTATTGATGGACATCATCAGGATTTTTCCAATTAGGGTTATTATGTATAAAGCTTCCCTAAAGAACCATATGCAAGTCTTTGTGTGGACATATTTTCCCTTCTCTTCCACTTAGTGGTATAATTACTCTATTTCATGAAGGCGTATGTGTAACATTTTTAGAAACTATAAAACTCCTTTTCAAGTAGCTTGAACCATTTTAAATTTCCTTTAGCAAATGTTACTCCACATCCTCATGCACAATTTACATTGTGTGTGGGTTTTAATTCTAGCCATTCTAATGACTGCACAGGAGTGTCACTACAGATTTTATTTAAATTTCCCTCCAGGGTAATACTGTTGCATATCTTTTCATGTGCTTATTGGCCATTTGTATATCTTTATTTCTGATATGTCTGAAGTTTTCCTCATTTTACAAATTGGGTTTGTGTCATTATTATGGAATTGCACAAAGATATCTATCTGATATATTGTTTAGAAATTTTATTTTCTTAGCAATATCTGTCAAAGGGCAGAGTTTTCAATTTTAATAAAGTCAATTCATCATATTTCTCCTTTTATGACTAGTTCTTTCCAGGCTCAATATGAGAAATGTTTGCTTCCCACAAGGACAAAAAATTTCTTGCTGTGTTTTCCTTCTGACACTGAATGTTTCTTCTGGTTCCTTCTGGAAGTTTAATATTATTAGTATTTTCATTTAAATCTATGATCAATTTTGAGTTAACTTTCATTTTATGCTGAGGGTAAAGTTTGAGGCTCCATATATTTCATATGCATATCTTGTTATCTCAGAACCATTTATTGTAAATATATTTTTCTTATTGAATTATCTGTGTATTTCTATTGAAAATCAATTGACTGGATCTGAACTCAGAAATACTAGTAAGTTGACTTCTGGAATCTTTATTCTATTATATTCATTGATCTATATATCTATTCTTTATATGTGTGTGTGAGAGAGATTAACTATTTTGTAATTTATTTATTAAGGTATTACATATGTGACCTTATCTCCCCATTGCCCACCCCTTCTCCTCCCCGCTCATGCCCTCACCCCTCTAGTGCCCATTGGTTATGCTTATATGCATGCATACAAGTCCTTTGGTTGATCTCTCCCTCTTCCCCTTATCCTCCCCTGCCTTCCCTCTGAGGTTTGATGGTCTGATCAATGCTTCTCTATCTCTGGACCTGTTTTTGTTCTGTTCTTACTCTAATGATATATTGTTTTACTTTTATTTTATACTAAAGTAAAATATCTCGCTTTGTTCTTTTTCAAGATTGCTTTGGTTATCCTAGGCCATTTTCATTACATTCTAAATTCTAAAACCAGCTTATCATCTTAGAAAGAACTACTGTTGTGTTATATTTGGAATTACATTGAATCTAGCATAAATAAATTCCTTTAGAATAATTTTTAAATGACCAATAATCCATGAAAATGTTTATCTCTCAGTTTATTTATGGTTTTGGATCCTTTTGTCAGTGTTTTGAAGTTATCAGTTTATAGGTCTTACAAATATTATATTAAATTTAAGTTGTAATAATTCATTGATATTAAAAGGCAATTCACTTTAGACATGCTAAAGTTGTATAATATTGCCATTTTCATATCCTGAGCCTATACAAAACTCCCTGTGCCAGTATAAAATTATCTCCCAGTACACCGGGCCTATTTGGGGCTTACTTTATTTCTTTTCTCTGGGATCACAATCTAACTTTGTCCATCATCCGATGTCTGAAATAGAGTTGTTTATATATTCCATCTGGTTCCCTGGTGTTTCAACTGGGAAGGTAATCCTGGACCCTGTTGTTTCCTAGGATGTAAGTGGAAATCCACAATGTTCTCTCCTTTTGTTGTTCTGTTAATGTTAAATGTATACTAGGTACTTCAAGGAGATTGTAGTCCTTAAACTCGTAAGCTTTTAATCCAAAGACAAGATATATATAAAATTTCAAGCATTCTTTTTCTTTTAAAAAAATATATTTTATTTATTTTTTTCAGAGAAGAAGGGAGATGGATAGAAAGTCAGAAACATCGATAAGAGAGAAACATCGATCAGCTGCATCCTGCACATACCCTACTGGGATGTGGCCGCAGCCAAGATACATGCCCTTGACCAGAATCGAATCTGGGACCTTTCAGTCTGCAGGCCGATGCTCTATCCACTGAGCCAAACCGGTTTCGGCTACAGCATTCTTTTTCAAGAAGAATTTAAAAACGTGATTAATATTTTGATACTTTGCATTTTTGAGTCAATGTTCCTTAATTAGATTACTATGTAATTGTTTAGATGGTATATTGCACTGTTTTTATACCAAGAATATTATTTTTAAATATATATTTTTATTGATTTCAGAGAGGAAGGGAAAGATATATATATATATGAACATCAATGATGAGAGAGAATCTTTGAACATTTGCCTCCTGCACACCCCACACTGGGGATCCAGCCTGAAACCCAGGCATGTGCTCTGACTGGGAGTCTTATGGTGACGTCCTGTTTCACAGGTCAGCACAACCACTGAGCTATGCAAGCTGGGCAAGAATATTCTTTTTGAATTTAAAGTTTAAACTTTTTGACATTTATGTTAGTCGTCAGAAATGAATATATTTGTTATAACCTATTTTATCTGTATTTGTTTTGGAAAATAATTTATTTTATTCCTTCCTCCCTTTTTTATTTCCTTCCTCTATTTCTTCCTTCCTTCTTTATTTAAACAGCTTAAAATTTTTATACTGCAATAGTTTGTTAAGAGTCTAGTCCCTTTCTCTGTCTCTCTCTTTGACTAAGTTCAATCATTTATATTTCATTACAAAATTATCTATTTTCATTATGGATTTTAAATTTTTGTTTAGAATTGGTTAAAATATTCTTCTTATTGAATATATTTCTTGTTTATCTGTAGATTTTTCCCTATCCACATGTCTGATAGTGTGCATATATTTTCCTCTATTTTCTTTATTAAATTAACCATTATTTCATGTTTATGGTTTAATTACAAAATTTTAAAATTTCTTTGCTTTTGAATTTTAATCTAATATATTAATTTTTATTTTATATATCTTTTCCTCTACTTAGGTTTATTTTTTATTTGCTTTCCTATCTTTCTAAGTTTACAAACAAGTCCATTTATTGCCATTATGTTTTTAGTGATAAAGTAGTTTAAGGCCATTTATTTTCTGCTGAGAAGATATTTAACAGTCTCTTTTATAATATCCAATCCTCAGTATAACCCTTTGTTGCTCCATCAATGTCTTTTCCCTCCACTCCTCCTCTGCTAGTCTTAGGACATATGCTGATCAAGAAATAATTCAGTGACACACCACCTGTGAAGATCTGTCAGAATATCTCAATCTATACAGGCTGCTTTGGAGTGACATGCACTGGTTTTGAGTTTCGTTAACTGTGAGTCATTTCTCAGATTGGATGAGGTGATGGAAAGTGTGGGGAGAGTACATAGAACTCATCATCTCCAGTGCCTTTACAACTTGAAAATACTTTTCATTTCTCAGGTTTGATACGTTCAAAATGACCAGGTGAGAGAAGTTGTGTATGTTTTGATGGACACTAACCTATAGAACTCAGCAACAGGATGACTGATCACGTTTGTTTCAACTGATGCTTTATTGCCAGTTCTGAATATATATGGTCCAGTATTGCTCTTTATATTCCAGTTATGACTCATTATTCTCCTGAACCTGACTAGTTAGCACATTTTAACTTGAACAATAACAATAATAATAATGGTTTTCAACAGATTGAAAACCATTGAAGAAACAATGATAGGATAGTAGTATGTATCTATTTCAGAAAGAGAAAGAATAGGTTGAGGTATGGAAACAGAACATATAGAGCCCCATGAGAGTTGCTAGTGCCAAAAGAAAAAAAAAATGCAACAAAAGAAAAAGAAAAAAAAAGGAATAAGAAGATACCATTGTTCATGGTAAGAATGACATTGGTAACAACTCATGTTAAGTAAAAACACAAATTTATGTCTACTTGCTTTTTTAAAATGCTCCTCTGGAGATAATTAACTAAATATAAGTCTCTCTCTTTATAGCAAAATTCTTCTGTTTGGCCACTGACCAATAGGTAATGCCATTCCCAAAGATACTGATCGAATTTCTTCCACCTGGCAAAGGAGCCACAGGAAGACGGACAGCTCAGTCTCTCTTTTCCAATTACATTTACCTTCTCCCAACAGGGTTCACCCAAACAACAAGTCCAAGGATTCGAAACAAGATGTTTTTGTTTGTTTTTGAACATGTCCAATTTGGCTCAGCCTCCCTGCAGTGCAGTTTCAATATGATTCAAAATTATTCTGGAATAAAATCAAATGATGCCTGTTTTCTTGTTATCATCTACGATGAAGAAAGAAGAAATTTCTAGTCTCATAAGGTAAATTTCTGATTAATTGGGGATGCATATTCAAAAAAGTATATCTATACTTTAAAAGTATAACAGGCAAGCCCTGGCCTATGTAGTTCAGTTAGTTGGGCGTTGTCCCATGCAATAGAAGGTTGTCATTTGATTGCTGGTCAGGGCACACACTTGGGTTTTGGCTTGATCCCTGGTAGAGGGTGTGCATAAGGCAGCTGGTCCATGTTTTGCTCTCACATGGATATTTCTCTCTTTCTCTCCCCCTTTAATTATACATTATTGGAGGTATTCTATATTTGTGGATAAAATTGCCCCTAACTTCAGCACTTACAATGTGGTTAAGAAAAAAAAAATCTGTTTTTAAACGGGAAAACTGAAAAATCTTTCAGAAGCTCATGTTTCTTCTTTAGTTTGTATCGTAGGGTAAGCTCTTAAATACTTTTACAGATATAAGCAACCCATGATTACTTTAAAACTAATGTACAAATGTTTTTTACCTAATATATTAACAAAAAATCAATATGACTAGGACATTTGTTATCTCCCTACAGTTATGTCAGAGTATTGTTGTCATTTTTTAAACTGGTTTACGTTACTAACTAGTCAAAGCACTGTTGAGAAGTCTTTGCATCTTCCTGTCATTACACCATAACTCTTCAGGATTCTCTATTAGAACAGACATCAGTTACTTTGAAGAGAGTCAACAAATTGCATTCTGTGGTGTCTATTTTCAACAGAATGATCCTCACCTATGAAATGTTGTAATGCCATAGAGAGAAGGAAATTAAAAAAAAAACATATATTTTTATTGCCATTTGTCATTCACTTGTGGGAATGTAAAGAAGATGATTCAATATCCTAGACTTGGATCAAGTATATGATGTCATATGAACTAGTCATTTTTTATTAGCTGGTGGGATATTATATAGCCATTTATTTAGAGCCCACAATGAAATTATTCCATTATAGAGTTCTAAACCTTATATATAGCCTAGTGTCAAGTTGCAGACAAGTGTTTATATATCAATAATTTTGGAATGGGTTCATTTCCCTTCCTATGGTTTTCATAAATAATGTGATCTTAGAACAAATTACACACACACACACACACACACACACACACACACACACACACATTTCCATCTTTTTAGGCTCTACATCAAAATCTGTAATTAAGGTACCAATATTATTATATGATATTTTAAAAATTATTATCTTTCTAAGAACTCAACTGTCCTCTAGTTGAAATTTTCCTATTTCCAATGCCTGCATATACAAAGCCACCTAATAATCTGGCAACAACTATAGCTTTATTGTTGTTTTCAGTGCTCTGCCACTGTTCACCACGAAAAGAAATACCTTGAGTCATGACCCATTCCTCTGAAGCCACTGTAACTTCCAGAATATCCACTCTGCAACTCACCAAAATGGAACTATTTAGCCCTCTCCTTTGTTTATCTTAGCTACCTCCATTTCCCTCTTCTTTTGGAGATCATCTTTTTGCTTTGTGATTCTATTCCTGCCATATACATATTCTTCTTTACACAATTGACTAAATCACCTTTTTTCTTGCTTAAAAATTATTGGAAATGGTGGGTGGTATTGACTTGACCACCCAAAGCCATTTGCAGTATAAACATTTTAGTGTTTTAACACAGAGCTAAAAAGTTGGTGAACGTAACAGTGGATAAGATATAAGTACTTGGAAAATGATCCCTTTATTGAGTTTTAATTTTCTCCTCTTAGAAAAGAGAAAATCCCAAAGAGTTAACATTAATGAAAGAAAATTAATTGGAAGGTGAGGCTTATTAGTATGTGTTAGGGGGCCATACAAGATCCCAGGCTGCAATAGGCAGAGAGGATATTAAGAACAATATAAAGAGCATATAATATAATTCAAAGACCTTTGTTATATTAGGGTTTCTTTTTCAACCTGGACATTACTTTCCCTATCCCAAAAAAGTAAGGGATCTTTATATTTGTTCTAAAATTATATGTTTTTTAGAGTATATCTAAGGATGAATGGGAAGTGAAATACAAATAGATGACAGAGAAGCAGGGAAATTACCTATACATTTATTCACATTCTCACCTATCTAGAGAGAAGAGAGAGAAGCAGGCGTGCCAGCGACGGGGAAACAGAGCAAGTTCCATACTTGTTCATCAGGATGTATGCAGAGCAGATAATTAAATTTTTAAAAAGTACAAGAAAATTGGTTTTTATTTTTTTGCATTTGAAATATCAACATAGGACCAACTCTAAACTCCAGAATTTCATAGATGAGTGTGGGCGGTAAGAGACTACAGAAATAGAAAGTAACAATGCACTAAATAAACAATAAACTTAGAAAATTGCAAACAGAATTGACAACTCTCACTAAAGTGAAGGCATTTATTCAAAAGCCCATGGAAACTATGATGAATAAGACAAAGACAGTTGGTTTTTATATGAAAACTTTATAGCACATTGGACATGGGGACTATATTAAATATGTCTTTTATTTTCTGTAATCTCATATTTTGATGTCTGGGTTCTTACTGACTATGAAGGTACTGCCATTGTCAGGGTTATTCAACTCCTAGAGATAAAATCTTCCAGGAGCATGATTTTCTAGGGCAAATTAACCAATCTACCCTATAAGGCATCATACTCTCTATCAGGCTCTCACTCTTCAGGTCACTATCCACCTTCCCTCATCACCCAGGGCCTGGCCCAAAACATAGGGATAATCCTATGTGCAGGGCCTAATGAAATGATTTAAACAAGTTCAATCCTAAACCAGCTTGTGCTGCTTCACTGATCACTTCCTCTGGAAACACAGTAATGACGTTATCTATATTTCCCCTTTGCTTTCTCTGTCTCCTGACTTACCCTGGTGCTTCTCCATGTGGCTGGCCCATCATGGAGTCCATGCCTCTTGTTTTGAAGGAACTATAAGTAAACTTTATTCATGACAGTCATTTTTGTATCTGTGTGTCTTAATCACATTTGGTTAAAACAAATATTGGGTAACCTTAAAATAGGAGGTAGAACTAAATTGTTTCAAATCCTACCTACTTCCTTGGATTTTTAAATGTGTGAGACTTCACAACAAATTAGCAAATCAAGGATCTTATGTTTCCTAAGGTTTATATAGGTGAAAATATTGTATTTCACTTAAATAAATGAGAATTAACTTTATGTGTGTGTATATATATATATATACACACATATATATACATATATACATATATATGTATATATATGTGTGTATATATATATATATATATACACACACTAATAAAAGGGTAATATGCTAATTAGACCTGATGTCTTTGGGACATCCATCTGGACATCCTTCCACATAAAACCATGGTGGCAGGGACCAAGGCACAGGTGGTTAGGGGTTACCAGGCCTGCAGGGGACGGTAGTTAGGAACAACCAGGTTAGCAAGGGAAGGCAGTTAGGGGTGATCAGGCCAGCAGGCAGGTGAACAGTTAGGAGTCAGCAATCCCAAACTGGGAGAGAGATGTCTGACTATAGGTAGTCGGACCTCCCCTGACGGGGACCAAATAGGAGAGGGTTCAGCCTGGGCTGGGGGAAAACCCCTCCCATGCATGAATTTCATGCGCCAGGCCTCTAGTATATATATAATCTGTATATATTATATACATATTAATTATAAAATTACTTGTCTCAAATTATATTTTCAGCAAACATAAGGTATTATAAAACTAGAGGCCTGATGCATGAAAATTCATTCATGAGTTGGCCTTCTGTCCCCGCTGTGGGCACCAGTTTCCACCAGGCACCTGGGACCCAGCTGGCTTCCTTTGGGCTGTCCACAGGCACCTGGGACTCAGGATGGCTTCCCTCGGGCCCCTTCATCAGAAATGATGTCCAGAAGATGCTCAGTCTAATTAGAATATTATCCTTTTATTATAATTGATAGAACAAAAGTGGTATGCTAACTATGATTTGTAGGCCTCCAAAATCTAAATTCATTCCATGTATTACAATGTGTACTCATAAACTGTAACTATATTGCCACTCTATATGTCTATCTTCTATATAACTACCTAAATGTTATTTCTCAGCTAGTAAATATCCTCATTCATTTTAAAAGTATAATATATTACTGCATTGTCAGTGATGTGCCTTCTGACTTGGTGAATACCTAGAGAAGTAAAGAGATTCACTAACTTGGCCAAATCACTACAAGGTTCTTTTCTCTCTCATTTATTGGAGACTGGCATTCAGGGGTGAAAGCTTCCATTCTCAGATGATAATTTGAGAATTCCTTACACAAATCTAACCTAGTGTTCACCCAAGAGCTCTCCAGACCTAGGTCCTTTAACTAATGTACTGAAATGAAGGCCTGAAGTAACCCAAGCTCCCTCTCATAGGTATTCATTACTGTTTCTATAGGTTGAAAGAAGGAAAAAAAAAAGAAGAAAGAAACACACATAGAAACATGATGAAGCAAATAGGATTAAAGAAGATCTGAAAAAAGGAAGAAAAAAAGTTGTTGGTTTTCTTTTCTTTTAAAGTATGCTATAGATTTTTTTCATTAAAGGATTCTTGTCACAGCCCTCACATACGTAGCTACAGGGCAATATGAGTGGCTTGTAAGGGAGTTGTTTTTTTGTTTTGTTTTGTTTTGTTTTTTCCCTGAAACTCATACCTGGCATGTTTTGAAATAAGGAACTATTTTCCAGGAGGTGTCACACTCAATAACCAGATTTTCCTGCCTCACTGATCACTTTATACTGAACCAGGGCATGACCCTTGCTAAAGTGGATCAGGGGATAATTCAGCAGTTGTGATTCGAGTGTTTCTGGAAGTCTCCAAAATCATATCTTCAGGAATCAGCCTTCATCCTATTTGTTTTGGATACATTTTGTTTCTGGGTATGTCACTCTTCAAAATAGTAATAATTACTATTATAGTAAAAGTAGTAATGATAAAAATAATAAATATTAGAAAAAAGAGCTTAAATCATAGATACTAGAACCTTGGTATATCATTTAACACCATTTCAAAAGTGAGAATTAGGTAAGAAGACATACCGCAAAAGAAAAAAAAAAAAAAAAGATAACCAGCACAAAATAAAACCAAAACAAATAACTTGTTTTTTTAGAAATTGTCAAATATTCTTCTTTTGTTGTTATTAATCCTCATCCGATAATATGTATCCATTGACTTTTAGGGAAAGTGGAAGAGAGGGGGAAAGACAGAAACAGGGATGTGAGAGAAATACAATTGGTTGCCTCCTACAAAGTCTGATCAAGGCCCCGGGCCAGGAAGGAGCTGCAACTGAGGTATGAATCCTACACCAGAATCAAACCTGAGACCCTTAAGCTATGCTCTATCCATTGAGCAAAACCAGCTAGGGCCAAATATTTCATTGTTGTTTTAAAATAAATAATATGTAATGGAGTTCAGAAGGATGAGAGTTAACAAATGAGAAACATTTCATCTTTTTTATATCTCCTTAAGTCAGTGTGTCATTACTGATGAGCTACTATGTGTTACAAAACTTAGTAGGATGAGCAAAAGTTAAAGTATAACTGGAAGATTAAACATAAATGAAAAATTAAACAAAGGTGTTTGGTTATTAATACAATCTGAGGCAATTATGAGGTATATAACTTGACAATAAACACCTCTTTTCAATTCCGATGGACCCAAAAGAAAAATAAAGCATTTGAACTAGAGATCTTTTGCACCACTGCAGGCCTCTGTGGATAAAACTCCAGATAATAATTCTGTTGAAAAAAATAATTTTCCTCCTCTTCTGGGGATTTGATTGTGATGACTGTGATTATTGATATTTATTTGTTTTGGATTAAACATCCTGTGGAGGAAAGAAGCCACATGCTAACCTGACCAGCTCAGGGGAGCCCTGCGTGGCAGTCTTGCAAACTCAGAGACCTAAAATAACCACAAAAGATGGTTTGAAAATTAAATATAACTACAAACAGGTTATAGTGGGTAGTCATGTCTTAGGCCAGTATTTTCCCTGAAAAAGATCAAGTTAGATTTTTACTGAGTCATTTGCCTTTTTGCCTCTAAGATAACATATCTGTGAGATGTCTAGGTAAGTTATAACTTCCCTTTTTCTGGAGCCCCTGAGGCACAACCAAATGTGGTGGGCACCAAGACAGATACCACAAATTCCTTCTTTATCATGTTAATTTTTCCTTCATTCAATATGTGTCCATCATTTTACTTTGTATCCAATCCCAGGTGTTTCCCACATCTTTTGCTATATCCCACCTTCTTAATCCATCACCAATGAATTTCATGTAACCCTCCTATATCTTTCCTTTGATTGTGATGTATAAATACAAATTCTCTAGAGCATTATCTCAATTCATTGAGGTTCTGCTTCCCGGCATATGTGGTCTGGTTGGCTCAAATAAACTCACTAAAATTTTTTACAGGTTTCAATGTTTTTTTTATTAACAATCCAAAACTCAAACATGAAATATCTGACAAAATAATCTAGCAGTCTTGAATGTATTAGCCAATTGATATCAGACTCAGAGAGCTCACGACTGTCCTGGAACATTTTATTAGATTAAAGAGTACCCCAACCTCAAAATATTATAAAGAATATGACTTGTCAAGACCTAGTTCTGTTTATTCTCTCTAAATTTTCCTGTCTCATCCTTAGGTAACTCAGAACTCAGGGGATTCACTGTTGTATGGAGGGCAAGACTCAAGGAGTGAGAATGTCATTGTGTGCAGGAAGGAGACAGAGTTTTCTGAATAGTTGATAGAAATTCAAATGAGGAGGCTAAAAACAGCAGGCCGATTTGGGAAGAGGTGCTAAGCCTTAGACAAAGAAGCCAGCTGGAGATGAAATAGGATCAGACAGACAAGCATATCCCTTTCATTAGTCTATAAGTAAGAAATTAACAACAATAAGTGTTGGTAAGGATATAAAGAAATTGTAAACCTTGAACATTCCTCTTTTGGATGCAAAGTAGTGGAGTCACTTTAGAAAACAGTTTGGTTGTTTCTCAAAATATTAAACATAGCTGCCATGTAAACCAGATATTATATTCCTAGTTATATATCCAAAAGAATTGAAAACGTATGTCCACACCAAGCTTGTACACAAGTATTCATAGCAGCATTATGCATCATAGTAATAAAATGAGGACAACACAAATGCACATCAACTGACAAATGGGTAAACAAAAATGTGGTATATCCATACAATGAATACTTCAAGGGACAAAGTGCTACATTATGGATGAACCCTAAAAACATTATGTTAATCCAAGTGAATAAAGCCAAGACATAGAAAGCCACATATGACATGATTCCAGTTATATGAAAAATACAGAATAAGAAAATTCATAAAAACACTAAATAGATTATTAATTTCTTTGGACTAAGGAAAGGGAGAATGAAGAGTAGCTGCTAACGGGTGTACAATTTTTTGGGGGAAGTTGAAACCATATTAGATTGGAAAATTAAATAGTGGTGGTAGTTGTAGAACTTTGTGAATATTCTAGAAACTACTGAAATACACTTTAAAAGACTAAATATGTGATAGTCAATTATATCTCAAGAAAGTGTTACAAATAAATACACTTGCTCCCTACAATGATGATAATATGTTATTGGATATAAGAAAGGAGATTTCCATTCAATTTGAAATTTAGAAATCCTTTAAAATGCTATCTATACGCCAGGCAATTGCTGACAATAATGGGTGCACTGATGAACCTGAAATTCCTGTCTTTGATGGGTCCACAATCAGGCAGAGAATAGAGACAAATGCACCTGTTACCATTTATTAATTATTGTTATAGAATATGGACTATGTTGATAAGTATTTAGAATTAGTTGACATGAGGAACACATCAGAGACAATATCTGAGAGAAGAGGACCTTTGACATTGGCATTTAAATTTTTGCTGGAGTTTTTCAGGATAACAAACATGAGAGTGACAGGGGAGATCCTTCCCAATAATAATAATAAGAAAAAGAAGTAGAACATGTCCAGGATAATATAGATTAGCCTACAATTAAAATCTACCTACTAAGATGCTATTGATTCTAAGTGCTACAAGTGTTCAGAGAAGTTATTGTTAGCAGGATGGCTAGGTAGCCCCTTGGGGAAAGCAATATGCTCTGGATATTTAAAAACCGTATTATCTCATGTGTGATTTTTGTTTGCTGAGATGAGAAAGTTTTCCAGTTTTTATTATGGAGTCCAGAGAATGTTCTGCCTCTAAAGATTCATTAGAGCCATTCAAATAGACAAATAGGAGTTGTTTTATTTTCAAATTATTTCTGAAACTTTAATTGGATAGCATCTGGACATTGATGTGGAGTAAGTATCATTTACTATTAGTACATTAATAATCAGCTCTCAAACCAGCCCTGTCCCTATCCAAGTATCGGTCTTAGTGACTCCTCTTTTCCCTCTGGATATCTTGTTCCTGAGTCACACTTTAAAAAAATACAGATTTTAAAAATATATTTTCATTGATTTCAGAGAGGAAGCAAGAGAGAAAGAGAGAGAGAAACATCAATTATGAGAATCATTGATTAGCTTCCTCCTGCCAGCCCCACACTGCGGATTGAGCTAGCTACCCAGGCATGTGGGGGAATTGAATCTTGACCTCCTGGTTCATAGGTCCATGCTAAATGACTGAGAAACATTGGCTGGGCAAAAAATACAGATATTTTGAAGTATTCAAGCCAAATTTATACTGAATAGAAGCTTTATTTCGGATGCAGTTAGAAGACATTTGTGTTACAATGACTGATGTCCACAATGGCCTGTCCTCACCAGCCCTGCTCAGCTCCTGTGGACTCATGCGTGTATTTTTATCTATGGAGTCTACCCATCTCATATTTGGTCTTCCTCTTTTCCTGCAGCCCTCTGTTTTTCTCAGAATTACTCCTTTTCTAAAGAACCCTTTCTTATCATAATGTGGCTGAAGTAGGACCAATGAAAATTTATCATTTTTTGCCTCCAACTATATTTTAGGCTTAATTTGTTCTAGAACTGACTTGTTCATCCTTTAGGGGTAAAGTGTGTCTGTAGAGCTCTCCTGAAACACCATATTTCTTTATTTTAAATATTTTCATTGATTTCAAAGAGGAAGATGGGGGGTGGGGGGGGGAGAGAGATGGAAACATTCTACATAACAAAGAGCTAATATGCTAATGCCTATGACACCCTCATGCCTTAAGGACCATTCAGCCAAAGGATGCATGCACTGCCGGGAGGAGGGAGTAGGGAGGTGCCCTGAGGATGCAGGACCATCCCATGGGAGGGCGGTTGAGGGTGAGAGCCCATAGTGCCCCCTCACCAGTCGTTCACCACACATCACTTGCACTCAGTGCGCCTGCCATCCACCTGCCAGGGAAAGGAGTGCAGCGCGTGTGCTGCCTGGAAGTGGCGCTCAAAACTTCGCAGCAGGCAGGAGGCTTACATGCTCTTCTCCAGCACCATGATGGGGCGGAGCTGCTGCATTGCTCCAGAAATGGAATGGAAGCCAGGAGACATCCAAAGGAGGCGGGACCAGCTCAAGGAGGCGACATCACAGGACCCAGGGCAGGGCTTGATGCTGCCAGAGAAGATCAGAGGTGTCGGGGGCAGAGCCAGGCATGCTCAAACTCTGGGTGGAAAGGTTGGGGTGTCAATATGGGGTGGGGCGGAGTGGGGTGGGTAGGTGGGCAGGGCATGCATGGGAAGGTGGGATTTCGTGATTTCGCATGCAGGTCACTAGTCAATAATGAGCCCTTTAGTCCAGAGGCTGACATTGTATCCACAGAGCCAAACTGGCTAGGGCCAACAGTGTATTTCAAATGAACTTTTTTTTTTTTAATTAACAGCCTTTTGCACTGTCCAATGTTTGTATAGTAATTGGGAATATTTGCTGACATGTTGAACAAATAGGGAGATAAAATGTACCCTTGTCTGACACCTTTGCCTATAGGAAACCTATCTCACCCTATCTGTTTGACAATGACTTTCTGTCCACAATACACGTCATGTATCAGGACAATCAAGTGATATGTAATGCCCATTTCTTTCAGGGTAACCCATAGTTTTTCATAATCCATACAATCAAAGGCTTCACTGTAGTCTGTAAAACATAGACTTACTTGATTTTGAATTTTTTTGGAGAACTGGGCATCCAAGTTTCTAATGACTGAATTCTACCAATACACATGTTGTATTTAGCCTGAAATGTATTTAATACAAAAATGAGTTTATTTCAAAATCTTTTTAATAAAAGTGTTAAGTATAGGTTTCAAGTTTTGACTCTATTATAAATCAGAAGTTATTGCATCACTAGACATATGTTTCTGCATGACAGGGAGAAACTAGTTGAGTGGCTACTGTTCTCCATAGATGGGACACTTATAAATAGTTCAGTGTAGATCCCTGCCACACTTTGGCTCATTGACTACCTGGTACTTGAAGGAACTAAAGTTTATATCCTGACACACAGGAGGCACTGGTTGAATATCTTAATATTTGCTACTTGATTGATTACTCAAGGTCAAGTTTAGAGTCCCAAGTCAATTGAATCAACCTTTTCTAATAAAGCTCTGACAGTTCTTCTTTACTATTTACTCCTCTATATCGTCCACCTTAGTCTAAATTCAGAAACCTACTTACTGCCACATATGAATTATAGTAATATCACCAGAGAATATTATCTGCAACCCTCTAGAAGTGGAGGAGAGTGTGCCAGAACCATTAGTTTCATGGGAACAAAAATTGCTCATTTATAATTTTGTGTGTGTGGTCTATGAGCTGTAAAGACCACTTAAGGTCACTGCTTCATACAGTATTAGGTAAACATTTAAGGGGTAAATACTTTTATCCATCTTTGCTTCCAGCAAAGAAATAGACCATGAAAACTCTAGAGGGCTGGCTTGATAGATGTTTTCACTCTATTATTCTCCCTGAGCTGAGTTCTCAGTAATGTTCTGTATAGATGCAGGTAACTGAACCATGCTCAGTGAGTGTGAAGGAAGAAAGGTAGATGGATCTGTGAAGTTAATGAGAGAGAGAGAAATCTCCTTTTATGTCCACAAAAAAAAGTTTTATTCCTAGAAAAATAAATATGCCTTTTAATTTATAAATTTATAGACAAGTTTGAAAGAAGAAACAATTATTAAATTAAAGCTATTATGTTATTATGTGATAATTGATGTTGTTTAGTGGTTATGTGCTGTATCTAATACCTATGGTTATTTATCTGTTAATTATACAGATAAATATCATATTGTCCTTACATTTGTCACTATGTTAGTGGGATATTCCTTTATGGTATGTCAACTTGATATAGCTCAGTTGATGGTAATTCTATCTTGATCAATGAAAATGACACTTTATTGATGCTTGCTAAAGGTCAACATTTTTAATGTTTATTTTTATCTCCCCTGTGATTTTTGGTTATTAAATAGAAACATAATCTAACTTTTATCTTATTTAATATAATTATGTTTTCTAGTTTATTCTTTCTTTTTATTTTATCTATATTTTTCATATACAAAGTGTTTTACTTTTATGTAGCTATATTTTCTAATTCTTATTTTGACATATTCTTTCACTTTTATGATTTAAGCCTTTTTTTCCCCCCTGGATTGAGAACAGTAAAAATATATTTGTACCAGGTATCTATTAGACATTGGGCATTATGACAGTCATTGGTTATACATGGGCAAGCAAGGCTAGAAACTTCTATCAGGCTTAGGGTTGATACAAAATGATAGATATGTCATTAATGAACTTCATTTCCCCCTCTGTTTGTCTTCTTTCCATCGAGGCCACAAAAGAACTTAGATATCAGCACGATTTGATATTCTAGATATAGATGATCATGGGGAAAACTACTATTTTCTTTATCACTCAAACATTTCAAATATAAATTAATGGAGAGACCTTTCTTAATAAGTTAATAAAATGTTTTAGTATAACCCTCAGAGGAGCAAACTCATCAACATATTTCTTACATAGACAGACACACAGACACACAAACACTTCCACACATTGTGTCTCACAATTGCTAGGGAAGTGTTGAAGGTGAAAAAGAAGAAACCAGAGACACGTCTCTGCCATTAACAAAATTAAAAGCTTTCTTTTTCCTGGGAGAATGTGATTTAAGGGCTAATCAGCACCTGGTCCTTGCACATTACCTAAGAAAATAGAAATTACTGGCTAGCGAATCTGTTCTTAGAAGCTCCAGGGGGAATCTCTGCAGGCCCTCTGATAACTTGTATGCCATGCTTGAATATTCTTCCCCATGTAATTGGTTTTGTTTGCTATATATAAAAAGCAGCTGCTGGCTAATCATCTGATTCTTTCTGTATGTGGTTGAGTAGGACAGTTTACTTGTGCAGATTAAGCTTCTTGTGTTCAGTTTCTCTCTACCCTGCTGGCAAAGATTCGAACTGCTCTATTTGCTTTACACAGTCCCTTTAAATTATTTAATGGCATTCACATCCATATGTCTTTAGAACATTGGCTCCAAATGAGTCACATTCAAAAGAAAGGCTTTATTTTTAGGCCATTGAAATCAGAAATGGTATCATAGGGAAAGTAATTCTAAAAGTAGATTTTCATTCATTCATGGAGGGCACTACCAACTCTTCTCCAAGTTCTATAAGTTCATTGCTCTTCAATATCAAGGCAAACCTTTATGTAGTATGAAATAGCCATTTCTCACTTTCACTGAGGCCAAACATGAGGGTACAGAAAAGAATACAAGGGGTAAAGTTATGTGAATGCCCTTGATGTTTCTTTCCTTTGGAAATATCTATGTGAAATTGCTAATGTAACCTCTTTCTCTCTTGAGGCCAGCACAGAGAGCTCTGAATGAGAATCTTATACATGTCCAAATGGTTCATATATATTGTATGGGGAATACCTATCATATTAATTCATATAGGAAATATAAGTATTAGAAAACTGTTATGAACACTCTGGAAACACACACACACACACGCATGCACGCACGCACACACACACACACACACACACACACACACACACACACACAGTTGGTTGAAATCAAATGGCTGCTGCAGAAGCTTGGTACATATCTATTTGTTGCCTGCCCTCGTGCCATGGTGGCAGGTTCCTGGTTTTCTATGTGTTGTCCCCTGGTGGAGAGGAATGAGCATGTAAGAAGGTCTTCCATTTAAAAACTCCGAGAACAGTAGTGACTTTTTTTAGTCCAAAGTGATTAGGTTACTCTCTCTCTGCCTGTGGAAATCCTGTGTCCCTATGATCAAATGACTTTCCTCAGCTCCATCTATTTTCTGTTCTCAAAACAAAGTTTAAAAAATGCATCAGTGGCAATAGGCAGAGCTTCCCCAACTTCAGGAAGATAAGAGAAGAAAATCTTAGAATCCTTTTTTCCATCACGCTTCCCCCTTTTCTCCTTTTGGTATTTTTCTGTCCATAAACATTCTACCCATTCATTGGTCATTGGCTAACTTTTTTCAAGTTAATTTGCTGCTGTATATTTTTATATTTAATTTTTGTTAATCATTACCAAAGATAGTTATCCACTGACTTTTAGAGAGAGTGGAAAGGAGGGGGAGAGACACACAGAGAGAAACCGGCCCTGACCAGGGCCCACAATCAAGCCTGCATCGGAGGTATGAGCCCTTGACCAGAATCGAATAAGGGACCCTTCAACTCAAGAGGCAACACTTTATCCCCTGAGCCAAACCAGCTAGGACTTCTAGTTCATATTTCTTCTTTCCAATCTTATTACACAATATTAAGAAATGGTGTCAGAATATCTCTGTTTTCATGGACTCAGTGATAGGAAACCAATTCCTCTGTCCTTTAACCTTCTGAAGTTATCTTATCCCACCAGCCATAAATGTGATGATCTTAATGTTGTTAAGTTATATTATAATGAAAAGTAAAACAAGAATTTGGATTCAAGAAGAACTAAATTCTTTGTCCCAGACCCTTTCCCACATTTGCACATTGTATTATTTTTATTCATCAGTTGATTTACATAAACCTTGATTTTTCCTTTTTCTAAAATATTCTAGAACTATTTGAAAATGAATGAAATGAAATAAATAAAACTACTTTTTAACTTGAAAAAGTTTAGGATCAAATTTGAAACTAAAGCCTTATGTACACATGGCTATTTCTCCCAGATGAGAGGTGGAAAAATTAAAAAAAGCAGCCATGTTGAAGCATCTTAGAGTAACTGATATTGGAAGAATTTTAGTCTAAGAGAGTATTGGATAAATACCATGAGGAAAGTTGAGAAAAAAAATTATAGATCGAGGAAGAGTTAATAGGGAGTTATGTCCTGTTCTATAAAGTAGCACCTTTTTAATGCAAGTCACATCCATATAGTTCAGAGGGAAAAATATGAATACCTGTAATGGTCAGTTAATAATTATAAGACTCAAAAGCACTTTCTCAAAATGAAAGAAACAAACAATACTAATTCCAATGGAATTCCCAATTTCAAATGAAAAGTAATATAGGAAAGCCCACCCAGCCCAGCCAAAGCCATGACATTTGTGTTTGGATTACCTGCATAATGGTACTGAAATCTGATCTGAAAGTAAAGGGCAGAGATAAGGAACATCTCATCTCTTTTTCTACAGGTGAATTTCATTACAAATATACATTCTACATCTATCAACTTTTATTTAAACCAGCTAGCTTTCAAATAGGTAGAAATGTACTGATGAGTTAATATCATGAAAAGTAGTCAAAATTTAGAAGACATTTAGAAAATTGAATAAATATACCTAACCTTCAGGAAAAATCAAGTGATGAAAGAGCCATCTGGTTGCTATAGTTATTGTCACACTGACCCAATCTAGCTTTGCTCAAATATATAGAACATTTCACAATGAATGAACTTGTTAACCAGAATGATTACACTGTACATAGCTGAAGTACTTTCAGGGGGTATGCATATAGAGAGGGTAGTTTTTCTGAGAGAATAAAAGAGAGAGAGAGGGAGAGAGAGAGAGAGTGAGAGAGAGAGAGAGAGAAAGACAGAATCCACAATGTAATACTCTTTCATTCCAATGCCAAAGTCATTAAAGTAATAAAACAATGTTAACTCCCTGACATTCTATGTTTATTTGTAGAATAGTTTTCCCAGAAGACAGTTGTATATCCACATGCAAAAAAAAATGATTTTAAATCCTTACTATATATAACACTATATATAAACATCAATTCACTGACCTAAATGAGATAAATTATAAAATATCTAAAAGTTTACAAACAACAAAATCTTCAGGAATTTGGATTTGACAGAATTCTTAGGTACAATGCCAAAAAATAATAAAATAAAAATTGATAAAAAATATTATCCAAAGATAACCAGCAAGATAAAGACAAGTAAAACTTGAAAATAATTATCTGCCAATAAATGAATGGCATTTGGAAATCATAAAGTTTTTTTAGGTTAGTAATAAGACAATAAACCTCAAATAAATAGGCAATCATTTGCAGATTCATTTTCACAAAAAAAGTTTTAGATATGGCTACTAAGCATATTGAAAAATACTATCTTTAGTAATTATGGAAGTGGAAATTAAAACAATGAGATAACACCTCAAATCCAACTAGAATAGCTCTATTAAAATATAAATAATAAGAAGAATTAAAGAGTTAACTAAAGAATTAACCCTCATATATTGATGATTAAATGATTAAATGTGAATGTTAAGTGAGATAGCTATTTTGGAAATTTGCAATTAAAAAAATTTGAACACAAATATACCATACTAGAGTTCCAGTGCAAGAAATTCATATTCAGGGGCAGGGGGAAGGGTCCATCAGCTGTGCCTGCACTCTCTCACAATTCAGGACTGCTGGTTCCTAACCGCTGGCCTGTCTGCTTGCCTGATTACCCCTAACCATCTTTGCCTCAGCTTCTGCTGCCACGGCTTTGTTCAAAAGGTCATTTGGATGTCTGGTCTAATTTGTATATTACACTTTTATTAGTATTTATGACATAGTAATTCCATGCCTGGGGCTCTACCAAAAAGAAATTAAATATTTGCATATACCACAATATTTATAGGTGCGTTATTCATAAAAGTCCCATGTTAGACTCAATCAATCTAATGTCCATCAGGTAATGAATTTATAAACAAACATATTTTGTATAAATATAATTAAATACAATTCATCAATAAATAAAGAACAAAATCCTGACATATGTTACAACTGGAATAATACCTCAAAATGATGCTACAGGAAGGAAGCCAGAGGAAGAACACCTACATATTATTTTATTTTTATGAAATAAACAGAAAAAGAAAATTCCTATACAGAGAAAGTGGCTAGGTGGTTGTCTGCAGCTGGAGATGGAGACAAGGATTAACTGCAAATGAGCCCTAAACATGTTTGAGGTTACATCTGCATGCCTACAGGAGTGGGGGTGGCAGTTGATGCACTGGCTTTTGTTGTTGTTTTCTTATGTGCAACAGGAAGCACTTGAAGTAAATGGCTTTTACTTCTGGAAATGGCACTCTATTTCTGAAGCATGATTCCCACATTTTTCAGGCCAAGGTTTATTAGAATTGTATTTGTGTGATTCCTGGGCTTTCTACCACCTTCCCGATCTCTCTTTCCATGCTAAAATTCTTTTTAAAGCATCCAAAATATACTCACTACAACACATACCAGTATGAGGTCATTTGCATTTTTTCAAAAACATCTCATCTTATTTATAAAGCAGATTTCTTTCAATATATCAAAGCACATACTTTCACTGAATCCATCTGAGCCCTTTTAAAATCATCCTTCTAAGCAAAATACTTTCATTTAAAAAAAATGAACATTTCCTGTACCCAAGTTAACTTTTGTGTTGAGCTGAAGCAATATAAAATATCAGCTCAAATGGGAAATGTGTGGAGGAACTATAAAGGAAAGCCGAAGAGATTAAATGAAAAATGACTCTAAGTTCGGATGTGTGGTATTAAGGATGTAGCTCACTGTCGCTGAGAGGAGCAGCTAGATCTTGGCCCTTTGTACCAAGGAAACCAGTAATGTTTTCTAGGTTTAAGTCATGGACAATTTTAACAAATCTTGAATTCTGTGATAAAAACTATTTTTAATTACTTAAGAAACATATACAATTTTACTATCAGGAAAAACATTGCAGTTCATCTGAATGATATCCATTACCACTGCCATCACTCCCAATTACTATGCTTATGACTTTGACCACGTTTATTTGAAAGGTTGAGCCCTTTTTTTTATTACCTTACTAGAGGCCTGGGGCATGAATTCATGCACAGGTGGGGTCCCTCAAGCTGGCCAGTGATTGAGGCCTATTGGGGGACTGGCTGGCTGGGAGAAGGGACTTCGGGAGATTGGAAGGCCAGGGAGAGGGACTATGGAATGTTGGCTGGCAGGTCCCCTGATCAGGGCTGATTGGAGATAATAGATATATTAACTTGTTTGTGGTAATCATTTCATAATGTATACATATAGCAAAATATCACATTGTATATATTAAATATGCATAATTTTTGTCAATGATACTTTAATATAAATCTGAAAACAATCACAAGAAAATGCAACCAACAATAATCATTTTGGGGATTATTCACAGAGTCAGTTTAACTACAAATAATGGTCATAATAATTAATTACTGGTAGTTCAATATAAATTCCAAAATCAGTTAATTGTCTTTTAATCTTCAGGGTGAGGAAGTATAAGAGAAAGAAACATTTATCAGACCTAACTGGTTTGGCTCAGTGGATAGAGTGTCAGCCTGTGGACTGAAGGGTCCCAGGTTCGATTCAAGTCAAGGGCATGTACCTGGATTGTGGGCACATCCCCAGTGGGGGGTATGGAGGAGGCAGCTGATCAATGTTTCTCTCTCATTGATGTTTCTAACTCTCTATCCCTCTCCCTTCCTCTTTGTAAAAAAATCAATACAATATATTTTTAAAAAAAAGAAACATTGATCAGTTGCCTCCCATATGTACCCCCACCTGGGATAGAGCACCCAACCTTTTGGTATATTGAATGATGCTGCAACTAAATGAGCCCCCAGACCAGGGCAGTTAACTTTATTTTGACAAGATTTGGCAAACAACTAGCTGTTTTGGCTCAGTGGATAGAGTGTTGGCTTATGGACTAAAGGGTCCCAGGTTCAATTCTGGCCAAGGGTACATGCCCAGGTTGCGGGCTCAGTCCCTAGTGTGGGGCTACTAACCTGTCACTTACTAGTCACTTGGCAGTTTCTGAGAGGCTATAGATAACATCTTAATGCATCTTAATGTGATAACATCTTCTGCTTCCCTATAGGAATAATTGGTCACAGAAGAGGAATTTACAATCTGACTTTTCAGACAATAATGGGGAGTCGAGACTATCCCGGATACGTGTAACCCTCTAATGGTTTCTAGAATATACTCAATGAGAATTTATTGGGAAAACAAAGACCACATAAATTTCCTTCCACTCTCCTTTTCCAACTTAAAAAAATCTTAACCTGGTCCAGCAAGTAAGAAAGATTTGGGGAACCAGTAGGTTTACCATCTTCTCAGTGGGCACCTCCTCAATCAATAAAGGTTTTCTAAATCTTATAGCAAACTCTGGCATTCTGAGATTTCCCTTCACAATGAGTGGTAACAAAGATGAAAGTGATTTAAATTCTAGTAATGCTGTTACTGGACTAAAGGGGTATATTTGTCTGTGTGCATCAAAGCCCAATGAAATGTGTACAGAGGATTACAGCTAAGGAAGTAAAAGTTTATTAGTTCAGGAAATAGTTTACTTTTGTGTGTATTGGGGGGAGGGGCTGAGAAGACATGAAATTTATTCTTAGCAAATTTCAAGTATATAATATGTTTTATTAACTATAGTCACTGTGCTGTACATTAGATTTTTAGATGCTATATACTGAAACTGCCAGTTTAGTGAAACCTACATCAGAATTGTAGATAAACAGCATACTGTTTTTTTTTAAACTTGCAATTTGACTTTTCAGTTAAACCTTTTAGTATCAAATACTTTCAGCCTCACTAACATGAAAGCTCACTGTTCTTTCATTTTTCAGTATACAGTGATTATGACAATTTTCAGACTTTGTTGTTGGTGTGGATTTCAAAAGTGACCATTGTAAGGCAGATGATCCAGCAATACGTTTCCAGAAATTGATGTGATCTATAATCAAAATGTTTTAAATGATCAAATTTCAAAGCAATGTACTTAAATACTTTTGGTTTCCATTATAAGCAATTGAATTTAATCATAAGCCTAGTGATTCAGCTGATTGCTTGGTGAGAAGGTGAATTTCTGTGCATGGAGTCTGAGTGTTAGCATGTGTGTGCTGGGTACCTGTGTGTGTTAGGTGGAACTTAAAGAACGACATTTCAAAAGATTGAAGAGGAGAAAAAGTAGAGGAGGTGGTGGAGAAAGAGTTAAATCAAAGTCTCAAACAATCATTGAGTGGTTTCTCTGTATAAGAAAATAACCCAGTGAATGTGGTGATTATAAAAGCCCAGGCCAGAAGTCTCTCTTTCAATGGGTAATTTTTAGGGAACTGATTTAAGCAGTCCTTTCAAGACACAGAGCAGCAATTTTTAAATTGTGCTAATATTACATTCACAGGTCTTAGCAGAAGCTGGGGAGCCATATGGGACTCTTGGGCTAAACTCCTTCAAGCAGAAGAGCTTTATTTTCATCTGTTTTATTCAGTTGACAACTGAGTTAAATGCTTTGAATAAAGACTTCCTTTAAGAAAAAAATTGAAAATGGTGAGATCCTAGAAGACAGAGATAGCAGGTTGAAACACCTTAAAAAGCATGATAGAAAAATGACTTAATTATGCCAACTATTACAGATTACAAATAAAACATTATAAGTTAACAGTAAAAATAATTATGATAGTAATGATAACACACCCTATGTTTAACATCAGGTTTTACATTTTAGAACTTTATGAAGAATATATTGTAAAGATATGATATTTATAAATATGATATTATTTTATTTTATGAAATATAAAATGAATTTCTAATTATCTAATTGTTTTATCCAATTTTTTTTCAATTTTCAACTAAAAGAAAATATTATTTAAAATATATATTAAGTGTTCTTGTAGTACCATGAATACACAAGGGAGATTCTTAAAATAGTCACTGGCCTTAGTACAACTGAGGAAATATAAATGAATTTTACATCATACAAAGAAATCAAACATTGTTATATATTTTATTCTAAGATAACTAAGGAGTTAAGTCAGATGTTGGTTGTGTAAATTTAGATTTCCAATGGTTTTAGAAGATTATGAAGCTTCAGGGAGAAGCAAAGATTTGGATTATTCTTAGATCACAGGTTGAAAAAGACATGAGAAGATAAATGTTGACACATTGGCACATTTATTTACCTTGCTTTATCATTATAAACTCTTTCATTGTATCTAAACATATAGTGTGATGTTTCCTAAATGGTGCCCATAATTTCAAAAGAAATTATTAACATACCTGTATTAGATTACATTAATATAATCTGATTTTGAAACAGTGTTCAAAATAATGACAACCATATCTGTCCCTTAAATCATGTATGATACCATCTGCTCCCAAAAAACAAGTTAGAGGCCTATGAACATCACAGGAATAACATCTTTTGTTTCAGACACAAAACTCAGGAAAGAAGGCTTGAGTGTCAAGTAGTCCAGTTGCATGGGTCTCATATGACAAGGCTCCATTTATTCCTAATGGGGCCATCAGCGTCTTTTGTGATCTCAGTAATTAAGAAGCCAGTTTGATTCCTCTGATTATGGACTTCCTCAAAGCTGGCTGCTGGGTCATAAAGGAAATAGAAAGATACTTTGGAGAACTAATGGCTGCCCGTGTGTGCTGAGTCAGTCTTGAATTTAATGAGAGGCTCAGCTAACTTATGCACGACTGCTTTGTGTCTCTGAGATGATCTACTTTAATATGTTGATTGCTTCTCCTTGGGCATCATTTTCCCTATAGAGACATGGGCCATTTATGTAGTTTTAGAAAATTAATTCTGTATGGGAGATGAGAGAAAACTTAGATGGAGTAACAGTAGAAATTCTAAAGTGAAACTATGTGTGTAGAGACTTATACTAAACAAAAAAATGCATAAGTGGGAGAATTTCTGTAATATTTCAGTTGAAAGATGGAAACTGGTGACTTCATTATGGACATCATTAGTATAGCCGTGTTCATGGGAAGACAGCAGAATGGTTTAAGGACTCTCCATGGAAATACTATTTTATACCACTTATTACCTCCCCACCCATTTTCAATTTTGTTTATGTCTTCCTTAATGAATGCCATAGAGCAGTGAAAGCAAGAAAAGAGGATTAGATGGGATAAAACAGCAAAGCAACATGAATCACTATGATGGATTTCATTAATTAGAAATTGAAATTAAAGACACCAACCTGTGGAAAAGTGAACCTCTGAAGGTTGTTCCAGGACATTGTCTGTTCTAATTTTCAGAAGTTAATTTGACAGAAATGTTTAAAGTATGCTATGTGAGAGAAGTCAGGTGACTTAGAATAAAAATCACAGTGGGAGAAAAAGAAGCTTTTTGCCATTTTTCTTCCCAGGGCATGCTTTGATTAGTCAAGCACCAGAGAGCCAAATTTGGGACACTGCTGAAGTTCCTTTTTTTTTTAAAAATAAAAAAACAAACTAAACGGGTTTTTTGTTCACTGTTCAACGTAGGAGGCATGTGTGGTTATTCAACCAATTTTTTAATTGTGAGAACTTTCTTCTGAATGAGCTCTTCTGGATCACAAGATTCTCCAGTGAGCAAATAATAAGAGGTGAGAAGGTGGAGAGAGAGGGGCAGGGGAATGAAAAACCGGGAGGATTATCTCAGTTGCTAAATGCATATTAAATAGCTTGTGCTCAGTTGAAACAAGCATAACTTCAATTAACCAGCATTCACTATCTAGAAATTTATGTAAACTGAAAGGACTGTTTTATAAATCCAGCTCCCAGATAGAAAGAGAATAAATATAAATGATAACAATAACACGCCCTAACTGGTTTGGCTCAATGGATAGAGCATCAGTCTGCGGACTGAAAGGTCCCAAGTGTGAGACTTGCAGTCAATCAATGATTCTCTCTCATCACTGATGGGTTTTTTTTCTCTCTATCTCTGTCTCCTTCTCCCTTTCTCTCTGAAATCAACACACACACACACACACACACACACACACACACACATACACACACACACACACACACACACACACACATATATATACACACACACACATATATATATTAAAAAGGAAATAAGATATCAATCTTCATTCTTCTGCTTCAGCTCTGCATAGACTATTATTCATTTTTTTGTTTTAACACTCTTGTCAGAAATATAAGTATGATTTTCATCTGGTAAGTAATAAAGAAGGTTTTTATCATTATTATTATTTTTTAGCATATCTATTAAATGTCTTTATAGAAACAAAATCAGGTTAGAAAGAAGGAAATCTTAATTTTATATTTAGCACTTCAGAAATTTTAAGTAATTCCATTACAGTCACATTTTCGCACTCTTCCTATTATAAATGGAAAAGAATTAATGAGTCCTAGCTTCTCAGTGGGATAAAAAATCACTAGCTGGTTTGGTTCAGTGGATAGAGTATAGGCCTGTGGACTGAAGTGTCCCTGGTTTGATTCTGGTCAAGGGCACATGCCTGGGTTGCGAGCTCAATCCCTAGTAGGAGACATGCAGGAGGTAATCAATCAATGATTCCCTTTCATCACCGATGTTCCTATCTCTCCCTTATCTCTTCCTCTCTGAAATAATTAAAAATATGTGTGTTTTTTTTAAGAATCTCAAAAGATGGTCAAACTCTCCACCTTGCTCTATATGTACATCCAGCTCATCTTATCCTGCAAGCTATACTGTGTCCTTAACTGCTTTAAAGGACAGAATGAAGAGACTTATGAACAAGGTGTGAAGAAAAATGTTCTACTTACTAGGGAGAAATTATAGACTATCCTGGTGGAGAGAGGAGCCAAGAAGAAAGCCCCTAAAAATTAAAGAATCCACTGAGGTACCAGTTGCTGCCTGTTATTTTGCTTAGAAACCCCCCCCCCCCCCCAAAAAAAAAGACTAACAGGGAATATCCCAGTTATACTCCAACCAACATAGAAGTTTGTGTGATATAATAAAACTAGTGGATTGGTTTTCTTCACATAGAAATGAAATTAATTAAAATAAAATTTTTAATACTGCTATTCAAAACACATTCTTGAGATTGGCGCTAGCAAGAGCTTTATATGGATGGCACATGTGCAAGTCAACTTAACCATATATATATATATATATATATATATATATATATATATATATATGTATAAAACTTGCTTAATTATACCTGCTTTCTCATGTAACTAAAATTTTTCCAGCCCGGTTAAGCATTCTAACTTCTCTTTTAGATAATTGTCAGCAACACGGTAGTAAATATCAACATGAAGCAGATTATTATTGTAGATCATGCAGGGAGAACAAAGAATAAAACACTGCAGCAGTGTTTAAATATATTCTGTGCAGTGAGAAAACCTGAAATCATTTTCTGTTGGGTCAGGTTTCTAAGCTTTCTAAATCTCCATTTTCTGGCTAATGAATAGAAAATAGGATACCACCAAGTCTCCTATCTACCTACTCGAGGACTTCTGTAAGGATCAAATGAGATGAGGCATGGGAAAACACTTCACATTTGGTTAAAGTGTCAAATGTTTCCATCTGGCTATAAAGCAAGTTGTTTTCCTGGGCTGAAGAAATTCCAAAAAGGCTAGTTACTAGGGTGAAGAAGCTGGGTGTTGCTGCATGATGTCATTATCCAGTGCTCACAGCCACCATTTCTGGGCTGGGCTTGTCTATAGGCCGCATTTTCCGCCATGTTGTCTTGGCATTGTTGACTGCAATTTGGTGGGCTGTTGATCTGGGATGTTGGTGAGGCCTGTGTCCCACTTGTGGGAAGGTAAGTGTTGCTTTGTGGACACTAGGTTCATGGTGACATTTCTCTGTAAATGGCCAGTGCATGTCAAGGTAGCTCCTGCATTAAGCATCTGCTCCCTGGTGGTCAGTGTATGTCAGAGTTGACTGGTCAGATGGACACTTAGCATATTAGCCTTTTATATTTATAGATGCCAGGGGCTTAAGTTACTAAATATTGGGGTAATTTATGGTTCAGCATTAGATAACTATAGCAATAATCTGCTTACTAGAAGTGTAACTATGAATGATACTTAAGCTTCCTGATGCTCAATTTTATAATTTTCAAAATGTAAATGATAATATTTAACTATTCTACAATTTACCTTGAGGTCTAAGGTAAAACTGAGACAAAATGCTCTAAGTAGATCTTCAGCATAGAGCCTGGAACACAGGAAGTAGTCAGTAATTTTTTTTATTATTAGTAGCATTATTATTACACATTTTTTTACCTTTACCTCCTGAGATATATGGAAATGCAAAGAAACAAGAATAGATGAGATGCCCTTCAAGAAGAACAAAGTAAGTAAACTTGCTCTATCAGATATCAAGAATTATCTCTCGGTCACAGTAAATAAGACTTTGTGCTATGGGCACAAAAATAGACACATAGAGAAATTATATAAAATAGAGAGTTGACAAACCTACATGGTTGTCTAACACCTGATTTAGCGGGGAAAAGCTGTTGCTTTAGAACAATGGGAAAATGCAATACTATAGTTCCATTAAATAGTGCCTGGATAATTGGATAACCACATAAAAATAATTGCCATGTAATTTCCTTTGCACCATATTAAAAAAATCAGTTCCACATTGATTTTTAGATTTAGATGAAAAATGGAAAACAATAAATCTCTTCGAAGATAATGTAAGAGAATATCTCCAAATCTCCAAGACTTTGATATAGGAAAATACTTTTCAACAAGATATAAGAAATACTAACTCTTCTTTTCCCACTCCCACCCCTACCCTTCAAGTAATGATTGATATTTGGAATTAAATTAAAAGAGAATTTGTTCATCAAAAGACACCATTAAAAGTACAAAAAGGCTAGCCAGAAAGTGGAAAAGAACCATTTGAAACACACTAATTACAAGAGCTCATATCTGGATATATGACATATTTCCACACATTAAAAAGAGAAATATTGCAAAAGAAAAATGAGCAAGATAATTAAACATACATTTCACAAAATATATTTTAAAAAGTTCAATGAAGGCCAAAGTTGCTCAATTATATTAGCAATCAGACTTATTCAAACTACATTCACAATGAAAAAATTCTTGATGAATATGTCATATAGTTGACTTTCCTCTAAATGTTATATTTCTAAATATAAAAATTTTCATTTAAAAATAATAATACAGAAATATATATAATTGCCTAGAGCTAGAACTTTTCCAGCATGTGGATGGAAATGATACAGAAATCAGCATGAAAAATAAAGACACATAGTAATGGGTAGTTAAAAAAAATAGCCAGAAATTATAAACCCTATGCTATTCACCAGCTATATAACAATAGGCAAATCATATATCCATTGTAATTCTGTTTTTCTATGTTAGATGTGAGCTTGGTATAGATACTTCTGATTGTGGTAGAAGTTAAATAAGATTATCTGCAATAAGTATGAAATAAATGTGTGGATGGAAACTTAGGAAAATAGAATGATGCTTTAAACATTGATCTCTTTCCCAATTTTATTTTGTGTTAGTTTTGCAGATCTTTATGCTGTTGAAAAGAGGAAAGAAAGAAGACAGTAAGGTGCAATTTTTTCATGGTTAAAATACTTCTAGTTCAGGTTATTTTCTTTATAGTCATTATTTGAAATCCTTAAAATTAGTGGTAAAATATTGTCAAAATGGCCTTGTAATTCTTGGACAATATTTGATGTTAAAAAAGAGTATGTTAATAGAAAATCTCCAATTATTTAGCTGATGTCTGTCGACCTTTTAAAAAACATTCACATCATTTAAAGTCAAAGTATTAGAGAATTAGAGAGTTCATTTATTTAGAAGGCCTGAACCCAAATCCATTCATAAATTGACAAGTGCAGTATTAGCAAGGTCTTTACATTTCTTCTCACCTTCTCTCCCACATCTTTATTCCTTTTCATTACATTCTTTTCTTCATAAAATACTAAAATCACTTACTCAGCTGTTCTGTATCCTAATCATGATATATTTCTATTCTTTAAAAATTATTTATATTGGGATTCCTAGAAATTAATGATGATGATGATGATGATGGAGATGATAATGTCATATAATGAAGAGTACTAATAACAATAAGACACATATAAAAAAATCCAGGTGATGATGGCTGGCTGGAATGGCAGGATATAATTATTTATACCTTTGTTAAATTCAGCTGATATTGAAAAAAGCTTGAGAGGGAATGCTTAAGGGGCCTTTTTTTTGAGGGGGGGGGTTTGGAGGAGTTTGGCCTTCCCATGGCTCTATTCTCTGAGACATTTTATTTCTACACCCTCTGTGCACACTCTCTATGAGCACCTGATCCTCCAATTAAGACCTACACCTGCAGTGGCCAGACTTCCATCCATTAATTGCTGCCTTTAATACTCTCCACAGCCCAGAGGAACTTCTGTGACCAGAGAATCAACACAAAAGGGCAGCTGCCCCACGAGTCTGAATTGCTAAGACAATAGTAGCGTTTTTCAGAAATACATTAATTTTCCTCTTTTGGGGGTTACTAGGGCATCTACTGTGGGCTTAGATAAGCACGACAACCAGTGTAGCACTGCGTGGGACAGTTGGCTCCCCCCCCCCCAAATGGTCAGTGACTGAAAAGGGACTGCAGACTTGCAGGGAGAGCAGGGAATGGTGGGAGGCAGATGCTCTTCAATACCTTGCAGATTCAGGACTGAGTATTAAAGAGCTCCTAGTGTAGAAATGATTTCAATTCAGATGTTGTCTTTTTAAAAGTCTAGAATTGGCCCTAGTCAGTTTGTCTCAGTGGATATAGCATTGACCTGTGGATCAAAGGGTCCTGGGTTTAATTGTGGTCAAGGGCACCTACCTGGTTGCAGGCTCCTCCCTGGTGGAGGCCCTGGTCTGGCTTGTGCAGGAGGCAACTAATCAGATGTGTTTTTCTCTCATTGATGTTTCTCTCTGTCTTTCCTTCTCTCTTCCAATTTCCCTAAAAATCCATGGAAAAATATTCTCAGGTGAGAAGTAAAAATAAATAAATTAATTCATAGAAGTCTAGAATTGAAGGGCATTAGAGCCAGATTACCTCAACCATTATTTCAGAATATAGTCCATACAGGTCCCTCTTCATTATCAAAACAGCTCAATAGTACTTCTTGCCAACATGACAGACTTTCAAGTGAAACCCCAATGGTCATTTCTAAAGTCATGTGAAAAAAATAGAATTATTTTATTTAATCTTTTATAAACAGAAATAGATCCAGAGACACAGAAGCATTGAACAGACAACCAAACCTCAGAGGGAAGACAGGGGAGGGGGAAAGTAAGAGATCAACTAAAGGACTTGTATGCATGCATATATACAAAACCAATGGACACAGACTGGACTGTAGGGGAATGAGGGCATGTGCTGGGTGGTGGGAGTGGCCAGGGGGATTTCAAAGTGGGTAAAAAGGTGACATGTATTACTTTAAACAATAAAGAATTTTTAAAGGAAATTCACAATAGTTAGCTATGGTCCATAGCTAAATATGGACCATGGAGACCTGTGTCAGTTATCTCCTCTAACCAATAATTTCTTAAAAATAAGAAATTATTTTTAAATTGTCAGAATTCCACTGAGCCAAACCGGTTTCGGCTCACTGTAAAATTGCCTAACATCCAAAGAACCTAAAGCAGTCATATTTGTGTGCAAAAATTAAAATTTAAAATTACCAAGACTGCAATATAAAAGTTCCAAAAGCCCCCATTAATCAAAAAAGGGGAGGGGGCAGTGGGGTAATATCATGTAAGGAAAAAAATATCGAGTAAGTAAAATACATCTAGAAAATTCTTACTGCAGTAAAGTAAATTCCATTTGTAAAACCAACTGCAGGACACCCATGAAAAAACACACATGGTGTCAAAATAAGCCAAAGGAAAATCATTTAGGCAAAAATTAAAAAGAATCCCAAGTCTGTTTTGCAGAGAGGATGCCTTTGTTAACTTTTGGTCGAGAATGTGTTTGTGTGTTTGCAGAGAACAACTCCAAGACCATGTGAGTTCCTGCGACAGTGAGGAACTAGGGGTCTGTTCAGCCACGAGGATGGTCCAGAGATGGGGGACACTGACGACACCTTGCCATGCTAGCAGTCGGCAGCTGTGCATGTCTGCAGGCAGCCCAGGACCAAACCAGAGAGGATGGATCTTGCATTGCCACGATGTGTCCACCATCTGGATACCATTGATGACATGTACACATAAAGAATTATTTGACACTGAAACTGGGACTCAGAACAGTTGGACATTGAAACTGAGACTCAAACATTTTTTGTTCTTATACATTTAATTCTTGCATGCAGAGGCAAGATATTTTTGAAGAAAAGAAACAGGGGAGAGTGATTGATATAGAGGCAGGGTGGCCTTGAACAGGCTGTCAAGCTACAGGGGGAAGGCTTGGGTAGATGGGGGGTGGATGCTGGGGGAGATCAACTGAAGGACTTGTATGCATGCATATGAGCATAACCAATGAATGAAAGACACTGGGTCGGGGAGGGGGTGGGTGGGGATATGTGCTGGGGGGTAGGGGAGGCTGGGGGGAGGATAAGGGGGAGGGGGAAAGGAAAACGTGTACTACTATTAATTATAAGTTATACTGCAAAAAATCAATAAAAATATATTTTTAAAAATTGTCAGAATTCCAAAAATTTCATCTTCCACAGAAAATTTGCATGGATGTGCACCAAATTCATTAACCTTATTATGATAGCTCCAATTTCTCCTGATTTATTTATTGTAATTTTTTTCTAGTTGACTGAATTGAGACAAAATAGGTTGCAAGTATCATAAATAATTACAAAATATGCAACAATTCTTGAATCATATTATTGTAAATAGCATTTGTTTCTGGATGGAAATATTTGTATGTACAGCCAGACTTCATGGGTTCTTTTAATTATTATTTGTGGCTTTGGCGCATTTCCTTAACCGCTCTGATTCGCTCCCCCCCCCAAATATAATATGAATTTGGAAATAGTATCAAACAGTGGATTTTTGTGATGATCAACATAAATCACTCAGAGGGAAGCTTGATACAAATAAATATAAGTTGTTATGATTGCTATTACACAGACAGTTATTAGTTCTATGCTAGGTTATTAACCCAGATTTTCATTCTACTTGTTTCACCTTTCCCATTCCACTTTCTCTTCCTCTGATGCTCTCAAAGTGGAATCACAAAATCAGATCATTGGAGTGTGATTGTGTTGAACATACTTAGTAGGGGCGACTATGATGAATATAATTTAAATCACTAAAGTAGTATTGACTTTGAATAGTTAACTAATAAAACAACAAAACCTAGCAAATATAGACTGCTATTATCTTGGTTAGTAGGATTTTTGTTGCTTTTAAATAATTTCACTGTATTTTTCTTTACTTCAATTCTTTACTAGAAGCTATGTTTTATTTATTTTTATTTTTCAATATATTTTTATTGATTTCAGAGAGGAAGGGAGAGGGATAGGGACAAAAACATCAATGATAAGAGACAATCATTAATCAGCTGCCTCCTGCATGCCTCCTACTGGTAATCCAGCCAGCAAACCGGGCATGTGCCCTGATCGGGAAGCAAACTGTGACCACTGGGTTCCTGGGTTGATTCTCAACTGCTGAGCCACACTGGGCTACTTTCTCCTTTTTAGAAAAAACAACATTATTTTTATTAAAAATAGATGTAATGAATGCAATGGAATTTATAACACGACTCAACTGATTTTCAGAGTTATACATTTTCCAAGAATGCAAATTCTAGAAAGAAGTTAAGAGATGTTTTAATTGGGGTGTGGTAACCACATCACACAGACGTCTGGCACAATAGACATACATGTGTAAAGGGAGGTCATTTTCACTACTCTCTTTCTTTTGAGTGTGATAATTAAATCAAAGTTTGAGAAATAAATTAGTGATTTTTCACTCCTCACTATTTCCAGTTTATCATTGATGGAGGGTCAACAAGTCCCACAGTTTCTCCCTCAAAGTTATATTACACAAATCATTCATATACAATTTATGGTTGATTTTATGATGGCTACAGGTCAGAGCATTTTATTTATTTTCTTGCAAATAATGCTTATATTAGATCAGTTTCTATCAATTTCCATTCATGCATTATACCTTTCTTTCTATTTTTTTTAATGCCTGCTTCCAAAGGAATTTATGCAAGCAACCTTGACTTGATTCATTCAGATATTAAGTATTTCTTATATTCCAGTTACTATACTAAGACAATGAAGAAAACAATGAGACACAAAATTCTTTTGTTTCACAAAAATGAATATCTCCAAATGAGTGATCAAGACCAATATAAAGGTCACTGTAATGTGGAAACACAAAGGTCTCTAGAATGCCATCAGCTATAATTACCATGACATTCAGAAGCAAGATCAAGCCTTTGATATTAGAATAAAATCTTTTAATTTAGATTTATTTAACTTAATTTTTCACTTTAGACAATTTGCCTAAGGGGCTTGGAAACATAATTTGTAAGTTGCTCAAATAATTTTTGTATAAAAATATTTAAATATAAAGCTTTTGTTCTGAAAACAAATAGAATAGGAAACACATTTGAACAAGAGTGAAGTTGGATGAGTCAGATATATCTTGGTTCCCACAAGATAACTCAATCCATACCCATTTAAATATTTCAATGTATCTCACACCAACTATATGCTCAGGGCTAAAAGGAAAAAAAAAGAGTAGAAAAGCATTTAAAATTTAAATAAAGTCAAAACATTATCTCTTAACAGTCAAAAACAATTCAAGACATTATACAATGCTGCTTAATATAATAGCTCTGAGTGTCACAATATTAGAGAAATTAGTTACTGGGGTTAAGGAGAGTTACTAGGGATGAGCTTTGGTAAATTAATAACATTTCTATATGTAGAAAAGGAAAGTATGTCCTTATCTTTATGTACCTTTATAAAAATAATATATTTATATATTTTTATTGCTTTCAGAGAGGAAAGGAGAGAGAGAGAGAGAGAGAGAGAGTGAGAGAGATTAATGATGGGAGAGAATCATTGATTTACTGCCTTCTGCACACCCCACATTGAGGATCAAACCCAGAACCCGGGCATGTGACCTGACTGGGAATCGAACCAAGATCTCCCCAATCATAGGTCAACACTCAACCAGTGACCCATGCCAGCCTGGCTCCATGTACCTTTCTTTACTAAGATGTTATTTTGTTTTCCTACATAGTCTTAATTTCTGAAACACTTTGCTGGTCTCCAAAAATGGTTGGTCATCTGCCCTATTATTTATTATACACTATTATCATTCTTTCAAAATATTTCACAGAACTATATAGCTCATAGGACTGAATTAGGACATAGGCCAGAGTTAGAGGAATATTTAAATTTCTATTAATATGATTTTTATAGAAATGTGCAAACAACCCCACATTATTAGGATAGAGAGTTGATTGCTGCCATAGAATGCTTGTGACTTAATAAAATTATATAACCTGCAGTCTTCCTATTTTGCGTCTCTCCTTTCTCTTCCTTGACTTATTTGGGGGAATTTCATCTAAATCATCGCTTGTTGGACAGTCCTTTGTGAATCATAATCTGCTCTGATACCACCATCAGTGAAAATGGTGCTGTCAACATTTATGTCAACGCTGAGGTAGTAATTTCTGACAGTAATGTTCCTGGGCTTGATCTAAAACTCTCTGTTCACATTGATGGAGCTGCCTGTCAGAGTCCCTTCTGTCTGACACTTCTAAGTGACAAAGAATGTGGTGGGACTCACTCTAGGAAAAAATCTCATTCCAAGTTCTCCCATTAGGTCCATGGCTCATCTGAAAGCACTGCTCATGTTACCAAGAGATAAATGAATGTACAGGAGCAGGGACTTGGGTCAGCAGTAGGTTGCTATGTAATGTTCATAACATATCTGTGAAAATAAAATATACCAGTGATGAATTTTTCCTGAGGGCTGGATCTTATCAAGACCCAATGCGTATATATGAAACCCCATTAAAGAACACTGGTCTAACTTCTTGTTTCAACATAGCTTACTTCTTGTTTTAAATTATAAAATGATGCTCTAAATTTTATGATCTGTATGATTAAAATGCTTCATTTTGAATATTTCTGTTATATAATATTCATTACTATGCCCCAAATGAGTTGTGTTCCTTCATACTTTTGGGGGGTCAAATATTTTTCTTCCCAGGAATTATTTACACTTCTCTGTATGTATTTGACTAGCAAAATTTCAAGAAATATAATACTACACAAAATTAGAGAGTATTGGCAAGACTGGTGCACTTATATATTGCTCATGACACTTTAAATTGGTGTATTTTCAAAAGTAAATTAGAATTATATCACAAAACTCCGTAATTCTACACTTGGGGCTACATTCTAAGGGGATAATTAAAAATAAGATAAAAGCTATATACACAAAAACATTTGTGGTCACATTATTTATAAGTAAATGTCCAATAAAAAAGAGCTAAGCACATTATACTACATTAAATCGATTAAATTGTATGAAACATTAAAATATATAAAGATATAATTTTCTACCTCTGTGAGCACATCTCAATTTCCCTTTTGAACTGCTTCTGATTGTTCAACCCAAATATAAACCTCCTCGAAATGTTTTTGTACACTATTCTGTGTTATGCAATGCCACTCAGAATTTTTCCATCGTAACATACTTTCTACTATGAATATGAGTGCACTGTTTTTCCTACTAGACCATTACCCCTTTATGGATATGAATTATGCCTTTGGTCGCAATATCTTCAAAGCCTACATATTTTAGACTATCAATAACTAGGAACTGAATTGATTCACATAAAAAGAATTTCTATAATTCCTTGGTAAATACAAAAAATATTATTCCTTTCCTTAACTTCCTTTTTCTGTACATCTATGACAGCCAGATGGTGGGTCCCTTAGATAAATCAATAGATTCATCTGAGATCTATTTTCCGAATTTACAAAATGGAGATGCAAATGCCAATATGATGCTCTTATTACAGCAGCCAAACAAACTAGTGAGGAAATATGTATGCAAGTAGGATGGAGGAGCTCTTCTGTGTCCAGGAGAGCAGGAAAATTCAGTTCAAGTTGCTCAGTTAGTACTTAAAGTAAGAAATACTGTGTATTCTCTGAACAAGGAGAACATATTATCTAACTTGCTTCCAATCCTCAAGTAGTTATTTGTCTTGATCCACAAAACAGACAGACTTCCTCTGCATACAAACCCTTCCTCCTCAAAGGTTGATAACACATAAAAAAAAAAAAAACTGGCCTTCTGAAGCTGTACTTGAATTTGTGCTTACCTGTCTCCAGTTCCAAAACTACATCAATTCAATGAGTTCCCACTAATGTACTTCCACAATCTTACTTAGTAATTCAAAGTGGTAACCTTATATTTAAAGGGGAACAAACCATGGGAAGTCCAACATTGTTAGTATATATTTCTGAGCTTTCATAAACGCATGTAGCCATAAATCAACCACCAATTTAGAATCCAGAACACTTCCCATATCTGAAAGATTTCCTTACATAACGCCTTTCTAGTCAACTTCGCTCCCTAATATGCTGACTGGCAACAGCTATACAGTACTTCGAAGATACATTCCGACAGTGCCATTTAATGCAGTTTTCGCCATAAGTCAGAACCCACCATCATAATCACCTGTGTCACTCACACGGAGCACATGCACAACAGTAATTAAGCGAAACAGTAAAAAAGTAAATAAAAGATAACAATTCCTAATCTTTACTTGTGGTAAATAAATAATAAAAAACATAAAGCTCATATATGTACATGCATCGAAATAACGGAACTTTTTAAAAAATAAATAGATGGGAGATGGCGATGTAACCATGAAATGACATATGTCGAGTCTGACATAACCCGCGGACTGCCTGTACTATTTTAGGTTTCTGTAATTTTGCCTTTTTTTCAGAATGGCATATACATGGTAGCACATGACATTTAGCCTCTGGTATTTGGCTTTAACTTAGGAGAATGCCTCTGAAATCCATCCATGACTTTGCTTCTTTTTGTTCTGAGTAGTATCCCATTGTATGCTTGTACTGGATTTAATTTATCTATCAGTTCAAGGTAATTTGTGTTATTTCCACTTTGGGACAATTATGAATAAAGATAATAAAAACACTCATGTACAAATTTCTATGTGAACATATGTTTTAATTTGTCTTCAGTAAGTCCTTAGTTGTTGGATTGTCTGGTCATATGTACAGGAATATTGAACTTTTTAAGAAATCACTTTCCAAATTGACTGTACCATTTTTCATTCTCACTGTAAGTGTTCTGAGCACTCCATATCCTTGCCAGTATTTGGTATTGCCAAATTTGTTCTATTTTTTCCAGCCTAATGTGTGTGCAATGGTATCCCATTGTGTATGTTTGAACTTCCTTAATAGTTAATGATATTGATCATTCTTTCATGTATTTATTTGCCATTGGCATATCTTCTTTAAGGGCTGCTGTTTAGTCCTGATGTCTTGCATTTTGATGTGTCTAATCTGCCTAACGTAATAGCCACTACATCCTCAATACCCACCCACCACTGGGCTGTACAAAATCCTTCTGAGTTTGGATCCAATAAACCCTCTTACTGTGGAGACACTCAATAAATGTTCCATCAGTGGGCAGAGGGGAACAAAAAATAGTGGGTGAATCTCACAAAAGATCATTTTCTACTCCAAATTTCTATGATCATCTCAAGTGCAAGGAAATGACAACTTTGGCAATGAAATCTTGTATTGGCTTCTCAATGAGGTTCTGCCTTATTTTAATGCAGTCTATTGTATAATAAAATGTAGATAACTGTGATCAAGAAAAACAATGTTTAAGGAGTTATTTACTACCTCTTATCTGCACAGGCTCTATTCACTGTGCAGAGAAGTCACTATTATTGGAAGCATTATTCTCTATTTATTGAAGGTTTAATATGTATAAGGCACTGTGTTAGCTGCTCAACAAATGTTTGTTGAACTGAAGATAAATATGGAACTCTATATATTAGAAATGAAATTATAAGTTACACTACTAGTAAATAATTTAAATATTTCATATCTAAAAGTCACACTGGGATTTGTTACTAAGCACTAATGGCATGTTAGATATAACAGATAATAGAAAGATACAAAACAACCTCAGCACACAATGCTTTGTGGTTTTGATTAGAAAGCATGCATACTACATGAACCCTAGGACAAAATATGTACTAAAAAGTTCTAAGTTACATATTGAAATTGCACCACAAATGTAATGACTGAATTGACTATAATGATAAAATATGGCTTCCTAATAAAGACAATCTATAATAGGGGCATGCTAGATGGTAATGCTAATAATTATAATTTCTTTCTTGGGCCCAAAGCACAATGAAACATAAGAATCAACATAGGACAAACAGTGAAAAAATAAATGCTAATTAGGTCCTGGAACAAAACTTGTCATCCAGAACAGAAGAGGATTGGAGGTTAAACTTGGCAGCTATACCAGGCTTCAGGTGAGATACAGATGTGAGTGACAGGGAATGTTCCCCAGGTTCACAGATCACATAGGGAGGGACTAATGCCAGTGATATTTAGAAAAGCAAGCTGACAACAGATAATGTTGAGTGGAGTTGGCAATAGAATTAAGTGCCGGGAGTAAAAATAGATAATTAAATAAATAAATTAGGGCATAGGAATAAGACACGTGTCAGTGCAAAAGCCTCATTTATTTTGCTTTGGTTAAGATGAAAGCATAAATAGATCATCTAAGGACTGAGTATTTGAGAAAGGTCTGTGTTAACCACTGGGACACAATACAACAGCTCTGAGAAGGGAACTATTTTTGTTTTATCTGGTCATGGAACAAGGATAAGACCTTTTTAAAAATATATATTTTATTGATTTTTTACAGAGAGGGAGAGGGATAAAAAGTCAGAAACATCAATGAAAGAGAAACATCCATCAGCTGCCTCTTGCATACCCCCTATTGGGAATTTGCCCACAACTAAGGCACATGTCCCTGACTGGAATCAAACCTGGAACCCTTCAGTCCGCAGGCCTACACTCTATACACTGAGCCAAACTAGATTCAGCAAGGATGAGACATTAAATAAAGCTACAAATAGGCTTAACATATGGAAGGGGAGCTGGAAAATATAGAATTGGGAGAATCTAGTCAAAATTGACACTAATGAGCATGGTTGAAGGATAAAAAGCATTATGGAGAGTTTTGATACCTGATATTCAGACTTTTAACAAGAGGAGGTTAATGGACTCCCCCTTTGATATTATATGTTGCCTGCACTTAGGCCACATACTTTATCTTACTGGTACAGATCGAGTCATTTTCAACTGGTAATTACAGAATTCCCTCCTCCCCAAGGAAGAGAGCCCATTTTACAAAGGCAATATACAAGTATATAAAGGCACAGTGGAGCCAGACCTGCCAGCTCTTGGAGAGCTGATAAAATTTGATTAAATTCTTCTTTTGTTGTTATTATGTTTTCATCAACTTTGTCATCGTGTCTATACTTCTGAACCCCACCTGGGAGAGCAGTAACAAGGTATCACGAAACTGGCTTTTCTCACTCTAATTCCAACCTGCCAGAAGCAGCAAGCACAAGAAATCTCAGGAGAAAACCTCTTGTCATACAATTTACTGCCCAATTTTGCAAACCCGAGAGGTTTAGCTACTAGTAGTTGCCAAATTTTCCAATATGCTTACTAGTTTGGGGCTATTTATTCATAATACACTTTTAAATATTCAAGATCAAAGCTACGACTTTTCAGCTTAGAGCAAACTGATGAATATCCCCTGAGGATTTCAGGGAAATAGAGGAGCTCCATATATAGAGGATGCCATATAGTAGTAATTCTACTTCTCTGTTACTGCCTAATGTTTACAGTGAAAAAGGCACCATTGCAGAGCTAAAAGAGACCTTGGAGATAATCTGATTTAATGAGTTCATTGTGAAGAAAAAGCTGGAAAATGAGTTATCCAAGATCACACAATTATTTAGTAGAAGAACAGATATAAGAATCTGGGTTTACAACTCTGCCCTGGCATAGCCTACATTCAGAAATTGAATTGAATTCAATTCAACAGAAGCCCAGAGCTGTTCTACAAAAGAAGTAAAAGGCATAATATTTTTCCTCAATAGCCTTATTCTGTCTACAAAACACATCGGTAAAGCAGATGATTCTTTTTGACTCCACACAATTCTAACCTAAAGTGAATCCATTGAAACAGTAAATGTGAGGGACTCTAGTCCAGAGACTTTACTGACGGTGACCATTAAGTGATCCTAGAAGGACAGTAAGGAGATATATGGATAGAGAGATGGGTTCTTGCTAATAAGTGTGTGTGTGTGTGTGTGTGTGTGTGTGTGTGTGTGTGTGTGTGAGTGTGTGTGTGTGTGTGTGTGTGTATGGCAAGGTGTGTAGGGCCATGAGATTAAAAAGTGAGAATGAGGTTCATACATGAATATAATGAAGACAGAGGAAACTATACATAGTCTCATTTTGAAATTAATAAGACTTAGATGTTTTAGTTATAAGAAAAGCATGTAATTTACTTGTAGAATCTTCTTCTGAGCTTCTTAAACTAGTATTCATTTAAGGTAAAATTGTGTTTATATTATCAAGTAGCAGCTATAGATCTACTTGTTATTTTGATCTTGAATATGTGAATTTTAATGTAATCATATGGGAGAAGATGGTCTATGTGTATTATTTACTTTTTCTAGTTTTTATGTTAATACTTTTTGTTTGAAATATTTAATACTCACATGACATTTCAAAAGAGAACAAAGTTTCTATATAACTTATTTCTACTTTCCCTGCTAATAACATTTTATCTAACTATTACAGGTCCTGCTGCATGACATTCATGCATCGGGGTGGTAGGGAGTCCCTCAGCCCAACCTGCACCCTCTCACAGTCTGGGACCCCTTGAGGATGTTCATGGGGAGTGAGCCTAAGTAGGCAGGCAGATATTCTCTGAGGGTTCCTTAGCGCTGCTGCAGAGGCAGGAGAGGCTACCTGCACCATTGCTGGGCTCAACAGCCATGAGCCCGCCAGTGAGCCTGGCTTCTGGCTGAGTGGCATTCCCCCTGTGGGAGAGCATTGACCACTAGGGGGCAGCTCCTGGCTGTTCTGCCATTCAGTTGATTTGCATATTAGCCTTTTATTATATAGAATAGGGTTAAAACTAAAATTTAATATTAGTTCAATACTATTATTTATTTTAAAACCCTCATTATTTTTTTAGTTATCCTTTCTGAAATGTTTTACTGGTTAATCTGAGAGCCAGCAAACAGAGGGAAGAAAGCAAGGAAATTATTTAATACCTGATTTAATCAGTGCCCTTAAAAATACAGAGGGCATGCACAGAGGGGTAATTGAAGATATTTTAAAGACAATTGCTAAACGTGAGGGCAGGATGAGGAGAAATGTGAAGAGCTAGTGAATATCCCTGGAGTAGCCACTAGTAGCCCTTTGCTTAAGTTGCCAGTGAAGGCAGCAATTAAGAAACTCAGAGACAGTGAGACTATTCTTACAGCAGGTACAGCAAATGGAACTGTGCAACTGGGAAAGAAATGTACCTATTACGTATCTGTGGTCGTGCAGAAAGCAAGGTAGGAAAAAATACCCCAAATCTTCCCTCACTCAATCTGGTCTTCTACTGGTTCCTCTTTTTACTCCAAATCAACCAGAACCCAGAGGATAAGAGAGAGTGGTCAATCCATTTTGGAGAAGTTAACTTCCCTGAACACTGAGCAAAGTGGAAGAAGAGAGGAAAATAGTCTAGAGGGAAAACTAGTGTACAGTTTAGTGACATAGAGAAATGATTTTGATCAAAGTACTAAGTTAATTCAATGGAGAAAGGATGTTTTTCAGCAAATCATGTGGAACAATTTATTTCTACACACACACATAGATAGACACATATAAAGAAAGCAAAAATACTTAAACTTTAATCCATATATTAAAATTAACTCGAAAGGGATTGCAAAGAATTACCATTAAAAAAAATGATGAAGAAAGGAGAAAAATCTTTGTAACTTTGGAGTAGGCAAAGAATTCTTGAGTAGTTAAGAGTATAATCCATTAAGAATTAAAAGAAAATGTACTTTATCAATATTAAAACCTTCTCGTAAAAAATAGCTTATAGAATGAAACAATAAGCTACCAGTGTGAAAAACAAGATATTTGTAAAGAATTTATATATATAAAAGGCTAATATGCTAAGAGTCCAACCATCTGAATGACACACACTGTCCACCAGGGGTCAGACACTCAACACAGGAGCTGCTGAGCTGCGGTGACTTGGCAGTGGTGGTTCTCTGGTGACACACCCTGAAACCAGAGAGGAGGGAGCCCAATTCCTTGTTGGGTCGTGTGATTCCACCCATGGCCAAGGCTTATGTTGTTGCTGGGGCACTGTTGGCCTGAATCTGGTTTATTGCAAACTTGAGTTTGCATTCCACTCCCTATATGACAGCAACTTTACAGAGTGCCCTCTCATGCTCTAGCACCCCTAGGAGGATGTTGGAGAGTTGGTTTTGGCCTGATCCCCACAAGCCAGGCCAAAGGACCCTACCTGCCAGAGAGACCACACTCATTCCACAGACACCCTTCATGATGCAGCTGGCTGGGGAGGGACAATGGAAAGTTGGCTCCAGGACATGTCCATCCAGTCTCAGCCAGTCCTGCCCCACAGGCCACCTTCCAATTAATTTCCTTTCAATGTGCATGAATTCATGCACCAAGTCACTAGTACCTAATACTGAAACTGTGCCCTAAACATATAAACAATTCTCAAAGCTCATCAGTAAGAAAAAAAACAACAAAACAATTTAAAAAATAAGCAAATTATTTGAACAGATAATAAGATATAAAATGACAGATATGTGAAAATATACTAAATGTTATTAACTATCAGAGATAACTAAATTAAAATTATAATGGGATACCACAGCATACTCATTAAAATATTTAAAATTTAAAAGAGTAGCAATGCCAAGTGTTGGTAAGGATATAGAAGACTGGATCAATAACTTTGGAAAATAATTTGACAGTTTCTTAAAAAGCTAAACATACACCTATAATATTTCCCAAACATTCTATTCATTCCTAAGTATATATACCTCACACAGAGGAAACAAATGTTCACACAAAGATATGTATAGAAATGTTCATAATGGCTATACTTGTAATAGTAAAAACCTGGAAATAATTCTAATAAATAAATGAATAAACAAATTGTATTATATGGATATAATGGAATATTATTCAGAAATAAAATATTAGGAACTATTGATACATACATCAAAAAAAGATAAGCCATTTTGAATATATACTATATGTTTCTTAAAAAATGATCAAGTAAATCCAAAATAATCTATCTTAAAAGAAAACAGACCAGTGGTTGCCTGGAGATGATTAGGAGGAAGGCATTATAACAGGGTGAAATAAATCTTTTGGGAATTATGGATATATTCACAATTTTGATTATGGTGATGGTTTCACAGATGCATATGCTTGTCAAAACTCAATAACTGGGTGCTTTAAATATGCACATTTCATGATGTGTCAATTATACCTCATTTATACTATACTAAATATTCCATATTCTAGTCTCTTACTTCTTTTATTCTTTGTCATGTTACCACAAAATCCACTCTATTTTACATTCCCATTTTCAGTCTTTCTTTTGCTATAAGAAGATTTGCATCTCATAAAATAAGGAAATAATGGAGTGATAAATTTTAATTAAGAGATTTTACATAGATCTGGATATAACAACATTTTTTGTTCTTATACATATATTTCTAGTATGCAGATTCAAGATATTTTTGAAGAAAAGAAATAGGGGAGAATGATTGATATAGAGACAGGGAGGCATTGAACAGGCTGTCGGGCTATAGGGGGAGGGCTAGAGAGGGTGGGGGGCGGGTGCTGGGGGAGATCAACCTAAGGACTTGTATGTGTGCATATGAGCATAATCAATGAATGAAAGACACTGGGGCAGGTGGGGCAGGTGGGGACATGTGCTGGAGGTAGAGGAGGCTTAGGGGAGGATAATGGAGGGAAAAAAAGGAAAACATATGTACTACTATCAATGACCTACACATCTTGTATACAACATTTGCTTAAATGTGATAGTGAGATGAAAAGTTTTGATTTGCTTAAATGTGAAAAAAATCAATAAAATATATTAAAAAATAAAAATAAAAAAACGACAAAACCTCTCAATGTTATCCTATTGTATTAAAATTATCAATCTTTGTTTCCCTCTCCTCCAATAGACTGTGTAATCTCTGAGTAACTTATTATACTTTTTAGTACAATTCTGACAATCGTCTTTCAATATGTAATACCAAATGGATGTATGTATGAATGATGTCTAGTCTTGAGGATATGACTAGTATTAACATCAAGACAAAAATCTGTCTAAAGTTATATAATTGCTATAAAAACTCACATCACATCACATGGGGCCAAATAGGCAAAAAACAAAACAAAATAAAACCCACACGAACAAACAAACAAACAAGCAAACAAAAAACATTGCCGAGATCAACAGTCTTGGACATAAAGAATGTAAAACTGTATAGGTTACAATTATGGCTGCAACAAAATCCAAGGGGAGAGGGTGAAGAAGTGAGGGATAATTGAGGTGGATGGAAATCACTTGACTGTTTTCACCTCATAGGCACACATCTCCTGCTCTTTCTACTGTCTTAATACTCCTTCCTCTTTTAGCAAGTCAATTGAGTGTTTTTATTCTCTAAAGGGGTTTCTGTTATTCCTTTGTGCTCTGCCTGGCATCTGCCATCTATTTCTCCTTCTCATGGTTGCTTCAGAAAGGTGCCTTTCATGTCTAAATGGTGGGGTAAACACCAGAGTGAGAGACCACTGGTTCCTATTCAGAAAAATACTATTGAGATTCTCACTGGTTTCTTAAAGATCTCACTGAAGTGTATCTCCTACTTTACTCTTTTTGTTACACAGAAGATTTTTTAAAAAGACTCTAGCTGGTCTGTTAAAACCTTTTTCTCTTAAGCTATACCACTTTGTGGCCTCCATTATGAGCATGGTTCAATGATTCTTAATAAATTCTCTTTATCAGTAAAAATCAGCTCTGCTGAGGATTTCCTACTTTTAATTCTATATGGAACACAAATGGATCATCTAACTGTGTTATTACTGAAAAGATATGTTACGTTCACATATTTATATTAAATTTTAAAATTTTGAGAGTCTTCTTTAAATTATGTGACTATACATACTGGCATAAGAGGATGGAAAAAAATTGTGTTCAAAATCCTGAACTGGAGTTGGCAATCACTTAATGAAGAGCTGTCATCAGAGTGAAAGCATTTCTAGAAGCCAGGTGATTCTCAGAGTAGGTAGATGTATACATAATTATCTAGACAATTGGGATTTTGCTGTTTGGAGACAATGCATTTAGAATTCCAGTTGAGGAAATGTCCATCAGTGATATTCCTCTGAAATTTACTGCAATTGTTGCCTGTATAGATTATCTGCTAATTAATTACACAGTATATTCTATAATAGTCTTGAATTGTAACTAAAATTATTTTTGCTGTTTGCTCATTCTGTATTTCCCCAAACAAATTATAGGATTCCCTGGGGCAAAGTCCTTGAGTGCTTTTTTACAAGGGGAGGCTGAATAAGCCCTTGTTTATATTTTGTGTCATGTATGTTCATTTTTAACATATTACTAAAGCTTAGACTGAATGGGGCTTATATGAAAAATATGTATAATAGAACTAAAGAGGATATAATTAAATCTTGAAAAAATTAAGGGTCATAAAAAAGTTCTACTTAAGGGACAAGTACTTTGTCAACATTGACTGGATTGGAAAGCCAAAAGTTAGGACGAATCACACGATCTCACTCATAGATGGAATTTAATGAACAAAATAGATCCAAAGACATAGAAGCATGGAATAGACTGTCACATCATAGAGGAAAGACAAAGATTTGAGGGTGGCTGGGAAGACATTGTATGTATATATGCATAATCCATGGACACAGACAATAGTGTGGTGAGGCAGAGGGAAGGACATGCTGGAAGGGGTAAATGGGGGAGAAGGGGGGGACATCTTTAGTACTTTCAACAATAAAGATTTTTTTAAAAAAAGAAATAAATATTAATAGATGAAAAGAAAAACAGATATGGTGGACAAAAAGAGGCCACACGCTAACCTGACTAGCTCAGGAAAGACCTGTGTGGCGGCCTTGCAAACTCAAGAGACCTAAAATAACAACAATAGATGGTCTGAAATTAATTTTTTTTTCATTAAAAAGTAGTGTATGGTGGATAGTATGTCTTAGGCCAGTGTTTTCCCTGACAAAAGTTGGTCTTTACCTTAACTAAACCTGTCTGTAGCCTTTTGCATCTAGGACAACATCACTGGAATGTCAGGGTAACTTGTCACTTGCCCTTTTCTAGACCCCCCAAAGTGCAACCAATGTGCCAGGTCAGAGACCACAGATTCCCTTATTGTCATTCTTATCATGTTGATTGTTGAGTGCTAATTATCCTGCACCTGCACCCACCTATGTAAAAGAGGCATTCACTTTCTGTTCATATGAAAAGAATGTAGCAACCTGGATTTTTACAGACTTTTCTAGACCTCACGAGAAACTATACCTTGGGCTTCAAATTCAGGTGTTCTTAAGATCTTGTTAGATTGACACAAAGCAGGGGCATAACACCTGACAGATGCATTTGTTTGCTGTGGCTGCAGCAACAAGTAAGCGAAATAATTGGTGGCTTAAAACAAGAGGAAAAAAAAAAATCTCACCGTTCTGGGGGCTGGGAACCTGAAATCAATACGGCTGGTACAGCAACACCAGAATGTCAGCAGAATCACACTTTCTCTGAAGTTTCTAAAAGAGAACCATTTCCTTGCCTCTTCCAGCTTTGGGGGGCTGCTGGTATTTAGGTGGCTGCCTAACTCCAAACTCTGTAATCTCACTGCCTACCCTCTGTCCGTTCCTATGTCTTACAAGGACACATGTGATTGCTCTTAGGGAACACCCAGAGGATACAATATGAATCTCCTCATCTCAAAATCTTTCACCGAGTCACATATGCAAAGATCCTTTTTCCAAATAAGGTAGCATTTTGAGGTTGCAGATATTAGGTTCTGACATCTTCAAAGCAATTATCAGCCTACCATAACAGAGATTACTGCTGTGGCTGTTATTAAACGTAGCATCATATTTATAACTTTGACTTTGTGATTAGACAGAGCTGAGTTCACATCCCTGTACTATCGAAGTCATATTGAAGAAATTATGTACTTCTCTTTGTTTCAATTTCCCCATCTGTTAAATGGGATATGCTTGAGTAGTATCTCACAATATTGCCACAATGATTAAATAGCACAGTATATAAAAAACTTTAGCACAGTTTGGACTTAGTAAGTTCTCAATAAATTATAGCTGTAATTATTTTTATAAAAGTAATAAACCCTCTAAGCTATTCAAAACAAAATGTCAGTTAATTTAAGGGTTACAAAAAATCATAAATCTCGACTGCTGTTTTCAGAAGCTTACAATCTAATTGGTGAGATAAAATTTACATGCATACAAGAATACCAGAGAAGTAAGAAATGCATACTAGGGATCATAAATGCTGAAGCTGTTTAAAATAAGTATCAATCAAGGGAAAAAAATTTTTTTTTCTACAAAAGCCTTGAATTGGTGGGGCTGATAGGTATTAGATGCAAAGTCACATGAAAATGAGGGGATGTATGGTAGCAAGGAAGGACAGGATAGGATCCTATAACTGCTATTCAGAGAGTCTATGAAAGACTGGAGTCAAGTATTCAATGGGAAGCTACAGGCATATTATGCTTAGCAATACACTGGTTAGAAGTTCCATGAAGGAAATAGACAATGGCTCTCTCTGTCTCTGTCTCTCTCTGTCTCTCTCTGTCTCTGACTCTCTCTTCTCTCTCTCTCTCTCTCTCTCTCTCTCTCTCTCTCTCTCTCTCTCTCTCACACACACACACACACACACACACACACACACACACACACACACACTTTTATCTTTAGTTTAGTGTCTGGCTCCTACGGATTATCTAAAGAACATTTGCTTCAAGATTAAATACGAAGATAAATGAATACTCAAGTGACCAAAAATTAAAAAAAAAAGTTTCCTTGATGCTATGACTTGGGCAAGTAGATTTCTAAACTGTAATACTATTGACATTTTGGGCTTGAGAAGTCTTTGTTGGATGAGAAGATGCTGTCATGCTCATTCTTTGAAGTAGATTTTAATCATCCCTGGCTTTCCCCACTTTCAATCCTCCCCAAGATCTGGCAATAAAAAACATTGCCAAATGTCCTCACGGGAAGTGGGGGGCAGGGAGGAGTTAATAAATACTGGATTAAACCAAATAAAGAATTGTTGCAATTAATTTAGTTGAGAGAGTTTTAAAACAAGAGAAACTGACCCAGCTGGCATGGCTCAGTGGTTGAGCATCAACCTATGAACCAGGAGGTCATGGTTCGATTCGTGGTCAGGGTACATGCATGGCTTGTGGGCTGGATCCCCAGTATGGGGCCTGCATTAGCCAATCAATGAGTCTCTCTCATCATTGATGTTTCTATCTCTCTCTCCCTCTTCCTTCCTCTCTGAAATCAATAAAAATATATTTAAAATGAACAAACAAAAACAAAACAGAGAAGTTGAAATAAAGTCAACCAAATATACTAATATAGTTCCAGAAGATATACTCTACTAACTTTACTTAGTGAAATCTAAAAGTCAATTCCTGTGACAATATAATTATATAAAATTCCAAATACTTTTCTTTTTAAAGCCAAAGGCCACTGACTAAAATGTTTCTCCAGATGTCATCATCACTAACAGGGTCTCCATGAAAGAGGAGGCACCAGCCTGCCTGGGCTCTTTGGAAGGCTGTGTCCTATAGTTCTCTACTCTCAGGTTTGCTCTACAGAGGACACACTCATACCCAGGGGCATCAATGCATATCCTGTTATCAGAACTAGACCTGAGTTGAAAGGAACAAAGAAAACACACATATTGATTTCCGCTGCATTAAATACATTTACACATCAAAGGAAAAGAACACAGAAATGTTTCAATTTGAGTTACCTACTTAAAATTCCATTATTCAAAATTTTTCATATTCTCTAGCAAATTTGGTTATGTTATTTTGTTTTTTACTTTCATAGCCAAATGGTTTTCTTTCATGGGCTGTGTTTTCTGGAACACAATGAAACTGGCTCTGGCCATAGGAAAACAGAATATGTAATTGTCAGTTCAGCATAACAATGCAAAGAAATGAATTTGGAAATACTCCACACTATAAAATTCAATATTAGAGACTCCAGATAGAGTTTTCATTAACTCATGCTAATAGAACAAAATGTGATCTCAGAAAACAAATACATTCACATATAATACAAGAATCTCTCTGTTTTAAGCATTATTTAAATAATTTCTAATTCCAAGTACAATTAGTAAGTAACTAAAATTTGAAGGAAAATCCCCCATTCCCTCTTTCTTCTTTCCTTTTAAAATATGAATGATTTATGTAATCTAAAGAGAACCAGAATATTTTCCCTTAACTTTGAAAAGAGAAACAAGTATTTTATAATCCATCACCTAAATTTTGTATTGTGTGTTCAAGCAAGTCTCCTTCCATTTCACAGCTTATTTTCCTCATTGAATGAACCAGTCCCTGTACATCTAATACCTTGATCCTTTTATGTGGGTAACTTACTTATCTACTGAGTCAAAAAATAGTTGGTACTTACGATGAATAAGTGTATTCACAATGATATTATCAAGCTGAATAGCCTACAGATTTCCTATTCTCCCTGACCTTATTTTTGTCCTTAATTAAGGTTTGCTTGTCCACCCAGATTTATTCCAAAACCTATTTATCTATAAGAGTTTCTTCTCTTTTTAAAATGATGAATGGGTTTTTGCTAGTATATTTCTTAATGATGCATGACTCTTTCCTGATTAAAAAAAAGTCATAATGATTGGACATTTTAAATTACTAATAGTGAAAAAATAGTTGCTTCTTTTTAGCATTATGACTTGAGTGGGGCCAGCATTAGATGGGGGTAAGGCTTATGATAGCATCCCTCTAAACACATGACCTAGGGAGCCTATATTTCTGAATCATTGAAATATATACTTTCCAAAGTCATCCTGTTCGAGAGCCCATGAACTACTTTTCTTTTCTTTTGAGAGGAAGAATATTGGAGAATTTGGTTATTTGGCCAAAGGGAATTAATAAATGATGAGGGGAAAAGAAATATTAACTAGTTATTCAGCTCTGTCTCTAATGTACACTATATATTTTTTAGATGAAAACTCAAACTTCCCAGTGGCCTAATTTAATTGAGTTCTTTATAACCCCAAGAAAGGACTATTTGTAGTTGAAAGTATCAGGAGACTGAAATATAAGTTAAGAAATGACTGAATAGTGACTCTATTTCCAGCTCTGTTCTAGACCCTGTGGAAATGCATAAGCGATGCTGTAACTCATTTCTCCCTGAGACAGCTAAGCAATGAAAGCACGGAATACTCCAGAGTGTCACAGTGGATGGAGATCAACCTAAGTTGTCATGTTCAGGGATGACTCCATGGTAAGTTTCCATACATTCTTTTATCTGTATACATGCCACATAGGAAGGAATATGTGGAAATAAGCTTTAAGATTATTAATAAACTCCAATTTGCTTTTATGATTGTACAGTTCCTGAGGATAATGTTTGAACTGAATGTATTTTGACAGCACAACAATATAATTTCCATGTTCAGTGTGAGATTACACATTGCTGTACCGATCAATTATCTGCTTTGTTGCCTTTTTTCTATATTTGGTTATAATTATAATCTCATTATATCTCTACCCTAAGATGGAGCCAGCAAAATAAAACCAAGGGAATATGAAGCGAATTCAGACGATTTCATTCCATTTGGCTATAGTGAAATATAATTTGTATTTTTTTAAGATCACAAAAGACTGTATTTAAGAATACTTAAGAATCAGTGCTGATAGAATGTAGGTAAAAGGATAAGAGAAAATATTCTTTATTCAAAAAGTTGGTTCATATTTTTAAAATTATTTTTTGTCTAAGTATTCTAAAAGCCCTTGGGAATTTTCATAATAAAATTGGCTCTAAGCCCTCAGACTGTCCATAACAAGGCTGAAATAATATGAATCACAGAAAGGTAGCTTTTTGAAACTTAATTTTCAAAAATATGAATCTTTTCATTTTGAGATGGTGGGAAGGCCATGCTCTTTCACTCTGAGTGAAAACACCAGCGTCTGGTATCTCTGTCTGCTGTACATGTAACCAGTATGGGTAGACTACAATATTCTCCCTTATTAAGCATGTGCTGAATAGATCCAGAAGTCTCTAAGATATCCTAACTTGATTGTTGATTTTTTATGGCTCTATGCAACACATGCTTAATCAGGTGGATTTAAATTTGAGAGTAGTAAGATGATTCTCTATTCAAATATATCTCTTCTACTAGTATGCCAAAACTATAAATGCCTGACAGCAGATATCCCCTTTAGTTGAGACATTTATGGTTCTTTTTTATTATTGTTTAAAGTATTACAAATAGTAGTACATATGTTTTCTTTTTTCCCCTTGACCTCCTCCAGGCTTTCCCAACCCCCAAGCACATGCCCTCACCACCCCCTCAGTGTCTTGTGTCCTATGGTTATGCTTTTATGCAGGCATACAAGTCCTTCGGTTGATTTCTTGAAGCACCCCTTTGTCCCCCAACCTCCCCTGCCTTCCCGCTGTAGTCCAACAGTCTGTTCCATACTTCTTTGCCTCTGTATCTATTTTTATTTCCCTAGTTTTTTTCTTTAAAATAATCTTGCCTCTGGAGACTAGAAAGAAACATATGAGCAGGAGAAATGTTTGAGGCCCAATTTCAATGATCAACAGTTCTGAGTCCCAGTTTCAATGTCAAACTGTTCCTTAGATGTGCATGTCAGCAATGATATCTGGATGGTGGACAAATGTTGACAATGTAGGTCTGGTCCTCTGTAGACATTTATGGTTTCTTATTAAAATGCAAATATATTATTAGATAATAGAAGTCCAGTGCATAAAATTTGTGTACTCAGGGGGTTTCCTCAGCCTGGCTTGCACCCTCTTGCAGTCTGGGAGCTCTCCAGGATGTCCAACTGCCATGGAGGCGGGAGACTCCCGCCACTGCCATTGTGCTCACCAGCCATGAGCCTGGCTCCTGGCTGAGTGGCGGTCTCCCTGTGGGAGTGCACTGACCACCAGGGGGCAGCTCCTGCATTGAGCATCTGACCCTTGGTGGTCAGATCAGTGCATGTCAAAGCGACTGGTTATTCTGCCCTTTGGTCGATTTGCACATAAGCCTTTCATTATATAGGATTATAATGCAAATATATTATTAATTTAGTTAATCAATTTTATATAGACATTAAGAAGGATGTTAAGGCAATGGGAGAAGGAGCCTAGACAAGAATATTTATAAGTTGAACAATCAATGAAGGCGAGATCATGGGGCACTGCTGTGAGAAAGGTTTAGGTGAGGCAGCTCAGAGGAGCAATTCTAGGAAGGCAGATAATATTCTGGGAGCATTGAGACTTGCAAATCTGTGTCAAATCTCGATACTCAAATCATAGATGCTAGCTTAGCCAGCGACCTGAGCTGAAATGTGTGTGTGTCCTGGAGAGTAGGGAAGAGTCTTGTCCTTACAGATTACCTAGACTTCCATTCTGATCATTTAGATTTACTTTGGAGAGTGCCTTTGAGTCAGAATTTATTGCTTTTCTGGACACATAAAATGTCTTAATTTGAGCAACTGACATATCCATGATTTGGGGGAAATGGTTCTGTTTTTGAGAGATTTGAGAAAACAATGTAAAATAAAACAATAGTAATAATAATAATGATGATGTTTATGCAGCAGTCAATACACAGAATTAGATCATACAAAGATTTAAAAGGACAGTGAACATTGAAAGAGCAGCCCAGCCAGTGTGACTCAGTGGTTGAACATCAACTTAGGAACCAAGAGGTCATGGTTTGATTCCAAGTCAGGGCATATGCTCAGGTTGCAGGCTCAATCACCAGTAAGGGGTGTGCATGAGCAGTGGATGGATCGATGATGTTTCTCCACATTGTTTTTATCTCTCTATCCTTCTCCCTCTCTCTAAAGTCAATAAAAACATATTAAAAAATAAGAGTGAGCTGAAACCAGTTTGGCTCAGTGGATAGAGCATCAGCCTGTGGACTGAAAAGTCCTAAGTTTGATTCCAGTCAAGGGTATGTACCTTGACTGCAGGCACATCCTCTATAGGGGCTGTGCAAGAAGCAGCTAATCAATGTTTCTCTCTCATCAATGATTCTGACTTTCTATCCCTCTCCCTTCCTCTCTGTAAAAAAATCAATAAAATATATTTAAATATATATATAAGTGAAAGAACAGAGGGGAGGGCAGTTGAGTTGGCCATGAAAGGTATCCATGGATGCTTGACTCTTGTCCTTGCCATGTTATATCCTTGAATTTCATCTGTAAGTCTCATTTTACACTGATTACAAAGGCCAAGAGCTGGAATTACAAAGTCATCTGGAGAAAATATCCCTAAAGTGGAAGGGTATATAAACATAGAGTCTAGACTTAGCTGGTTTGGCTCAGTGGATAGAGCATCAGCCAGTGGACTGAAAGATCCCCGATTTGATTCTGGTCAAGGGCACATGCCTGATTGTGAGCTCAATCTCCAGCAGGGGTCATGTAGGAGGCAGTCTATCAATGATTCTCTCTCTCTCACCATTGATGTTTCTCTTTCTCTCTCCCTTCCCCTTCCTCTCTGAAATCAATGAAAACATACTAAAAATAAAAATAAGGGTAGATTCTAATGTTTCATAGTAGTACATATGTTCCCCCCCATTAACCTCCCCCCAGCCTCCCCTATCCCCCAGACATTATAATAGACATTCTTTTTGTTTCACCTCCTAAGTAATAATATCTAAGACTTTAATGTCATATAACATTCACTCACTATAAGTATTTCTTAGAACATTTAAATGCTGATAAATTATCTTTTATTTAGTTCTTAAAACAGTATTTGCACAAATAATTACAAAACGGAGACATAAGCGAATAAGTTCTCCAAAGCACACTTTATGGGCCTTGGATTAGTGTAACCTCAGTAAGTCTCCTACTTCTTATTGGTCGAGTCAGTAAAATGAAATGGGCACCACTGGAATTCAAGTATTTCCTAGCTTTGAAGTTCTTTGACTCATTCCTAGTGAAGCTATGGGGAAACAGTCAATCTCATATTCCACTGGAGGGTTCAAGCATAGATTTCCTGAGAGTAGAAAGCCACCGATGTACCAGTATTAGTTCACTTCTAAAAACTTAACCCATATACAGATCTAAAGGGAAGCTGCAATAGATTAGAATGGTTATTTGAGATTTATATATGCTAGCATACAATTTGGGAACAACTTCAATATCTAATAAAAAGAGTTTAATTATTTGCATTTTGATACATTATCATGCTCTTATTTAGATCATGTTTTCAGAGAATAATTAATGACATTGCAAAAGTCACACTACAATAGCGAGAAAAATAAAATAACATATAAATTATAAATGCAGGACTAGCCAGTCTTTTCTATTATTATCATCCAATGATATTTTTCATTGATTTTTTAGAGAGAGGGAAAGACAGAGAGAAAGATCTATGTGAGAGAAACACATTGACTGGTTGCCCCCTGCAGGAGCCCTGACAATAGCCCGGGCTGAAGAGAAACCTGCAACCAAAGTATGTGCACGTGACTGGAATCAAACCCAGGACCCTTCAGTCTACAGGAGGATGGTCTATCCACTGAGCCAAACCAAACAGGGCAATCCAGTCTTGATTTATATTTATATGAACATGTATGTATGTATTTACATTATTTAAAGGTAAATACATGCAAGTATAAGCTTTATTTTGGTAACATACTTATACATGATTCCTATTTCCAAATTTTGCCAACAAACATTACTTTTTTTCAATATATATATTTTTATTCTTTAAAGTATTAAAAATAGTAGTACATATGTTCCCCCCCATTAACCTCCCCCCAGCCTCCCCTATCCCCCCGGCACATTGCCCTCACTTGCCTTTCCCACCCACCCGCCTTGTCTTGTATCCATTGGTTATGCTTACATGCCTGCAAACAAGTCTTTCGGTAGATCTCCCACAGCCTCCACCCTCACCCTCCCCTGCCTTCCCACTGTAGTTTGCCAGTCTGTTCAATGCTTCTTTGCCTATGTATCTATCTTTTTCCCCCTGTTTCTTTTCTTTAAAAAAATCTTGCATCTGCATACTGGATATAAAGATATAAGAACAAAAAAATGTTTGAGTCTCAGTTTTAGTGTCCAACAGTTCTGAGTCCCAGAATCAATGTCAAATATTTTATGTTATTTGTTTTATTTTTAATTCTCACCCAAGAATATGTTTATTAATTTTAGACAGAGAGGAAGAGGGGGAGAGAAAGAGAGAGAAACATCCATCGGTTGCCTCCTGTATGCACCCCAACAGGGAATCTAACCAGCAAACTGGAATTTGCCCTGACTGGGATTGAACCCACAACCGTTTTGGTGTATGGGATGAGGCTCCAACCAACTGGGCCACACAGCTGGCACAACATTATTTTTTATTATCTGAAAAGTAAAATATTTTGAAACAAAATATATTTAACAACATATATCAAATTCCAGGAACTATTTATTTTCTTCTTCTTTTTTACTTCTAAGCATCTTAGATGATCAATAAGATTATGACTTTCTTTGGACCAGTGCTCCCCCCAGGAATTGGTGACATTCTTACTGCAATCCCTTGGGGAAATTTCTGAAGTGACCATATGCTTGTAAAATGACCATACAGCTTTTCTGCTTAAAGACTATGTTGATGGCACCAAATCATCCATGGCCTGAGACCCTACTCCTGAAGGTCTGGGCAGCACTATGAAATCCACGACCACCTGATGTTGGTTTTAATAGGATGTAGCATATTGCTTATACTCAATAAATTTCACATTATGACCATTGATAATAATAAGATGATAAAAATAGCTGATTTCAGTAGCATGGATGCAGTAGCTCTTTATGAGTTCCAGGTCGGCAAAGCAAGTGGTGAAGAAAACAAGAGTGGTCACAGTATTAGGCATGACTGGTCTTCCAGAACCACCTGTGAAGCAATCTTACATGGGCCTGCAGTAGTGGCTGGTTGCAATTCTAAGAATCAGGGCTGATGAAATAGTATAAGGCGAACCGGGAAATTTTTTCTGGCTCCAATTTTCTCTGAATTGCATATGTGCTATTATGATAACAGGGTTTGAAAAATCTGAAAAAAATGTCTTGTAATTGGTTATGGTCTATAGGCAAACCCAGTATGAACATGTTCCATTATAATTCATCCCAATATTAGTGTTCTTCCCCTATTTTACTCTTGTTAGTAATTATCACCTTATTGGTGCTTTCAGATATTTGAATATTTTATTTTGCACTATGAATGTACTTATGATTTCCCCTTTATATCCTTTTTTTGTGAATTTTCTAAATTATAACATCATTTGCTTGAATTTTTAAATATCACCAATAAGGAATGTTAGAAAATTAGCACTCCAGAGCTCTGGTCCACTTCCAGGAAGCAACAGGAGACTAGAAAAAGAGCCCTGATGACTTGATATGCAATTATTTGTTTCTTCTATTATTTTCTTTTTCTCTTCACAAGAATGCAAGTTATAGGAGAGCACAGTTTTGTTTTGACCATAAAATAATCCCAGTATTTGCAAAAGTGTCTAGAACATAAGGAACACACAATAACTATTTATGAATAAATAAAATAATATTTATAAAAATTTGTCCTCCTGGAAAACTCACATCACTATGAGAAGACAAAACAACAATTCTAATAAATAAATAAATAGATAAATAAATAAATAAGCCTATTAAATCAATGAGATTCAGCCAAGGTGTTGAGAGTAGGCTGATTTGAGAACATTTAGCCTAACAGGTTACATAATCTCCCTTGTATCTTTCAACAAAATATGCTAACTTCATTGTTTTCTAAGTCCCTGACATTGACCTAATTACTTCCTAACACTTCATTTTGACAGATCAAGCATTTCTCCTTGTCCATCTTTTATCATGCTTTGTGATCTAATACATGAACTTTAAGCTTGTTTACTCTAAAATAATTACATTTGAGGAGACAAAAACAAACAAACAAAACACACACACACACACACACACACACCAAAATACAAAAATAAACAAGCAGAGGCTTGGCCACAAAAGTGATATTCACTAAATACCTACTGTGTTAAATTACATATTCTATTTGCACACCAGCCATAATAGGAAAGGGATTCCTATGTGTATAAGACAAAAACCAAAAGACTTTTAATGATAATTGTTATTACTCAATAATCTCTCTTTGTTTTCAATTAATACACAGAGGAAGTGGATTACACATTTTCAGTGTGTACATAGTAAACATGAGATACACATATGTGGAAGAATTAAAGACTATTCTAACTTCCCCTGACACTTATTTTTAAGTTTTGCTGAAAGTCTTTGTGTGTGACTAGGGAACTAAATAATAAAACACATAATCAAACAAAATTTAATAATGGTGTTGTCTATTACACACTTGCAGATAAAGATTCACTCATATATTTGAACATTTTATGTGTGTGTGTGTGTGTGTGTGTGTGTGTGTATGTGTGTGTGTGTATCTTTTGCATAGGATGCCATTGCTCTTTCGACATGTAAACTGCTGTTTTGGGTGAAATGTTCAGAGCAAGACATAGGACCAGGCACCAGAAGCATCTCTGTATTTTATTGTTTTCAGACATGTATTTGTGATCCTGAATTCGAGCAGGTAAATTTATTGCTTGTGTACTTCAAAAGATTTACCTTTGTCATCCTCAAAGTTACTCATAGATTTCCTCATCTGAAAATATCCTTATGGGTCATTCTGCCAATGTCCATTTTGATACATGAAATTCATTTACTCCACACTGAATTATGTGGTCGTCAAATCACAAGATGAGAAAATTTAAAAAGTAGAAATTCAGGACCTGCAGGTTAAATGGGAAATAGCAGCAAAAGGAAAAATAGGCCAGAACTCAGGATAAGAAAGGACAATTGAGTTTTAGAAAATTTGAAAAGGAGAAACGATACCAAGCCTGATACCAAGTTGATCCGTGTCAAAAACCATCAACTCTTCTATATGGAAGGGAATTGACTAGACTCCCCTCTCCCCACTTGTGCCTCTTTCACAGACCAATTAAAATCGTGCTTTCCTTCAAATCCCAGAAAAAGAAGGAAGTGTCTGGACACGCACGCAGGGACAGCGGTCGTCTGGTTCTGCAGACAGGTGCGTTTGTCATGCCCTGAGGAGCAGTGACAGTAGTTTCACTTTATTAATTGAGAAGATTATACATCCATGATATCCACATTTCTTCATTCTCCTTGACAATGGGATGGAGGAGGGAAGTGGACATTCCTTGGTTAAGGAGGAAAAAAGAAAATCCCCTTTTTTTGTTTATTTTATTGCATCCTAATTAAGTGTGATGGGAGAGAGAGGTCCTATAGCAGTGCAGCAGGCTTGAAACGCTGACAACATTAATTATTTCCAGATAATCCGGCACCAGCAATATTAATAATATGACTAATATTAATTAAATGTGAGTTCATTTGAGTTTTATTTCTCATTTTAAAGTTCTCTTAGCGGGTGTGCACACCATGGTGCATGAAAGATAATGGATGGAAGTGATGGAATCACTAGTAAGTCCTTAGACTCCCATGGCCGCTGGGCATATGGAGGATGCCAGTTGAATTTTCTTCCTTGGTTTCTGGCCACCAATATTCTGACAGAAATCAAAAGGGGCTAGTTTTATAATATAATTTGTTCCATAAACGAAGAAAATGCAAGATACATCAGACCTATGATTTTAGAATTTTCCAAATGAAACTGAAATGCAATTTAAGATGAATTAGATCTACTTGATTTACATAAAAAAGATAGTTATATTTTCTTTAATGGTCTCCAGCCTCACAGGTAAGTTGGTCATTATTTTTACATTATGTATAATGTTTGATCTAATTGTGTGTACTTTTGTTATGAAATTAGAAAAATATGATCATGGGTAAGACTTGTAAATGAACTCAAAGATGGAGGGTAAGCTTGTATTGGGGATTGTGATCTTGTAAGGGATGTTACTGACTTAGAAACTCAGATGCTGCTACTTTCATTAGATTTCTTCCCCACACATCTACGCTGCTTTCATATCTAGAGATATGACCTCAACATCTCCAACTCACATCTCTCCTTGGCAGAGTTGCAGGTGGGATGTGAAAGGGAGCAGTATTCTAAAGCACAGGGAATATAATAATCTCTTATTTTTGAAGCAATGAGTTTATAAAATGATATAACAGTTGATTTTACTAATCTTTAGTATTTCCAGTGTTATTTTTTTAAGTACAGCCAAATGAATACTACACTTCGAAATGAAAGTGAGACAACCAATGCAAGTAACCGTAAGTAGCCCTGGCCAGGAGGATTCAGTGGATGGAGCATTGGCCTGTGAACTGAAAGGTCCCAGGTTCAATCCCAGTCAAGGGCATGCACCTTGGTTGAGGGCACAACCCCAGTAGGAGTTACGCAGAAGGAAGCTAATTGATGTTTCTCTTTCATCAATCTTTCTGACTCTCCATCTCTCTCCTTTCCTCTCTGTAAAAATCAATAAAATATATTAAAAATAAAGAAAGTAACAAAAGAAACAAAGGACCTAAAGTTATGGGAGGACAGCTTGACAACATAATGTCAATCTTCAAATTAACTCTTACTTAAATTTCTCCTACCTACCTCAGCTAAATGTGAAACCTCCCTCTGCTGAACTCATAGTTCAAAATTATGGTAGCTCTTATTTGGCAACTAGATACTAGCTTTACAGTGTGCCAAGGCCTGATGATACAGTTTCAGATGCACAACCCGCCCAGTGATTTTGTCTGCTTATTTTTCCTCCTCTGTAAATGGGGTTGGCAACTATGACCGCCATAACTATTATTGTAATTCAGCTCATATGTGTGTTTTTGATCTTTTATGTGCACTAGTCTTATCTCCTCAAGAGATAAAGTCCTTCAATACCGGGGGCATTTTTCAACAGATTTATATCTAGAAGAGTACCAGGTGAGGCAGAGTATGCACTAGAGGCTAAATATTTAATTGAGTAACAAAACATTCAGATTATGATGAGCGATCAGTGACAGGCATAATATGCAAAGTGTATGTGGAGGTGTTTTTCTCCAGGTGATCTTGATACCACTAGAAAATAATTTGGATTTAGCAAATGATGATCTTTCTGGGGGAAATGGGTAGGAATCATAGGATATGGTATCTCAAAACTAACTCAAAACTAACACCCCATAGTGGGGAAGGGCACTAAGGGAGTGAGGGGGAAAAAACAACTTTTAGTACAGAGAAGGAAGGAGAGGAGACTCTTTAGTGGCAAAACAGAGCCATAAGCCAGATTCCTTCAGAGGCACCAGAAGTTCAGAGCAATGAAAACTGGCACTGGAGAGGATAGAACCATCTGCAAGTTGACATGTAGATTGCTTAAGGGGGGGAGGGCCGGGAAATGACAATTATTCAGAAATACCGATGAAAAAATTCATAATTAAGGAAAGCAAGCTTCAGATAGAATATAGTTGGAGTCTTATTCTCCATTTTGCTTATTTTTTCTTGTGATTACCAGTTAGCATCATCCAGGATACATGAGAGAGCCAGGGCCTGATGATACAGTTTCAGATGCACAGCCTGCCCAGTGATTCTGTCTCTTATTTTTCCTCCTCTGTGAATGGGGTTGGCAACTATGACCGCCAAAAAATGACAGGAGCGGGAGGCTAGCATATTACAGCCTGAGCGTGTGACTCGCTGAAAACATATCAGGGAGGATGAAGCCCTTCCAATTCAGCTGCACATTTTGCTCCGCAATTTACAAAACCAAAGTACCTGAAGTTTCTATTGAAACACATCACAATATCCCATCACCCGTGTCTTTTGGGAAATGCGAGCTGACATTGCCTTCCCCATTTCCCATTTTCTCAGTTAAATGCAAGCATAGTTGTAAATGATCTTATTGTAAAAAGGGTTTGGATTCCTTTCTACTTCATGGCCACATGCTTTCCTTCTGCCCTCTCTTAAAGCGCTTCTCTGAAGCAGGGGATCAGAATCCGGACAGCATCACTCTCCTGAAGAGTGACACCTTGAGTTCAGAATCACACTATGTGCTTATATTCGGGAACTCATTGCTTATCTGAAATTTAACTTTTTAAACATCACAATCTTTTTTTTATTATTATTGAGTAGTCTCTATCCTTACTGTTTCTAATTCTGTTAAATGATAAGGATCTATTCAGGGGTTGGAGAAGGCACACAATGTAGGAAGCAGGCAGTTCTAACTTTTTTGCCTGATGGTTGAAGACATGTGACATTTCTCTTGCCAGTGGCTCATTACTGAACTCCATATTTTCTTCAGGGACCTAAAAGCCATATTATTCATTTTGAAGCCTCTGTCTTCAGAAAAGGGAGAAGTAAAATTTCCCTCCCTCTCATCCATGATCCTAGTACATTCTTTGTATATTTTTCCCCTTCACAATCCTAACAACTTAAAGCATTGGGCAGCATGATACAGAAGATTCTGCTTGTGATAGTAGGTGAAGCCAAGTCAACTTTGAATGGTGCATGAAGCGTTGACTTTGAATTATAAATCTGGAAATTAAAACCTGTGTATTTTTGGATGAGTTATATACATTTTCTGACCCTCAATTACAATCCTTAAAAGGAGAATATTAGCACACATTGTAAAATGTAATAATTAAAAAAATATGCAAAGCACCCATTTCTTTCTTTTTTTAAAATATATTTTATTGATTTTTTACAGAGCGGAAGGGAGAGGGATAGAAAGTCAGAAACATCGATGAGAGAGAGACATCGATCAGCTGCCTCTTGCACGCCCCCCTACTGGGGATGTGCCCGCAGCCAAGGTACATGCCCTTGCCGGAATCGAACCCGGGACCCTTCAGTCTGCAGTCCGATGCTCTATCCACTGAGCCAAACCGGTCTCGGCAAAGCACCCATTTCTCAGCAAAGTAGGAAAGAGATGAGGGCCACTTAATTGATCTGGAATCCTAATCTCTTTAGCATAAAATGTAAGTACTCAACTAAATAACACTGGGTTTTTATCATTGTTGCTGTTAACCTCACCCGAACATATTTTTTCCATTGAATTTAGAGAGTGTGGAAGGGATGAGAGAGAGAAATATCAATATGAGAAACACATTGATTGGCTGTCTTCTGCACAGAGCCCGGGGATTGAGCCTGCAACCTAGGTACTGCACTTTACTGGGATTGAACCAAAGACCCTTTAGTTCCCATGCCCATGCTCAAACCATTTAGCAACACCTGCTAGGGCTAATTAATACTGCATTTTAAGGTTACTGGCATTAACCTTGTGCTTCATCAACTGTGCTCATGGAACATTAGTTTGAACTCTATAATGTTGAACTCCTACTGCCCTTATGTGAAAGATTAGGAAACTGAGGCTTAAAAAATAAATTATGTGCCTGAAGTTATACAGCTATCTAGTAGAATTGAAAATATTTGACTTTAGAGGGCTACTCTCACTCACTGCAGCATGTTTAATAGGTATTACTATCCCATATAATACATAAAGAATATACATTTGGGTGAAACACTGCTATGAAAGAGGGAGATAAAATCCATGCCATATAAATACAGAAATACTTATTAAAATATCATTGGAAAATTTTACCTCAATAATAGCCATTATATGTAGAGAATTTTATTGTTTATGCAGAAGTAAAAGTTTACTGTCCATGAACATATAAATATTTAGGACACCTTTTTAATTGACACCATTAGTAATTGGAACTTATTTTTCAGAATGAGTTTCATTTTTTGCATATCAGTTGTTGTAGATCTCACATGATATCAAATACAAAAATCCTTTGCAAAGTAGGAAGGCTAATAATGTTTATGCCAGTTAAACCAGTGGTCCACATACCAGTAGGTAATTTAACAACCTTAGCATTTCTTTGTTGCCATTTCTGAAAGAAAAAAAAAACAGCTATTGGAGGGGACTTTTGTTTCAATGCAAACATTCTTAGAAGCTAAAGAAACAATTTCCATGCTGTTCATTCTGCTGTAGGAAGAGACATATGGGCCCTTATCTGGACAGTTGTGTATAGAATATGGTAGTAGATGAACAGAAAAGATATATTGCTAAAGGTAAGAAGTGACTGGTGTCAACAGATAGAAAAGGAAAGTGGAAGAACTACCAAAAAGAAATGAAAGTGTTGCAGAATTCAGAATGCTGGGCCATTACCAGAGGGACAGGCATACAGAGTTGGACAACTATGATTTTTGTTCATGAAGATGAATTTGAGATAATAAGAAAGTGTGAAACCATTCATAGTGACTGATTTAAAAAGTCAAAGAGCTTACTTATTTAAAAAAAATATTCTCCCAACTTTAACACGAATACTATTCTTTGCTTTGTATAAAGAAGCAACTTTAAAATGTGCATGTTAAACAAAACTTCTATAAGATATCCAAAAGTAACCTTGATTTTTCTAAAACAACATAACATTGATGAAGCCTGTGTTATTACAGCTGCAAGCAAATGATGTTGAATCAGTATGGCAGATGATAGACTTACTGCCTGAGATAAAATGTTGAAATACTGAAGGTACCTTTCAAATATGTTTTTTTATTATTTCAGAGAGAAGAACAGAGAAGGAGAGACAGAAACATCAATGATGAGAGTCATCAATTGGTTGTCTCTTGCAAGCCTCCTACTGGGGACCCAGCCCACAACCTGGGCACGTGCCCTGACCTGGAATGAAACCATGACCTCCTGGTTCCTAGGTCCACACCCAACCAGTTAGCCACACTGTCATGCTTAAGATGCCTTTCCATAGAGTGATTGAAAATGACTACAAATAACCATCTATGCTGAGGGCCAATACAAAAAGTGATTGTCTAGAGAGTGTTCTCTCAAATAGGGAAATGATGACCAAAACTGCCACCACAACAAATGGGCACATATTAATGCTCAGTCGGTCACCCTTGTGTTCAGTTATTCTACTGTTTGATACCTTAGAGAAAAAAAATCAAATTCCTTTGCATCACTTAAACCAAAACAACTGATGTGTCATATAATTGTGTATCCTTAAAATGTGGTGACAAGTTTAGAGTGACTGAGAAGCCCTAGTCTAGATAAGAAATAGAGGAATTATAGGTTTGAGTAAGAGCCTATTTCAGTCTGGTGAGATTATCCAATTTCATTATTTCAAATATCACCCATGTGCTGGTAACTTGTTTTCCTAGCCCATACTTTGCTCTTGAATTCTAGACGTATGCCTCCAACCAGCTATTCAACATTTCCTCTTTGGTAATATACAAGAACTTATTTCAAATGGGATTCTGAGTTGTCTTTAAAGATGATTGGAATATGTCAAAGAGAGGAGATGAACCTCCAAACACACCAGAACAGAGCTGTACAAGAACATGGTATAGATGGAGCAGGAGAAAAAGGGAAGTCACAATACAATTAGGATAAATAGGAATCTTATTGTGCAGAGGGCAAAACAGTATATTTTATCTCTAAATGTGATATAAGAAAGAAAATGAGGAATTCTTCACTGTCTCTCTGGAGAGTTCAGATTGGACACAAAAAACAGAGTAGCTAAACATTACCGCTTATAATGTCTTTTATAATTTTAAGATTGCAAGTGTCCCCAAGGTTCTAATTGATTAATCACATTCTGGAGTCTCTTCGGATTTCCAAGTAATTCCCCAGTCTTCAACAGAAACAAAAGAGAAATCAAAATGTGCAGGTGCAATGTTTTTGGATTTTGCTCAAGTTCTATGCTAAGTCAAGGCACACATAGTTCAAAAGTCAATCAGGTTCTATTATCAGCCCCTACGCATGCCTTGGCATAACCCTCATCATATTCAAGTGGCTATAACTTTTATTACTCCAGCCCAAATGTAACTCTTCCCCAGCAGCAATAAGCTTAGAAGCAATATAGCAGGGATCTTCTTTTATGTCTCCTCTTTACCTAAAACCTTTATTGCCAGCACACTGCAAGCACAAGCATGAAAAAATAAGACAATTTCCAAAGACAGTCTAAAATCCCAAAAGGTAAGATATAACCATCTGGAGTACAACAAGCACATCATATTTTCTTTCTTTAGCAAGACAGTTCTGAGTTTTATGGAAGGCATCGCAGTAGGCAAAGACCTACTAGCTGTTTGTAACTCCTTAAAAATTTTAAAAAATAATAAAACTGCAATGTTTCTTTAATGTCACAGTCTGAATTATAAGAAGCGAGTTGGCACATCTTTCATTTTATTCATTCTAATTACAATTGCCTTGTCACCGAGATGCCAGCCTGACGAGGAGCAAATCCCCAGGGGCCGCTTAGTAACAGGAAGGTTGTCTCCAGTGGAATCAACATGACAATTTCTTTTCTCCCTCTTCAAAGTGGATAGTCCCCCTGGACAAATTCACATTTTATTATTTTCGCTTGGTTCTGTCTTCAACTGCTTGATTAGCATCTCACTCACCTAAGAAATTAGACTAAAGTTTGTGATCATTAAAGGGAAACAATGCAGGTGCATGGGTGTCTGCTCATGCATGCAGCACACCTATGGAAATCCACTGTCTTAACTTGCACCAAGAGTTGGCTCTAATTCTGCTTTGAAAGGGCCACTTGTGTGTGTACGTCTGTGTGTGTGTGTGTGTGTGTGTGTGTGTGCATGACTGTTCATATTATTAAAAGATGATCTCTTCAAAAATCTCACTCCAAAAATAATATAGTCAGAAGTTTGAAACCAAGGAAAAGGCATGGCAGTTGGTTCCATAGGTGCCTGATTTTCCTCTTTCTACAGCAGGTGTACTTAGAGATAAAACCACTGTGTCTATTGCTACTAAAATATTGAGTATGAAATTGCATTCTGTCTGGTAAAACACATTTCTATAAAATGCTGTAATTAACCTTAAAGGAGAATGAAAATATTCTGAGAAAATTACCAGAATAGTCTCCCCTCATTTCATCACCAACAGTTGCTTGTGATTGATCAGTGATGCAGAAAATGGGGATGGACAGAATGTGCCAGAATTCTGTCTTCTGAATCATTCATTCTACATTACTCCTGAAGGTGTTTTTTTTTATTTTATTTTTTTTACGACCCTAGTTGTTAGAACAATGGTTGTTAAATCTAGGTGTGTTTAAAGGGCAGGTAGCAGAGCACCTGTTACTGCTTCACTGCAGGTGAAGTGTAGCTCAGAAATCTGTACTTCAACAATCATTTGGGGTTATTATATTAGAAACACTATTACAATTATTCTCTCAATTCTAAAATTTTGTAATGATAATGTCTGTATCATAAAATTGGCCCATAGCTCAACGATGGTACACTTTTAATCACGGTGTATGTCAGCTCATCCCAAGTAATTTTCAAGAAAGAATTGGCTATTAACATTTTATCTTTGCTCCACAACACCCTATAAGTGCTCGGCAAATACTTGCTGATATGACTTGATTAAATACAGAAACCAAAGCCATTTTGTTTAAGTGTCTTCTTTCTAGAAGCTGAAGTTTGCCTTACCAACACATTGACCATATCCCTGTAGAATTTTAAATTATTTTATAAGAACATTAGTTTGTCTAAGGAGATTGGTTATGGATGACTAGCTCTCCCATGGGACTGCAGATTACTTGGTTATGTCTCTGGCTCAGACAAGGTGAAATGATTCAGTGTTATTTCCGTCCGATGCATGGTTGATGGTCCAGTTCCTCTCCTCATGGCTACCCGAGCTGCTCAAGCTGAAAACAATATATACCTTTTTCTAAGACTAGAAGGTCAGTCAACAAGAACAGAGTTATCTCACCAGGAGGTAGATTAAATACTGTAGCTTTCGACCTTCATGCGAAATGCTAGGTGCACATCCCACATACACTCAGAGATGGGCAAATTGAATTGTCAGCTTTTTCAGTGACAATTGTATGCCCAGTACTTTGATGCTTCAAGGTATGTGGACACTGAGTTTCTGTCTTTGCCTTCAAGTAGCTTGCAGTTTAATTTTGGAAAACAGATGACACATATGGATAAAGTAAAATAAGAATAAAACTCTAAATAACAATGACAGAAGTGCTATGAGTATGTATGCCATTATTTGCCAAAGAGTAAAAGAGTTCTAGAGGCATTAAGGGAAGAAAGAAAGAATCTGTCAATGGTGTAGTCTGACAAACTTCAAGGTGGGTGTGGGTGGGGGTGGCTGATGGGAATAAAAGGGTAGGTTTGAATACAAAGATTTATCAGCCTAAGCAGATATGACCCTGGCAAGAAGTATGAGAAAGACAAAACTGGTCTTCTTTCCTTTTTTGCCCATGCTATAAATCCACACTCATTTAATAGTTTAACCCATCACATTAGATATGCCCTCTCTAACTAGGGATAGTTTCCTTCTCTCCAACTACAACAGTTTATCAGGTATACATTCACCTATTTCCTAACTCTTACAGGTTATATTATTAAACCTATTTTTTTACTTGACTAGTATATGACCTAGTACACATTTTTAAAAGTTTACACAACCCCTTTCACTCATTGAAACTTCTCCACACTATTTCATCTTCATGTATTAACTAGCAAATAAAGGAATCTTTACAAATATAATAAGTGAGAAACTCCAAGGAAGCCCAAGATAACATATCAGATTAGTTTTAGTTTAGGACATGAAAGGGATGCGGTTTTCAGAGAGACTGGGGAAAGTCTTAATTCCCTCCCACCAGGAGGGCTATATAACTCATTGTAGAGCACGTCCTTAGCAGTAGGATGTCAAGTCTAATCAGGGGAAGAGGTTTATTTTTTATTTCACCAAATGTCCAGGTCCGTCTGTGACCTACCAATACCTGATAACAGAAATATTGTATCTTAGTCTGACTCTATCCAGAATGGCTATGGATTCCCATTACTTATGCGAGAACGACCCTTTTGAGCTTCTATCATGTGATTCCTCCATATCTCTTGAACTGTTGCCATGACTAGTTGTCCATACTGTTCTTTTCATGCATCATTCTCATTGCTCACTTTGTATTTTCATGCCTGAACGTTTTGCTCAAGTACTTCATACTACATGCAAAGGCTTTTATCCACTTAGATCTTCCCAAAGTTATTCCTCCAGACCCCACAAACCCCAGGCTTTTCCAGACATGCTGGTTCTTCTCTCTTCTACACCCTGATATGGAGAGGCAAATGCACCGAGCATATGTGGCTGATTTGGTTTCAGGTCTATTTGCATGTCATCAGATCATTTGAAGATACCCCAGTCACGTAGTTAGTCATAGGAGCTGGAATGAGCTTGTTATAGAAAAAAATCTCAGTGGCTGGAGGTGGTCAGACCTACTGGAATATCCAATATAATTGTTTAGGTCCACCCAGGAGTTAGTGGAGGCTACAAGAGAGGTTCCAAATGAAGCCTTTCTAATCTATTTGATTATCCCCAAACAGACTTTTCCACAGCATGAGTAAAACACATCTCAGATGCTCTTCTCTTCCAGGTCCTACAGAGTCAAATGATTTGCACTATTCAAGCAGGTTAGAAGTTATACAAAATGCAAGCAGACAAGCATTTACAAAACCATTATACTTTATAGGGATATGATGTGATTCTATGTATATGAGCCTCAAACTTTTTAAAGCCATTGGCAAAGAAAGTTCTATTTTTCAAATCACTGCTTCCAGCCTCAGTTTAATAGCAGATTAAGCAGTCAGTCTTTCTGGGCCTGAGCCAAAAGAACTCATTTGTACTATTTAATGGATGGCTCTGGTGATCAAAGATGGTTGCAAAGCCACCTTTTCCCTCAGGTAACCATTCAACTACCAGGAATGTGTTCCAACTATGAGCAGCTTGTATAAAGACAAACTCAAGTGTGACTTGAAGCTAATATAAATCAATCACCATTAAAACCTTTTCAATACAGCTCTATGCCACAGTTCTCACATCAAATACCAATGAGCATGTCATATGTTATTATTCCCTAGAATTTTAAAAGAATGAAGACGTCCCCAGCCATTTAGATAAGCACAGGCACAGAAATATGATTAAAGGGAGTGAAAACAACACTGAACCAAATGGAAGTTTTGCCTTCTGAGGCACCATTAGACATCCCAAAGTTATATCACCAATTACTCAGTTAAATAATAAATGTATGTATAACTGAGGAAGTAAAAAAGAGGAGTAAATGATGAGGCAGGTGTGGAGGGATGGAATGGTAGCCTTGAGAAATCAATAGGGTTGAGAAAAAACAAGAAGGCGATACTCCATACTGGCACCTGCAGAATAGCTGACTGACTCCCAAACGAGAGTATTCACAGACAGAGTGGAAGATTTTCTCATATAGAGGGAATGCAAATGGACTATGGTTGGAATGATTTCCTGATAATGTTGGAAATGACAGAAAATGTGTTCAAATAATATATAGGGTCCAGTTGTACTTGATCAAATGATTAATGGGATTCCATCTGCTTTCTAAATATCCCCACCTTCACTAGTTCCTCTGAAATTTTGCCATTTCAGTCAAACTAAATTTATTAGCACCCACTTAGAGTGATTTACATGCAGAATGATTTGCGTGTCTCTTTCCTGGGCTATTTGCATGCCTTTATTAGGAATGCTGCTTATTTGGGGGCACATTTGATTTATAAGCATTTGGCAGTTCTGCCCTTCTATTCTTTTTTTTTTCTTTTTGATTTATGAGAGGGCACAGTTATATTCCTAGCACTCATTCACACTCTAGGAAATTAATTTTTTAAACTGAAATATTCCCATTTGGGGTTAAAAACATGCAACAAACTTGATTTCATCTCCATTGCTTGCCAACTACAATAACAAACAAAAACAACAACAACAACAACAACAAAAACCCATGGTTAAAATCAGGACTTCCCGTGTTAATTTTTTTTTTTAATTAAAGTGTGAATACAGTGGCTGTGGGCTCCATTCTATGGTTATGTTCTCTTTCTGGTACCCAACCCTATCTTTATACTTTATCTCAAAATACATAGATGCCACTTTTCAAATTTTTTTCTCATATGCAAACCACATCACCCCCCTCTAATTATGTCTCCCTACTCTCGTCTTCCCCTTTAGAGAGTCATTGCTCATTGGCCCGCCCTTAACTGTCAAGAGGAAAATGTTCTAATAAAATCGCGCCGCCAGACTGAGGACGATGCCTGCCTCCATGAGGCAGCTGGGATTTGAAACTGAACAGTTAGACAGTCAACGCCTTAATTATAACTTCGTCATTTATAATGAACCATTCACATACATTATCTAATTTGATCTTTAAACCATTCTTCAAGATAATTATTATACATATTCCAGTTTTACATGTGGGAAAACTATGACTCAGGAAAGAGAGGTAATTCAGGGGAAGATTGTGAGAAGTGGGGTGTCCCAAGCCTGGCCACCTGACACTGAACTCCACATGTCCCACTCCTGCCCTGGCTCCTTAGTATTCAGGGCAATGCAGTAGTACTGGAGTTTTATTTCGGGGAGCAGACTGGCAGGTGTATTTTCTTCTGGGCAGGGCAGCTTTCTTATATCTTTTAAATCAAATTACCTGGGCAGCTTCCTATTCTGCCTACAACTAAGTGAGGAAGAGGATGGAAAAACACATTAGGAAAAGGCTGAGTGCAACTACAGGGGAATCTAATTTAGGAGGTGATCTCATGAGGCCTCATGCCCACAAAAGAGTCCACAGCAGGCCATTCCCGTCAGCTTCCCTAACAGCTTTTTCCATTTTTAGTCTAATACTGTTCAGTGACCTTGTCTTGTGGCACAGCCAGATGACATTACCAGAGAAACAGGAGCTGCAATAGCCTAATTATGCAATTACATATTCATTTACCCCCTAGAGTGTAAAGGCTTTTTTTCTTTGAGAGCCAAACAAGAAGTGGTTGGCTGGAAACTCATTTTTAAGGATTGTCTCACCTCAACATATAAGAACCTTGTCCATATATGGGATATAAAATTATTAACTGAGTTGCACTGGTGGATGTTATGAAAAAAAAATTAATGAAAACATTTAAAATTTATAGACCTATAATCAGATTTAGAAATTTATAATAAAGTCTGTATTTACTTTTCAAGGCAAATTTTATTATTAGTGTGAGATACTTCAGACTCAGATTGTGTCCAAATATTTTCTTATTTGAGCAAGTCATCATCGGAACTGCCTTTATTTTTCTATCTGTGCCGTGCTTGCTCTTCCTGATATTAAAGATAACAAATACTTGGAAAGAAGAGAGGCTTTTGAGGAAAAAGAGATTTAAAAAAGGGGAAGAAAGAGAGATCATACCTTTCAAAATAGACTCTCCCAGTATTATCTATCATAAAATTGATCAATTCAATATTAATTGACTAATTGTATTTCTTGATAATACTGGCATGTGCTGACATCTATAGTAGGGTGGGTGAACTTCTTCTGTAAAGGGTCAGATAGTAAATATTTTAGACTCTACAGACTACATGCTTTATCTCAATTCTTAACTCAATTCTGCTGTTGCAGCATAAATCAGACTTGGGAAAAATGTAAATGAATGGATATGATTCAATAAAATATTATTTACCAAAAATATGCAACAGGCTGCATGTTGCCCATAGACTATATAGTTTGCCAACTGCTGTATAATGTCCAGAGGGTACAGAAAGGCATAGTAATACATTGGGGGAAGGTATGTCAATGTTTCTTTTAGATTGTCTCCATTTTCAAAATTGTTACAATAAACTAAAGGAGTCTTGTGAGTTTAGTATTTTTCATAGTATTCCTGAAATTCAGTATAAAAATGCTTCATCAGAGTTATACACAAACAAACAAACATATAATTTCACTTAAAAAAAATCTCTAATAACTTCAAGGAAACATTCCAAACTTAAAAACAAAACAAAACAACAACAACAACAAAAACCCACAAAACATTTAGTAACAATTCAGTTGCTAAAAGTTGGACCCAGTAATGGATTTCTGAGACTACTACAACTACACACATATCTTTACATGTAAAAATCTGCTTTATTGTTGTCCCCTGTTTATCCATGGCTTTGGCTCATGTCATACTCCTGTCTTTTGATAGTTGTTCACCTAGAGTGCACCTCTCTCTTTCTGTTAGATCTACTTTAATCTTTCAGGGTTCATATATGTCCCATATTTCTCCATAATGCACAGTCAGTTACTCTGATTACTTCTTTTTGCATCTTCCTTATGCAGACTTCAAATCCAGCTCCTTTCTCATATTTCAATGGCCACAATGTGGGCACCAGCATCTTTACATGTTCTCATAAACAGCTCTTCGTACAGAGAGAAAGCATTTTCATTTTAGCTCTTTTTTTTTTGCACCTGGCAGGAAAATAGTCATACTACCAATTGCTTGCATGTAACAAGCACCTATGAGATAGCTGGACAGACTATAAGATTAAATTTGGAGATCAAGATGCTGAAGTCATTGTTATTATGGAGCTGTTTGCAACTTTTTACATCAGTTGACTCATATCCATATAATTCTCCAATGCTTTAATCATCTCAGCTAACATTCCCTGTTCTTGAAAGTGAGGCTACAGAATTAGCCTTAATATTATCTCTACCTTACAATTAGATAAATAAAAGCTAAGATATTTTAGATAACATGGCCCAAAGGCGTAGTTGCCATTCTTATTGTAGATGACCCACAATATGACACAATCATTCAAGTGTTGTTTCTGCTGGACAGTTTGCGTCTTTGACTATAAATACAATCTTATAACCAGAATTAAATGATCAAAGATAAAACAATCTTTTAGACATAACAAGCAAAAACAAACATACAGAAACACCAAAACATTCTTGCTCTGAAAAATGTAGCCAGGACAGGTGCTTCCTCATGGGCGCTTTGCAAAAACACAGCCTATTTGAAAATGTTCATTACATTCCCTTTATTCCTCTACTCTCATTCCTTAATAATTAAGGAATCAAATGCATGATGATGATAACAGGACCCCATGGCTAAAGTGACCATCCCCATCTGCTCCTTATTCCCCACCTGAAGCTATCATCTTCCTTTTAGGCCACTGCCTGGGACAGCTGGAAAGCTGAGCACAAGCTCATAAATACGAGGTTTTGAAATGCAGCCAGATAGTTGCAAACATTGTAATGGACAGGGGTTTTATCTCCTGGGGTATTGGCTTCCTTTCTTCTTTGTGAAACGTGTTTTCATGTTTTGTGCTCCTGTCTAATCTTCAAGGTCTGCAATATGGTTTTCCATTGAGGAGGAAGAAATGTCACATTTTCTCATATCACAATATCCTTCCTAAGCCTGAAAAATGGAGGAACCCTTGGGTCTCTTATCCATTTTATCTTGTTTGTAGAAAATACACACACACACACACACACACACACACACACACACACACACATTCCTAAATGTAGCCAGCATAGAATTATTCTTTCATATGGTCATTGATTAAAATCAAGGGAATAAATAAAAATTTAAAAAAATATATTTGCTGATAGATTTGCCAATAGAGAATAACGGGAAAGAAAAGAAAATTCATGGTATATTTTGAGCTTGATAGCAATGAGATATGGGGTGGAGAGTTGATAGAGAAGGTACTAAAGGAATATCCTGACATAAAATATAAAATGAAAAGAAAAAGGAACTATAAAAGGTAAAGCATTGTGACAGGAGCATATCAAGCCAATGGAAGTCATCTATGAATTACTGTAGGAATAATGAATACTGAATTGAGCAGATAGTTGCTCTAATTATAAATCTCTAACAAACAAGCTATGCAGACTTAAGTATTTCAAATAGTTCTGTAGTTTTCTATATTCATCTATGATATAGGAGTAGCAGTGATAATGCATGTATGAGTTTCAAAGGACATTTGTGTCAGACATCATTGATTACCTTACAAAAGCCACACCCACCAATCTCATTCCTTGGTAAATATCTCAAACCTTATTTATTATTGGATGACTATGAACTTCTGGGCACTTTGTCTTACCCTGGAATGGAAGCTGATTAGTGTAAGAGACCATGGCCATGTATCCAGCTTGTCTATTCTGAGTCCACTCAAGGGCATATGACCCAGGTGGATCTGGCCAATAATTTTGGAGGAGACATCTATGGGGGAGTTTCCAGAGTAACAAACTGGTAGGTAGTGAGCCAAGACTTACCTAGGAAGTCTGACTCTATCTTCTTTTGAAAAGTGAATAGGAGAAACAAAGAGGTCATTTGTCTCTGACTCCATGGCAGATATTCTTAAATTTTATATGAGAAAGAATACCTAAGATGGTTTAGTAAATGTAGATTCCAAATCTCCCCTTTAATAGTATTATTAAACTACTAGAGGCTCGGTACATGAAATTTGTGCACGGGGGGCAAGGGGAGGGGTGTCCCTCAGCCAAGCCTGCACCCTATCCAATCTGGGACCCCTTAAGGGATGTCTGACTTCCCGTTTAGGCTCGATCCCTGTAGGATTAGAACGAAACGGGCAGTTGGACATCCTTCTCACAATCCATGACTGCAGTCCCTGCCTGCCTCCCTGATTGCCCCTAACTGCTTCTGCCTGCCAACCTGATCACCCCCTAACCACTACCCTGCCAGCCTAATTGATCTCTAACTACTCTCCTGCCAGCCTGTTTGCCCCCAACTTCCCTCCTCTGCTGGCCTGGTCACCCCTAACTGCCCTCCCCTGCAGGCTTGATCGCCCTCAATTGCTCTCCCTTGCAGGCCTAGTCCCTTCCAACTGCCCTCTCCTGCTGGCCTGATCACCCACAACTGCCCTCCCTTGCAGGCCTAGAACCTCCCAAAGGCCTACCCTTGCTGGCCATCTTGTAGTGGAAATCTTGTGTCCAAATGGGAGCAGGATTTTTGACCACAATGGGGCAGCCCTCTTGTGTGTTGGAGTGATGGTCAATCTGTGTATTACTCTTTTATTAGATAAGACAGAGGCCTGGTGCATGGGTGGAGATTGCATGGTTTGCCCTAAGAGCAACCTGGATCAGGGTGGTGTTTCCTTTAGGGCACTGGGCAGCCTGGGCGAGGGGCCTATGGTGCTTTGCAGGCTGGCCACGCCTCCCAGTGACCCAAGCAGAGATCCTTGGATCTGGGATTAATTTCTATTCTACAGTTGAAACTTTGTAGCCTAGAGTAGAGCAAAGCCTTCTGCTGGCTCCATGGAGATAGCTATTTCTGTTTGAAACTTTGTAGCCTAGAGTGGAGGCCTAGGTTGGCCAGGCTGCAGAAGCTTGGCTTCCTCCATTGCCTGGGAAACCCTAGCCTCTGCTCTCTTCAGCTCTGTGGCTGCCACCATTTCTGTTTGGGTTATGTATCCTTTATAATTGAAACTTTGTAGCACTGAGTGGAGGCCTAGGCTGGCAACAGGAGGCAGAGAGCTTGGCTTCTTCCATTGTTGCTCTCAGCGGCGGCAGCCATCTTGGTTGGGGTTTATTTGCATAATTTGCTCTGATTAGATGGTTGGCATGTCTTTGGGCATGGCTTGATAGGAGCTATGGTCTGTTTGCATATTACTCTTTTATTAGATAGGATTAGAGGTCCAGTGCATGAAAGTCATGCATGGGAGTGTATGCCTTAGCCCAGCCTGCACCTTTTCCAATCTGAGACCCCTTGGGAGATATCCAGCTGCCAGATTTGGCCTAAACTGGCAGTCAGACATTCCTCTCACAATCTGGGACTGTTGGCTCCCAACCACTTGCCTGCCTGTCAGCCTTATAGCCCCCTAACTGCTTCCCTGCTGATCTGATTAACACCTAACTGCTCCCCTGTTGGCATGATCATCTGCAACTGCCTTCCTCTGAGGGGATGAGGGGACTGGAGGACTGAGACTGGATGAAGTAGGGCTGAGGGTACTGGAGGACTCCAGCTGGATGAGGCAGGGCTGAGGAGACTGGGCAGTCAACTAGCGTATCCCTCTTTATTGGCTGTGGGTGCTGCATCTTGTGAGAGTGTGATGGTCAATTAGCATATTCTCTCTTTATTAGATAGGATTATGTCAGGTTTGTTTTTTTTTGTGGTGAGTATGAACTTGACATCAAATCATGACACACACCACTTAAAAGAAATTACTAATTCTTGTTCTGCAACTGGAGTTGAGGAGTGGACAGTTCCTTAACCCTCTTGTATACAGTGATTCATGTATTTTGGAGAGTTGTATTAATTTTCTATTCTTTAACCCAATGGGGATAAATTTATTATTTTTAAGTGGTCTATGTTTGCTGAATAATGTTAGATTTATATTACTTGCTTATACAGACTATGTACCAACAGAGTATTATTTATTTGTATGTACTTGATATAATTACAAGGGTAGTCATTAAAATGCTAAAGTTGTTATTTTTCTAGAACAGTAGAACTTTGGGAAATTATGAAGATATTCTATACCTGAGGTGTCCAGCACCAGGATAAACTAGTCAGGTCTGGCTGTTGTAAACATTAAATGTACCTGGTGAGGGTGAGGAGCTAAATGCATAATTTTATTTAATTTTTAACTTATCAATTAACCACTGTGTTTACTGACTATCCTATGAAGCTTTAGGAGAGTGTGTATATGCACATGCAATTATCTTAGGAATTTTAATATTTATTTTATTTTACAGTCTAATTTGTAGAATGGTGGATGCCAGGATTTTCACTTCTTTTGAGGATCTAACACATAATTCTAACCCATTATGTTAATCAGAGTGAGGTGCTTTCCTCACAGCCTTGACATTCCTAGAATGCCTCATCTCCGGGAGGCAACATAATCTCAATGTCAAACACCTACATGAAAGCCAGCTTCATAGAATTTTGACAAACAATAGTCTGGCATTCTGACAAGCTGCCACAGTGTTCCCAGGAAAGGAACTGCCTTTACCAAGGGAAGAACTCATTCATTATTCTGAAAGATTAAGTACCAAATACCTCATTAGAGAAACTGCAAGCTGAGAAACAGATAACAGCTGGAGAAAAGAGGGGAAAACCATTTGCAGATGAGAAAGTGGAGAAGGTAAGAGCTAATTGGTTCTGCACTGAATGGGTCTTACTTCCTTTCCCAATCACCAGGGCCACATTTTTTTCCTGAACTGGTGCCCATGAGTTTCGAGGTTCTTGCTGTAGTAATCAAGTGGTACCCACCATTCGAGTCCTAATAGCATTAGTAGAAATGACAGACTGCTCAATAAATTACAGGCTGGTGTCTTCTACGTGAATGAGAATTGACTGGTACAAATGATTGATTAACATTGACAAAGCCATATGGGTTCAAATCATATTCCTTTTTTTCACACTTTCAAACAATTCAAATTTTACCCTTCCTTAAGTTCTAGCATTGATTTTTTCCCCCTCCATAAAAGCATGGCAGCAGTTTGAAGGATTAGGGTGGGAGGTGAGGAAGATTTGCAGAAAATGCAAAATTTTGATTCTCAAGTTACATTGACTGTGTAATATTGGGAAACAAGTTTAACTTTGACCCTGTGTTTTTTTCTTCTCTAAAATTGTGTCTTCCTAGTAGGTGTAACACTGTGCAGGGTTTTCCTTTCAAGAATGGAGTCATCACCAATTATACAGTTTCTACACACCCTTCAAGCATTTGCAGTCTCAAATATTTGCAATACTATTTGGATTGTCTGATATGTAAGTGTAAGGTATGCTATCATTATAATTTCATATTAGTTCTGCCTCTCAACTAGCATGTAAGCACTCCTAAAGGCAGGTAATTTTTTTTTCAGTGTGAGACCCTTAACACACCATGTTCAAGTGAACACAACACATCATTCGTCTCAGCAGAGCTATATTTTTTCCCACATAAATCCCAGTTGTTGAAGGAAAATGTGAAGGATGCTGAGACTATTAAGGGGATTGGCTCCTTGCAAGAGCTTGTCAAGATTCACATGAGATTCAGAGCAAGATGCTTCAAGGGGGATTGTGGGGTTCAAAAAAGGGATTCAGTTCTGGGAGTCATTAAGAAAGGAGGTACTCATTAGGACTTTCTTCTTTGAGCAGTGAATCCTATTTCCTGATATCTAGGGCAGAACAGGTGCATAGGAGGAAAACGTCTAAGAAGAGCAACGTGGGAACCTAAATAAGTATTTGATTTTAGTGTATAATTCTTATCTCTATATAAGCACTAGGACTTCTGACAAAATAATTGCTTGAAATTCCAAGGTAAATCTAACTTTAGGCAAATGAGGCAAGAGGAAATGTGTGGATTGAGGACAGTTGCCAGGGCAGGAGGATTCATTGCCAATGTCAATGTCTAGGTGCTCAGAGAAGGGAAAATAAGTCTATGTTTGGCTGGAGCCTTAGTCCTGGGTCTAGATCGATAACTTGATTCTAAGTCCCACTAGATTGGCAGACAGAGGAAACAAAGCACACATCTGGCCCTGGATGTGTCCTGCATGGTTAGGGTTGACAAGCTGTGGCAAAGCATAGAGCCTAGAGGTATAAAACTTTCTGGAGGATTGCAAGTGTGAGTTGCTGGGTAAAAAAGATTCAAAAGAATTCTGTTTTCATAAAGGTCATGTTATTTGCAAAGAATGAATATAGGTCTCCTGGGTGCCTAGTGCCTCTCCTTTTGCCGACCTTTCCCTTGAAACCCTTGTCTAGTTGGTCATCCACATATGGAACACTGAATAATGACCAACCAGTGCAGTCATGTACAATGGCTGCTCAAGGTGCAACCACAGGAATAGAGTATTAAATTAGGGCCAGGAGACCAGTCATTCTCAGAAGCTGGGGAGGCTGACAGTTTGATGGTTGCCATTGTAGGCTTTGTACCCAAAGACCTGGTGTCCCATGGACCATGGAGAACCCTGAGTGCGCCCTGCAGTATTTCAAATCAACCTTCCTCCTCATTTCAAACAACCTGGCTTAAAATTTGAGTTTCTAGTTTGTCTACCCCTCTCCTCTGTGCTGTGCTTGAGTTTTTTCTGGTTTCCTTTTCTGCCCCTATATTTTCCTCCAAAACAAAAAGAGTTTTGAAAAGAAGCCTGCCTTTCCTATTAATTCTCCTTCCAAAGTGTTGAAATTTGTTCATTTCTGTAATTCCCATCTTTTTGGCAGAATGAGAGTATGCAGCCATAACTCAGTCTCCCACTCAGCATGAACACACACCCACACACCCAGACACACACACACACACACACACACACACACACACACACACACACCTATTTTTCCCAGACGTGAATTGAACCATATCTGTTTAATCTTTTGACACTGTATTTTGGGCCAAGATTTGTACATTTTTTAAAATATATTTTATTGATTTTTTACAGAGAGGAAGGGAAAGGGACAGAAAGTCAGAAACATCAATGAGAGAGAAACATTGATCAGCTGCCTTCTGCACACCCCCTACTGGGGATGTGCCCACATTCTAGGAACATGCCCTTGACTGGAATTGAAACTGGAACCCTTAGGTCCACAGGCCGACGCTCTATCCACTGAGCCAAACTGGTTTCGCCGGTTTGTACATTTTAAAGTGTACATTTTAAATTGGTTAAGAACATAGATTCTGAAATCAGAAAATCCTATGACCAAAAAATGACTCTACAAGTTATGAGTTAGAGCGAAAATATAGCAAATTAATGAAATGAATTAAACATTTGATTCTTTCCATCTTTCATGAAGAAAATAATAGTACTCATATCATTGTAAGACTCAGTATTCCCTAATACTTAGTAACTATACAGTTAATGTTGCCTATATTATACTATATAATAAAAGTCTAGGTGGCATCACGTGACAACCTCATGCAATGGTCATCGCAAGATGATCACCATGACATCATCACAAGATGGATGCCATAAGATGGCCAACATCATGTTGTCACAAAATGGCCCCCACAAGGCTGGCAGGGGAGGGCAGTTGGGTGTGACCAGACAAGCAGGGGAGGGCAGTTAGGGACAACCAGGCCAGCAGGGAAGGGTAGTTGGGGCCATCAAACTGGCAGGGGAGGGCAGTTGGGGGTGAACAGGCTAGCAGGGGAGGGCAGTTAGGGGCAACCAGGCCAGCTGGAAGGGCGGTTTGGAATGATCAGGCCAATAAGGAAGCTGTTAAGAGGTGATCACGCTGGCAGGTAGAAGTGGTTAGGGGTAATCAGGCAGGCAGGCAGGTGAGTGGTTAAGAGCCAGCAGATCCAGATTGTCAAAGGGATGTCCCCTGTGGGATTAAACCTAAACTGGCAGTCAGATATCTCCCAAGAGGTCCTAGATTGGAGAGGGTGCAGGCCAGGCTGAGAGACACCCTCCTGTGCATGAATTTTGTGCACTGGGCCTCTAGTGTAGTATAATGAATATTATTATAACATTTTTTTTACTATATCCACATCTTTAACAATTAGCTTTGCCTCCACGAAATTAAGCTTCTTTGGTTGAGAACATCCCCTTGTTTCTTAAGCATCACCAGCATCAAAGTGATTCATAGATGAACATATTTAGACAATTAAAAATTATGTATGATTTTCCTATATATCAGATCCCATATTGGACATTTCTGTTTTGCAAATTTAACACTGTTCTTTGATCCAAGTTAAAAAACAAAACAAAACAAAACAACAAAAACACAAAAAAACTGAAAACAAAACAAGCAAACAAAAAACACACAAAAGAGCTGAAAACAGAAAACAAACAACAACAAAAAAAGCTTAATGTTTAATTTCCCTGGTGATTTTTCTGGGCAATTATTACTAGTTAAATCATCTTTACTATTTAGGATAAGCAATATTTTAGCTATACATTTAATTAATATTTGCCTTAGATTGTTAACCTAACCCACTCGTGTAGGTCAGATTTTGTAATTAACTTATTTGCATAATAAGAAATGGAAACAAGTTAATGTGTGATTTGCCTATGATAGAAACCAAAATGAGAATGAGGATGTGGAAAAAAAAAGTTGGGCCTTAACCAGACTTCTTACCCAGTGGTCACCAGATTACAAAAAGCTTGTGTAGTATTGCCATAGTCCATAATATATAACCCATTATTTTGAGTAGGGAAATTGGAAAAACAACACTTGTTCAATAGTAAAATAAGAAATCAGAATCTTAGATAATAATATTGTGGGTTTCCATGAAAATGATGCCAACTTGATAAAACAATGGCTTCCTACTTCCTCTGCATCCATACAGCAACCTGGAGCCAGATTATGATGTGTTCCCCTAAGGGAATTCCCTCTATTCATCCTTTGCCCTGCCTAATAAACTCAGCCAGGCCAATTTCCTTGAAATTCTCCTCGAAACCTTGAGGAAATTCATTTGTTTTATTTATTTTTTATCTTAACACTCACTAGTGTTTGGTTGGAAAATTACTGAGCAACATTTATTTCAACTTATATTTCTAGGTAAGCTCTGAGGATTCCATATAGGCCATTTTCATTCCTCTCTCTGACATTCTACATGTTCTTTCTTGTTTTGCATTGCACCTACCCACACAATCTCATTTCTCCTTTCTTCACTGGGTTAGCCCATCCTTGTTGAAGTCTATCCTTCCCCCATCTCTGAGCTCCTAGGACCCTTGTTATCTGAACTCTGGGACTGAGCTCTTGTTCTTAAAATGTTGTATACCTTTTGTTATTTCTTGTGTTTGTTTTTGCTATTGTAGTTACTGTATACCTTACACTCTTTCTTGTATTGTAGTTGTTGTTTTAATCAATTACATCTAAGAGCTACTGTAGAGCAGAGATCCTGCTGTGCAAGTTTTCTGTTCTTAGAACCCAATGACACAAGATATGAGGGACTTTAAAGTTCATTTGAATAGTTTTCCAATAGTATTTTAAAACTGCAGCCTTTTGATTCAAACATAGAAGCTTAAAGTTAGAACAGTCCAAAGCTGGGTAAACTGCCCATAATGATCTATTCTGTTTATCTTATTTGCACATTTTTCTAGAGAACTCCTAAAACTCTGAGGAGCAGAGTTTGAAAGTCACTGAAAGGCATTCTGATTTCATAAGTGAGGAGGCAGGGGCTCTGAGAGAAATTGAGGTTACCTGCTCAACACAGAGCTTACTAATAGTACACATGGTACAGGGCTTACAATTCAGTTAATCAGGGTAGGTATTATTGTATTGAATGTGTTGATTGTTTGCCAGTTGTCAAATAGAAATTGCCTAAGCCTCTCTTTAAGAACCAAACAATGGGAGATAATATTGATTCATAGCAGGGAAAATGTATACTACAATACATAACAGACCTTTAGTGATACATGTTTCTGTGTGCTAATATGTATTTTTATATATTTTTATTTATTTCAGAGAAGGGACAGGGAGAGATAGAAATATCAGTAATGAGAGAGTATCATCGATCGGCTGCCTCCCGCACACTCCCCACTGGGGATGGAGCCGGCAACCTAGGCATGTGCTTTGGGAATTTAACCATGACCTCTTAGTTCTAGGTCTACTCTCAACCACTGAGCCACACTAGATGGGCTATGCTAATATTTTAAGGTGTTTTGAATATGAGACAATTCATACTTAGTAATTGCCAACAAAAACCTAAAGAGACTAGGAACTTTCATGAGCACAGGCCATCTCAGAATCTTCCTTGCTTATTGCTATGCTTGCTGAATCCTCTCTGCTTAATATCACTCACCCAGTGTCACTTAACCAAATAAGATGAACAAATGGAAATCACATATCTTAGGCATCAACAGCATTCTTAAAAAGGTCCTCTCTTCTGAACCAAGTAGAACTACAATATGAACATTCCCCTGCTTCTTTGCAATGACTCTGAATGAACTGAAGATATATAACCTCACTGTGTTTGTTACAATGAGTAATTTGCAAAATTCTTAAAATCGCACAGAATAAGACTATAATTTTTCCTTTGCTCATTAATTGAACAAAGTGCCACTTTATATTTAAAAGGTAATTTGCCTTGTTTAGATATGTCATTGTACACTGTAAGCCTGTAGGTTTAAAAGGTTTGCATTGTGGATCCCAAGTAGCTGTTGATTTTTCTCTTCTGAGAACTAGTAATTGAAATATAAAATTTAGGGGTCTCTTAATTATTACCACAAATCCATATCTTGGTAGATGAAGAACTCAAGACATTCTGTTTTGAAAGTGACTCAGAACTCCAAACTGTAAGCCATTACCTGGATTTTGCTACCTATTTTACAGCCTATCACCTCCCTTTTCCTCACTTACAACTAAAAAATAGTCAACATACTATGTGGGAGGCAATGTGTCTTTTGAAATATGATTTCTGCATCCATGGAGTTCAACAGTAATAAATGTAATTCACAATACTGATGGCTCGAATGTGGAATGAAATTTTTCTTTCAAATAAAATACTGTATATATTTTTAATAATATTTTCCTCTAATATTTCCTTGTTTGTTATTTTTACTGGTATTGATCTTACTGCTGTGATCTTTAACTTTTCCTCAATATATAACACTTCCCTCAAGAACATCTATTCATTGACTTAATTTCATTGAAAAACTGTGAAAATACACACAATTTGCATCTTCAAGTATGCGTGCAAACTCTCCCTTAGCCTTTCACTTGACAGCCAAGTGAAACTTTGGGTTTACTTACAAGGTAAATTTTGTTCTAATAATTATAATTTTATAGTTTAATGGAATGATATTAATGGCTAACCCAAAATTTAAAGTGATATAAGTGAATCTGAGGCTCTGCTAGTTATAAGTCCTCCTTTATTGGAAATAAGAATTGGCGGAGGGGGGAGGAGAGGATTGGAGCTAACAAACCATACACCTTGGACAGTTTGTGAATCCCTGATCAGCCAGATATTTATCCTTGGATGCAGGTTCCCACTGGTGTGAGCACCCTCAGCCAGTAGGGTTCAACACCAGCGTCTTTCCCATTGTGCACTGATCAGATGCATGGTGCTTTCATGTTCATTTGTTCCTTCTTTGCTCCCTGTGCCTTCTGGCCTCCCACCCTCAACTCCCATCTCACTTTATTATCTGTGGATTCTAGGGCTCCTGACCCCACTATACTCCTGAGAGCTTCTTGGTCTTGATGCATTATTGTCTGTGAGTATGAGAGTTTGTCCTACCTTTGTCTTGAGACTTGAGATGATCTTTTCTCCTGGAACCCATTGAGGCTTCTTTGTAGACCCTGGGGAAATCCATGGTACCTAAGACAACATTGAGAATTACCTTTAAATAATAGGAGATTAAAAATAATAAAAACAGTCTTGGCTAGGTGGCTCTATTAGTTGGAGTGTCATCCTGTGCATAAAAAGTTTGAGGGTTGTGGGTTTGACTCCTGGTCAACACACATACCTAGGTTGTGGGTTTGAACCCTGGTCGGGCACATATGGGAGGCAATATCTCTCTCTCTCTCTCTCTCTCTCTCTCTCTCTCTCTCTCTCTCTCTCTCTCTCTCTCTCTCTCTCCCCTTTATTGCTATCTAATGTCAATTAACAATCCTTGAATGAGGATAAAAATAAAGAAAAAATAATTAAAATAATTAGCTGCTTAACCAGACACCAACTAGGCAATATAATGTGAGCCTTTCATTTTACTTTTAAAATCCCAATAGATTTATCTTGTTATTAGTTGGCTTATATTGTTGCTTTTTAAAGTTTGTAACCACATTGAATCACTGCAATGTACTTCGAAGATTTGTAATGTTAAATCTTTTTATGAATTACTTAATACTTAATTTACTCAGCTGAATTTAAATAAAAGAAACATGAAGTTCACTTCAAAAATGTGATAAAATTATAATAGCAGAAGAGCAATAGCCATGACCACCCATATAATGAGGGGTCCCCAAAAACTTGGTTCACCATGTTTCAGTGTCAACCCAAAGCTGAGATCTTATAAGGGCGCAACCAGTGAGTCTGATTATATGTTTCTTCTTTGATGACAAATCTGTTCATTTTGCAGCAACATTTCTGTAAAATAATTTGTTTCTGCGACTAATGCATATTTTAAAAATATATAATTCTATGAGGTGGTGAATAAGATTTTTCTTCAGTAAATAACCATTAACATATACTCTGTTCATCTGACCCTTAGGTAAAAATACTTTTACTGTATATGAAGGTAAAAGAGTGCTCTTCACTGCATACAAAATACTAGTTCTGAATAGATCTAGAAACTTTTCTTGCTTTTTTGAGGTCGTGTGACTGTTTGTAGAGTGGTATCTCACACAATATTACACAGTCCTTAGTGGGACTTGCTTTTTAAATGACCTCTGAATTGAATTCCTTTTGTTTGCTCAACCCCCAACACACACACACACACACACACATACACACACACACACACACACAAGAAAACAAAATTTAAAATATTTTTGTTTTGAACGTGAACTCTTGTGAATGAATGTATTCAGTTTGCACATATATACTTTTATTTTGAATTTTTGAGGCTTTATGTATAGTCTGTGTCATTCTTATTTTCTGTTTCATTTTACATATGTATTATTGTCTAGGCAATGGGCTTTTTTTGGTTTGATATTTGACATTGAGACTTAACCATCAGAATAAGATTTGTGATAGAAGGCTAGGCAAAAGAAACTACCGTTGTAAAGGCTCCAAATAAACCACTGATTACCAAAAGTGGAGTTGTAGTCACTTGGATTATAACATTAAGATGCCCAATAGGAAACAGAACAGTCTGTAAAAGTAGGTGTTTGAGTGCCACTTGTAAAATTTAATGTGGGGAGATCTGATTTTGAACATTTTTCTCACAGCTTTTTTTTTTGCCCTTAGCAAATACATGGTTTGATTTTTATTTTTCCCCAATGAATCTGTTTATATATCATCAAGCTGAATTTAATTTGGTTATTTTGGGCTGACATGTCTAACTTCTTTAATTGGATTTGCATTGTTATTATTTTTCTTTTTGTTCTTGCTAATACTTGCAACACCTTCCAATTTAGTGTTGCTTCATGTTTTAATTAGTGTGTGGTTCTCTCCCTCTTCCAGGTCATAAATAAAGATATTAAAGAAAGCCACCTTTCCTAACTGCAGATGCTCTCCTCACCAATACCTCTCTCCATCTGGACACATTTCCACTCACCCGTGACTGCAGTTTACCATGAACCAAGCAGATCATAGAGCAGGATTCTTTTTAAAATGTATTTATACTGTATTCTGTAAATGTACTTTTATTACATGTTTTTCCTTAAGCCTACATGAATCATTACTGAAATCAATCCTAGTGGAAATCAGGAAAACATCAGGGAATGAAACCCACCAGCTTAAAAAAGTATCGGTATAATGGGTCATTTTTGCGATGGTTGGGAACTTAAAACCGACAAGATTGATGGAGTTTCCATCTCAGACACAGTAGATAATCTATGGGGCTGGAACAATCACTTCTGATTTCTAAAGGCTAGAAAAAAATGCATCAATGGATAGACAGACATGTTTATTATTCCCAATAAATGCTCTGGGTCTGACAATTTTTCTTAGTTTAATGTATGAATTTCATTTCATAACAGCAATAAGACACTCCAGGCTGTGCATTTGTTAGGGATTATTGCACTTCTTGGGTGGTTTAAGTCATTCTGCCTTTAGTCTTATGCCATATAACATGACCCAAGGCACCTTATAAATAGCAGAGCAATGCACTGCCTGTCATGTGTTATAGCTTGAATAGCCTTGTAAAGGGACATGGATTATAGAGGTATGATAATAACTATAAAACAGGAGTGGTAATTTAAGTGCCTGTGTTGGATAATCTGTATGATTAGTATTTTTTCATTTGGGTCTTTTGTGCTTCATTCTATTTTGAATTCTCATTTACTGAAATCACTGCTCAACAATACAATGTGCTAATGGGGTTGACGGTAATTTGAGATCTAATTTAATATTTTAAGCCTCTTCATTGTTTTGTTTACCAATTAGCTGTCAGAGGGTAGCCGAAATTAGCTGACTTACATGGCAGCTGGCAGCCTCATTGGCTTAGAGACCACAGGTTACCACCATAAATGACAGAAAATACTCCAAGGGCTGAATTCTTAAACTCCAGATAAAGCACTTGCACAGAAAGAACTTGTACTAAATGTTTCAATACCACAACTAGAAGAGCAAATGAGCACTGTTTGTATTTTAAAACTAAAAATATACATTTATAATATACTAGAGGGCTGGTGCATGAAATTCCTGCACAGAGGGTGGGAGATATCCCTAACCCAGCCTACACCCTCTCCAAACTGGGAGCCCTAAAGGGATGTCCAACTGCCCGTTTAGGCCCAATCCCAATCGGGCCTAAACGGGCAGTTGGACATCCCTCTTACAATCTAGGACTGCTAGCTCCAAACTGCTCACCTGCCTGCCTCCCTGATTGCCCCTAACCGCTTCTGCCTGCCAGCCTGATCACTCCTAACCAACTACCCTGCCAGCCTAATGATGTCTAACTGCTCTTCTGCCAGCCTGTTGCCCCCACCTTCCCTCCTCTGCCAGTCACCCCTAACTCCTCTCCCCTGCAGGCTTGATTACCCCCAACTGCCCTCCATTGAAGGCCTGGTTCCTCCCAACTGCCCTACCCTGCTGGCCTGATGACCCACAACTGCCCTCCTTTGCAGGCCTGGAACCTCCCACTGTCCTCCCCTACTGGCCATCTTGTGGTGGCCATCTTTTGGTGGCCATCTTGTGTCCACATGGGGGCAGGATCTTTGACCACCTGGGGGCAGATCTCTTGTGTGTTGGAGTGATGGTCAATCTGTGTGTTACTCTTTTATTAGATAGGATAGAGGCTTGTGCATGGGTGGGGACCAGCTTGTTTGCCGTGAAGGGTATCCCGAATAAGAATGGGGGTTCCCTTGGGGCGTGGGGTGGCCTGGGTGAGGGGCCTATGGTGGTTTGCAGGCCAGCCACGCCCCCTGCAACCCAAGTGGAGACCCTGTATTTGGGGTTAATTTATGTTCTACAATTGAAACTTTGTAGCCTGGAGTGGAGCCAAGTCTTCTGCTTATTCCATGGCAACAGCCATTTGTTTGAAACTTTGTAGACTAGAGTGGAGGCCTAGGCTAGGGCTGCAGAAGTTTGGCTTCCTCCATCACCCTGGCAACCCTAGCCTCTTCTCTCTCCAGCCCCGTGGCTGCAGCCATTTCTGTTGTGATTATGTATCTTGTATAATTGAAACTTTGTAGCATTGAGTGGAGGCCTAGGCAAGCAATGGCAGGCAGAAATCTTGGCTTCCTCCATTGCCGGGGAAACCCAACTTCCCTCCTCTGTCGGCCTGGTCACCCCTAACTACCCCCCCCTGCAGGCCTGGTCCCTCCCAACTGCTGTCAGTGGTGGAAGCCATCTTTTTGGGGATTATTTGCATAATTTGCTCCTGATTGGCTGGTGGGCATGGCTGTGGGTGTAACTTGATTGGAGGTACAGTCAATTTGCATATTCTCTTTTATTAGATAGGACTAGAGGCCTAGTGCATAAAATCTGTGCACTTGAGGGGGTCCCTCAGCCTGCCTGTGCCCTCTTGCAGGATAGGAGCCCTCGGGGGATGTCCTACTGACAGCTTATGCCTGCTCCCCATAGGGAAGGGGCCTAAGCTAGCAGTTGGTCATCCCTAGCACAGCTGCGCTCACCGGACATGAACCCAGCTTGTGGCTGAGTGGTGCTCCCTCTGTGGGAGTGCACTGAACACCAGGGGGCAGCTCCTGCATTGAGCATCTGCCCCTGGTGGTCAGTATGCATCACAGTGACCAGTCCTTCCTCCATTGATCAATTTGCATATTAACCTTTCATTATATAACATTAGGTCTGATGAGGATTTTGCATTTTCTTAATCAGCATCTTATTATATTAGATGTACTTTTTAAAAAAGTTTGATTCTTCATAACATCTAGATTGTGGCATACTGGTATCAAAATTTTTCTAAATATGTTTTTTGTTTGTTTTCAGTCATTTATTATCAATGAAATAATGGCACATTTAACTATCAAGAGTCTGGCTAAGGTTAATGAGGGCAAATAGATCAATCAATATTGGGATAAGGTCTTTGGGTGTTTGGCCTCCTCATTAGCTGACTTGGACAACACACTACCTATATATAGCTCAGCATGAGCAGTTTGCCTTATCACATCAATGGGAAAACTATTATCTCAGTGTGTGCTTAGAAGAAGGGCAATAGATTTGTCTGCCTGTCTATCTAATATATAAATATACCTATCTACTGGCCTGCAAACCAACCTACCTACCTACCTACCTACCTATCTAACCATGACACGTGAAGGATTATGGAAGACAACCTACCACCGCACACTTCATATAGCCACTGCCCCCCATGACAACCAACTGTCACTTCATTTCCAGACAGATATTTATTTCCCACATCCTCTCATCTTTCATAAAACTACATGGCTATTACATAGAATCTCTGAATTATAGCACTGGAAAAAACCCTAAGAGCTTTGCAAAATCAGTTTTCACCCATGTAGGAGTTCTGAGCACAAATGCTGGATGGATGAGCATTTTCTCTTGTCAGGAATTTCCACAATTGGAGGGCTGCAGCTAGATTTTCTCAAGTCATATCAAAATGTAGCTCTTTATGATCTCTTCACATTGGTCAATGTCTAGCCTTTTCTGCCAACATGGGGAAAAATGCTATTCAGCTTCTGAGTCTAAATTCCTGTGAAAATTGTACACTCAATAGTTCACATTTTAAAGTTACTTTTAAACCCAGATAGGCAGTTCTATAGGGCACATTTCTAATTGTTGCATGTATGCTTAGTGGTGAAATTCTGTGGTGACTGCAGAATGTTCTGCAAAGCAGTTTATAGATTAAATTTTCCATGTTTCATTCAGTGAAAGAAGAAAGACAGATAACATTGACAATAGCCTCCATTTAAATTCATGTAATAGATCTAATATGGCACTCTGTAGCATTTTGCAGAGCTGTTCTTTTTATTTTATCAGGATAGGAGTAGTTACTTATTAACAAAAGAATATGATTAAAAGAGTGCAGTAAAAAAGAACAAGTACCTTGGTATTAATTTTTATAATTTTCACCCCAGTAATATATAGACTATCATGCATATTATTAGATCAAGAATCATAGTTTTCACCCTAACTGGTTTGGATCAGTGGATAGAACCTGTGGACTGAAGGGTTCCAGGTTTGATTCTGGTCAAGGGCACATGCCCGGCTTGCAGCTCGATCCCCAATAGGGGCATGCAGAAGGCAGCCAATCAATGATTCTCTTTCATCAATGATCTCTCTCTCTCTCTCTCTCTCTCTCTCTCTCTCTCTCTCAATATATATATATTGAGAGAGAGAGAGAGAGAGAGAGAGAGAGAGAGAGAGAGAGAGAGATATCCTCTATCTCTGAAATCAATAAAAATCTATTAAAAATAATCATAGTTTTTGTTTCCCTTTATTGCTCTTAGAAATTGTAAGCCTCTCTAGGGCTAAAACCAGGCCTAATTAGTTATTTTAGCAACTACAATATGTGTGCCAACAAAAAAGATATATTCCATTGATGTTAGATAAAATTAGTTATTGATTAATAAACTTTTCTTCAAAGTTCCCTTAATATTCAGCTTGACTGTAATTTCCACTCTACCTTTTGGCCACACTTCCTTCCCACCAAAGCTTTCTTCAGCTTACTATAACCCAAAAGTCATCTTTTTTCTTTATGTTTTGTTTTGTAATAATGGACTGGCTAGTGTTAACAATTATTTATATGTTGCATTGTGCAGTAATTGCATTGTCACTTTGAACTATTTTTGTATGTTTTATGTAATTATTTAATGTTTACTTGTTTGTTTTTATTGACCAGTGGAACTTTATGCCACCAATTATCAGACTGTTCTTATAGGCCCTTGCATTTGCTCAGTAACTTGCACTGGGCTAGCTAGATGCAAAAAAAAAACAACACACACAAGCTCTATTTGCACATTTTTGTCAGTTACTTAGGAGGCTTCTTTAATTATTTCCACTATCCATACCATCCAACCTTAATGGGAAGGGGTAGGAAATGTTAGAAAAATTGAAACTGACATACAGTACCTTGTGGTTAGAACTCAGTCTGAATGAGGTGAGATGGAATATGCTTTATCATTAGAGTCTCGTTTCAGAAGCTGCACAATGACAGCTCAAAGCTCCCCCACCCCCATATATATTTGAATGCTCAGAAAAGATAAGAAAGCCTGAAGAAGAACAGATGTGTTAGAAGTGTGAAATGGATTAACATCAAAGCCCCCTGGGAAAAATCTGAAACAAGAAATGCAGGCTTCTGACTGACAAGAGCTATTCAAAGCCTGGCAGTGCACTTCAGGATGTCTCTCCTGCAGAAAGACAGGGCCTGTTCCCTACATAGGCAGAGAGAGAAGCCAGGGATGCATTGGAGATGAAGAGTAGTAGGAAGAACCCCTCATATAAAATCCTACTCACCTATCACAATGACTCAAATGGGCAGTATTTATGACTAGTTGGTCTGGTCTTTGGAGGCAGAAAACAGCACGTCTCCACCATCTCTTGTAATTCTCCCATGACCTCACTCTTTCAATAGTATAAGTCAGGGGCTAGAAACTATATTATTTCTTCAACCGTTTCAGACAATTTATTTGTGAATAACAATACTTTTGGAGACAGTTAATTTTGTTTTGAAAACAGGAACCTGGTCACTTTATAAAACTGACGGCTAAAGTCAGTGAAAGCTTCAATCTGGAAATCTTGAATATAGTTAGAATCTTAAGGGAAAAAAGCAAACAAACAGAAGTGGGATAAATGGCTTCTGAATTTGAGAGGATTCTAATTAAAGACTGTTCTACCCACCGAGACCGGTTAGGCTCAGTGGATAGAGCGTCGGACTGTGGACTGAAGGGTCCCGGGTTCGATTCCGGCAAGGACATGTACCTTGGCTGCAGGCACATCCCCAGTAGGGGGTGTGCAAGAGGCAGCTGATCGATGTCTCTCTCTCATCGATGTTTCTGACTTTCTATCCCTCTCCCTTCTGCTCTGTAAAAAATCAATAAAATATATTTTTTTAAAAAGAAAAAGACTGTTCCACCCCTTATTATAGATCTTAAAATTGAGCTATGGCTGTGCGCTTTAAGTAGTAGACCCAGAAATTGTCATGTATCTGCAAAGTAATTACACCTTTGATTTTTCTTTTCAAAATTTCAATGAAATATCTAAACAAAAACATCCCCTGATACTTGACCTTGCTGCCCAGAGAGAGATATATTCAAAGTTGTGACAAGCCTTCCTTTATGAAGGCGAGTTTGATATTTGAGAAGAGTCAAAGATTAGATTTACACTTGTCAAATGGGGTGATTCTGTTTTCCAGCAAATGAAAGTCATTTCTTATTTCTCTGTAACACTGGAAGATAGTAGACAGTATCTCTTCACTTCTAACTAAGAATCCTGGATCCAACACATCTCATCCTTTACATCTACTAAGAAAAATAAAGTGCTGCTCCAATATTTTATAGACAATATACAATATTAAATAATGAACTGAGCATGTCAACAAATACTCATTAGAAGTCTATGATGTCATAGGAAATGTGGGACTACAAGGGAACAAAAAATTTAATCATGACTCATGAAGTTCATAGCATGTAATTAGCTATCCAAATTAACCATGGTACACTTATTATAGTTTGCTTTGTTATTCATGGCTACCCCTTCCCTTTGTATATAACCTATGTTTCCCTTTAGTTTTAATTATATTGAAGTAAATACAGGCGGTCCTCAGGTTATGTTGCGCTCAACATAGTTTCGCGGTTGTCACCATCTCCCATTTACTGTATTTATAAAATAAATTCCGTCATCTTGAAGTATATACATATGTGCTTTATTTTATTATTATTTATTTACCACAAGTAAAGGTCAGGAATTTTTATCTTGCTTTTACTTATTTATTTTTTTTTACTGCTTCACTTGATGACTGCTGTGTATGTGCTCCAAGTGAGTGACATAGGTGCTTCTGTAGTTGGGTCCCGACTCACTACTGTGAAAATTGCGTTATATCCCACCACAGGAATGGATCTCCAACATAACCCAAGGACCTACTGTATGGAATAGCAGGTAATAGTCAATTTGTAGAGTTAAGGACATATGGGTTCAAATATTGGTATTTCCATTTCATAGCGCTGGCCATATTTAGTATTGCCTCATTGTCAGCCTCTAATATCTCTAGTCTGTACTTTTTTTAAATTGTAAAATGGGGAAAATATGGATTCCTTCATTTATGCTAAAAATGAACTAAAGTAATAGGCATAAATAACAGCACAGTGTTTAGTAAAAAGTTGTTCAATAGTGTTATTGCTGCTGGTAGGTACTATAGCTCCTTCCCTCTGTTCAGTCCTCTGGAAGGCCTTGTGTAATACCTACAATGAGGTTGAGACATGATGGAGGTGCATTGATTAATTTTGGTGTACCTATAAATACATTATTTGGAATCATGGTTAGAGTAAAAAGTAGGTAAACACAAAATATATAAAGCTGGCGTTCTGGTGATTGTCAACATGATACAATCTGAGATGCATGAAAGCTTCTATTTCCATGGCTCTGCATTTGTTTACTAGAAATCTGGTAATTTTATAACCTTTCAAGATAAGTGTCATGATTTTTTATTGCAATCTGGTTTTTAAACATAGATATCACTAGATGGTTAGCTTATTGATTTATTAACTCTTACTACAACTTATTTTATTGCAGTAAACATCTGAATTAAAAAATCACCCAATGAATCCCTCAGGTACATAAACTATATTATTCATATTTGTACTCACAGTACATAGAAGAATATACCATTGGCACTTAATATTTTTTTGGTGGCTCAATGTATAAATCCGTGCATGGATCAGAAGAACTTATTTCATAAGCCCAGTGTGTCCTTTTCAGGGTTGTGTTGGTGATAGCTGATCGATGGGTAAGGAAGGGGCTACTGAGCTGTTAATGGGGTCAGAATTCAAGTGAATGAAGCAGAGAAGATTGAAAAAAGATTATTTCTACATTATTTTTCCCCTAGACCTCTCCTTAGTGTTATGACATCAAACAGCCATTTGGTCAGATGGTGACTAAGGTCTGTCACAACCTATGAAAAAATATCTTCGTTTTATTTATGTTGGAGCTAGGGAAGAATCCTTTTCCTGTGCCAGAGGGGTTCTTTTCCACTAAAGGCATTAGTGTGTCCTAAAGCAAGTGCCAAGGGAATTTCAAACGCTCATTTGCTCTAGGGGAAAAAAGAAAATTAAGAAACCAATAGAGGTGGGTTATTAGCTAAGTATAAATATTATTAGAAGGTAAAACTTAAAGCTATAACAAATAATGAATCTCAAAAATTTTGAAGAAAAATAAAAAGAAATCTGAGCAGACTTTGTATTTATTTCTCAATGAAAAAAAATGTTTGTGTGTATGTGTTATTATAATGAAACATTGCTCCTTTTACTAGACTTGGATGTCTGCTTGAGGCTATTGTTTATTATTTACCTAGTATCTTCTAAATTGTCCATTAATTGTCTAACAACACTTTCTGTATACAGGAAGTTATTTCTTGAAGAATCAAAGGCTTGGACTACCAACTTATGCTTTGCTGTTCCTGGCTGGGAGTAGGCTACATAGTGAGATGATGTGCCTTTGTCTCTAACTATAGAGAAAGGAAGGCCAAGACTAAGAAGAACACAATGAGAAAATCCTAAGGATTTAAACCACTCTTTTGACTATCTATGTTATAGGGTTCACAAACCAGAAATTTGTTACTTACATTTGAATGAAATCAGAAAAAAGTATTGACCTATTAATATTCTACCTATTAAATATTGTTTTATTGAATTGATGAAAACAAGGACAGGAGTACGTAAGGAGGAAGCAGGATAAAAGAGTACTTGGTTATAACTTGGGCTAGAAAATGACCAGAAACATCTGCCAGGATGGAAGAAGAGAAAATAAGAAATATATCAGCAAAAATCAACAAAAGGAAACCGAAGTAATTAGATGGCAATATTGAAAATATATTTGTAACCAATGAGTAAATATTTTAGCATCTAGAAGGAGAAAACTTGGAAAATTTGGTAAGTAGATATTGAAATGGATGTACAGTGGGGAATAGAGAGGTCCACATGTGGAAAAGAGATTCTAGAACCCAGCCATGAACCCAGTTTCAGGTGTGGTTCAAAGTGTAGTTCAAAGTAGGAGTACCAAATAAGAAACTTACCAAGTTATTAAACTTGGACACATGTTAGGAGATTTTACGGGGCATTAGATAAGAAATCAATTGCTGAAACAGATGCAGGACTAAAAACATGCTAATTTAACAATTTAGCCTTCAGGTTGTGGATTTACCATTTATTATGAGTAACTAGAGGCCTGGTATACAACATTCATGCACTCAGGGAAGGGGGTGTCCTTCAGCCTGGCATGTGCCATTTCACAGTCCATCAGCCCTCAGGGGATCCGACTGCCAGCTTAGGCATGGGGGCCTAAGCTGGCAGTTGGACATCCTTAGCACTGCCATGGCGGCGAGAGTGGCTTGGCCAGCCTTGAGCCAGTCTTTTGACTGAGCAGCTCTCCAGCGCTGGGAGCACACTGACCACCATGGGGAAGCTCCTGTGTTAAGTGACTGCCCTCTGGTGGTCAGTGCATGTCATAGTAACCGGCCATTCTGCCTTTCAGTCGATTTGAAAATTACCCTTTTATTATATAGGATTTTCCTATGTACCAAGAAGCCTTACTGTCTTTAACGAAATAATGAATTCAGCTTATAAATATGGATTTGTGGTTTTCTGGGTAGAGATCCATGTGACTCAATAAAACATTTATGCCAAAGAGAGACATCTTCTAACAACCACATTCTAGAGAACAGCCTGTAAAGTGAGACTTTCAAACCAGGCTCTAAGTTCACAAAGTATTTGTTAAGAAATTCACACATGAAAGCCATTACTTGAAATATATCTACAGCTCTACCTTTTTTATATCTAAACTATCTCTATCTCTCTATATAAACATTCATATTTCCATTTAACCTAAAGATGAGCCTATAAAACAAATAGAGTCTGGCCCTAGCCAGTTTGGCTGAGTGGATAGAACTTCGGCCAACAGACTGAAGGGTCCCGGGTTCCTACCAGTCAAGAGCACATAACTTGGATATGGGCTAGGTCCCTGCTCTAATTAAGGCATATGTGGGAGGCAACCAATCCTTGTGTCTCTCTCACATCGATGTTTCTCTCTATGTCTCTCCCCCTCCCTTCCTCTCTCTAAAAATCAACGAAAAAATATCCTCAGATGAGGATTAACAACAAGAAAAAATGTAAAACAAATAGAGAATGAACCAGTGAAGAGGAATGGGTGGAAATAAGTAAAGGAGATAATATTTAAATATGTGATTGTAAACGTGGTAACTGATGGTTATCACAAGCACTTGTAAGGAAACTGTACTACTGATGTTCAGAACAACAATGAAAGGTTTTCATTTTGTTCTCTTCTGTGTTTTTTTTTTCCTCTCTGCTTTAAAAAGAAGAGAAACTAATAAAACTGTTTAGAAAGTTTCCTAGACAGCAAGGTTACATGTTAGGAGATTGGATCTGTAAGCTTCGATTATCTGACAAAACCTGTTGGATGCAAGCCTTCATTTCCAGGAAGTTATGAATACAGGAGAGGCGAGATGGAGCTGTAGGAATGGAAGCCCACAAAATGGGTCTCTAAAGCCTAATATTTCCCAATACATTAATATTTTCTCCATAATAATGGCATATATTTGCTTGGAAATGTATAAAAGAGCACAAATAATAAAACAGCTAACATATCATAGTCATTTGAAGTATAATCTATATATATAAAAGCCTAAGTGACTGAACAACCAGTTTCTATGACACACACTTACAACTAAGGAGCATACACTCAACACAGGAACTGCCCCCTGGTGGTCAGTGCATCCCCAAAGCCAACCTCCCACAACTGGGCAACCTCCCTTGGTTCCTCCCCCTGGCTGGCCAGCCCCTGACTGGCTCCTTTCGTGACTGGGTGAGTCGGCCCCAATAGACCTCAATCGCTGGCCAGGCCAAGGAACCCCACCCATGCACGAATTCATGCACTGGGCCTCTAGTCCCATATAATCATCAAGATAATTTTAAACAAAATATTTAGTGTTTCTATTTTAAAGAAAAAGGAGATGAGACAAAGAGAAGGCACATGATTTGGAAAGTTTTGCACAAATGCTAGTGATGGGCAAGTATTTAACCCCATGTCTCACTCTACAGTTTACAGTCATAATAACAGAGATAAGTGCTTAACTATGGTAAGTACTTCCACATTCATTATTTTATTTGAGCCTATAAAAGTTTATGAAGGGGTAGAACAAGAAGCCTCTCATTTTACAGCCAGTGAAATGGAGGGCTTGACTTGCAGAGAGATGGGAAGTGGCAAGGCAGTGTTTTAAACATGGATCTTGAAACACCAGTGCACACACTTGTCATGATACTCTATAAAATGTATAGGAAGCCATGTGATATTTGTATAATGGGAGTTATATAGGATGTGACTTTTTGTAAAAGAAGACATACATTCCACTCTCTGTTCCACAACTTGCATATGCAAGACACACTGGGCATCATGAAAAAAATACAGGACGATTGAAAGTCTTCTCATCTCTTTGAACCTGATTTCTAAGTCAGCCACATCAGACTAATAATAGCCACTTCACAAATCTATTGCTGAAGGCAAATGCACTATGAATGTTCACCTCCAGCCTCTGTTCAGCAAACTATGAGGACTTAACACTATTTTAGAATAAACAAAAACACAATTCTTGCCCTCAAGTCTCTTACAATTTGGATGTGGGGTAAATGTATTTCTCATGCAATAATAGAAAAAAAATGAAGAGTATGTGAAAATAAATATGAGTGAGGGGTGGTATTATCAGACCAACTTTAGGAATCGAGGTTGAATTTAATTGGTTCTTTGGAGATCAGCTCTGCCACCGAGGAATGAGATTGTAGGTGAAGAGAATAATATGAAAGTGATCTCTGTGTGTTTCTTAGTCAGCCACCTGGGAAAAGGGTCTCCAGCCCACATTCTTCTATCTTAATAGTATTATAGGCACAAACAAAGTATCTGGCTTCCTACTTAGTGCCCAAAGCTCACCATTCAGCATTAACTTTTTTAAGTCCATTTTTCAGACCTCTGGGAATCTACTATAAAAATGCACTAGTTTACGGAAAGAGAAATGCTATAAATTCATACCTAGCATTCACATATTTCCATGTATAAATTTCTCATATTGTTACTCTGTTTAAAAGCTAACTGAAAGCCATAGACTAAGCAATGGAAATGTGTAAAAGAAATAATGAGGGGGCAGAGCAGAGGGATAATAACCCTGGCTGGCAGTTCAAGTAAAGTATTCCAGACAGCTGGGGATATAAGGTTGGCACTGGGTATTCAGAGGAAAAGGAACCTACAGCCCTGCTGGTGGCCATATAATATCTAATTTTTCAGCTTGTTTGAGCCCCATTAACTACCTTGTCTGAAAGCACAGTATTTTCTCAGAAAATCCATAGACCATGAGGGACAGGAAACAACAGGGGCAGTCTCCATGAGCCCGGGCTTCCCTGCCATCCACAAACATCATTCTCACTATCCTCATATCCCAAAGCAATTGTCATTTGTATAGTTCTTCTTTGATTTGACCTAAATAAGGACAACATAAGTATGCACAAGTTTACTGACACCTTGAAAGCAGAGAGCTTGTTTTTTTCCTAAGGCCTCACAAAGCAGAGGTTGCTGGTACTAAAAGACTCATAACCTCTACACTTACTTTTTCCAGGCAAGCTGACCAGATTGGAAATAATACCAGCAACTTTTTGCTTCAGGGTTTCCTTTGCCCACTGGAGTCCACTCAGTCCTGTGAGTAAGGTACACTTGACTTAATGCCTCCTGTTAGGATGCCCTTAAGCAAGGGCTGATGTGAATTTGTGGATAAATAGCTGGCCATCACCTTGGGTAAGATACATCTAATACAAATGCTTTAAACTGACGCCTCATGTCTTCCAGTGGAGTGTTGCTCAACCTGCCCAATAATACATGCTTAATAATATACCATTTAATGGTTTTGTCCTCTTTCCTTACTTTTCTATTCCTTTACCGGAGTTTCCTGGGATCACCTCCCATAAAAGCTATTTGCACTTGAATCATCATGTCAGAGAAACATCCTACCTATTATAGAATTTCACATAATATAGGTGAAATGTGCGCCACAGGGTTCTTTTCAAGTCCTGGCACACTCTTTGCGAAATGTAGTAACACGACTTCACAGCATTTCATAGTTTAAAAGAAAACACCTTTAAAGCCACTTTAAATAATACTGCATTTCTACCCAAAGAAGCCAAGTAAGGAACCCATTAATAGTCATGCTTTGCTCTTGTGCATAAGTTTGCACTTTTTAAAGCACTTCCCCCTATTTAATCATATTTGATCCTCATGACAACCTTGTAAAAAATGTAGGGCAAATGTTAGCTTGAGGGGTAATGTGGAGTGGGGGAAACCATTCTCTGGAAATGGGTGTCTAGAGGCCTGAATCTGTCAGTAATGAGCAGTATAACCACAGGCAATGCCTTTACTCTCTCTGGGCCTCAGTATACTCACCCTGGCATTAGGGGCTGGTCTATGGGATTTCTAAGGTTGTTTCAACTATTAACATTTCGTGAGCCCCAAAAGACAGAGATAGAGGGTAGAGTACAGGGGTGTGAGATAGACTCCTTAGAGTTAGACAGTGGTCAGCAGCAGAAGCAGGTTTCAAAACAAGAACCAGTAACTTTAGAGAAAGGGTTAATTAAGTAGTGAATGATATATAGCTGCTCATACTACCCATGGAGAAACAATACATATCACATTTTCATCAGTCCTGAACAAACCCTATAAGATACGTTTTATTCCCAATTTACAGACTAGGAACCCTAGGCTCCAAGTGTTAGTGTTTGGCCTAGGTTACCAGATATCAGTGGACTTACTGATATTTATGCCACATTTATGTGATACCAAAAAAATATCCTATTCTATTAAATAAGTGGTTTTGGTTTTTTCCCCTTATTGTATTTAACTATTTTGCCTTGTCTAATTTTTCAACCTTTAACCATGAGCTAGAGTGTGTTCCAACACATGCATGTGTCTGCAGAAATTGGATATGTAGGAGATTATTTCACTCAATTTTGGATTCTGCTATTGAGTGATTCATAACTAGTGGACTATGACTGTACCATAAGGCTAGAGGGACATATTGCATATACCAGGGAAATTATATAATAATTTTAGCTTAAATAACATCAGAAAAAGTTTCATTAAGACTTTTAATTAATAGTTGAAAGATTAATCAATCAATAATTATAGAAATGATTATAGGGTATAATTGAGCTTAATTGGAGAGGGCTGATTAATGATCAGAATAAAACTTTCAGATTCCCTGTCTTGAAAATATTCAGTAATGATAGATTTTGGCTCACAGAATTAAAAATAAAGGCCAAGATTGGAGATGAGAGTCCTTGTCAACCAGACCATGAAAGGGAAAACACATGAAGTAAAAGAAATGCTTTTATTTTTCAGCTTATACATTATTATACTGATAATTTTTATAAATTTGAGATTAATAGAGAAAATATGCATCTGAGAAGTCCACAGAAAAATAAAAAGAAATTGCTTGAGACAGTTTTCTTTGGCAGCTAATTTCTCAGGGGTGTTTCTCTCCATCTCCAAGGACAAAATGATTGTGTGAATTCAAATGGCATTCTTATCAGAGCATCATAGGAATAGATTTGGTAGAAGATCAGACATTTCAAGGAGACAGTCCCTGTTTATAGAATGATGACCCCTCTCACTTCTGCCTGATCTGTTCCAATCAAATCCAAGTGGCTACTGGGACCAATGTCAATTGTACCTGAAGGTGGTTCAATTCTCTTTGAAAAACAGGTAGGTGATCTCATTTCAAGGTCATCTAACTAAGAAGGATGAATCTCACATTGCACAGGAGGAGAGGTATATGCTCAGAGGAAGGGGGTGGGAGTGGGTTTCTGAATAGAGAGCACCGCATTATTGATTCCACACAGCATTCCCAGGAAACAGGCCAAATATAGTCTCAACATCTCTGCATACATACAAGCTTAGTCGTACAGGAAATCAATCTCACAAAGTATTTTCAAAAATATTTCAGTCCACCAGAAAATCTGTTTTGACTATAAGTTGGGGAGTGACTGCTCCCACATTTACCAGTGACTTATACTCATTTCCTTTTGTTCCCCTACCAACTTACATGTGTCCTCTTCACCATGATTGTGCAATTCCAATCATGACAAGCATTTTATATGCAAAATTATTTAACTAAGAAGTTTATCGACTTAATCAATAAAAATATTTCTATTGATTAGCTAATGTATTTGTCCAAACACAATAGTGGTCACTGTGGTAGATACAATAGAAATATTTTGTACTCCTGTCTTTAATGTCTATAAAGGTAACGTTCATTATTAACTGAGGAAATGATGTAGTAATAAGAGCAATTGAATAAGAAGCTAGCATAAATTCATCTATATTTGCTGTACAACAAACTGCAAAATATATCCAATATATTGTCCTAACAATAAGTTTGAAAGACTAGAACTTCTCCTTATAGAGCAGAAGAAATGTAAATTCACATTTAAGAATTATTAACTTTCACCAAAGCCGGTTTGGCTCGGTGGATAGAGCGTCGGCCTGTGGACTGAAAGGTCCCAGGTTCGATTCCGGTCAAGGGCATGTACTGTGGCTGCGGGCACATCCCCAGCAGGGGGTGTGCAAGAGGCAGCTGATCGATGTTTCTCTCTCATCGATGTTTCTGACTTTCTATCCCCCTCTCTTCCTCTCTGTGAAAAATCAATAAAATATATATTTTTTAAAAAGAATTATTAACTTTAAATGACAGTTGAAATCATGGAAATTCATAAGTTTGTCAAGAAAACATGTGTCACAAAAGGAGTAGAGACATTTATTACAAAGAATTTTAGTTCAGTGAGGAATCTGTAGAGCCAGAGATTTGGACACCCCCTGTAGTTGTGAGTGAAACTCCCTTCCCCGTGGGTTGTGCTGGTCAGCCTGATTGCCATCTGCTCTTATCACAGTCCAGAATTTTGACAATGGCTTCTAATTCAGTGCACCACTACAAATGAAAGTAAGAGTCCATGGCCAAAGGCCTACGACTGTTGGGGGACACTTAATTACCTTAAAATCTCTACAACCTGAGAAACATAATGGTTAATGGTGTAATCAGATGCAAGGTGTAGAATTTTAAATAGTAGAAACTGTGTCACTAGAGTAGATTGTCACTAACTGGAGATGATAAAACCCTAGTGCATAAATGGTTACTGGAGATACCTTAAGCATTCATTTATCAATTCTTGATAAAATGTATTCATGTATAACTAAGTCAACTTTTGTATGCTAGGTTGAATCTACAGATTATAGAATACTCCTGGTCTCAGTGGAATTGTGGGCAGAGTTCCATAAAGAAGTGCTGGAGCTAAGATATTGCTTTATAAAGAGTTGAAGTGTAGATATACCAACAATTTACACAGGTATAAATTGGAATGATGCTAAGGCAGCATCACAAGTAGAAGTATAAAGTAGGCTGAAGAATTTTCTTCAGTGTCCCTAGATTAAACAATTTTTTCTGCGTTGAAGGAATTCCAGTTTTTGTAGAACACTGCTATATTTTCTGGCAATAAATGAAAGGGGAGCACTTGGAAGGCCAGCCTAATAAAGTAGGTTGACCAGGAGCAGGGGCTGTGATTTTTGAACTCCTGAAATATAAGAATTGTGAGCTCAGTGAAGGACTTTCTGATCATACTTTCTGATACCTTATCTACCTACCTGGTGGCCTTTGTGGTACCCTGTATAAAATAGTGTGTCATTGTCATTGACCTAGCTGGTGTGGCTCAGTTGGTTGGGCATACTCCTACACACACACACACACACACACACACACACACACACACACAAATAGGGGGTATCCATTCAATTCTTCATCAGGCACATATCAGGATTGTGGGCTCAATCCCAGGTAGGGGGTGTACAGAAGGTAGCAAATCAATGTATCACTTCTATATAGATGTGTGTTTTTTTCTCTCTCTCTCCCCCTCTCCCTGGGTTTTTCCAAATCTGATTTCTACAAGGGATGTCTTTGTGTGTTTTTTTTTCTGATGAATTGGAGTTCATATTTGTAAGTATTTAAAACTAGTCCAATCAGAGCTTCTGAAAAGGTGGCTTCTGAAAGCAATTGCCTATAACTTTGCATTCTCTAAAACAATAAGCAAATCTTGTCAAAGTTACATTCTCCCAAAGTCACTTCCTCATCTTGTAGTAAGAAATCTAACTTCTTTAGACATCAAATTTGTCTAATCCCAAACCTTTGATTCTGTGATGCACATATGACTTCAGAGAGTGGTGAGCCTTCCTGAGAGCAGACATGTGCCATATCTGGCTTACAGATGGCTCCTGCATCCTCTCTCATTTGATATTTCTCTCTGTTCTGCAGTTAGGTGGCTCAGATTCTTAATTAAAAGATTCACTTCTATGGCAGCTTTTATAAAGCAAATATCTACACAAGGAGGAAAGAAAAGAGAACAGAAGGAGGAGGGAACACGGTCTGGTTTCCACCAGATACTGAAATGTTCTACTAATCTTTTTCGCACCTTGTGGAGTTTCAATTTTCCCTTAAAATGTGGATTAAACAAAGTTGCCAAAAAACATATGCTTTCGTGTCAAACATTTTACAAATTTGGGAGGCTGAAAGCAGATTGAGAGGGCTCACTGCCTCTGCCTGAGGAAATGGAGCATGGTGGTTTGGGCTTTATATTGGTACCTCCTCCTTAAGGCTGAGGTGTGGGCACCAGACGTGTAGCATGGGATAGGCCATTGGTGGGCTGCAAAGACACCCCACGTCCTTTCTTATGGAGTACAGAGAAATCAGTCCCAGTTGAATACTGAGTATACTTGTTTGCACTGTGTGATGAGTCAGTACTTGATATAGAGGACCTCCAAGGCAAATCCATTGGCTGTAAGCAAACCCCTAAGATAGTGGAAGCTTTTTTCCTGCATATATGCAAGCCAGACCCTGTAGTCTACCATTTAAATAGGAACAAAATCATTCTATTTCACGGAAGTATACTCGTCAAAGTGGCACACAGAAAGTAGAAGGACAAAAAATTGTGGGTTCTGTCACATATTCCAGAAACTTGACTGTTAAGTTTATCCTAACTCACTAATAAGCCTAAGGATGACTGTCAAATGACTTGGGTTTAAGAACAATATAGAATTTTAATAAAATATGTCGGAAATAATTGTTTTGATTAATATTGCAGAGACCTAAGGTAGTAATTCTTTGCAAACTCTAACTTTGCGACTTTGAGATATTAATTTAACCTATCTGAACTTCATTTGCCTCATTTATCAAGTATTATGTCTACCCTATGTTTTTTTCAGTAATGTTTTGCTAATAAAATAAAATATGTATGAATATGTAATTTATATTTTGTCTCTCTTAGTTCTTTGACAGATTAATGTGAATAATAATAATAGAACATATTTATAGGATATGTACTATTTCCTAAGCAATGAGTTAGAGTTTTTAGATAAATCATGCCAAATAGTCTTAAATCAACCATGCTGTAAATTGGGCAATAGTATTTTCATTTCATAGACAAAATCAAGACTCTCCTAGACCCAAAATGATTTGCCCTAGATTGTTCTACTAACATTTGGTAGAAGAAGGAGGAGGAGAAGAAGCTCAATTGGTGATTTTCAAGTTATGTTCTTTCTTCTATACTGTCTTCCATCATTGACAATGGTGTAATGTTTTACCAAATTGTTGTTCCTCATTTTTAGCATATTATATTTGAATATAGTGAATATCAAAATTCCTTTTTCTATCTCTCAATAATTCCAAAATGTCTGTAATTAATTCATGAACTGAAGTCAAGAAAAGAGAACCGAAGGAGGAGGGAACACGGTCTGGTTTCCAATATTAAATAACTTTCAAGTCAACAAACATTGAGTTAGCTTCTCTGTTTTTCTTTGCCATAGAAATTTACTTACTTTAATAAATATTTATGCATTAATTTATTACAGAAACAATTATAGCACATAATCTGGAGTTATACTTTCCTAGATTGAGACACAGCTCCTACACTTATAAATTTCACCCAAGTCACTCAACTATTTCACAATTCAGTATATCATCTACAAGTTGGAAAAATATAGTATCAAGTGGCCATTGTCAGGATAAAATGACTACGTACAGTTCTTAGAACAGTTTCCAGTACATAGTGAGTACTACAGAAGCATCAGCTATTTCTCTTACTGGTATATATCAGTGGATTGCCTTAGCAGTGGAGTTATGATGAGCACATATTCCTGTTCAAATTTTATCCTCCACTTCCTAAAAAAGCAGCCATTATTGCCTACATTAACCTGCAAGGAACTAATTTCTCTTGTGAAATTATATCATTAGAGCCCCATTCTTTTTTTTTCTGGGAGACTTTTCAATCTTCCAGAGTCCCAAGGGGAGAAATAAATTACATATGAAGTTTATAATATCCTTAATTCAGAAAAAAATGTATAGAAAAGCGTAAGTGACAAGGAGAGAGAAAGTGCATTAGAAGCCAGGGTTGGGTCAGGAAGATACAACTGTTGTGTGGTGGGACGACAGTAACAGACACCTGCTTTCTTCAGGGATTTGTCTCTGATTTGTCTTAAGAGCAGAGCCAGTGTCACAGTGATTCAATGTGTTGGCATCTTTACATGGAAATCGCAGCTGTCTGTCTTTCCAGCCTTGCCCCTTTTCCTGAGGTCCAGGTACAGATGGTGGCTAACCTCTCCTGAAAGCCTCTCATGCTACATCAAACCCAAAATCACAAAATGAATTAATGACATCTGTTCTCAAGCTCACTCCTCTTTCTGTGTTCCTTTCAGGAGATGGCGCCACTATTCACTATAACACAAACCAGAATCCTGGGTGTCAACTTGAACGTTTCCCACAGCCCTTGCTGTTTGATAGAATTTTTGTTTTGATAACTATTTGGCTTTTTACCCTCCATGTCTCAATTTGTATTGCTTCTTGACTAGTTCAGAAGTTTATAATATCTCACTTGGATTACTGTATGAGATACCAGATTATTTTCCTTTTCTTCTGCTTAGCCTATCTCTAGTGTTAAAGAGCAATCAAAATGGAGCCTATGATTGGAATATATCCTGCACCAAATAATCATAGTCTTGTAATCAAAACTTAAAATGGTCTTGATTTCCCCCATAATGCGGACTCTGACCTTACATAAAACTTAAGCTTTCTTAATGTCATTATTACCTGTTGAAATGCCATGACATTGACCACAGAGCTTTCCAAAACTATGCTCTGCCTCTCTACTCCAATGTGTCTCTCATCCTAGTCCACATTTACCCTTGGTGCTACATCCTGCTGAACCACAGCATCTTGAGGGCAGAAATGGGCATAAGTGCCATTTAGAATCCCATACACTTAACACAGAGTCTGGTTTAAAGCAAATGCTGATTGATAAATGTGTATCACATGGGAGTAAATTTTTTTTGGCTACATTATCAGCTGAAGAGATACTTCAGGCAAAATTATTATCTGCTTTCTGACCAGAAATGTTTATATATTTAGTTTTAAAATGTATTTTTATTTATTTCAGAGAGGAAAGGGGAGAGAGACACAGAGAGAGGACGTCAATGATGAGGGAGAATCATTGATCAGCTGCCTCCTGCACACCCCAGACTGGAGATGAAGCCTACCTGCATGTCCCACATGGGGGATCAAGACTGCAACCCAGGCATGTGCTCTGACTGAGAGTCAAACAGTGATTTTCTGGTTCATAGGTTGATGCTCAACCACTGAGCCACCCCAGTCAGGCCTGACCAGAAATGTTTAAAACAGATAAAGAAATATGGCCTGGAGTGTAAATGTAGCAGGGCATGCACAGGACAACCTACAGATAACAATATGCAACGTAGGCAAGCATTAGAGCACTGGGGAATATCCATGAAGAATCTATAAGTAGCCTGTTTTCTCAACTCTATCTGTGCCTTTGATTCAAAGTGGGATGGTTCAGAGTAGCTGACATCCCACGTCTCTTCCAGATATCCAGTTCTATGAACTGTTGGCAAAAAAATATATGACCTTAACATGGTTTGAGTTTCATCTTGATTTACTCTATTTCCATAACTTAATTCTTTGAGTTTGCAACATGTCTTAAAATACAATTAATGCAATTTTCAAACATGCTGTGATGTTGGAGAGCATTGACCTCGGGGATTAAAATATAAAGCAATTTATGGAGGACTCATTGGGTACTTAACTGAAGCACCATAGTGTTTTGGTGCAGTGAACATTGCAGAGTAGGATGAAACTGCAGTCCTAAGTGAATCTAAAATCGAACTGAAAAAGTAGGATTAAAAATAGGAAAGAGAAGAAAGTAGATATTCTAGAGCACTGACCTTGCTATAGTAATACCCTAAATACAGGTTGTGGAGTAAAGCCTGATGGTAAAATAATAAATTTAGGTGGACCTTTAAAGTTTTTCAAGAGTAGTGACAAGGGAGAATATAAGCACCAAATGGACACTATCAGATGTGTACTGCAAATTAGAAGGAAAGTGAGATATGGTATTTGGATCACAGTGTAGAGACAGACTTTGCTGAAGAATTGGCCCACTCAGGGAGGCTGGGATGAGAAAAGAAACTAGACTTGCAAAAAGTAGGGAATTAAGGAGGCACAGCAAACCACACAACATGGAGACACTCCAGAATGAGAGTAGAGAAGCACAGAGAAACAAAACTAATTCTACCACAAGATAAATGGATATAAGCAAGAGTGGTGCCCACCATATTCTGTGGTTAATTCGGAATGGCAGTCTGACAGTTCCTGAGTGACCTCTTTCCGTCAAAATCACAAACTTGGAAAAAGGCTGCATTTAAACAATATGAATCAGACTTGCATTTTTGCATCATATTTAATGATTCATCTCTCTCATTAATTCACTCATTCGCTTTGCTATGACCTATGTCTAAAAATCAATAAATAAGAGCTCTACCTCTGTCTAATTGTCTGTTAGTTCTAGAACCAATGCCATTTTAAAGGAAAAAAACTGGCACCTTACCCCCTTTTGTTCATGAGTGGTTTCATACTCCCAAACCAAAGACCTACCTTCTTCTTTCTATAGTCTGAAAACTACCTCATTGAATTGATACTCTCTACTCAGTAAGCTATACTTTCTTCCTTGCAGGAGACTATATGGATGCATATATTTTGTTTCCTTGCAGCCAAAATATCTGGGTTCTAGCTAAAACCAAACCAAAACAAAACAAAACCCAAACCAAATGGAAGATTCACTTAAGTATGTCTATGGTTCTAATGATTTACTTACCCAATAAAATTTAAGTTTATCTAAATTAGATTCATCTAAATTCTCTTCCCTGTCATCACATTAGAAAACATGAAGGTTCTCTTTTTTGTTGAGCTGGGCCTTAATTTGCACCTTGTTTACTTTTGTTCTCCCTCTGTCCCTGCCAGCTCCCTGCACATCCCTCTCACTCTGACACACTCATGGATGTTCTCCCAGGGAGCTGGCCCATCCCCAGCTGATGGAGAGCTCCGACAGAGGGGTATGCAGCCTCAGCTTCAGATTAATGAGCTATTCGACTGGAGCATGAGGTTGGCTTCACAGCAGTTTTCCTTAAATGTGGTGCGATCAGGAATTTGAAGAAGTTTATTCTTAGCTCTTTCTTTTGGCTGCTGCAACATGTTAACAGCTTGTGCATTTTGTAATGCCTTTTTTTCATTGCCATGGTAACCATTAAAACTTAAGGTGTATGTGACTAGAAATCTGGCCAAGCTATTGGTTTCTGGCATGCTGGAGAGTAGTGCAAATGAAATCACATATAGTTGGCTGGTTTTTACAGGTGTGCCTTGCCTTAATTAACCTGGCACATAACCAACCCCATCCTCCCAAAATAACAAACATTAGTATAACAAAGTATTAGGATCTGACTTTTCATGTCAGAATTGACAGTAGAATTCCTCTATATGGTTAATTCCTTAGTTGGTTTTAGACTATGATTATGTTAACCACATGCATATGCAGGCAACTCTTAGAAATAAATCTGTAAGCCTGAGTCTTAGGGAATGGTTAATAGTTTAATTTCTGAGCCAAGTTAATATGGTAAGTATATATTCTACCTACCTCTCCATATTTTTTGGTTTTGGTTTTTAATATTGCATGATATGCTCTATCAAAATGGTATGGTAATTAATGAACTATTAGCAAATTTCCTTCATGTTTCCCATGCTAAAAAATTCAGGATTTTTTTTGTGAAGCAAAGCAAAACAACCATGGACATGTCCAATAGAAATACCAAAAAAAAGAAAGACAAAAAAATTACTGTCCCAATTACGAAAAGGTCAATGGCCATTTAATATAACCTGATTCTATTTCAATGTCATTTTCTAGTTCTCCAAGTGTTCATTCTCTTCAGCACTACCCTAGACATTGTAGGAGGTAGTAAAAACTTACGAGGCAAAATTATCATTTTCAGTGAATTTGGAAATGTATTATATATAATAAGAGAGGAATATGCTAATTATCTGTTATGCCATAATATCATGACTGGATCAGCAGCCTGTGTCCTGGCCCTCTTCTCAGGCAGCTGCAAGGCCCAGGGAAGGATAAGATATGATAGGAGGGATAAGAAAGGAGAGGGAGGGGAAGGCAGGCCTGCATGCAGACAGGCCTAGAGGAGAAACAGAAATACAGAAAGAGAACAAGCCAGGGAGGGACAGAACACAGGCAGTGTGGAGTGGGTAGCCCCACCCAGACACTGGATGTGGGCCATTGTTGGTTCCCGGAGGGAGGGATGGGCTGTCCAAGGCCTTATGGGTGGAAGCACTCCTGCTTTGTGGCAGCAGTGCCTGGGCCATGCTGGCCTGAGCCACCCTCTCTGGGCCGGGCATCCCGGGCAGGGAATGGGAACACAATGGCAGCGGGGAGGCCAGGGAAGCGGGGGTGGGCAGAGAACACTTGGATAGGCCTGAGCTCTGGTCTGGGAGTTAACGCTCCCCATCCCCTATGAAAGCTTTAAGGAGGGAAGGAAGTCTCCTCCCTCTTGCTCACCGCACCCCCCACACACACACCTGGGCCTTCTCTCTCTCCAGCTCCATTTCCTCCACCGCTGGGGACCCAGATCTCCTGTAGAGGCCCCAGCTGGTACCCTAGGTCTCCCTTCAGAGCTGGGGTGAACCCCCGGGGGGGCCCAGGAGATGGAAAGATGGGCAAGGGTCAGGGCGGAAAGAGCAGTGTCCCTGGCGAGTTTGGAGAGAAGTAACTAGGCGGGGGAGGGGTGGAACAAGGAGAGGGACTCAGCCCCCCCCCCCCCCCCCCCCCCCCGACTATGGATGAGCTGTTGCTGAGGCTGCCTCCTCTAGGCGGGCACTGGGGGAGCCTGGGGCTGGTGGGTGGAGGGACTGGGGACCCTGGTGAGCCTCTTAGTGGGGGTGGCCGGAGGGGGGTCCCAGGAGGCTGAGGGAAGCAAGACATTGGGACATGCTACAGCAGATAATGACCATCAAGGACCAGAGCCTGGACAAGGCCCAGGCCAGAAACATACCCTAAAATGCCACCGAAAGAAGCCAGCTCTCTTTAGCGTCCTGTGTGAGATCAAGGAGAAGACTGGCCTCAGCATCTGAAGCTCCTAGGAGGAGGAGCCAGTGGACCCCCAGCTTATGCACTTGGACAACATGCTTCTGGCAGAAGGTGTGGCTGGGCCTGAGAAAGGGGGTGGGGGCCTCAGCCGCAGCAACTGCAGCTGCAGCAGCTTCTGGGGGCAGTGTGTCGCCTGACAACTCCATCTAATACTTGGACTATCTCCGCAAACTGGCCCAGATTCTCCATATCTACCACTCGGACCTGGAGAAGTATGAGCAGGCATGTAACGAGTTCACAACCCATGTCATGAACCTGCTGAGGGAGCTGAGCCACATGAGGCCCTGGCAGCCAAGGAGCTGGAGCGGATGGCGAGAGTTATCCCACAAGTCCAGTGCCATCCAGATGCAGCTCAAGCAGAGCACCTGTCAGGCCGTCGTGATCCAGCGCTCCCGTTTCCTGGATGCCAGAAGGAAACGCTGGAACTCAGGCCATGGAGGTCCTAAAGGAGTATTTTTATCCCCACCTGAGTAACCTGTATCCCCTGAGAAGGCTAAGGAGGAGCTCTCCAGGAAGTGTGGCATCACCATCTCTCAGATCTCCAACTGGTTTGGCAACAAGAGGATTCGCTACAAGAAAAATATCCGAAAGTTTCAAGAGGAGGCAAACATCTGTGCCATTAAGACTGCTGTGTCTGTTACCCAGGGGGGCCACACCCGCACCAGCCCCAGTACCCCCTTTCTCCACAGGCTCTGGTGGCTCTTTCAATCTTTCAGGATCGGATACGTGTTTCTGGGCATGCCCGCGCTCAATAGAGATTCCCACCCTGCTTCCAAGATGGAATCACTCTTGACACTGGATGAGCCCTGGGGGCTAAGGAGATAGTCCCTCGGGGACACAGGATGGGGGCTCATGAGGTGACTCTTGATGAGAGGACAAAGGCATCCAGAGGACAAGCCCCAGACACAGGAGAAGGTCAATATGGAGAAGGGCAAAGGGTCACCCTACCCCAGCTGACTCATTGCAGGGGTTGCTGACTATATGGCAAGGAGAAGGGGGTCCCCTAAAGGGAAGGTTAGGTCTGTCTCCCCTTTTTTCCTTTCTTTTCAATCTTTTTCCTCTCTTCATTTCTTATAAACACACAAAAAAACAAAAACCCAGAACCCTATCTTTCAGATCCCCTTCCCACCTCCCTCTCCCTTTCTCTCTATTTCTCTCTCTATTTCTCTATTTCTCTCTCTCTCTCTCTCTCTCTCTCTCTCTCTCTCTCTCTCTCTCTCTCTCTCTCTCCCTCTCTCTCTCTCAGACACATACACAACTATTCTGTTTCTCTCATAGGTACATACACAAGTATGTTTGTTTCTCTATAGACACATATACATTCTTTCTCTCTCAGACACATATACAACTTTTCTGTTTCTTTTTCTCTCTTTCTTTCGTTTCACCCATTCTATCTCCCCCACACTTTATCTTCTCTGGGATCTGTAGAGATGCCAGCCTTCCCCTACCTACCAGAGATGTCAAAAATGGGGACACAACTTCTGGACAAGATGACCTAGCCAGGCCCCTGGGCCTCCCACCCTTTCCCCTCCAGATGGTTTTATTATCTTATATGCAGCTCAACTTAAACCAATAGAATTGTTTGGTGGGGAAAAAAAGAAGGGAAGGTGGAAGGGAAGAACTTCATAAAGGAGTCAATAGACAGTAGAGTTAAAGAAGGATAGAGGATGTATGAGTGAACTGTAGGAGCTATAATGAAAATCAAATATAGTTGTGTAATGGGGACATATTTTAAAAGTAGGAGTCAGAAAATAAAACAGGATAAGTGATAGTGAATAATTAGACAGGTAGATAGATATTTAAACAGTGGAAGTAAGTAGAGAAGAATGTATGGGGAAGGTAGGATGAGAGAGAAAGAGGGAGGGAAAAAATTTTAAAGGGGAGCAGATAGAGCTTAAAAGGAGAATTGGAAGAAGGAAGAAATGGGGGAGGAAGCAAAGCAGGTCCGAGGGAGAAAGTGAAGAAAATAATTAAGGTGGGAAGGAAGGAAAATGGGGTGGGAGAGGAGGTGTAAAGATAAAGGAAAGAATGAATGTGGTGAGGGAGGGAGTGTAGGAAAAATATGGGAAGAAGGATGATGGAATAGAAGTAGGAAATAAGGAGGAAAGAAAATTTTATAAATGATGAGTCAGGAGAGAAAGGTGTTATATAAAGAAGAGAGAAAAATTGTGTGAGAGGGAGAAGCCAAAAAGGAAGTCAAATGCAATTGTGTGTGAAGGGGATAAGATAAAAAAAGAAAGTTAATTGGGGTGACCAGGCTGGCAGGAGAGGTCAGTTAGGGCAATCAGGTTGGCAGGCAGAGTAGCTAGGGCAGGCAAGCAGGTGAGCGATTAGGAGTCAGAGGTCCTGGTTTGCAAGAGGGATGACCAATTGCCAGAGGGATGAATGACTAAACTGGCAATTGGACATTCCCTGAAGACTCGCAGATTGGAGAGGGTGTAGGTTGGGCTGAGGGCCCCCTCTAATGCATGAATTTTGTGCACTGGCCCTCTAGTTTGTAAATAAAACTTATATAAAGAAAACAAAGATAAAATACATTTACATGTTAAATACCCCAAGAAATAGACTCTGAGAAAGTGGAAGAACTTCATAGTTAGAAAATTTGTGTACAAAATGTAAAATTTGGACTCTATATAGAAAAATCAGGTGATATTTGGCTGACCAGACAATAAGACTAGAAAAATTTTGTTATTTTTTTCTGAAGAAATATTTTTTTAACATTGCCAATGAAATGGTTGCCTGAAAGTGTAGGACAGATGAATACTGGGTGAGAAAAATGTTCATCCTCATGTTAAGATAACATTTTGCTTAAAATATTGACAGTTTTTAGGAAATATGAGAATATTTCCTCATAGCTCAAATAAAGATGACAGCCTTTCTCTGTCTAATTTGAAAATGACAAGTTCATGCTGAGCATATAACAAAGTCTGATGCACTCTTATCTTAAGGCAATGATATATGTTAGCAGAGAAAATATGTATTTAAGCAACTTTGCAGGCATCATCACAGTATTGCCCAAGTCAGAGAAATACATTTCTTAACAAATAAATGTATTTATTACTATCTTTCTTCTCCTTCATACCCAATCCAGCCACAATAATTAAAATGTAAATTGTGATCTTAGCTGAAATAACAGGCATATGACCCAACATCTACCCGGTGAATAAAAACTACATTTTGAATAAGTCCATCTTCAGTGTGTTTTTCACAAAGGTAGCCTCTACCATTGTCTGCTTGTACTCTCAATCGCTCTCAGGTGCTTTAATAATAAGAAGAATAAAACTCATTCATTACAGACACCCAAAGAGCACTGTGAAAAAAATCTTGATGTTGAAACTGGCAGGGCTGCCCTGATTTTATTATCTCTCCTAAAAGTACAATAGATTTCAGCCTTTTATTTGCAGGCTCCAATATTCTCTGGCCCAAGCAGTTCCTGCTTTAAGGGCCTCTGCCTTGGCCAGTTATTAATAGCAATAGAGCTTTAATGAACCCCCCTGAATTAATAGGGATCCATTAAACAATGAGAAGTTAGTTTAAGGAATAGCTGACTATATAAGGGCTTTAGGAAATGGAACACCCCATTGTATGATTAAAGGAGCAAGGAAAAGGAACAAGGAAAAGTTCCCTACTTTTGTAGTTTCGGTCATTTTGTTCTCAGACAAATGACCCTAGACAATGATGTGCTTTGCTCTTAGAGACAACAGGACAAAACATTATTTCTCTCTCAATCGTTTTGTCCCACCGTCTCTACCCACCTTTCTCCTTCTGGCTCTCAATACATGAAATTCTACCTGTTAGTATACATTTTTCTTTTTAGCTTAATGTATTTATTTTTGTGAAAATGGTACAACCATGATAATGCTGGGAAAATGTAATCAGTCCCTGGCATCTCAGTGTGAATGACTTTATTGTTATTCATATGAAGCAGTCTGTTTGGTCAAAATGCACAAATATCGCAGGGCTCTGGAAATACATAGGAATGAGAGTGAAAGCCCTGAACTGGGCAAAGACTCTGCTGGTGAATTAAAGGCAAGTGTGCAACTTGTTCAGCAGATTGGAGAACTATATTCTCTCCTGGCTTAAAGTGACAGAGTCAATTTAGTTACACTAATTTTGTTGCATCTCAATTTTCTTACCTGCCACATAAAATGGTTGAACAAGATAACCTCTAATTTTTATTTAAAATTTTTATTTATATTGTGATAATTGAAATTTTCCAAGGATCAGACCCCTTAGTGAACAATTGCTAATAGACATAACAGAATAGATTAATGATAGGATCAAACAGAATAGATTAATGATAGGATCAGCCAAATTAGGTAGCCCTACATTATTAATATTGACCTTTACTATTTTCACTAGAGCCCTGTCTTGGGCAGAATTCTAAGATGGTCCCCAAATTCCCACACTTCTGTAAATACTTAGTATATAATTCCTGCCTACTGAGGTAGGAAAAACCTGGGAATAGGATAAAATACTTGTTTCCTCCATTAGGTTATTTTATAGACTCTTTGCTGACCCATTAGAGAGAGAGAAGTTAAAGAGACAAACTCCTCCTAGCTGGGATGAAAGCAAACATTCATGATGGGAATTGCTTCTGGAAGTCATGTGGCAAAGAATTGAGGGTCACTTCTAGGAGCCAAGAGTAATCCTCTGCCAGCCGCCAACTAGCAATCATACCGCAAAAGGAAATGAATTTTTCCAATAACTAGCGAGCGTGGAAGAGGACCTCATGCTTCAGATAAGAATACAGCTCCAACTGACACTCTGAGGTCCACTGGGTGAGACCTTGAGCAGAGGCTGCAGCTAGCCCATATCAAAACTTACAGAGACTGTGAAATAGTAAATGCATGTTATTTTAAGTGGCTACATTTGTAGTGATTTGTTGTAGAGAAAAAAAAAAACTAACACTAGCCCTTACTACTACCGTGTATTTCTGAAGAATGAGTTTGCAGAAGCAAATGCAGAACATCTGATGAGAGAAGGCACTGGGAAAATGTGCACCACTGGTTTTGACAGAGTTAAGACAAAAGGGATCTGTGGGCAAAAATTGATGAAGGTGGGTTTCCTTTGGCCCCTTCTGATTCCCATGCAGACTGGTGTGCAAGGCCATGCTTATCCAGTCCCTGGTGTGTGCATATGCTTGTGTATCAGTATGATCATGCTATATGTTTGCATTTGTTTAGTAATGAGTCACATCAGATGTTTTATAGGTAGTTGTTAAATCTCTTATAATGGATATAACCATGCAAGTCTGCCATAGGGGAAATTTGCTCTTGACCTCAGCTGGTGATCAGCTTATGCCCTGAAGCATAAGAATTGATAGGCCCTATAATTTTATCCAAGCTAATGTAACAGCAGCTGCTGTCCTTGGTGCTGGCGATCTCGTTAAATTCCCAAATTAGGGATTGCCTTTTGTAACCTGAATTCTGTTAAGGTGGTAAAAATCTGACAATAACTGCTCTCATTTTTACCTCTTCTCTCATTGAGTGTTTTTCAATAGCATCCGGACCACCTCAGACTATTGCATATTCCTCTGGCATTTTATTAGAAATTGGGAATTTTGTAATCCTATGCAAAATAAGATTGCATGCTTTCTAATGTAAGAAAGGAGAGAGAGGCAGGCCAATTCAGCTCTAAAACTGCAATTGTTTGCCTACCTCCAGGGACATATCTTACAGATTGCCATGAAAATAAATTTGAAAGTTTACAATTCCAAATCATTGCCGGCCATGTATTACTTCACAGGCAAAAACAAACACTACCACCACCATCATCACCATCAGAAACAGGCAAAAACACATACAAAGACTTTCATCCCTGCGTGAGGGAAAATGCATTACAATTAGATTTGACTATAACCATTCAAAGAGGACGTTTGTTTTCTGCTGCTTTTAAAAGTATTTATTATTTATTACTATTTTTTCCCAAGATGATCTTCTTTATTCCTTCAGGAGAGGAGCAGGCTGGCTCTCCGTGTCATTACCAAAGCAGAGTGAAAGCCTTCGAGTGCGGACAGCAGCAATTTCCACCGTAACAGGCAAGCCAGCAATTAGAGCCGTTTGTTACACTGACAGCAAAGAGAACCATTTTCCAGCAGCAAGGCAGACGAAGAAGAACTGGGGGAAGCGAGAGCCTGTTCATTTGCAGGGGACCAACGCCACACAGCAGCTGGTCCTGGAATAGCAGGCAGTGTGGGGAACCTAGGCGGTGAGGGCTGAGACTAGCATCCATTCTGAAACTTTGGGGAAAGGTCTGATTTTTGCTTTCTATGACTGAGGATAAACTTGGATCATACATATTGTCATTTGATTTGGCTCACTTTCTAACTTAATTTCCTAGTGTTATATTGAAAATGTAAAGGTGGATGGTTTCATGGCCAATTCTGGATTTGAGATAGTATTTTCGTGCTCAGAAAGCACCTCACAATAGGACATTTTGCCAACAGAGCCATGTTTATTTTACAACAAAGGTATTTGAAATGTAACTTCAGTGTTTTAATGTGCTGCCATTTGGTCATTTTCCCCGATTTTAAAAAATATTATATTATGGGTAAGGTTTCATTGATAGCTTGCAATGTTGCTTGATCTCTTTTCTTTTTTCCTTCCTTCCTTCCTTCCTCCCTTCCTTCCTTCCTTCCTTCCTTCCTTCCTTCCTCCATTCCTTCCTTCCCTCCTTTCTTCCTTCTTCCGTCTCCCCCTCCCTTCTTGCTTCTTCTTCCTCTTTTTAACAACTACACTTTCATTAATTAGCATTGGGTTTAATTCATGATTCCAACAGTGACACACTGCACTCCATGACCTGTCAGTTTCTCTTTGGATTTTGATTTCTTCCTGTCTCTAATGAAGCAGGAATACTACTTGCTCACCTCAAAGAAACCATCTGAGAATTAATGAAACAGTGTGAAATGTTTGATCTTCTCTGAGCCAGGTACTTTTTTCTCCTTTGTTCAAGAGCTATTATTATAGGAAGATGTAATAAATAGCCAATTACAGACATTTCTTAGACATTGAATTGGCATCTTGCTAGATATTTTTTTGTGGCAAACATTGGAACACATCAATTGCTCTATATTAGAAGAAAAAGAGCCAGATTGTAAAGCAAAGAAGCCTCCAGATACCTCTTTTCTAAGAAGAGAAATGCACTAGAAGGGGGTGGTTTGTATAGAAAGCTGTCAGGGATGTTTCAGGTCCTGTTTTCCAGCCTGCTTCTCAGAAGCAGGTATGGCTAATGCAGAAAGAGTTGTGGAAAGGGTTGTTTTTCTCTTCTCTTTGTTTCAGGAAGGATGGGGTAAGGTGCTCCCCTTTTATTTGTTTTACAATGGCACAACTCTTGCTCTGGCACCCAGGCAGCTCCTGCCAGAGTCAGAGGTGAGGTCATGCTTGACTGCAGAGATCTAAGATCAATTTGTTGTCTCACACTTCAATGTTAAATGCAGCTTGAAATATAATTGTGAGTCTGTGCACTCTCTGCTTTGAGGAAGTGTTCCGGCACCTCGGATTGGAGAGTGTGGTTATTGGTGATCAACCACGACATGTACCCTAAACCAAGGCTAATCTGAATGTTCAGGCTGAGAGCGAGTGAGAGAGCATACAGGTGCATGAGGAAAAACAGAGCATAGAGAAAGAATAAAGGGACAAAGCAAAGAGCTTGTTGTCATGAAAACAATGAGGGACTTGAAAAGTAACTTGGTCAAATTTAGAAATCTGCAAATAAAATTGCAAAGAAAATGCAATCATGTGTAAATCATTATTATTATTATTTTATTTTATTATTATTATTTTTTTGCTATTTGAAAGGTTTTTCCTTGGATAGCTTCATAAATCCTGATTTGGAGGAAAAGTATTCAGTACTTCCCAGGGCAAATGAGAGGAAATGACTTATAATCTTCCCTTTTGGCAATATTTGCTTGCTAAATGAGACCTGCCTGGAGGATTTTGTATGTGTCTGTGTGTGTGTGTGTGTGTGTGTGTGGTGTATGTGTGTGTGTGTGTGTGTGTGTGTGTGTGTGTGTGTGGCAGGGGGTGGAGTGTGTGGGGGAGTTATGTGCTCGTGTGTGTGTGTGTGTGTGTGTGTGTGTGTGTGTGGCAGGGGGTGGAGTGTGTGGGGGAGTTATGTGCTCGTGTGTGTGTGTGTGTGTGTGTGTGTGTGTGTGTGTGTGGCAGGGGGTGGAGTGTGTGGGGGAGTTATGTGCTCGTGTGTGTGTGTGTGTGTGTGTGTGTGTGTGTGGCAGGGGGTGGAGTGTGTGGGGGAGTTATGTGCTCGTGTGTGTGTGTGTGTGTGTGTGTGTGTGTGTGGCAGGGGGTGGAGTGTGTGGGGGAGTTATGTGCTCGTGTGTGTGTGTGTGTGTGTGTGTGTGTGTGTGTGTGTGGCTGCATGGGCAATGTGAATGGACCAGTGGTTCTGAACTGGGAGGCCAAGGGGTTTTAAGATGCCCTTTGAATCAAGCAGCATTGGCTGTGTTGGCTGCAATTTGGTGGGGAGTCACTCCGAGCTGGTAGCTGGGCCTGTGTCCTACTTAGGGAAAGCTGAGTGTTGGTTGCTGGTGGCAGGTCTGTGGTGCTGTTTAGTTTTAAATGGCCAGTGCACTTCATGGCAGCTCCTGCTTTGAGCATCTGCCCCTTGGTGGTCAGTGTGCATCATAGCTACTGGTTAGCCTTTTATAGGATTTGGAGGAAGCTCACATAAAATGATGACAATAACAGCTCTCTTTCCATGGCTACCTTTTTGTGTCAAATGCAGCAAAGTTTATACATCATTGTATTTAATCTTCACATTCTTGGATAATCAGTATTATTCAACTTTAAGGGTAAAGAAACCTCTTAAAAGGGTAATATTCTCCGGGCCACAGCCATTCATCAGAAAATTACATTAAAACTCAAGTTTGTTTGCCTCTGAAGCCTTTGTTCTCCTGAATGTGAAGTAAAATCTGTCTCTCTGTACACTTTGGTGATGCCCTAGTCTGTGTGGGTGCTGTGACAACACTGGGGTCATAGCAAACAATGGAGCCAATTGAGTCAAGCAGGAGAGACTGTTCAAACAATCACCTGTATGGTTCTGTGTCCTGTATTCTGAAATAACACTGACATCCTTTCTCTGTTTTGAAACCCATTAAAGAATTTGAAGATGACTCTCATGTTCCTTTAAGACTTCTCTTTTCCCAACCAAACACCTACAGTTCCCTTAAGCATTTATGTGAGGATTTGGCTTTAAAACCATGAACATTTTTATTCTTTGTTTTAACTATTTTTTTCTCTATTCCCATCAAAGATAACACATCCTATATAATAAAAGATAAATATGCAAATTTAACTGTACCTTCACTATGCTACCAGCCAATCAGGAGCGGGGGGTGGGGCCAAGCAGAAGCAGCAATGGCAGCAGCAGCAGCAAGTGCCTGCCCCCAGGAACAGAGAGGAAGCGGCCGGGGCGTGGCACTCTGGCCAGAGTAGAGAAGACTGAAGGCTGCGGCTGGAGTGAAGCCTCCAGCTGGCCAAAGCAAAAACGGAAGGCAACAGCCAGAGGGAAGGCCTGGGTCCCAGGTTCCAGAGGGAAACTAGTCCTGGCAGCCAGGGGAAGGAAAGCCTACTGCATGAATCTTCATCCAACGGGCCTCTAGTATTATTAATAAGAGAGAGAGTATGATCCAGTCTCTTAGGAGAATTTTTAATAAATTCTATTTTCATAAAAACTGTTTTAGGTTTATTTCATTCTTTGATTTTTCTTTTCAAAATTTTCTCCATCGAGGATTAGGATTTGCAGATACTTTTCTAGTCAAACTACCTTTGCCAGCTTTACCTGGGATTTAGTATGACAGCCACAACTGTGGAATGTGAGCCCTACCATGACCAAGGCTTTAGAGTAGGTTAAGTGCTCCTGCCAGTAGGGTCAAGCCACTTATGTCTTCTTGGATGTAAATCATTCTATCCTGACCATGGAGAGAAACTTATTATTAGTCGTGGGTCTCACCTATCAGTTTGCTATTGTTTAGCTGTACAACTTCATCAACCAAATTGAAATGTAAGGCCCAGAGAGGTTAAGGTTCTTTTCCAAGGTCACTGATTTCATGAAGAGCATCAGAATTAATACCCTTGGCTCCTGATTTCCAGTTCAATGTCACATCTTCTGTAAGCTTCACTGGATCATTCCACAACTGGGAGCTAACGTGAGAGACTAAATTTACCAACCCCACAGGGCAGCCAACTCCCTAGTGTGATCACCCCACCACAGCAGCTAGCTCCTCCCACATGATAGAGACAAACATGCATGCACATATACATTCACACACTCTCGCATACACTCAGAAATGCCATTTAAACACATCTCATACAGGAGCACACCAGTCATGCACATGGACCCTTTATCACACTCAGATAAAGACACATACGCACTTAATCACAGGCATACACACTATTGCTATCAGTTAGCATTGAACAAATATTATTAGCATTGAAAAAATAGTTCCCATGCTTGACCTAAAACACTTATATTTATTCTTAAAAATCTGAATCTGGGCATCCCTCTTTGATCATTCTCCCATTGATATACCATGCTCCCTCTGTATCAATCAGGGTAGGTCACAAGTCCCTCTTATTAAATGCTTTATATTTCACTACTTTGGGGCATTTCCTTTTTCCCCACTGTATAGAATATATCTGCCTTTCTGGAAAGAACCATAGTTTGCTTTCTTTTGTTTCCCCATAACTTCCCAGAGAGCTTGTCATAGTAAGTGTTTTCTGAACTGAAATAAACTGCTGATGCTGTAGCTACAAGTAGTTGACAAGGACATGTTCTGAGAGAAGAGAGAGTGAATATTACCATGCTGCTCCAGGATTTCCCCTCACCTTGAACTGATTTCCTAACCATTATTGGTACTATAATTGCTGTGATTCATTCACTCAGATAAAGAATGTTCCTGCATACTGTGTGACAGACAATGTGCTAAGTGAGGGTAACAGATCTCAGTGTTAATTTTTCCAGCTTGGAGGAAGATACCCTCCAGGTCAGGATGGGAGTGTGGTGGGGGTGGGGTGGGACAGAGGAGTACAGAAATCCATGAACACTGCCATGATGGGAAACTGCTAAGACAAGTAAGAAAGAAGCACTATGGAAATTCTGAGAAGAGTGAAGAGTAATTTGGGAAAACTCAATGCCAGCCTCTGTTCTCTGTTTCAGATGTCCGCCAGCTAGTATCTTCTCTTTACATAATTGGGTCTTAAACGAAGACAATTCCCAAATCTCAAATCCTAGAGAACCCTTTGGTCATATGAGACTAATACGTTTTGTCCATGGCCACTAGATTGTTCCATATATAATTCCACTTCAATCCTGGCAAATTTGTTATGTTACAGATTACTGGCTCTCTTTGAAATAAAAAAAAGCAATGCTAAAAGAAAGATTAAAATACCACATATACTGAAAAATCTAAGTAGATCAACATTTTTTTTTCAGATGAATTCAAGATTAAAAACTGGAACAAAGAAATAAGGCAGTGAATAAATGAAAACGTTTTTAACAGGAAATAATGTAAAATATGGATTGATCCAACTCCTATAAAAGCACAGAGGAAAACAAGGACAAGAAAAAGCTTTAGAGAATTATCCTACCACATTCCCCTCTTGTTTTTATGTCCGCAAGGGCAGTAGGGACTGTTATTTTTACTTTTATTTTTTATCTTTTATGTCAACAGAATGAGTACATTCATCTCTACTCTTCTCTTTGCATGATTCTCTAACTTCTTCTTGAGTAAAATAATGTCTGCAGGTTAGACAAAGAAAGGCAGCTCTATATGTGTGTCAGAAATATGAAAAAGGCATGCATTCACTCACCAAATTTTACCACCATTTCCTGTTCGTTCACAGCACACACCCAAGCTGACTTCTACTATCTGACCTCATGGAACCATTAATGGAAATGTATCATTCAAGTTTAAAGAAGGCTGGCCACACAAGATAATGGGAGAAGATACACACTATTCTAACAACAGCCTGGAAGGCAAATTCCTACCAGCACAGCTGCCCAGGATGAGTGTGCTGAGGGAAAGAGACAGGGATCAAAAGATAGGCCATTTGTGAGAGTTTTTATTAAGGGAACCCGGAGGGATGAGAAAGGACTACTAAGATGGGATAAAAAGGGTCCTCAAAGATCCATCTTCTCTGTATACTCACGCCAACTTCTCTTTCTTCTACCAAACCCTCCATAAAACCCCCATATCTGCTCTTGCTTTTTAATGATTAGTATACTATTGTCCAATATGCTCATATAAATGAAACACTGAATGATGATTCTTTATATGTTATACTATTTTCTCCTAGATGCCTATGTTTATACCCATGTGCACACACACACACACACACACACACACACACAAACTTGCATTGTGGATTGATCACACAAATTAAGACAATATTTATCAATTGTTCTAGTGTTTTCTAAACATTTTCAAAAAACAATGTGTTCTAGACAATCTCACAAAAATCCAACAATTTGGGTACTGCTATTATTGTCAATATATCATAGATATGGAAATTTCATCATATAAAGATCTAGTTAATTAGTAATAACAAACCAGGTAGTGAGAGCTTGTATTCAGTCTTTTGATAGCACTAGAAGCCCAGTGCACAAAATTCATGCATTGGGGGGGTGGTAGGAGCAGGAGGGTGTCCCTCAGCCCAGCCTGCACCCTCTCCAATCTGGGATGCCTCATGGGACATCCTTCTCACAATCCAGTACTGCTAGCTCCAAACTGTTTGCCTGCCTGCACCCCCCTCCCCTGATTGCCTCTAACTGCTTCTGCCTGCCAGCCTGATCACCCCCTAACCATTACCCTGCCAGCCTAATTGATATCTAACTGCTCCCCTGCCAGCTTGTTTGCCCCCAACGTCCTTCCTCTGCCGGCCTGGTCCCCCTAACTGCTCTCCCCTGCAGGCTTGATTGCACCCAAATGCCCTGCCTTGCAGGCCTGGTCCCTTCCAACTGCCCTCCCTTGCTGCCAGATGGCCCACAACTGCCCTTCCTTGCAGGCCTGGAACCTCCCACTGTCCTCCCCTGGTGGCCATCTTGTGTCCACATGGGGGCAGGATCTTTGACCACATGGGGCAGCCCTCTTGTGTGTTGGAGTGATGGTCAATCTGTGTATTACTCTTTTATTAGATAAGATAGAGGCATGTTGCATGGGTGGGTACTGGCTGGTTTGCCTTGGAGGGTGTCCAGGATCAGGGTGGGGATTCTCTTGGGGTGTGGGGCAACCAGGGTGATGGGGATATGGTGATTTGCAGTCTGGCCATGCCCCCCGATCAACCCAAGCAGACACCCTTTGATCTGGAATTAATTTATATTCTACAATTGAAACTTTGTAGCCTGGAGCAGAGCGGAGCCTTTTGCTTTCTCCATGGCAACAGCCATTTCTGTTTGAAACTTTGTAGCCTAGAGTGGAGGCCTAGGATAGGGCTGCAGAAGTTTTTCCTTTCTCCTTCACCCTGGCAACCCTAGCCTCTTCTCTCTCCAGCTCCATGGCTGCAGCCATTTCTGTTGTGATTATGTATCTTCTATAATTGAACTTTGTAGCATTGAGTGGATGCCTAGGCTAGCAAGGGCAGGCAGAAAGCTTGGCTTCCTTCGTTGGTTGCTGGAGAAACCCAAGCCTCCCTCCTGCTCTCAGTGGAGGCAGCCATCTTGGCTAGGATTTATTTGGATAATTTGCTCCTGATTGGCTGGTGGGCATGGCTGTGGGAATGGCTTGAATGGAGGTATGGTCAATTTGTGTATTACTCTTTTATTAGATAGGATAGTCTATATTTTATAACACAACAGTTTACTTTTGATATCATTATCATACTGGTTTCCAAGGTCCTAGTTCAATTCTATTTTCTTCTAGAATTCCTTTTTCTAAAGATAACAATCTACAGAATTATTTTCCTTGATGTTTGTTATGTTAATAAGAGAAACTATATATTTTGATAGTAAAGAAATCATAAAACTTTGAAAAGCAAAATGGACCTTTTATATTTCTTCTTTGTTCTCATAGTGTCTACCACAGTCTTACTCCAGAAAGCCCAGAGAGCATAGAATGTGTTCAGTTAAATCAAGCTGCATGATTCATAACAGGTAAAATACAAGCTATTTGCTTTATTTGTGCCTTCTGTTATTTTTGTGCCTTTTTTCAGGGTGTTTCTAACCCAGGATTCTGGCAGATCCCACCCATGCAAGCCATTAAGGGTGAGGGAGGAAACCTCTTCTGACACATAATATTTAGTCCTATTTTTTTAGCTGCTACTATTTCAAATTAAGCCAAAATATGAACAACATCCCACCCATCCTATTGTATCACATTATAAAATTTATAATTGCATTAACAAGATAACCTATAATCTAGGCGTTTCTTATTCAGAAAATACATACATCATTTTCTAAAGGGCAAGGAGAAAAAAACCTTCTAATTAGACAGCAGTTGTTAGTGAGAAAAGAATTCGCCCAATGAGTATTTGGACTTCTTTCTGTGATAGATGCCACCTCCCAGACAACCTGCCAGCCGTCCAGCCACAAACGCTATCATCTAGAACACTTGGTTCTAGTTACCACCACTCTGGAACCTCTCTGCAGCATAAAAATGAAGTGACTAATGGCTGGAAAATTCACCTTTACTCTAAGATGACAGCTTTTGTACACAAGAGGAACCAAATTTAAGAAAGTTTAAAGGGACTGCTTGACATTGAAACTGGGACTCAGAACTGTTGGAGATTGAAATTGAGATTCAAACATTTTTTTCTATTATGTTTATTTCTAGCATGCAGATGCAAGATTTTTTAAAGAAAAGGAATGGGGGAAATAGATACAGAGGCAAAGAAGCATTGAACAGACTGTCAAACTACAGTGGACGGCAGGGGAGGTTGCAGGTTGGTGGCTGTAAGAGATCAACTGAAGGACTTGTATACAGGCATATAAGCATAACCAATGGATACAAGACACTGGAGGGAGGGGTCAGGTGAGGGCATGTGCTGGGGAGTAGGGGAGGCCAGGGGAAGGTCAATGGGGGAAAAAAAGGAAACATATGTACTATTATTTGTAATACTTTAAACAATAAAAAATCAATTTTTTTAAAAAAGAAAGTTTATCTTTCTCAGTGTGAGGAGTTATAGATAGTAAGCCACCTCTGAGACTATGTGACTGTAATCCCTCAAGCAAACTGCTTTGATATTTCTTCAGTCTTAAAAACATATGAATGTTCTGAGAAAGCAGAATTAAAAGCAAACCTCCAAAATCGTTCCCTAATATCTTAACTAGTGACCAAAGTGACCGATTCCTGGCACGTGTCATGTGAACAGAACAAAATGAGAGGTAGACACAACAGCCAGTCCAGTGAGGGGCCTTTGGACTGAAAATCATGAAGTTAGTGCTGATGGTCCTGGTGAACAGTGAGAGATGGGAGTCTGTACATTGATAAATCCCCTTTCATATATTCTTCTACCTTCCCCATGCTTATGTTGATTAATAACATCTGGCAAAAGCCAAGCTGTTAGAAAGCCTGGAAGTACAGTAACAGGAGACATTTTCAACCTCAAAATTTTAATTGCAAAAAAGATGAGCCTCTACACACAGACATTTAAAAACAATAGAAATATTTGAAAATTTCACCATTCCATAGTACCTTTCAGAACTATATTAGAACTCTCCACTCTCCTCACACAGATTAGAGAAAAATTACACAAAATCAGAAAATAAGCATATTGTGGAAGAATTAAATGACTGGGAAAATAGTTATATTAGGAAAGGTAAAAAATTATAGATAGTGACTGTTTATTTTTTCTTTTAAGAAAACATGGATTGCAAAATGATAAAACAATAGACTCATGACAAAGGCAGTGACTTGCCTGAGAGTGCTAACGCAGGCATAAAATCACAGTGCAGATTCGGAAAAAGCTCAATGAATAGCTATGATTAGAATTAAAATGATGGAAAACCAAATAAATCATGTGAACACTCAAATCAGAGATAAAAAGAAAAGGAAGGAAGGAAGGAAGGAAAGAAGGAAGGAAGGAAGGGAGGAAGGAAGGAAAGAAAGGTGAAGAAAGAAAGAAAGAAACTAAGAAAGAATGATGACATATATGAGGAATATCAGTGGAGATCATCTCATAAACTGGTATTCCTAAAGAAGAGGGTAAGACAAAATAAATAGAAAGAAATAACCACAAATACAGTAGACGAACTAATACATTTAACTGACAGAACACTTACTCCTTTAGATGGAAAGGATTCAATGTATGCTAGGTAAAATTAAGTCACAATTTCTAAACATATGCTAGTGACTTAATTTTGCCTGGCATTAATGTTCCACATGGAGCCAAGCACATCCAAACTCTAACCACAAAGTCTACTTAGTGTTTGAGGACTGACATTAAATAAATACTGAAATTAGCTGAAGTACTGCATGTTCATAGTAACAAGAAATAGTGTGATGAACAGGCTGAATGTAGCAAAAATAATTAAAGACAGTATTATGAAAAAGCCATATAAATTTAATAGAGGTGACAACATGTGAAGGTCATATATTCATATTTCTTCAAGTGGATTAGCAGAATCCCAAGCCTTAAGTGAACCTGGGTGTTATACACCAAACTTCCTAACTAGATCAAAAGTCCCTTATGGCATTTATTTCTCTGTACTATCCTGAAGTAGCATTTGATAAGGTGTCACTTTTATTGATGATGATGACAATGACAGTGGTAATGTCAATGAAGAGGATGCTACTGTGCCCTAGCAGCACCGTGGTCCTTGGTGCAGGACAGACTATGAAGAGATAACGGATGAGGAATGACCTTGAAGAAGATGTATGAGTAACCTCAAAGATCAGCAAAGCTGCATTTTGATAAATTCAGTGGGTAGAATAATAATGCTCTATTTCCAAACACACATAGGAGTCAAAATGAATAGAGTGAAAGGCAGAGATTTCCCCCCAACTGTGCAGGGATCATCAGACCATTATTGAGATGCTTATCCTCTGCAAAATGGTTTGTGTTGAAATTATATTTTTAAGGGCATCATTTCTCTTAGAAAAACTTCATTACTAATTTGCCAATTGAATATCCCATAAGATATTGAAAGGCATTAGTGAATATAGAGTGAGTATTTTGATTTAAAAAACATGTGCATCCCCTGTTGTTCAATAATAATAGGGATGAATAACATCTACTTTAGGTTTTCAAATGTAATTTATGGTGATAAGATTTTTAGACAGGGGATGGATGAGCTGATAGATGATATACATATAGTTGAATCACAGGTAATGATTGTGACATGTTTTGCATTAGGTTATGATAATCTGAAAAACAATCTAAGTAATATTTAAAAAAACTGCCATGAAAGAGAGTGAATTAATAAACTCCATTATAACAGTGCCACGGGTTTTGTATTGTACATCTTTAGTTCTATTTTGGAAGATTTCCTGTCAAACCAAACTCAGCCATTGCAAGTTTCAGTGGGGTTGGGAAGGATGATATTTACAAAATTATAAGATTTGTCACTGAATAACCCACATTTCATCTTTTTTGTCTCAATAAAGCCTTCAGACAAACATAAAATAAGGTAGAAAAATTAACTCCTGGTATTTCTCCTGACTCACTTATACTATTCTTTCAACTCAAAAGATACCCCAGCTCAGTTCTTAATGACATATTCTTCTAACATTCTTCCTTTTTATTTCCATAGATTTTTCTTAAGCATAGCAATAATTAATAATTACATACTTAAGGGTTTGCTAATATATGTGTGCATGCATGTGTGTGTGTGTGTGTGTGTGTGTGTGTGTGTGTGTGTGTGTGTATTTGGTCTGCTTTCCCACACTGGCCAAAGGACACAGGAAAGATTTTATAAGTCACTGAAAACAACTACCCATACAGTGCACAGCTCCTGGTGAGCTCAGAGCACGGTATGGTAAGTTTCTACTAGCCTGGTTGTCAGCACCTTATATGTCCTCCTCTAAGGTGAGGCCAAAGAGAAAAGAAACCAGCTCACCTAGATGTTATTCTAAACAGCAACTAGGTAGCAAGGCACAGTATGCAAAAGATGAACCTAACTAAGGTGTGCCTCAGGTTACACTTGTTCCAGATGATTCAGTCTGGTGGAGAATACATACAATTACAAATGGATTACTCCATCATGAACAGCCTGTGAGCCTTAGCATGGCACCATACCCCCATTATTCCAGTAGACCCCAGAGCCATGCTCCAGGTCCAGCACTAGGTTACACAAGCAAATCAAAAGGAATGTAAAATCAGAAGTCCTTGGTAGATGAAATGTGGGTCAGACAGAAGCTAATGTTTATTAAAAACTTCTTTGTAAGCTTTCCATATAAGAATGTAGGAATCAGGAAGAGAAAAGAGGGATAAATGTTAAACTTTTTTTGTCTCAATAAAGCCTACAGTCTCTGTTGGAAAATTGTCTTCAGCATGGGAAAAATTCCTACACACCAAGTTAGCATTGACATAACTGGAGATCTCCACCCCATGCCACCAATGCTATAGTCACTGGTTCAGAGCTGGGCATAGTCATTGCTCTTCTGCAAAGAGTATGTATAGAATGTGTAGAAAAGACAATACTCATATCTATTCTATGATCAGTTTCCTTGATCCTGGATCTTTGGTAAATGATAATATTTTGGAAAAGAGTGATATCAAAATGTTTTTTCCCCCTGCAAAACCACCACAACTGTGATAATTTATAAATGTTAGCCAGTAATGAATAGGACAGTGGTTCAAACTCATTATTGATACAGGAAGTCCATAGGATTGATGAAGGCATATAACCTCTTTAATGTAATTTTAATGGAAACATGAGTTCCACATTCCAGACAAGAGGGCCTTGCAGAATTCTCTTGTATTCATGTCAGTGTTAATGTTATTGATGTTAGTTTCTGGTTTTCATTAGCTTTGATCTGATAGTCCTCATAAATGTTTTTAAACAATTGAAACAGAGAAGATACCTCTGTTGCTTCACACTTTTTTTTCTTTCCAAGGACCTCCACAAGACCTTTTTGTCTACTGAATAACAGACAAAAATCAAGAGGAATATGCTAGTAGCTACTATTTGAACCTTAGAAAGAATGAAAGCGGTCTCGCCTTTCTCCATAGCCCATGAGACTAAAAGAAAAGAGAAAGCAAACCATCAAGTCTGAGCGCTTTTATTTCACCCCCTGACCTATGATAACATAGGGAAATGCATTTCTGTTTGGTGAGAACTCATTTCCTAAAAGATAAGCATCCTGTATATTGAAATGTCCTCTATCCCCTTAGGGCATAGGAACCCCAAACTTGAGAGTGTTATTGCTGTCTATCCTTAGTATATGCTCTTTGAAAAGTCTCTTAACATCTCCGTGCCTGCCTCTGCCCTTCTGCAAATTAATCTTGTAATAACCAGTTTGAAAGAGTGATAGGGAGTTTTTGACATGTGTAACAAGGACTTTGAGATCATCGGATGAAAGGATCCTGGGATGTACAAAAGCATTATCCTTTTGGATGTGCATTTTCTCCAATGGTCTAACTGAGGGGAGGGATTAGGGGAGATTAATTGTGCATATGATCTGTCTAATCGGTTAAGAAGAGCGCAGGATGCTCATGACCTTCAAGAACACCAAATAAAACATTATGTGTCAAGGCAGTTTCCTGAGTTTAATTTATTGTTTCAGCAGATGTTAAGCTAGGGGAGAATTGAAGTGGTTGGCTTTTTTGAGACAATATATGGAACACAAAGGCAAAAGCATTAGAAACATGCATGCATATAATGTAAGTAAATACAGCAAAGATGTTGGGCCTTTTGTCACAGATTTTAAAATTCCACTTTTCTCTTTATTCTTAGCATGCTTTATAATATGGAGAAATATAGCTCTGATTTCACTGCCCAAAAATGGGTTAAGAAGAGAAGCCACTTGCTTTAATCTCTCACACCTCTGCATTTCCTCAGTTATGCAAAGACTTCAATAGGTGCTCAGTTATTCTAGTCTCCTGAGAGGTAAGTATTACACAAATAGAAAGAATGTCCAATGGAGACAAAGCCATGACTATAGTAACAAAAGTCAATAAATAAAGAAATCGTTAATCACAGAGGCTTAAAATTGCATTGTGAGTTCTTCCCTTAAGCTCCGCAAGTTTTCTTAAGTCCATTAACCATTCCTATGGAGGTGAGTACAGCTTGGTGAATGTTGCAGATGTAATTGATTTGCTCTCCCAATTGAATAACCTCATTGCCCTTTACCTTTTAATCATGCTTTCCCTACATTAAGTTATATTATGCCAGTATCAGATCAAGAGGATACTAGGTTGGGGGCATTAGGTAAGTTATTTGCTTCACTTTGCATGTCCTAACACTTATACTGCATACTTCATCTGCTTCTTGTTCCTTAAATACCTTGGACTTTTGAGTCCCTAATGTTGTCAAGTCTTGTACTTAATGCTCACAAATTTGTGCCTATTTATTTTGTATATTTTATTAACATTAGAATACATTTTCCCCCTATAAATTATGTATAATGTAAAATGGTGTTACACAAGGCAATACACAATACCTTTAATCAAGGTATTATCTTGATGGATTATGTTTTAAAAGATCTTGGTAAACAGAAATGGGAAACATTTAAGTTTACAATTATATGTTAGTATAGCAGGAATTCACAGATCGTAGCAGGTGACAGTATTGATATTTAAAAACACAGGACTCATGTTGATGTACCTGTATAACTATAGTGGCCATACAAATTTATACTCCACATGATATAGATCACTTATGTCATTTGCATTCACAGAAAAATGAAGGAGCATCAGGCTTTCATATATTAGCTGCATAAGTAATATGATACTCAGAATATTCAGCAAAAAGAGTTGGCTGCTTCCTGAGACATGCATATTTAGGACTCCTATGTGATAAGATCAATACTGCAAAGCAGCTGTCCTTTTTTAAAATTTCTTTTAGTATATTTCTTTATTGATTTCAGAGAGGAAGAGAGAAGGAGAGAGAGATAGAAACATTATTGATGAGAGACAATCATGGATAGGCTGCCTCCTGTGCCTCCCTCCCTGCACTGGGGATTGAGCCCACAACCCAGGCATGTATGTGCCCCTGGCCGAAACCGCACACGGGAACCCCCAGTCTGTAGGCTAATGCTCCACCCACTGAGCCATGCCCGTCAGGGTGCAGCTGTCATTTTAAATGTGCAATTCACTTCTCCTGGTATTTTTTCCATATATAAATAGCCATATGATACTGAGCACATGTACTTTAGATATTCTTTTGTCTTGCAATGTATGTATAAATCATATATGTGTCATATATACTATATGACATATAAAATTATGCATAAAGATTTAGAGTTACAAATGATTTTGCATACTGTGTATGATATTTTCAAGATGTGGGAAAGCAAAAAGCCTTAGTTTATAGATAAGTTTTGAATTAATTACATAACTAAGATATAGAAGCTGAACTGGTACTATGTGCTCAGATGCAAATGCTCCTGCTACTATATCCTTTTGTTTCTGGATTGTGGGTCTAAAAATGCAATGGCATTTGCTGTGGAAATTGAAATTGAATAGGGACAATGACCAAGGGTCTTCGGAGGACCCACATTGTTCTTATGTAAAGGAGTTAGTGACATCACTGTTCCTGAAACTAAAGTGATCCAAGAGCAATCCATCTCTTCCACTTTCTTAAATTATCAGTTTTACAGAGACTTACACATAAGCTGAAGCTCTCAAGAGAATGACAATGGAAGCATGACCATATGCATTCACCTACACATAGAAATACGGGGTCATTAGCATAACTGTAGTAACTAGATCACACAACGGATATAACTACACTGTTAACTATACAGAGGTGTCAAGTGGATTAACACAGATAACACACATGAAATCCTTAACACACTCCCTGACTCATTGGAAAATCTGAACAGCCACATCACCAGCATTATCATGGGTTTACTTGAGGATTTCTAAATTTTAAACTATAAGATTTAGACATCAGCCATTCCTTTTAAAGGCTCATTTTGGACCAGAGTATGCATTTTAGGAATATGAGAAATAGTGATGCCATGTTACGGAGTTAAGCTCATAAATCAGTGCCCAGAGAAAACAAGAACATAGAGTAAGAGTGAGGTAGCGTGGGCCTAAAGTAACTCCACTACGTCTAACTTGAATCAACTTATGGATTAACTCCAACTGGCCCAACTAGCACATATCTCTGTGAGTGTTCCAATATCTACCATCATAAAGACAGAATGATGATTTTAGGGATGAATTCTGACAGTGCTTTCCTCAGACTGGGCATCTTAAAAATTCTCATTGCCCTTGATCTCTTCAGCTACTGGAGAAAGAGGACTGTCTAATGCAGAACTTTTGTTGCAGCATCTCCCTCACACCCAGACACATATCAGAACCGGGGAGGAGAGAGCGCCCCTTCTCAGGCTGGCTGAGGCCTAAACAACGCTTTCCTGCTCAGCATGATTCAGTGATTATGGGCACAGGGGCCTCGCAGCCTAAAAACGCCTCCTCAGCTCTGTGCCTGCAATCCCATTATTAATGTTTTATTTATCTGTGTTTTGTGTTGCCCTCTCCCTACTTCATTGGAATGCAAATCAGACGGAAACAAATATCACATTAAATAAGGGTGAATAGATGTATCAGATCAATTTCATTCTATAAGAGAAAACAGGCAAAAGAGAGTACTTTGTGCCTCAGATACTAGTGGAAAGATGGCCCAATCCTGGGGTCAAGGGTGTTTTACTTAACCTTGATGCCAGAGCAAAGGTAATTAAAGAAGTCTGCACCGTCATCCTAAACCATTGTGTCTGCTGCTCTGTTTTTGTTGTTTACACCTCTGGGCACCACGGCCTCATTTCATTCCCTAATGTTACAGATCCATTTCAGAGTTCAATGAATAAATGTCACACTCTTTGCTTTCTGGTTATGGAACTGACTTCAATGCCCTCTGAAGATACAACAATCAGTTAGCTCCCAGCATTTATAGAAATGAAGGGTGTGTTAATGAATATTAAATAATAAGATACATTGGCAAATACTGGGTTGTTTTGATTCATAGAAGCTATAACATTGTCATATATACACGTATAAGTTTAAATTTTAAGGTACATGGATCAGGATGCATGAGATCGCTTGTAATTTATCTTTATTCCAAATGTTTATTAATGTATAATACTAATATATTTTAGCGCATGCCTTTATATAAATTTTTAATACATATTTATACTGATAGTAAAATAAGCAAAATTTAAAAAATAAAAAGAGCAAAATGATAAATGCAGTGCCTTTTACACACTAGCTAAAGTTTGTTTTCTGGAGGTAACAACAACCTTGCAACATCAAAGCAGTTTTTAAATCCTCCTGTCTTTCCATTCCTGTTTTTTATTTTAAGTTACTGAAGAAATGGTGGTTTTTCCATCAGAGGGGTAATGACTAAGGGCTAAATTAACCCAGATCTTGAAATTGTTGAATAGCTCTGGGTAGTTTTGAGTTTGGTTCTTGTAAAAAAGGAGCAAAAGGCAAATCATGCAGGTGATCATAAGTCCAGGGCTCTTCCTCCTGTGTGTCTTTTACACCTTCTCCAATTCTCCTTCTAATGGTAACCCCATTCCACCCAAGTCTTACAAAGAGTCTCAAGAAGTTGTTGCTTTATTCAGAACAAAGAGGTGAGAGGACATTGGTCAGACTTAATTCACCTGGACTCTGAGTGTGTGTCTGGAGGAGCAGATCCTTCTGGAGCAGAAGACCAAAAGGATGTCTCAGGGTTCAAGATGCCATATAGAAGCACCAAGTACAACCGATACAAGTGTTCTCTGCTCTAGCATTGTAAACAGAATTTAGCAAAGCTAAACTTACTGTGCATAAGAACAGCCAGAGAAACTGATTTAAAATTCATGCTTAGACCTCGCTCCCAGAAATTAATTAGATACGTGTGGCCCCTCGGAGGAAGCCCAGAATGCTGCATTCTCACCAGCGGCACGGAGGTGCACCTCCCTGAAAGGCAGGGAATCTGTCTTGTTCTCCTTTTGTGGGCAGAGAAGCCAACATTCCTTGGTGCTGAATAGAGGATGTGCCAAGTGGTTACTAACAGAACACTCTTTGTCTGCCAGCGCGTTATGACACAGGATCTTTGCAAAGCCCTTTTATAAGGATGATATTTTAACCTCCCAGCACTTAACATTGCTATTGTTTTCTACTATTATTGTTGGAGGTGACAAAACAGATGTTTAGAGAGGGTAAATGATTAAATGAGATGTAAGCTCAGTTATATTAATTCCAAGATAAGCTTTTATGCTTGTGGGGTGAGTGCACAGATGGATGAATGGATGAAAGAAAGATAATAATTATATTATAAACAATAATAAAATTAAACTATATGGATTCACATATGCTGAAAACCACATATGTGTGGAAATTATTTATTTATAGCTACATTATATGCACAATGAAACATTATATTGATAACTTCATGGTATAATAGGGGAATGTCACACATAAATATCAATATATACTAAATCATTAAAAACTTAGCACTCATTGTATGTATACTATATGCCAACTATTTACTAGATGGTGACACAGGGCAATGGATATTCAAATGAAGAAGCTCCTTCATATTAGCAAGGATAATAATAACAAATACAATAACAATATGTGTATACCCCATTCTAGATTCCAAAACCCTTTCACATGCATTGTCATTTGCAGCCCTCATGACAACTAGATAGAGTTCATTATCATACCCATTTTCCATATAAGGAAACTGACACTCTTGACCAAATCCAGATATAACCAAGCCATATGACTCATTAAATTTCAATATATTTAAATGTTTATTTTGATCATCCCCACCAGACCACTCACCCTTTCTGTATGTTGATCAAGAGGACAATAACATGAGAGGAAAAGTAAATCATATTTACTGCAGCATTCTATGTTGATCAAGAGGACAATAACATGAGAGGAAAAGTAAATCATATTTAACTGATCCATTGATTTTTGTTTACTAATTCACTAAACTTCTTTTTATACTTTTACCTAGAATGATTGATTGAAATTGGATGCTTCCCCCCCCCAAAATAATGAATTATTCTATAAGATTGATAGGGGACGAGCCTTTGATGAATAATTACTAAGATGCCCAAACCATGTACAAATTTTAGGTCTTCTCTCTCTGCAAAGAAAGAAGTCTAATTTGAGAAAGGGCATAATTTTGGTAAGCAAATGTATGATTTATTTACCAATTTATTTTTAGAAGCTAAAGATTATCTCTTGTCTTTAGAGATAGTGGCTAGAATACACATATAGTCACACATATACACATTAACACACATAGGTGTACACATAAACACACACAACCTTGAAATGCACAGTAGAGCACATAGTTCTTTTTTTAAAATATGTTTATTGAATTCAGAGAGGAAGGGAGAGTGAGTTAGAAGCATCAATGATGAGAGAGAATCATTGATTGACTACCTTCTGCACACTCCCTACTGGGGAACGAGCCAGCAACCCTGGCATGTGCCCTTGACCAGAATCCAACCCGGGACCTCTCAGTCTGTAGACCAACATCTATTCACTGAGCCAAACCAGCTAGGGCACCGTAGTTCTTATTACCCTCATAACACTAACTTCTAATTGATTTGCTGACTGAAATCACCCAGAAGGTGACAAAAGATTTTCTGGGCAGTTATCCTCAATTGGAACATATGGCTTGGCATTGCTTATAGTGACCTTGTTTTATCTCTTCACCAGCTTTGCCTGGCCAGCCAGCCAGCCTTTCTTGACTTCACTATGGTCATCAGAGTCTAATACTTCCTTAATGATAACCTTCTCTCATTTCTCACATGTTAATGGCCTCACCTCCAGAGACAGTTTCACATATGGGCTGAAACACAGGCTCCCTTAGCTTAAAAAATTAATCAAAAGCCTGTGGCTAATAATAGACTGCCTATTCCACTCCCATTTTAGTGCCTGATGACTAGAACAGGTTGATAAGTATTATTATTAAGTCATAGACATGAAATCATCATCAAAAGGTCATTTAGTCAATCCCTTCTCTTCCTAGAATAGTTGCATATAAGCCATCCCAATAACTGACCAATCATTCATAGTTGATTTTAAAATGTCTCTATGTCCCACTAGTCACCTCTGGTTTCCTTTAGCCAGAAGTCAGAGGAGAAAGCAGAAACAAGGTTACAGATGTATAAATGAGAGTGGTGCCTAGGTATTATTTTTTTTCTTTTCAGGCATTGTGATAATAAAGTGGGCACCTGTTGCCCCTGGCTGTGGAAGGGTTATGGGTAAATACCACTCTGATGGGAATAGAATTATGGGTTTTGAGAGGTGCAAGAGGAATATTACCAAATATTCTAGAGACCCATTGCAGGAAGATTCCTGTAAGAATAGAGCTTCTTGCTTCTGAGCAAAGCTCCCTCCCTCCTCTGCTGCGTCACTCTCTTCTCCACTACCTTGCTTGCTCCTTTCTCTGCTACCTCGCTTCCTTCTCTGCTGCCTCCCTTTCCTCTTATCCCCTCTGCCTCCCTCTCTCCTCCCCCACCAGGCTTGCTTAATTCTCTGCAGTTTTGCTCCCTTCTGCAGTGTTTGGCTTCCTTCTACACCTTCTTCTGAACATGGATATGCAAATCAACTGCCATCTTGATTGGGTTGATTCACATACTTGCTCTGATTGGCTTGTGGGCCTGGCTTGTGGGTGTGTCAAAGGTACAGCCAATTTGCATATTACTCTTTTATCAGATAGGTGAATAAAAAAAGTTAGAAAGAGAGAGACAGTACCAGGGATTTTAACCTATAAATCTGAAGTTTCACACACAAAATTTACATAAAAGAAAAATACATGTTAAAAGTTAAGGATTCTTAATTTAAAACAAACAAATAGCAACAAAACATGCTGAGACAATTTTGTCAAGGGTGGTATTATCAGAGTAGGCTTAACTTAAGTTGATGTCAACTGCTCCAATATCTCATACCTGCTCTAGAAACAATGATAGATAACCCATCAGCCTCACGTTGTAATAAAATATTGGTTCTTCATCATCCATAGCTTTTCATGTAGGTTCATTATATCCTCATATGAAATATGAAAGTAGTGATAGTGGTGGGGTGGGAGTGAGGGTCCATTATATTATATTTAGTATAAAACTGGGAAGGCAATAATAAAACAGTAATTAAGATCATTATTTCAGCTTGCACATTATTACTTGAACAATGAAGACAGTAGGAACACAGATAATGTCATCTATGGTAGTACTGTCTGATTCTCCTCTGTGTCTTACATCAAACTCTAAAATGTCATTATGGGGTTATTATTTAAAATATTTACATATACATGTGTATTGAGCTCAGAAAAAAGGAACCACAAATTCCCACCCATAATTTAAACCAGAACCCAAGTAATGGTCTTCTAAGACAAGAGAAGTTATAGATGGGTCCTGGCATGTCAGCATTATCATTGTTGTATAGGTTTTGGTGCAGACTCAGAGAGGATAATTTGTGTGCAAGGGATTTCCAAAGAGAGAGGAAGAGTGAGATTAGGGAATGAGAAGTCCATTAAAGGTAAAACCTTATCCCTAACCTGGACATACATAGGAGCTCTGGAATTTAAATTATGTCACAAGTTGTATCCTGAGTGAAGACAGAGGATCTGAGTTTATATAACCCAGCACCAGGAAGCTATTATCTAAGGATTTTGCAGGTGAGGGGACGCTTCCTGCTTGCAGGTAAAGTGGCTCCCTCACATCACAAGGAAAAAAAAGATGGTTAATCTATTTTTGGGGAACAATTTAGTCATCTAGAGTACCATACTCTTGTACAGTTCATTTAGCTTTTGGTGTTATAACCTCCACTTATTTCCAAAGCTATTTAGGTCAGCACCTTTTCCCATCTTTTCTTATAGTGAGGTTATTTTACATGTACAATTGTAAAAAAATTGATTTTTATCTCCGTTCCATCCTGTGATATCCTGACCTCTCAAATAATTTTTAATTTGCTTATACTGTTTCATTCTTTGTGCTGTAAAGCTTATAGGTTTGATAAATGCATAGCATCATGCATCTGCCATTATTGTTCCATACAGATTAGTTATATGACCCAAAAAGTGCCCTGCACTTCCACTAATAACAAAATACCTAGAAACCACTAAAAAGAAAAAAGAAAAAAAGAGGTATACTTGCAAATACCATCAAAGGTGAGGCCAATAAAAACAAAACAAAGCAAGGAGGTGAAAGGATGCAGGGAATATGAGCTTATAGAAATGGGAAAGGTAACCCAATGGGATTTGGTTGCATTATGGCTACTATAGTGGCATATATTTTTTAGAATATCTATAACTATTTCTTGATGAGATAAATAGTGATTATTATTAGGACCCAATGCATGGCAGCCTTTGAAAGCTCTGTTTAGAGATTCCACAGACAATGGATTTCTGCTTGTTTCACCTAAAAATTCTATTCATTTTTTGTCTTTTTTGTTTTAATTAATTATCATGCCTACAGTGGAATAAATAAAATAATGTAAGCTCTTTTAAAGGTGATAATCAAACAATCTTATCCTATATATAAAAGCAGAATATACTAATTGTCTGGGCGCCCATTTTCCTGTTGCCTGGTCATCATCAGTTCAACCAATCAAAGCGTAATATGCTAATGGTATGCTAAGGCTGCTCAGACACTCACTACGATGTGCACTGACCATCAGGTTAGACAATCAACCAGTCGACTGATCATTATGACATGTACTGACCACCAGAGGGCAGTTGACTGATCAACTAGTTGCTATGATGTGCACTGACTACCAGGGGGAAGATGCTCTGACTGGTAGGTTAGCTTGCTGCTAAAGTCCTGCTGATCAGGACTGAGCAAGAAGCCTGGACACACCCTGCCCCAATCATGCACCAATGGGGTCCCTCTGCCTGGCCTGTACCCTCTCACAATCTGGGACTGCTGGGGGGATGTTGGAGAGCCAGTTTCAGTCCTATCTCACAGTCCAGGATGAGAAACCACACTAGTGCACAAATTCATGCACCGAACTTCTAGTGTATTCATTATTTAGATTAATAAATAAAGCATTACCAACACTTTCAATGCTACTTGGTGCCCTTCTTGAATTTCATCTTGCTCCTTCCTCTGCAAAAACCTGCTAAGGTTTTTAATGATTAGGCTATAATTTTCTTCAGTGTTTTCACCTTTGTTTATATTCAAAAACTATATATTTTTACTTGACCTCCCTTTGATCTTGATATAATTTTCATGATACAACATATATTCTCCCAGAGCATGCTTCTTTGTTCCAATATTGTGTTGTTGTTTTTTTAGATTCACTGACATTGACAACCATAAATACATATTATTCTCTGGTTAACGTGCACATGGACTATTTCCTATATTTACTCTGACCAAAAATATACCTGTTCTGAATATTCCTGCACCTTTCCTTGGATGTACCCATGCAGGACAATATCCAGGGAACCCGTCAATGTCCATGATGATTCCGTCAGTTCACATCTGGAAGTACTTGACATGGTCAGACTTTCTTCTTTCAGCCATTCTGATGGGTTTGTATCTGATTTTTTTATGATATTAATTAGATGCACCACATTTTATGTTGATTGGTTCTATAAGTTTCCTCTTCTATGAAGTGGCAGTTCAAGACATATTGACAATTTCTATCAGGTTGGTTTGTAGGTCTTCTTTATATATTTGAATAGTTATAAGTTGTCAGTTTTATGTGATACAAAGGTCTTATCCAAATTGGAAACTTATTTGTTCAAGCTTTTAATGATGTGTTTTTGTTGATTTTAAATAAAGTTTTTTATGATAATATAGCTAAATTTATATTTTCCTCAATAGTTTGTTTTCAGGTAATCCTAGAAAAATCTTAATTTTTTCCTGAGCTCATGGATATGGTCACTATGTTCACTTTTAAGAATGTTATAATTTTGTCTTTGCATTTTGCTCTTCAGTTAATCTATATATTATGTTTAAATGATTCTTTATTTCTTTAAAGAAGACCTGGAGGTTTGCAAACTTATATCATACATCGAGATCTTCATTACACAAAATTCCACAAAATGAAGCCATGTTTTAAAATACCTTATCTTCTAAGAATGATGAATTTACTATTGTTATCTCTACCACAATCCATTTTCTTAGTTACTTTAAAAGAAGAACAGAATTGGTGGTGCTTGCCTATGTTTTGTGTATTTAGAAAGTTAGGCAGTTGGTTAATTATGCTCTTCCTTTTCCAGAGAGCGTTTATGGAGTCTTTTCTCTAATTGTATTCTTGTTAAAAACAACAACAAAAAAACAAACAAGCAGAATCTTGATGTTTCTATACAGTGAAGGAGAATTAGACATGAGAAATCATCAAGGGCAGTACAAAATCTAACACATTTCTTCATGAAGATGAATGATTTTTCAGATGCCATTGTGACTTTGCTTTTACATACACACACACACAAACACATTATCCTAATGGAGAAGGATAGTCCAGTTTCATGTTATACCAGTATATATTTTTAAGAGTCCAAAGGATGTGGGCAAAGTAATGGGAAAAGATGATCTTCCCTCCATTCTAAACTTATATTTAGTCGATGTGATGACACACATTAACTGACTGTCCTATTGCTTACTTTTTAGGAAATTAGTAGAATTGATACACTACATAGTTTGTAGTTGATAGTAGTGAATCCCAAAACATTAATCAGTAACATAAATGAGGAGTAAAGTCATTGAGTTCATTTTTAGAGACTTAAACAATGACAAATATTTGTTGCTCAAATGCATGAAATGAATAATAATAAATAAATGCAAGGACAAGTATGAAATAGCCATATACAAGGAGTTCCACAGGTTTATAAACTGAAATGGGGCTATGAAAAATATGATTTACCTTCTATTGAAAATATTTTAAACCAAAGGAATTTCTTTTTCAGAGCTTGTGTTATGGTATTTTTACCAGTAAAAGTTTCATTTTTTGTTTTGTAAAAAACAAACAAACAAACAAAACACAGCACAACTTATAATGAGCCTTGGTGTTTTAAAAGTGAAGTTTCATTTGATCCTGGGGAGGAAAAATAAAACATTCTACAGAAAGATGGAAAAGAGAACATTCTAACCTAGTGCTTTTTCATTTCTTCAGATTCCAGAGCATCAAAATGCATATCATCATTATTAATACTTGTTTTATCTACTGTATGCTTACCAAACTAAGTTTCTCTGTCACAGCTGGAACAATCAAGATTTCTTTTGTTGCTTATAATAAATAAATACTCAATTGTGAGAATGTCCTCAGGGAAAGTTCATTTAAAAAGAAATGAAAATGCTGAGAAATAAATGGTTATTGTGATTGCACTTGTTTTGATATAATATGCAAAAATGTAATTTGGTTCTGTAATGTCTGGAATGCAAGGAAAAATTTAAGATGGAGAAATGGGAAAGACATTTCATTTATTATGTTATTTCAATTATCATTTTTGCTTGTGGGGTGGGAGAATATAGATTCAAAACACTATTTTGGAATAAAATATGAATGTATCTCACTAATGGGGAAAAAGAGTAAAGCACACAAATAGAAATATTAAGTGATAAATAGATAAGTTTGGGCACATCTCTAGCATTTTTGAGAGATGCTTTCTTAGGTTCAGGTCTAGATGTTTGGATTTTTCTCTTTGTTTTGTTTAAAGTCTTTGTTGCAGCCTTATTCTGCAGTTTCCCAGATTATTTTGCCTTCTCCTTGTTTTGGCTCAAAGACAAGTAACAATTAACCAGTCAGGAAACATTGTAATAAAGATGTGAATGACTTGAGGTAAGTGCCTGATATCAGAAAACAATTCTCTAGGTAAAACAATCCCTTTCAGGGATTTAGAATAGAGGCATGAAAATTAACTTTGCCCTTTCTTAGATTTAATTCTCCTTACATGCCCTTATTCCTCAAGCTATTTCACTTTTTATGACTCCAGTGTGGATTTCCATGGTAGCTTTGCTTTTTTCAAATGGTAAGAAAAGATAGAATTAAACAAAGAAAATAATTAAGGCAAATAGATGGTGTGTGTCGATGTGATAGAGGCTGAAGGAATAAGAAAGGAAGATGACAAAGAGAAGGCAAGGTGGATCATTGAATTCAGAAGATAGCAAAGGCCACTGAAGAAAAAACTAGACTAGAATTGATTTCAACACCATTGCTGTTGTGCCTGTCCTAAAAGCCCTCGGATACTTCACTGTTTACATTTAACTATTACATTCAGCCACTTTATGTAATTCCTCAAATCTAACCCTTATTCATTGTTGATGCAATTAAGTAGTACTCACTGTCATAATGACAGCACATTTCAAAAACTTGCACACACACAGACACACACAAGAAAATAAAAGCCAACAATGCTCAGTAAGAGGGAATTGTGGGTTTTATGTGATTGTCTAGGATTCTAGGGGTCAATTTTGACCAACAATTTACAAACATCTTTTATCTTTTGGACATACAGTTTTTAAAATGTACACAAAGTCAATCAACTTGTTAGAATAGAGGTGTGCACACTGATGAAAATGACAGCAATGGAAGACAGAGAATGAAAATAGAGCCAATTGATTTGTGAAACACCCATCCTATCTGTAATACTAAGTAAGACACAGAATATGTTTACATTAAAAAAGAGTAAAGGGCATGATACAGACATTCTCTGGTACCCAAAAAAGTATAACCTATAATACAATGTACCCCACTAGTAAGGAAAAGATGTAAAGCTTTAGAAGGCAAAAGTGGATGAAATAAACTATAAAGAGATTGAAGAAAGAGAATAGAAATTATTTTTGAGCAGCTAAAAAAGGGACGGAAGGTGAAATATTTCCAAAGCTAATGAAAGGGTGAGATAATGGGAAAGTGAAAATGTAATGCACATTGTTTTGAAGCTAGCACAAGCAAAATACCTGACAAAGGAGCTGATGTGAACCTTCCAAAGGAGGGACATGACTAGAAAAACATCTCTATGCTATGGAGCAGGGATATGTTGAAAATTGTTGAAGGATATCAGATAATACAGTTTTAAATAACGAATGATTCTATAAGTCAAGCATCATATTGATAAAAAAGCTACCATGCATCATAGCGTCTGGCACATAATTGGTACCTAACGAATAAGTGATTGAATGAATGAATGAATGAATGAATAGAAAACAAATAAATGAACACAAAATTAGCCTGGTGGTAATGTGGAAGTATAAAAGCAACCTTGAGATAAAATGCTTTTAAGAGGCCATTTCAGGAAAGCAGAGGGCGGGTAACTGTGGTGATAAGAATTAGAAAGAAGAATGTGAGAAGCAATTTAAGGGACATAAGGCACTCCCTAGGGAGTGTTGTAAAAGCCGGGCTATTTGGAGAAAGAGCTGATTTAAGGAAATTGTGATAATTTTGATAACAGAGATATTAATATTTGTTGACATTGGTGAAAATATACAGGTGGTTGTTTGAGATACAAGACTGGACCTTGATACAAGACTAATCTGGGGATTTATTAGAAAGCATGAACATAAAGGTTAACTGAGACCATGAGAATGGATCAAGTCTTATTAAAAAAAAAAAAGTGAAGACTAGACAGAGAAGAGCTGAGACTGGGGAATATTCATACGACTCATTAAACATATACAAATATTTTTGACCTAAAACTGGAAACCTTCTATGCACTGAACAAAAGTAGGTTGGCAAGAATTTATTATTTGCTGTGCTTGAGGGCAGATGCAATTTAAAACGAAACAATTGTTAAGGACCAGGCCTGCTGTTTGTATTTAAGAGCAAATTCATGTAGCTAAGTTGGTTATCCACTTTATATTGTAGAGGAGACCCCTGAAAGACTGTAAATATTTCCTTTGGGATTCCTTGATAATGCCCAATTGTCTTCATTTGGATGGGCTTGTCTTCGTTTGATACATGTTCTTGGTATAATATTTTTTCTTGACGTTTCTAAAGCAAATTAATCCACTCCCTTTTCATGAGCACTTATACAACTAGAAGAAGGTCATTTTACTTTGTTTTTTGGTCACACATTTTAGAAAATCCAAATAACAAGGACTAGTTGGGTTGTTATTTTGAAGCATTACTATATAAAATTATTGAAACGTAAATCTACAGGGAAACCAGTATTGATAGTAGAATTAAATATTTAAAATTATAAAATTTATTGCTTTATTTTTATTAATCCTCACCTGAGAGTATTTTTAGAGAGAGTGAGAGAGAGAAGAAAAGACAGAGACAAATATCAATGTGAGAAAAACATATTGATTGGTTACCTCCTACATGCACCCTAACTAGGGCCTGAAGATGGGAGGAGCCTGCAACCAAGGTATGTGCCCTTGACAGGAATTGAGTCAGGATCCTTTGGTCTGCAGTCATACACTCTAACCTCTGAGACAAATCAGCTAGGGTGACAGTATTATTTTTTTAATCTGAGGTGGTATGGCCGCAGGGGTAGTGGTGGCTGGAGGGTGGGATATGGTATAAAACTCCGAAGTGTTTAAAAATAGTTTAAATCATAAATACAAGCATAAAAGAAGAGACAGTATTTACATTTGTGAAGAGTGATCTCAAAATTTAGGGATTAGAATTGATTTGGCAAGTATTTTTGAGTACTTAATGGTACTATAAATAAAAATTTTTAGGTAGTACTATGCACTTTTGTCACTTAATCAAATCTACCAATTAAATAAACCCTGTAGGTTATTAGAAGAGCCACACAGAAAAGAAACGCCTGTGGGTTTTCGGGTGTTTGTTTCCCTTTTCCATGTTATATTTAGCTGTCTAGACAAATTATATTTAAGTCAGGGCTTATTATTATAAGTCAGAAAGTCACCACAAACTAATTATTTTCAGTTCATTTAGGTGATTAATGTTGCAAACTTGGAAACTTGTACATACCTTAAGTTGGTGCCAATTAATCAAATGTGGAGAAAAAATTCAAGGTGCCCCCAGTCCCACTTCCAAAGCAGTGAAGTGGTACTGGATATCAAACATGCTATTAGTTTTTCTGGGTGGAAGGAGTGCATCAAAACTACACACCTCTCTCATCCCTCCTACCTGACTCACTGTGGATACAGAGGTGCTTTAAATATAGAGAGTAGGTACTTTTAGTAGATTCTTCTCAGACTTCTTAATGAGAAGCAGGATTTCTATAATGTCCCCATATCCAAAGACACATTTCTTCAACCACAGGATCCAAAGACATTGACTTTATTACTGTTATTAATGTCTGCCTTGAGCCAAGACCTTCAAAATCCTTCCCTTTGACAGCTGTTTGGTGGTTTATTTAGGACTTCGATGGGCAATCTCAGCACAGTTTCTCCTGGATAAGTGTCAGCATCTCCTCCAAATCTCTGTCATCCTTTTCCTTAATTGGCTCCATTAACAGGTGTTCTCAGGCCAAAAGATGAGGATTCATCTGATTCATCACTTTCTGAGGTCCAATGTCAAAGATAGCATTTGGAGCACACTGGGGGTGAAGCAGAAGCTGGGAGATGTGAAAAGATCTTGCAGTCCACTAGCCTTAAGTTGGTAAAGTTTAGTAATGGCATGATTTGAATTGAATTTGAACTCTAGCCTTAATCCTAATGCCAGTACAAGCATGGGCTCAGTTTCTTGTAACTTCCTTGTGTTCTGATTGAAATGATGCCAATGAATATATTACTGTTAGTACTACTTCTAAAATACATTTTCCTTGAATTAGATAAAGCATTATTTACTTGGCTTTTCACAGCACTGTATCACTACTCCTATTTTAGTGTTGAATAAACTGAAGTTCAAAGAAACTAAAAATCTTAGAAAAAATTATATAGACCCAGAAAGTATACTAGTGGTTTCCTAAGTCTAGAGATGGGACTGATAATTACTTATAAATGGGTAAGAGGAGTTTTATCGGGTGATAAAATTATTCTAAAAGACATTTATGGTGATGCTACTTGTACATTTACCAAAAAATATTTAATGATAGATGTGAATAGGGTAAATTTTATATTGCCTAAAATATACCTCACAAAAGATGCTTGAGAAAAAAAGCATTAACAAAAGTAACATCATTTTAATTTACCCCCAAGACCTTACATACATAGTGCACTGCAACAAACCAGGGAAAACACTAATAAACTGCTCCTCTTCTAATTTTATATAGAATGCTTGACAATTTATGCAAGTTTTCTGAGAAATAGTTTCCTCAACTATAAAGGGAGGTCACTGGACTAGCAATGTGTCTTGAAGATCTGTTATTATTTATATAATGAGTTTAAAAATTGTGTATGAAAAATGACAGTGATAGAAGTAATAGGCATGGAAATACTACTCATCTCTTGATAGTGGGGCTATGAAAAATTAACTTTTTCTTTATTATAATTTTATTTTTTAAATATTCTAAAATAAGTATGCTTTGAAAAGGAAGTGAATTTTATTTTCAAATTTACTCTGTAAGGACAGTTGATGAATATAGTTTCATTTATAATCTTAAATGGAAAATGCTAGTGTGTTAAATTCTTACATACTTGTATAAAATGTGGTTCCCTTCGAGATAGGTTTGTTTTCTATCTTCTATCATCTCTATCAAGTCAAGTTTATAATCCAGAAACCAAAAATCATTCTAGATACCTCCTCTTGCCACTTATCTCCAACTCATCCACAAGTCTTTTTCATGCCATGGTTGTCTCTCTGGTTCCCACTTTTCACTGTCTCTGTGACCTATAAAATCTTTTTCTGGATGGATTCTAATTCTGAAAAGACTCTCATTGCTCTCTATGTTGCCTCAGATCCTTGGTAACACAGAAAATAGACAACCAATGAAAGTAATTTATGTAAATGAGAGATCATTTGGTTTGAAAAATAATGGAATTTATTTTCTAACTAAATATCTATCTTAGTAATCAGAATGTGTATGGCCTGATGATTCACGTACTGAGGCAGGAGCTGTGCAGTGACAAAAGAGTTCACAGAGGATTCTAACTCATCTTCTGGAGACAGAAAACTAATAGATCACAGACCTAATTTTTCTTCCTGATTTTCTGCTGTGTCAAAAGCCACTTAGTGTATTATGGTAAAGGTTCTTAAAAATCTCACTAGCAGTGATTAATATCTTTAAACCTGACTTCATCAGAAGAAAATTGTCTTCACACAAAAGACCTGTGCTAAGTCCAGGAGGTATTGCCTACAGTTCCCAAAACCACATTTAACACAAGGGTGTCTTAGGGTTGATCAGCTGACCCCATTGTAGGTTCTGATAAAAATTCTGTGATTAATCAATGAGTGAGTATTTGACTGACTCTATACATTGGGCTGATCAATCTCTTATATTAAAACAGTTTAATTCTTTCCATAATTAATCAGGTTTTCATAATACAATTATAATTGAAAAAAGGTTTAAAACATTGTGTGGTGTTTATCTGGAGAGGTAATGCTATTCAATGATATTTTGCCTAATGAGAAACAAAATTAATTCATTACTATCATTACTATCATTGCTCAGAATGGGAAGATACAGTTAGCATTTTAAGGAAATTTCCACATCTTACATGAAGTAACCCGGTTTGTTGTAAAACTCAATGTCTGTCATGTTGAACAGAGCTCTCCCAGGAGGTATTTCAGGAGTCTTTTGAATTTCCAGAAGTGAAACTCATAAAGATGCATTAATATAATTCTTGGAAATATTTGTTTCCTTTTCCAAAACATTATAGTTTCTATAAAAAATTTCCATATCAGAAAGATAAATTATAATATGGGAAGCAATTAAAAAGAAAGACAAAATAAGGTGTTTTCAATGTTATCTCTATATCAAGTGTAGAAAAGTGAGAAAACGCCACAATGAGAAATGTGTAGCATTATTATCTCTTCAGTATAAAGAAGAGCAGGCTGGGAATTGTTTTTCTTTTTCTTTACCATTTGAATTCTGCATTTATCTTTCTGGTCAAATTTTAATCTAGACTGTAAATTCCTATACATTAGAAAGGTTGACCTAAGACTTGACTATCTCTGTAAAGACAGGCATTGCTCATACTTCTCCACTGATTTCACAGTATTAGAACAATTTCAGAAAGAGATCCATTTGACCATAACAAGTAGAAGGTTTGATTAATTTTGGTGTAACATTAGCCTTTTATGAGTCTTCTGCAAACATAAAAAATACTGAGACAGTCAGCCTGAGTGTGGTTCCATAGACCGGTTCAGTACTTCCCAGATTAGGTTTACATAATGGGAATAGTGTAGAAAATAGAACTTTTATTAGAATAAGAGATTTACCAAAGACTAAATACTTTCCAAGCAGTGGAACTAGGGCTAGACTCTAATGCTCTGAAACCCAGTACTCAAGTTTTCATAATATTTCTTGCTAACAGACCAGACTCATTCTTTCTTTCATGACATTGTGTGTCATTCGTCTAGGGGATATGACATTGAATAAAGCTCTTAAACCCCTATGCCCCAGCCACTTGCATTCTGAAGAAGGGAGACAAATAGATAAAAGGTAAAGTTCTGGTATATAGTAGTACAAGCTATGGAAAAAAAATTGAATTAATTGAGAATGGAGATTGAGAATTTGGAGAAGTGAAATTTTAAATAAAGTATTCACAGAAGACCTTAAACAAGAGATGCCATTAAAAAAAAAACTTGAAGGGGGTGATGAAACAAGCTTTGGGAATAAAAATAAACTAGAATCTAGGTAGAGGAGGGAGCAAATGCAGAGGCTACAAGAAAGTAATGTGTGCCTAATACATATTGTGAATAATGAGAAGCCTCCAGTAGCTGGAGAATTGAATCAGAAAGCTAAATGAAAGAAGTTCTTAGAGAACCTTGCAAAAGGACATTAGTTGTACCCAGAGTGAGATAAGATACTACAGAAGTACTTTAAAGAGAGAAGGACATGATCTGACTAGTTTAATGGGATCTATCTATAATCTGCATACAGTGTTGAGAATAGATTTAAAAGGGACAAGAGAAAAAGCAGGATATGTAGTTTGAAAGGAATCACAAGAAATCACAAATTCCATTGACTGGTTTGATGGAATTTGAAAGAGAAAAAGTGAAAAGGAGAAACTGAACTCTTGACACATTCCTAAAACTTTAGCATTGACTGAATGATTAGATGTAGGAGATGAGATGAGGAAAGGAGGAAAAACATCTTCAATATTTGGACAGAGTACCCAGAAGTATAGAGTTGCTGTGAACTGAAATAGACAGATTAGGAAGAGTAGATTTTCAGCAGCAGAGCAGAGGTCCTCATTTGTATACGTTAAATTTGAAATACTCTTAAAATTCAAGTGGAACTGTGAATGTGAATTTGGATACATGTTTGACTTTTGGTGGATAAAAATAGGCTGGAAATATAATTTGTTAGCTGTGCTATGCTGGATAGTGCTCCCACAGAATTCATATCCTTCATGGAATCTCAGAATGTGACCTTACTTGAAAAAAAGTTTGTTGGCAAATGTTATTAGTTAACCTGAGGTTGTACTCGAACAGAGTGAATTCTTCAACCAATATGATCTTAAAAGAAGAGAAGTCACAGATGCACAAGAATGTGATGTGACAATGAGGCCAGTGACTGAGTGATACATCTCTAAGCCAAGGAACACCAAGGACTGCCAGCAACATCAGAAGAGAAGGAAACAGCATGGACCAGACTTTCTTCCAGACTTCAGATGGAGCAGGACCCTGCCAACAACTTGATTTCAAACTTCTAGCTTCCAGAATTGAGAGAGAGAGTAAATTTCTATTGTTTTAAGGTACTCAATTTATGGTACTTTGTTACAGAAGCCCTAGAAACTAAAATATAAGCCATCAGTGCACAACAGTTAAAGTCAAGAGACTAGATGCAATTCCCCAAAGGAGTAAGTACAGTTCAAAAAAAAAAAGGAAGTACAATGTCTGAACCTCAGGTAACACTAGCTTTTGGAGGTCAGGAGATAAAGATACACCAGAAAAAGAGAGTAAGTAGTAGCCAGTGAATTGGGAGAAAAACAAGGAGAGTGTGAGGTCCTGGAACCCAAATGGAGAAAGTGAATAGAAGAAAGAAAATGTGTTAAATGCTGCAAACAGGTAAAGATGAAAAATGAGAATTAGCCATTGATTTTAGTAATGTAGCAGTCACTGGTAAATTTGAAAACAATTTTTCATGTTGAAAATGATTCTAAAGTTTTAAATCCACAAAGGTAACTATTTACATAATCCAATAAAATTTCTGAGAGGATAGCTAACTAACAGAAATGATAAGATGAGAAAAGTAAGATGTGATAATATTTCCATGGGGAAACAAACAAACAAACAAAAACATTAATTCATCTAAAGATGAGGAAAATGTCTAGCCAGTGTCGCTTAGTGGTTGATGGCAGACCTGTGAACCAGGGCATGTGCGCAGGTTATGGGCTCAATCTCCAATAGGGGACATGCAGGCGGCAGCAGATCAATTCTTTCTCATCAGTGATGTTTCTCTCTCTCTCTCTCTTCCTCTCTGAAATCAAATATATATATACTGTATATAGTCTATGGCTACAATGCTCACACAAAGAAGTAGAAAGTTGAGAGGATACCTTGAAAACCTTCTGCCATTTCCGAAGCTCATATTTTAGAGGACACTTGTCTGTATTTGGCTGTCCCACTTCTCCCTTTTGTTAGAAAATAGAGGAGAAAAAATAACAAAAGGCAAAAAGACAAAGGAAAGCCACTAATACAAAAGGAGGCAAAAAAGTGAGAGTCATATGGGACTATTCTCTTTGTTGTCCCCACGTGGGAGTTGGTGATAGAAGGCAGGCACCAGCCAGACGTCTTTGTCAACAGCATTTATGTTCCCCACCATAATTCTCAGCTTTGAAACCAATTTGCAATTCTCCTGACATCAGTTTTCAATTTATTACCCCAGGAGGGTTGGTCTCTGAGGAAGGCCAGCCTATATATGCAGCAGCTGAATTAACTAGTTGGGGCTAGTTAATGAAAATAAGAATGTCTTGGGCTGGTTAATATTTATATACTTAAAGGGAGCATCTCTGTTTAACCTGAGGGCTATATTTCATTAGACTTATGTGCTGTAACACAACACCTGAAAGCTGGATAAAACTGGTCAGGTTTTGTTAAATATCTGCAATATTTTCATTTAAGCTCCAGATGAAAATCTGCCCACCGTTGACAAATGAAAACCTGTTCTCCCTCTTAGCTATTAAATATTTTTCTAATTGTGGTCACTATGGCCTAATGTAGTAACATAGGTAATTCACATGGATATCAGACTACGACTTTTACCACATACCCCCACAAAAGCTAATGCAACTCTTTGTCAAAAGCCTTAAGCAGTTTATATCAGCAAACATCATGATAGCAGCAGGGTCTAGTGTCATACTCCTGCCAGTGACATGCAGGATGACAGAGGCAGCACAGATGTCCAGAAGAGAAAAGGATGATCCACAGAGGCTGGACCACATATTGTCGGTAAAGGTAAATGAAGAAAGCTTGCTCTTGTAATTTTGTTAGAGCAGTAATGAATATTGTGGTAGACAAGATTTCACAAGGGTAGATTGAAATTTGGATTGCATTAGAATTAAATGAGGCTCTTATGAAAGGTATTAATGTCTGAAGCCCTCCAGGCATCTAGTCTGGCTGAGTTAAGATATATGGCGGTAGCTCTTACATAACCATACCAGAAGGAAAGAAGGTAAGGTTTTTGCAAGAAACATTAAGTAGTGAGGTCAGTGTCTGGGTAAACTCTGGCAATGCTTTCTGCCCAACTCTATTGTGTGTAACAAAGATATTATTATGTATGTTGCTTCTTTCTTATTGTTGAAAATTGGAAAGATTGTAGATTCCTTCATGTGAACCCTATCATTTTTTTTGAGGTGGAGGAAAACACAGGGAAGTTAAGGAATGGTTCAAGGAACAGTCATCCCAGGAGGAGCTGTATTCACACGTATGCATATAGTATCCCATTTACAAAATACACTCATGAAACACTGAACACAGACACCTCTTTAAATACTTTAATGATCCAAAATATACATTAGTCAATTTCATTTTGTGTGGAGTAATAAATTTTTTTTAAAAAATCAGTTTATCAGTTTACCTCTATTTAAATGAGTGTTTCTGGTATTTATTTGCCTGCAGAGTCCTCATTTATTCTGCTTATCTTCAGCACAGTGTAGAAGATGCCATATTTGGTGGAATCTCTATTCTATTAACTTGTTCTAACATTTGACTTGATTTATGAATCTACCATATATTTCAATTTAATGGAATCTTGAATTTGTCAGTTTGCAGAGTAAAATTGTCCAGTTGAATACACTAAATCAGGAGCCTAAAACTCAAATGCACATAGGTTTGAAAAAGTAATGCTATCTAATAAGAGAGTAATATGCAAATTGGCCATACCCCTGCTACATCCACAAGCCATACCCACCAGCCAATCAGGAGTGAGTATGCAAATTAATCCAACCAAGACAGCTTAAGCCATGGAGAGAGCAGAAGGCTTGAATTGCCTTCAATTTAACTGAATGCTATCAAGAAAAATATATTGAAATTCGTAGCTTGAATGACAATAATTGATTTAGAATAGGGTTTGAAATGAAGGCTCTTAACCTGAATTGTTTTAGCAGACTCTCTAAAGAAATGGGACAATTAAATAGGTAGGTAGTAAGGAGGGAAAGCCAAGCTTTCTGCCTGCTCTGGCCTGCCTCAGCCTCAGCTCGAGACTACAAAGTTTCAATTATAGAAGATAAATAAATCCCAGATACCAGGGCCTCCACTTGGGTCACAGAGTAGTGTGGCTGGCCTGAAAAACACCATAGGCCCCTCACCCAGGCCGCCCCACACTCCAAGGGAACCCCACCCTGATCTGGGACAACCTTCAAGGCAAACCAGCTGGCCCCACCTGTGCACCAGGCCTCTATCCTGTCTAATCCTCCTATCTAATAAAGAATAATATGCAAATTGACCATCACTTCAACACACAAAATGGCTGCCCCATGTGGTTAAAGAGAACAGTCCCCATGTGAACACAAGATGGCCAGCAGGGGAGGGCAGCTGGGAGGGACCAGGTCTTCAAGGGAGGGTATTTGTGGGTGATCAGGCCAGCAGGGGATGTAATTTATGGGTGACCAGGCTGGGAGAGGAGGGAAGTTGGGGCGACTGGGTCTGCAGGGAAGGGCAGTTGGGGGAACCCAGGTCTGCAAGGGAGAACAATTGGGGGGGGGGGGGCAGACCTGCAGGGGAGAACAGTTAGGGGCAAACAGGCTGGCAGGGAAGCAGTTAGACATCAATTAGGCTGGCAGGGGAGTAGTTAATGGGTGATCAGACTGCCAGGCGGAAGCGCTTAGGAGCAATCAGGAAGGCAGGCAGGTGAGCAGTTGGGAGTCAGAAGTCCTGGATTGTGAGAGGGCAGTTGGACATCCCTTCAGGGTTTCCAGATTGGAGGGGGTGCAGGCTGGGATGAGGAACACCCCTCTGTGCACGAATTTCATGCACTGGGCCTCTAATAAAATATATAAACTGAATTGGCTGCTATTCAACAGGTTGTGGTGGTGTTTAGGGGTAACTGAATATTTCTTTATTTCCCTATTGGTCCATATAATATTTTTCTAAACCTTACATGAAACAATACAACTGTACTTTCTCTTTTTCTATATCTACCTGTCTATCTATCTATTTATCTATATATCTACCTATCTACCATCTTTCCCTCCTTACTACCTACCTATTTAATTGTCTCATTTCTTTAGAGAGTCTGCTAAAACAATTCAGGTTAAGAGCCTTCATTTCAAACCCTATTCTAAATCAATTATTGTCATTCAAGCTAAGATTTTCAATATGTTTTTCTTGATAGTATTCAATTAAATTTTCATTACCAATTTTAATGAAAGAAAAAAGGAGACAAATATTGTAAACTAGAGGCCTGGTGCATGAAATTCATGCACCGAGGTTGCGGGGGACAGTCCTCTTAGCCCAGCCTGAACCCTCTCCAATCTGGGACCCCTTGGGGGATGTCCCACTGCCGATTTAGGCCTGATTCCGGCAGTCAAATATCTCTCTCACAATCCTGGACTGCTGGCTCCTAATTGCTCATCTGTATGCCTGCCATGTTGCCCCTAACTTCCCCCCATGCTGGCCTGAACATTCTTCACTGCCTCTGCATGCAGGCCTCATTGCCCCTAAATGCCCCCTCCCCCTGCCAGCCAGGTTGCCCCCTACTGCCCCTTCTGATGGCCTGATCAGCACTAACTGCTACTTCCCTCTGGCCTAGTTGCCCCACACAGCCCCCCTGCCAGCTTGGTCATCCCACACAGTCTGCTGTTCAGTTGTTGTTGTTTTTTCCTCCTGCTGGCCTGGTTGCCCCATGCAGCCTGTTTGTTCAGTTGTTTTGCCATCCCTAAATAACGCTCCCTGCTGACCTGATTGTAGGCAGCCAAATTGTGAGGATGCGAGTGTCTATTTGCATATTATCTCTTTATTATCCTATATAATAAAAGAGTAATATGCAAAATGATTATACCTCTGATCAAGCCATGCCCACAAGCCAATCAGAAGCAAATAAACCCCAACCAAGATGGCTGCAGCCACTGAGAGCAAGAGGGAGGCTTGGGTTTTCCCGGCAATAGAGGAAGCTAAGCTTTCTGCCTGCCTTGCTGGTCTAGGCCTCCACTTAATGCTACAAAGTTTCAATTATAGAAGATACATAATCCCAACAGAAATGGCAGCAACCATGGAGTGGGAGAGAGCAGAGGCTGCGGTTTCCCAGGCGATGGAGGAAACCAAGCTTCTGCAGTCCTAGCACCTAGGCCTCCACTCTAGGCTGCAAAGTTCCAATTATAGAATTTAAATAAACTCAAACACAAATGGCTGTCTCCACGGAGAGAGCAGAAGGCTTGGCTCCACTCCAGGCTACAAAGTTTCAATTGTAGAACATAAATTAATTCCAGATCCCAGGGCCTCCCCTTGGGTTGCTGGGGGGCATGGCAGGCCTACAAACCACCATATCCCCCTTTCCCCGGCCTCCCCATGCCCCAAGGGAACCTCCACCCTGATGCAGGACACCCTTCAGGGCAAACCAGCCAGCCCCCACTTATGCACCAGGCCTTTATCCTATCTAATAAAAGAGTAATATGCAGACTGACCATCACTCCAACACCCGAGGGCTGCCCCCATATTGTCAAAGATGGCTGCCCCCATATGGACACAAGATGACCACCACAAGATGGCCAGCAGGGGAGGGCCATTGGGAGGTTCCAAACCTGCAAGGGAGGGCAATTATGGGCAATCAGGCCAGCAGGAGAGGGAAGTTGGGAGGAACCAGGTCTGCAAGGGAGGACAGTTGGGGGCAATCAAGATCAAGCCTGCAGGGAAGGGCAGTTTGGGGTGACCAGACCAGCAGAGGAGGGAATTTGGAAGCAAACAGGCTAGCAGGGGAGCAGTTAGATATCACTTAGGCTGGCAGGGGGTGATCAGGCTGGCAGGCAGAAGCAGTTAGGGGCAATCAGGGAGGCAGGCAGGCAAGCAGTTTGGAGCTAGCAGTCCTGGATTGTGAGAGGGATGTTCGACTGCCCATTTAGGCCTGATCCTACTGAGATCAGGCCTAAGTGGCAGTCAGAAATCCCTCAAGGGGTTCCAGATTGGGGAGGGTGCAGGCTGGGCTAAGTAACAACCCCTGTCCCCTGTGTATGCATTTCATGCACCAGGCCTCTAGAATAAGTCATAAAGATTCATCCTAATTACGTTACATGACAAAACCACATTTATATTTATTTGATGTACTCAAAATGTATTTCCCTTTACAGAAAAACAAAGAACAAGCAACGTAAAAGAAATCAAAACCTGAGGTTATGAGGCGATGAACTTAAAATCTGACTTGCCCGTTCTTAATAGACACCAGTTGTAGCGAACTCATATAAGACATTCATAAAACTTATGCAGACCTAAACAAAGATATGCTTAGATTATTTCAATGTCTAAATGTGTGAATATCAGATCTGACCCAAAAGGAAATAAATGCTAACCCAAGAGCCAAAGAGAATTAGTACTTTCTGATGTTCATGCATAAGATTGCAATGTTACTTGATACTTAGTGAAACAATATCTATATATGTCTATCTCTTTATTATCTATCTATCTATCTATCTATCTATCATCTGTTTATCTATATGTTTATTTATATATATATGTGTCTGATCTGCCTATCCCAGGTTTGCTGCTTGTCAAGCCATCCTATCTGAGGCAAATACTTGAGGCTCTGGAAGGTAAAGTGTCACAAAAATAAATTGAACACAGTAAGCCTTCCTGTGTGTCAGTGTTCTCTAGACATTGTCCTTCACATAGCAATAGTTTATAATTTTGACAAATCCCAGCTTATCCATATTTCTTTGTCATGAATCATGGATGGCTTTGATGTTTTATCTAAAACATCGTCACTATACCATTGGCCATCTAAGTTTTCCCTATAAGGAGTTTTATAATTTTGCATTTTAAATTTGGTCCATATTCCATTTTAAATTAAGTTTTGTGAAGTGAATTTTGTTAAGTACAGTTTTGGAGGGGCTAATGTAAATTATATTATGTTTTATTTACATAGTAGAGGCCCAGTGCACAAAATTTGTGCAGGGGGCTAGGCTCTTGCAGCCCTGGCATCATCTGGAAGGTCTCTCTGTCCAGTCTAATTAGAATATTACACTTTTATTATTATATATTTTACCTGTTCATTATAGTACATAGAAAACTGATTGACTTTTGTATATTAGCCTTGTATCCTGAAACCTTGTTATAATTGCTCATTACTTCCAGTAGGTTTTTGTTTGTGTTTTTTGTTGGTTTTTTTTTGGCCAACTCTTTCATATTTTCTACATAGATGGTCAGTCATGCTATCTGTGAACAAGAACATTTTTATTTCTTCTGTCCTGATATGTATAATTTTAGTACCTTTACTTGTTTTTTTATATTAGCTAGATCTTCCAGGGGGGGTTTGGAAAAAACACTGGCGAGAAGGGATGTGTTCTATAGCCCCATGATTAGTTCTAAAACTTTTAGTGAGTCTATGTCTCTGGGTGATTTAGTTTACAAATGTTTATCAGTTCTTCCTTCCCACCTTATATGAAACAGAATGGCCAGAAGGGCCTGGAGTTGGTTATTCCCTTTCCCACCTGGAAGACTAGAGCTGAATGGTGTGTTTATCTCCCTTCCTCAGGTCAGTATGACTCTGAAAATAACCATCAGATTAGGTTCTAGTAAACTGTTTTCTCCAGAGGATAGTTCTCATTAAGAACAGAGTACTCTTAAGTATTTCAAAATTATTTCTTTTTCCCTTCCCCCTACTGAAAGGATGAGTAGATTTTTCTCTAGAATTTACTTGGGAAATCTGTCCAAGTCCCTGGAGGTAATATCACAATATAGTGGCAGGCTAACTGTGACTCTATCCCTTTGGAATTAATAACTCTCAGAGTTATCAAGTGCAGTTCAGGTTTTCCGGCCTGCCACTGGTTTCTGTTGTGGTTTATATTCTCACTCTCTATTCACTTCTATCTCTCCAGTTTTCCTGTGTCCTCCCGCTTCATGAATCTAAAAAGAGGTGTTGATTTTTCAGTCTGGTCAGTGGTCATCATTTTCATTCTTTTCTTTTCTTTTTTTTCCTACCTGAGGGAATATGTTTATTGATGTTGGGAGAGAGAGAGAAACGTTGGCGTGATGTGACAGAGACACACGGATCAGTTGTCTCCAATGTGTTCTCCAAATAGGGATCAAATCCACAACCTAGGTTTGTGCCCTGATGGAGAATCAAACCCATGACCTTTTGGTATATGAGAAGAAGCTCCAACCTACTAAGCCAACTGGTCATTACTGTGCAGTTATGACCAGAGAGATAAACACATCGATGATGAGAGGGAATCATTGATCAGCCGCATCCTATATGACCCACCCTGGGGATGGAACTCTGACTGAGAATTAAAACATGACTACTTAGTACATAGGTTGATGCTCAACCACTGAGCAACACTGGCTGGGCTTCAACTTTTTATTAATATTTAGGATGAAATATCAGCTTCCAAGATCCTTACATGCTACATTGGAAACTCAAGCCCATTCAGTTTTTAAAATCAAGAAGATATTGTTAGTGGATCTTTGCAACAGCTATTACACTATTTTTTTCTAGATGAGATAAAGAATTCTGAGTCCTTCAGAAGCATAAAAATAAGAGTATTGAAGAGATATGTGAAGTGCTACATAGAAGAGACAGCATATGGCATCACCAGTGATCTGCAATGGGATAATGGCACACATACAAGTACAATTAGATTGTTTTGGTACCAGATGATGGTGTTTAAGCTGAATGTACATAGTTTTCAGTTCCATACTGCCTACATATACCAAGTTGTTGTCTTTCTTTCTTCTTGCTTCTTTCTCCTAAGAGTTTTTGAAGGCCAATGTTTCTGACATCCTGGTTATTTTAATGGCTGACAATTAGGTCATGAAATAAATTGTGAGAATCATGAAAATGCATCCTCTAATTTTTCAACATTAATTCTACTGATTATAATGGAAACTACTCTGATTATTACAAATTATTTAGTTTTTGCACCCAATATATCTCTTTAGCACCAAAGGGGAGGTTATTTGGTTCAACTGGAGGAAGTAGACAGATTATAAAAACTGCCACTTTGTATTCCTATCTAATAAAATAGTACTATGCAAATTGACTTTAATTCCATTACATCCACAAGCCATGCCCACCAGCCATTCAGGAGCAAGTATGCAAATTAACCTAACCAAGATGGCTGCATCCATAAAGAGAGCAGGAGGCTTGGGTTTCCCTGGCAATGGAGGGAGCCAAGATTTCTGCCAACCCTGTTGGGCCCAGGCTTCCACTCAAGACTACAAACTTTCAATTATAGAAGATAAATAAATCTCAACAAAAATGGCAGCAGTCATGGAGCTGGAGAAAGCATGAGGCTGGACTGGCCCCTGGGGATGGAGGAAGCCAAGCTTTCTGCACACCCTAGCCAGCCCAGGCCTCCACTCAAGGCTATAAAGTTTCAATTATAGAAGATAAATTAATCCCAACAGAAATGGCTGTGGCCATGAAGCAAGCAGGAGACTTGGCTCTCCTCAAATCTATAAAGTTTCAGTTATAGAAGATAAATAAATCCGAGAAACCAGGGCCTCCATTTGGGTCACTCGGGGGCATAGCCAGCCTGCACATCACCACAAGCCCCTTGCGCAGGCCGCACCATGCCCCAAGAGAAACCCTACCCTGATCCAGGATACCCTTCAGGGCAAACCAGCCAGCCCCCACCTGTGTACTAGGCCTCTAACCTATCTAATCTTATCTAATACAAGAAAATATGCAAATTGACCATCACTCCAACACACAAGATGGGCTGCCCCCATGTGGACACAATATGGCCACCATAAAATGGCCAGCAGGGTAGAGCAGTAGGGAGGGACCAGGTCTGCAAGGAAGGTAGTTGGGTCAATCAAGCCTGCAAAGGAGGGAAGTTAGGGGTGACTAGGCTGGCAAAGGAAGGAAGTTTGGGGCAACTGGGCCTGCAGGGAAAGGCAGTTGGGGGGGACCCAGGCCTGCAGGAGAGAACAGTTGGGTGGGACCAAGTCTGCAGGGAAGGGCAGTTAGGGGTGACCAGGCCTCCAGAAAAGGGCAGTTAGGAGTGATCAGCTCTACAGGGGAGGGGAATTAGGTGCAAACAGGCCTGCAGAAGAGGGCAGTTAGGCATCAATCAGGCTGGCAGCAGAGGGGTTAGGGCAGTGATCAGGATGGCAAGCAGAAGCAGTTAGGGGCAATCAGGAAGGCAGGCAGGTGAGTAGTTGGGTGCCAACAGTCCTGGATTGTGAGAGGGATGCCCGACTGCCCAATCCAGGGAGGATCGGGCCTAAACGGGCAATCATACATCCTTCAAAGACTCCCAGTTTGGAGAGGGTGCAGGCTGGGCTAATAGACACTCCCTCCCACATGCACAAATTTCATGCACTGGGCCTCTAGTATTTCTATAATATTCAATAAGTTAAACTATCCCAATTTGCCTTCTTTGCACAAGAATAGGTCTTCAGATTCATTGTCTTATTCTCTTCACCCATTTAGGCTGCTGAGGCAAATTACCATAGACTGCATAGCTAGCTTATAAGCAATATTTTTCCCCACAGGTATGGAGGCTAGAAGCCCAAGATCAGATGCCAGCATGACTGGCTCTGTTGAGTTCTCTTATGGATTGCGGTTTGCTGGCTTCTTAAATATTTTTCTTGTATGGTCACTAATCTTATTTATGAGGGTTCCATCCTCCTGACCTAATTACTTCATAGAGATATCTCCTTCACATACCATCACAATTATTTTAAAATATGAATTCGCTGGGACACACTCACGTAGTCCATAACAGTCAGGTATCCTGAGAAAAACAAGGTGATTAGATATATATGCTTACATTGAGAAGCTAATTGTATTTGTTTTAGTTGAGGGTCTTCATAGGTCTTTTTCAAAAACTTTTGTGGTTTTATCACTTGATTAAATGTTTTTGTTCAGCCCTAGGTGGTTTGGCTCCGTGGAGAGAGTGTCGGCCTGTGGACCAAAGGGTCCCTGGTTAAATTCTGGTCAAGGGCATATGCCTAGGTTGTGGGCACATCCCCAGTAGGGGGTGTGCAGGAGGCAGCTGATTGATGTTTCTCTCTCATTGATGTTTCTAATTATCTGTCCCTCTCCCTTCCTCATATATATATGTTTTTATTCACTTTATTTTTGTTGTTTTTAACATACTGGGCTCTGGACATCCCCATGAAGATTGCCCTGGAATACAGGGTAGCACAGATAATAAAAGCCAGAAAACTGGCTTTTATGATGTCTTATATAAATTATTTTCATTTTAGTAAGAATTAAAAATTTTATTTGGATTTATTTTCTGAGTTAACATGAATTTTGATTATTATTGAAAGCATTTGATTGATAATGTTATCCCTGACCATAGAGATTTCACACATCAAAAATAAGTAGGAGTGATAATTTTTGTAACACAGAAATATAAAGAAATTGCTGGGCCATTTGAATTAAAAAACAAGTATATATTATAATTTCATCTTAGGTCTCTCTTGGGTATAATTTGAAAGGAAGATCTGTAAACCTTTTGTCCAATAGCAGCCTGATTTTCATTTTACTTTTCTCTTTTTCCTTTTGTTAATGAACTCTTTGAAAAGGAAACAATGGGAAAGAAAAAGATAAAGAAATTGCAGCTCCATCAATTTTCTCATTGCTTCTCATTAGCTAAGAGACCAATGTTAGTACCTTTGTGATTTTTGTAGTATCGACTTTAGGCTATTTTCAATTTGTGAAAATAAATGACTCCATCAATTTCCCTTTGTTTCTTCTGAATAAGAGAATCTTATGGGCTCAAGTACAGCAATGGGTTAACAATATTTCAGTAACCTCTTACTGATACTACTCACCAAAATGTTAGAGATTGAAATAATGTTAAAGCATTTGTAATTTTTCAATTTTGCTATTGGTACTTTGTCTAATGTTTTTTGGTAACAAACATGTTTAAAATATATTCATAAAAATCATTCCCTTTAACTTTAGATAATGACCCTTATTTTTTTTATAATCTTTTAACTTAAAGTACATTTTAAATGACATTCATGTAGATAATCATCTTGTTTTGTTTGTTTAGGACTATACCAGGTAGCAACTTATTTAACTGTTTATTTGATAAATTATATTAGTTTTTTATCTTTGTATCAGCTGATAGCCAGATTTTTTTTTTATTTCCAATCTGAGAACTACTACATTTTAGTAAATAGCTATTAATGTTTATTGTGTTTACTATTGTATTTGGAGTTGTTCAAACTGACTTTTTGTGTGTGTCCTTTGACTTGTTACTTCTTCGCTTCTTTTTTCTCTTTTGTCTTTTATTGAATTTATCATATGTTTGCTATTTTATTTTGTTTTCTAATGAGATAAGATTATATATTTTATTTTATTTTAATGTTTTCCCTCAAGTGATTGTTGATCTATGAACCAGAAGGTCCAGGTACAATTCCCAGTCAGGGCATGTGCCTAGGTTTCCACTGGGTCACTAGTAGGAAGGGCAAGGTGCAGGAGGCAGCCAATCAATGATTCATTCTCTCATCATTGACTTTTAAAAAAAAATAAATCTTTATTGTTGACATTCTTATATCTCTCTCCCCACCCTTCCTCTTTGAAATCAATAAAAAATATATATATTTTAAAAAGCAATATGCAAAAAATAAAATAAAAAAGCAATATGCACCTTTTCCACCTTCTCAAAATAAGCTGCAGATTGACCCAAAATGCATTTCTGACAAGCTTCCTCCTTTCTGTCTTTCACTATAAAAAATGTTAAAGGTAAATGTGTGCTTTCTGCTCTGCTACTGAATTCAGCCAGGTTTTCTGTTTCAGGTGAAATCATTTCTAAAGATTTCACAACCCCTCCATATCACGTGTTACATATGTCAAGCACTAATCATCTTTTCTAATTCATCATCTTTATTTTTATATAGTCAATGCTAGCTCAGATTCACCAATAGGTTAGCAATTTATGTGTTCAATATTGCTTATAGCACTTTATTACCTCTCTGAGGGTTATTGTTGTTTTTGAGCTCATAGTTCTTTTCAATAAGGGAGCTATAAGTAATAAATCCTTACACTTATTCTTTCTTTTTGTCCTCATAAAATATCATTATTAGGAATTTCAAAACTGGCAGGGATGAGTAAGCTTCTAAAAAATTAATTATCCTTCACATAATAACTATAAACTATATGTGAGATTAAAATAAAAACCCACTATCTTACAACTCTAGGGGATAAATAGAAGCAGGAATAGTTAAGTAAAAAGGTACACTGTACTCCCTAAGTAATAGCTGAAATACACACACACACACACACACACACACACACACACATATATATAAAGCAAAGTGGTATATGTAAAAAATCATTAGTCAGAGTGGAATTCTAAAACAAAAAATACACAAATAATAAAGAAGGATGTGACAGGTAAAAGGGTAAAAATAGAGAAGATAAACAAAAATAATAAAATTATATATTTAAAATTATTCATATTAATAATTACATTCCATGTTAATATACTAAGTACTTGTATTAAAAGACAGAGATTTTCAGAAAGGATATGAGTAAGAGTCAACAATGTACTATCTACAGAAGAAATACTTTATTTTTTCCTTTTTATTTAATTTATTGGGATAAATATGTTAATTTTTTAAATATAAAGATAGAAAAAAGGAAGTAAATAAATGAAAAAAATTCATACAAATAGAAAGCATAAAAATGTTGAAGTGATTGTATTTAAATCAGATATAATAGACCAGGACAAGATATTTAACCAAACAGAGAGAAAGAATGCTTTCATATTGAAAAATGAGTAATTGATCAAGAGAATATGGCAATTATTAATATATATATGAAAAACAGAATTTCAACATACAAAACTAGAAAGTGACAGAAAGGAGAAATTTACAATTTCCATAGTAGTAAATTTTCAATAGTAGGAAATTCTAACTTTGCTTTCTTAGCAATTTATAGGACAACTATCCATTGATATCATATTGAAAAATATAGAATAGTTGAACAACATTATCTACTATCTCACCTAATAGTGTTGTAGGAAAATTGATATCATACAAAGGACATCCCTTAAGCACATGGAATTAACTATTAAATCAGGAATTCTATACTATAGATAAAACCTTAAATATTTTAAAACTAATCAATAAATTCCTAAAATTACTGTAAGTCAAAGAATAACTCATACAAATAATTAAAATATATTTCAAATACAATAAAATATATGGCAATTTCTGAGATGCAACCAAAGCAATTCTGGGAGAAATATCCATAGATTAAAATATTTATAGACATGAAGAAAAGATTAAAGTTAATGAGCTAAGAGTTTAAAAGAGAAGAATAAAATAAACCTAAAGTAACTGGAGAGAAGTAAATAAAGAGCTTAAACAGTGACATTGAAAACAAATATACAATAGGAGCTTAACAAAATAATGGCCTTGGACATGTTTAACAATTCTGTGTAAGAATAAAAATCATAAATATCAGAAATAAAATATGGTTGTTATTATAAATTCTACATATAATTAAAATTAATACTGTACTAAAATGTAATGAATATATTCATTCCAACTTAATGAAATAAACACATTTCTTTAAAAATACCACTTGAAAAAAATTTTACTAAATGAAACAAAACGTCTAAATGTTTTATTTCTATGTAAATATTTAAATTAATTATCAAAGTGTTCCTGACAATTAAGCACAAGCCCAAAAGTGAATTATATCAAACTTGAAAATAAATAACACCACTCACACAAATGTCCTTGAGAAAAAGAAAAATATTCTCCATTTGCTTATAAGGCTTACATAATCCTGAGAGCAAAACCTATCACAGATTGTACAAAACAGGGAAGGAAGGAAGGAAGGAAGGAAGGAAGGAAGGAAGGAAGGAAGGAAGGAAGGAAGGAAGGAAGGAAGGAAGGAAGGAAAAAATTAAAGTTGTTTCTCATAAACAGAGTTGTAAATACTCTTAACAAGTTACAATAAAACTAGAGGCCCAGTGCACAAAATCCATTCATGGGTACAGTTTCTAGGCCTGGCCTGCAATCAGGGCCATCTTCTCCATCTTCCATCAGCTGTCCCTGCCCCCCCACCGCCACCCACCTCAGGTTCCCCATTAGAGTCTGCTCTCTGGGTGGTTGGGGGGGCCTAAACGGAGGAGGGAGGGAGAGGTTGGCCATTCCCACATGCTCACTGGTCTTGTCCCTGGACACTGGTCACTCTGTGTGTGCAGGCCTGGAGCCACTAGTGTATGCTGCTACACCCCGGGTTCCCCATTCCCCATCCAGCAATGGAAACCTGTCAGCTGGGGTAAGGGACCAAGAGGTTGGCCAGCAGGCCCCAAATGGGCAATGGGACCTGTGGGTTGGGGGAAGCTCCTGCTTTGAGTGTTTGACCCCTCATAGTCAGTGCACGTCATAGCAGCCAGTCATTCTGCAATTCAGTCAACTTGCATATTACCCTTTTATTATATAGAATATATTAAAACCACTGATAGGAAGGATAATGCAGTATGACCTGTAATGAAGGATAGCTTTACAATAAAATTATCCAATGTAAGTTACCTTATTTTAGAATAAAGAAAAATATATATATTTCAATTGATACTGAAAACACATTTCAAAAAATTCAATACCCACTCATGAGAAAAGTACTCAGCAAATTAGGAATAGGGGCATAGATGAGAATACTGTTCTAGGGCATCTAAAAAATAAAAATAAAAAACAAACCTGAAACTAACTAAGTTCATATTAAAAAGTAAGAGACATAATAAAAATGTCTATTAACATCTCTGTTCTACACTGTCTTGGAGGACCTAGCTATTACAATAGTGCAGAATAAAGAGAAAAAGTTTATAAGAAGTAGAAAAAAATTACAGGTGGAATTATTATTTACTGCCTGCTGACTCCTACTTAAGGTAGATATGTTTTTGTGTTAAGAATGTTTTAAAGTTTAGCTCAGATTCAGTGAGAATTCAGGATTTTGGGGGCTTTGAATCTGTCTTTTTATAGTTTTTCATTTGCTATGTCAAGGACCCTAGATTCTTCTGTGATAGACTCTATTTATATTATCCCCTTGTCTTAGTGACAGAGGTCCAAAGGCTTGATCTTTCTAGCGAGAGGTGAAATCAGGCAGAAACAAGCTTCCTTGTAGTCTTTTATGGCAGTGGACACAATGTTTCTCCCTCATTCTTTAGCTACTTTCATCCAAGGGTCTCAGTACTAAAGTCTTGACACTTCTGGATATAAAGCTTCCTCTTGAATGGCTTTATAGGTATTAATATCCAATCCACCAACCACACCTCAGGTCATTAAAACTATTATCTCTAGTTCTAATTGGCTTTGATTCTGACATCTAGGAATTTTTGCTATTTAAGTTTGTTTGATTTTAACACAATCTTAGCAATGCACTTTAATTTGTTTTCGATATTGCAATTAATGAACATTCTGGATGTTTATAAAGAGGCTTTTTATATTTATTTTTTGTGTGTCTTCTTGAAAGAGCCAAACATATTTTTGTTATAATAAAAAATAATTTTAATATTTATTTATTTTATTGATTGGTTGGTTGGTTTTGAGAAAGAGGAAGAGATGAAAAGAGAGGGGGGAGAGAGAGAGAGAGAGAGAGAGAGAGAGAGAGAGAGAGAGAGAGAGAGAGAGATTTATTGTTCCACTTATTTATGCATCCATTGGTTGATGCCCTGACACACCACAACCTTGGCGAATCAAGATGATGCTCTAAACAACTGAGCTAAATAGACAGGGCATGTCTTCATTTTTTAATAACAGATGGATATGGTCCTAATATATTTAGTTAAAAATAAAATTAATAAACCTGTTTTGTAGAATCATATAGATTAGTAATATACTCATGTAGTATAAGAAAAGTAGTGCTTTTTATTGTTCTATCCAAACATTATATAATAAATATATTCTACATTTAGTTTGATAAAGAAAAGTTATTTAAAAAAAGAAAATTAGCACTTATATGATTATGTTGGAAATACAAAGAACACTCCTAATACTTAGCAGAGTTATTCCATTGAACATAAAGTGAGTGGAGAAAATTCTTTATTAAATTCTTAGATATATTTGAAAATTATTTCCAAAAGCTCATGCCATTGAAATTAACAATTATAAAAACCCTAGGTCCAGGTTCTCTTTATATATATTGGTGAAACAATGAACCTGATAATTCACACTTGGGCAAACACCAACACTTGTCAACACCGGTTAAATGAACAAGTAAACTAAGCAATATAGGACAAGTTATTATTCCTGTTTTGTGGGTTGTTGTTTTTTTGTGTGTGTCAAAATATTCACAACCAGAGACCCTATGTAGTGTAAATGTGACTATTAGAGATGAGTGTGGCCTCTGTCTTTGTAATTTTCTTTCTCACCTTATCAACTGCCAAAGAGTGATGAGCCACACCTGGCTCTTATGCATTGGATTTGAGGTCACTCAGAAAGGATTAACTTTACATAAAATTACATCTATCTGATCAAAAATGAATTTAGTGAGTGATGAGGAGTCATGGAGAACACATGTACATTAGAGTAGGAAACAGAAAATTGGAAATATTATTTCAACTTATTAAGTATTGATTTTCACAAATTTCTTGATACAAAATAATAGGAAAGACAAAGAAACTTGATAAAGATAAAAGGATGGGGAAATTGGTAATGAACTACAGATTTAGACTCTAGAGTTATAATTGTCTGTCCAGAGAAGGAAGCAAAAGCAACAAAATGACAATAGACAGGAAGTATGAGCAAGATGGATGAGAATATAACATTAATTTTCAAAAAAAGTAGGGTTTCAAAGTTATAGAATTGTGTTTTTGAGTGACAGTATTATTTGCTTTCATTCCACATTGTTCCATCTATAGCTGGAGTAGAACATTCTCCATATATAATCTTTGACAAAATCTTGCTATGAAATGAATATCATAATTAGCATAAGCTGAATAGGCTCATTCATTATAAAGACAATGATACCGCATTTTTTTTTCTAATTTACCTATAGTAAAATTCACTATTGCAAGACACCATTGTCTCAGGCCAGCTATCCTGGAAAAGGATGACAGGACTCTTATTTTTTTATGTTTTTAACCTGAAACTTAAGCTCATGGTATACAAGTTTCACATCTTACAGTAAATCAATTTTTCTTCTTTTGGCTGCCATTTACATGCTATTAGTAAATAAAGTTGATTGTTTTTATGAACTATTTTAAAAATTATTTTCTTCAACTACTATTCCCTTAAGTAAGGCAATGGTTATATCTATACTTTGTGACAGTTGCCTAATAGTCATTTATTTGTGTCTCAGTGTCAGGTCCATCTTGAGCTCTGCACTCATATTGACATTCTTAGTGCATCTGTGTACAACATAATAAATAACTCATCATTCACCTAACATTCTGTGAAATAGTTTTCCATTTCTTTGTTCTTTCTGCTTCCTCCATGAAGACACCCCTTTTTTCTATTTCCATGCATCAACTTAAGTTCTCATCTTTCAAGATCCAAGTACAAAGGCCATGTATTTTATGGCCAACTTATCTCATTCCAAACGTATACTTTTATATTTTGTTTAAACACATTTAAGTCTAGGACTTCTTGAGAGCAAGATGCTTGAGTTAATGTTCAGGAAGCATTTGCAACCACAGAGCTGAGATTTTTTTCATTTCAGAAAGAACTCTGAATTGAAGACAAGCATTTGGAAGCAATTAACATAAGCATGCCCGCTGGACACTGTGTGAAACAGTTGATTCATCAGGCAGGCATTAGAGTGTTCAGTAATAGTGTAAAACAGAAAGTCCAAACTCTTCAATTGGTCATGCAAAACTTCTGACTTCTGGCCCCAAGTTAATTTCCAAACACCCCCACTATTTTGTTTTTCTTGAGTATCTACATTAGTCACTGGGATCTCTGTTTCTACAATGCTCTCTACCTTGAAGAGTGTGAATTTTCTTATGTTGTTCTTTTCCTGGGAAATTTTTGTTCAACTCCTCTCTGTGTACATTTATTTTACTCATTTTTAAAGGTACAGTTTAGATATTACTTGTTCTGTGAGGTCTTCCTAAATTCACCACAATTTTTTTCCAAAAGAAAAGAGTAATATTATTATCTTATAATGGACTTAATCACTTAGAATTATATCAACATTGAATTAATTAGATGAGTTTAAATGACAGGAAGAGGTGTAGGCACTAGATTTAGATCTCATAACTTGTACAAAATATTGAAATAAGTTTATGTCAGAATCTACACAAGAGAGAACATCTCTTCCACTTCCATTTCATTTTCAGGCTTATTAAACTTGCTATTTTCCATTACTAATTAACTTTTTAAGTACATAGGTTTTCTTTGCCCATGTTACCTTTAAGCATCTTAAATGTCCAGTTCATGTTTTTATATATACTAATTTGCATTTAGCACAATACTTGGCAGGGTAAGTACTGGGCAATTGGGCAGAGTAACTTCTGCACAGTATATGTCCAATGCATTTGCATCTGTTTTATTAAAGATAATAGGTTCAATATTAAATTTTAGTCTATATTATAGTTCCCAAATCAATAGCCTTTGCACCATCATTACCTCATCTGCTAAACAGTAGAAAATTTAGATCCCTTCTACTTTTTTTCATTGCAACCTATTTATTTTTACTTTAGTAATTACTGTTTGGGAAGCTTTTGAAGTCTAAGCCAAAATCATTTCTGGAAGGTGAAGCATTTTTAGCTGAAAAGTGAAAACTAGATTTTGAATCTCATCTCTGTGTCAGCATATAGTATTTTAAAACTAATCTATTCAGTTTCCTTTTTCTTATTTTATCAAAAATCAAGGACATTCAGTGAAAGTCCTTTCTCTTCATATTCATTAGATTGTGGTTTGCTAAATAGAGGGAAATACATTTTAACTCATTATTTCAATATCATGGTAAACCTATATATTTGTTAGTTATATTAATAATGATAATTATAAGACTTTATGAAGTATTTCATTATAATTATTTAAAAACATTGCATGGAATACGCAAGGCAGGTCTTATTAGCTCTGTTATACTGGTCAGGAAACTGAGGCTAGGTGAAACTCAGTAACTGTTTAGAAATTCCAAAGACAGTGAACAGAGCAGGAACAGAAGAACCCAGTTCTTTTCTCTCTCATCCCAGTTCTCTTCCTATTACTTCACGGCCTGTCCCCAGTTAGTGAAGCAAGGCCCATCTTGGCTGGGAATTGTAGATAGCCTAATTGCTGCCAAGGAGGCATATTGAGTGGGATGTACTGAATCTTTCGGTTGCATCAGGTTCTGCTGTGCATGTATGAATTTTTCAGAATCAACTTCTTTCATCAAGATGTTCAATTTCCAAAGATGAAATTTAATAGAATGAAATTTCATATAGCCCATGGTTCTTGGATAGGAAATTAAATAGGGGCACTCTGTGTTGGATAACCTCCACAAAATTTGAGAAAATTTTTGTGGCCACTACAAGAAAACTTCTGGGGAGAAAGAGAATATAACAGGAAAACAAGTGAGCAGTCCTTTGTTTGTGTTTGAAACCTGAATTCTAATTCTTTCTTTAATTATTTGAGTCTCTAATTAATGTTTACCACTGATTTTCAATACCTCATACTGTAGTTGATTAGATCAAATGAATGTTATAGAAGCATTTAGAAAGGTATAGAAAGTGCTAAAAATTATTTTCAAGTTTTCTGGATTGGGATCCTGGGAAGATAGAGGGAAATTGTTAGCTTCTGCTTGTTGTTGTTGTTGTTGTTTATTGGTACAACAGGTGTTCAATGCACAATTTTACAGGAAACAGAGAGGGAAAGAAGTTATAGGAACCATTATAAATGAGTGATAGCTGAATTTACAGAAAGGCCTGGAAATCAGAAATTCCAGGATACCTTTCCCTATCTTTTCATTTTGAAATCAGAAATTCCAGGATACCTTTCCCTATCTTTTCATTTTGCAAATTCAGGCACCATATGTCACAAAATAGGGAACACCGCACTAGCCTTGTCAATTTCCTCTTCTAATTTGTCTAATGAAATCACTCTATGCTCTCTTTTTCCTTCTTTTCATCTGTTCCAGACTACTCCAGCAAGCTTTATAACTTTTTCAGCTTCTGCATTTTAATTGTGAGATGGTTGATAACAAATATTAGATAGGTACCTGTCAAATTAGAGCTCACATCATAGGCTGCAGGCAGCAGTGAAATGGTGTTACAAATATTCTTAGATCCTCTGGTGTTCAATCTTATCAAAAGTCATGTCTGTAAGCCTTGACTTTATTATTCAAGAACAGAAGGCAAGAGCAATCAGACCAATAGAAACTTGTTTTTTCTTTTCTCCCACCATGTAGAAACTGCTGACAAACTTGTTCTCTATCTTCTCTCCTCTCTCTCCCCCTGTTTCTATTCTAAAAATGCATTTTCCCCAAACATATCATAATATGTAATCCTCACAGATTTGTGCAGTATCAACTCTCATTATGCATGTGGGTTTTATCTGCAACAAAAATGTAATGCCAAGCTGGGGCTGCCTCTGTGTTCACTTGATGTTTACTCGTCTAACGCAAACTAATTTCATTGTTTGTCCAAGAAAAACAAGGCAAAACTGCTATCAAAACCTGCTCTGAGGCATTGAAAAGTTCAATAGAAATTAGTAGCATGCAACATACTTTAAGTTATCAGATCCATTCACCTCTATCATCTAGGACAGATATTTAGTCACCATGGCTGTTTTTGTTTATATTTGAATTATTCTAAATATTTCCTAAATCCAGTAACTGAATCAGCATGGAATTGAATAAGTATTTTCACAATTTCTCTTACATACTACTGATGCTACTGGATCTATCTATTTGCGTATTGGCCATGCTCAGATATACTCATAAGAAATAGAAAGTAAAATGTTTAAGTCAAGTTTTCAATTAACTAAGTGCTGAATCCTTAAACAACCAAAACAACCAAAAGCATTATTTGTGGTTATCATTATAATAAAGGTTATTGTACTGGTTTGAAGGAATCTTCCCATTCTGTGCATTTGCCTTTAATTGGAGAGGAACATTACGGGTTGGAGACAGGAGAGAAGTAAAAAGACACCAGATATAAGGGGGGTCAGGCTGGAAGAGAGGGTTGCAGCGGACGTCTTTGGAGCGTTATGCTTGCTTGAGTTTGCACCATAAAACCATATTTGGATTTCAATGTCATGTAGCCCTTAAGAAGGTAAGTAGGTTAGGCAATAACCAACATCTCTTTCAGCTACACTATGATTATTTAAAACCATACAAATTATCCCTGTTGCTGCCTCTGTGTTATGAACAAATTAAAAGCAAGTAAAAGAAGTAGAAGCACCAGCTGTCCTGCAAGGTCTGAAACATTTTTCTTGGTGAAGATCTAAGGTGTGGGCTGTCATTGTTAGGCTGAAATACACATGACTTTTTCAACATCAGCAGACGACATTCACAATCTCCATAAACTGTATTGGGAATATTAATAAAATCTTTAGTACCTGTCAAAAACAGGTAACAAGAGGACCTGAGAAAATATTTTTTTTCTTTTGAAAGTAATAATAAAGATCCTTTCTAAAATCAGCAGTTATAAGCAAAATGAGGAATAGCTTATTTGCTGACAAGGCTCCTGGACTATGAATACTGAACTCATTATATATAAAGCTTTTTGAGGAATCTTAAGCATAAAACATGATCATGGAATCTAATACTATTCTAGCTCAACCCACTTCAAAGGTCATGGCTGGAGCTTCATTTGCCACAATCAGTGTCTTCCAGAGGGACACACCTGCTTCATGGTACTACCCAGCACAGTCTGTGTTGAAAGAAAACAAACTGGATAATAATTCTGGGATTCATAAATTCTCATGACGACACCCTCCCACTGGAGGCACAGACAATGGAGATAACCCAGCTGGTAGGACTTACTTTCCAAAGCCATAACCCTAATGCATCCCAGTGGAGAAAATGAAAAGAGATTTATTATTAGTTTTGCACTAACACTAATCAATGAGCAAAATGCCACGAGGCTGAAGCCAAGGCCATATACACTGTCCAAGAAAAAAATACACAAAAAGGAAGAACAATCGGAAAATGTCTGCAATATGCAAAATAAATACAGGGGAGAATAAACCCTCTTTGTTAGGAAACTATCCCTCCTGACCAAGAGCAGCGATCTGCCATCTGCTCTCCTTACTGCGATCTCACAGTGCAAATGCCTGTCATGTAAAACAAGCCAAGGAAGTATTAGGAGGAGCGAGCATTTCTGAGATGATTCTCCTAGTGGCAAGTAAGTTTGTCAAGACCTGTAGGCCTCTGTTTTACTGCCCATCCACCAGTCTCAGATCTAGAAGGACAAAGTCCCAACAGCACAGCATCCAATGCTGAGAGTGGAAAGTACAGTCAGGGACTTTGGCCCTGATGGATGGTGGCAAGACAAATGCAAAGCAACAGAGAGAGAGTTATAGAGAAAAATGAGAATGGCCATTAGAATCCCCTTGGAAATATTTTTCATATGAAGAATTTTCATTCACCTTGCTGTGACATCAGGTTTGCACCTTAATTATCAACTGGCATTCCCCAAAAAATCCTTCCACCCAGCGGGGAACTGTTATGAAAGCTCTACAGCAGTGGCAATGCTAATGATAACGGTAAATGCCTTGGGAGCAGGACATATGATAGTCACATGCAAATACTACAGTAGCAGGTGGAATGGACAAGAGAGAAGTTCAAACAAGGGAAAAGATGGCAAGTTCTCAAATGCAAAGGTCAGGCCTGCCTGTGTGCTGAGTCTGAGAATATAGGCAGAACTAGGAGGATGCTAAAAGCAGATTTAGTCAAATGATCAATTGTCAGTGGAAACTCAGGACTGCAGGGCAGATTCCCAGGAAGCAGAAATGGCAAACTTACTTGACCTGAGGAAATAGAGAGGTACCATAAAAACAAACAAGAACACAGTCACTAAGAAATGAGTAAGTAGCTAGTGTGGGTTTCTCCATTCTCACCAAGAATTTGGGAAATAATGACGTTTTATGGAAGAATGGCCTTACCTGAAATAAGAATTCACTGCAGCTAAAACCGGTTTGGCTCAGTGGATAGAGCATCGGCCTGCAGACTGAGAGGTCCCGGGTTCGATTCCGGTCAAGGGCATGTACCTTGGTTGCGGGCACATCCCCAGTAGGGGATATGCAGGAGGCAGCTGGTCAATGTTTCTCTCTCATCAATGTTTCTAACTTTCTATCCCTCTCCCTTCCTCTCTGTAAAAAAATCAATAAAATATATTTTAAAAAAAAAAGAATTCACTACAAAGCCACAGTGATCTAATCAGCATGACATTGCTATAGAAACTACCTATGTCTATAAAAGGCTAATATGCTAAGTGTCTCTCTTACCACCCAACTGGTTGCTATGTCATGCACTGACTGCAAGGAGCAGATGCTTAAGCCAGGAGTTGCCATGCATGACATGTACTGGCCATTTACAAAGAAACAACACTGTGGACCTGGAGCCAACAAAGCAACATGCAGATTCCCCCAAGTGGGACACAGGGGGAATCTGGGGTGATAGCCCACCAAATTGCAGCCAATTGTGCTGAGGCCCCATGGCACAAAATGTGGCCCACAGCCCAGTCCGGAAATAGTCACTGTGGGCGCCAGGGACTGACGTCATGTAGCAATGCCCAGCTTCCTCTCCCTAGTGACTAACCTATTTGAAGTTTCTTCAGGCCAAGAGAATGACTTGCTTTATAGCCAGGTGCAAACATTTGACACTTTAACCAAATTTCTGTGAAGAATTTTTCCAGGACTCATTTCATTTGAACCTCACAGAAGTCCTGGAGTAGGTAGATAGGAGACTATTTTCTTTTAATTAGCTGGAAAACAGAGATTTAGACAGTTAAGAAACTTGACCCGACTGAAAAGAAGTAAGAAATTGTGGACCTTGAAAATGACTTCAGGTTTTCTCACTGTGCAGAATATAGTCAAACACTGCTATAGTTAAATATTTCACACTTTGTTCTCCCTGTGTGATTTATAATAATAATCTGCTTCATGTTGATATTTACTGCTGTGTTGCTGACAATTATCTGAAAGAGAAGTTAGAGTGCTTTACTAGGCTGGAAAAAGTTTGGCTAAATCAGAAAGCAGGTCTAATTAAGCAAGTTTATCCTGTATAATAAAAGCCTACATGGCATCACACAACATCGTCATAAGATAGCCACTGTGATGTAATCACAAGATGGCCACCCAAGATGGTGGCCACAAGATGGCTGGCAGTGGAGGGCAGTTGGAATCAACCAGGATGGTAGGAGAGGGCAATTGGGGGCCATCAAGCCAACAGAGGAGGGCAGTTGGGGGTGACCAGGCCAGCAGGGGAGGGCAGTTGGGGGAAATCAGGTCAGCAGGGGATCAGTTAGGTATCAATCAGGCTGGTAAGGGAGCAGTTAGGGGGCAATTAGGCAGGCAGGCAGGTGAGCAGTTAGGAACCAGTAGGCAGGCAAAGTGGTTAGGAGCTAGGATTATGAGAGGAATGTCTGACTGCCAGTTTTGGCCAGGGATCAGACCAAAACCAGCAGTCGGACATCCCCCAAGAGCTCCTAGATTGGAGAGGGTGCAGGCTGGGCTGAGGGACACCCCCCTTCCATGCACAAAATTCATGCACTGGGCCTCTAGTCTCTCTCTCTCTCTCTCTCTCTCTCTCTCTCTTCTCTCTCTCTCTCTCTCCATATATATATATATATATATATATATATATATATATATGGCTCTTGCTGGCACCATTAGCACACGTGTGTTTCCATCTGTCATTGTCAATTGTGAATTTGGTTGACACTTCTATTATAGAGAATGAGTAAAGAGTGATATTAAAATATTTCTTCTAATTAATTTCCTTTCAATATGCACAAATTCATGCACTGGGACTCTAGTATTAATATAACAATGTTAATATTGTTTACTGAAGAATGAGATGGAAAATGTTGGGGAAGAGAAAGAGAGGGGAAAGAAAATTTTTGAAAGGACAGCATCAACAACAAAAAAACGTGTGCTCACTATACCCTATGTACAAGATTACCTTCATGCATTTGTTTCTTTTTTTGCTCAAGCCTTCTACCCACCCATGCAACGTCCAACCCCCAACAGCTCTTAGTCTGATCTCTCTAAGTCTATCTCTACTTTGCTTGTTAGCTCATCTTTTTTTTAAATTTTGTGTTTTCTTTTCCTTCATGTTTGTTTTTTCAAACCTATCCTTAGTATCACTAAGTTTATTTTATGTAGTAGTATGTCTCAGACTTACATTTCCCCCACTGAGAATTAAGTTTAGATACTTCTTTATCAACTGTCCTAAGTCACATATTTTATTGATGAGTTGTCATGTTTTAAAAGCAATGTCCTTCAACTTATAGAGCATTTAAATTATATATTTTCCTTTCTTTCTGATTTATGAAAACTATCTATTTTTTAATATATTTAAATTAATTTCAGAGAAGAAGGGACAGGGAGAAAAAGAGATAGAAACGTCAATGATGAGAGAGACACATCTATTAGTTGCCTCTTTCATCAGCCCTGACCAGGACTGGGGAATCAAGCTTGCAACCGAAATACATGCTTGTGACTGGAATCAAACCTGGAACCCTTTAGTCCATAGGCCCATGCACTATCCACTGAGCCAAACCAGGTAGGACAAAAAGTATCTATTTTAATTATACAAATTCCTTCAACATTTTTAGCATTTTCTTCTGTATTCTTATAACTAATAATTAAATTTCTTATAGACACTGTGCTGATTTTTTTCTATAAAAAAAGAGATCTCTAACCAGGCAGACGTTAGAGAGCAGTCCCAGGCAGTGATTGCTCTCAGTTCTGGCAGCCTGCGTATCTGCAGAGGCAAGAGGCAATCCAGTTTCTGAACCTGGAGGCTAGAAAGATATGCCAAGCACAGTTGTTGGCACATTAACAAATTCTCCCTAAAGTACAAGTAATATTTACTTTTAGGTACAAATTCCCACTTCAGCTTTTCTGGCTCATCCTGGTATGAGCTTAGAGAAGAAAAATCCATTATGAGTGAAACCCTGATTTCTGTTGACAGAGGACTTAAGACCCAAATATAACAAATCTTCTTAGTAAATCAAAGATTCTGCAATATAATGGAAAATATATTTTTCCTTCCTTCATTTATTTAAAATGGTTTTATTGATTTTTAGAAAGACAGGAAGGGAGAGGGGTGGAGGGATAGAAACATTGAACCAGCTGCCTCCTGCAGGTCCCCTCCACCCCCGCACTGAGGATTGAGTTTACAATCCTGGTTTGTGCCCTGACCAGGGAATGAACTGGTGAAATATTGGATCCCTGGGCCGATGCTCAACTACTGAACCATGCCAGCTGGGCTATTCTTTCCTTCTTAATTTAAAATGCAGATATGACAGTAGCAAACTTCTAGGGACTATGTCTTATGATGTGCTTACAAAATGGAAAAAAATAAACTCCCTAAAGAATTTAATTCTGAACCCCATCCTATTGGTAAGAAAGAGTTTGATAATCCTAACAGAAAATGAAATGTTCTTATTTATGCATTTTTTATGGCAGATGCATTTGTTGCGTTGGCAGGAGTGTTTTCCTATGGGCGCATATAGTTCCCAAAGCCATATTAAACTCTTTTATCATTCACATTTCTTTTATACTCTCTACTGAGCTCCCCTCCATTCTTCTTTCCCTTCCACTTTTCTCCTTACTATTTGCACCAAAATTTTTCTTTACATACAGCCACACATAGGATTGGTAGGGCAATCTGATTGGAACAGTATATTGTATGTATTTCTACAGAGTGGAAGTGGCAAAATTCAGAACCTCCAAGAACACCTAGATAAATGGAAATGGATGGTAGCAGTATAAAATGGAGTTCTGAGGGTGCATTTTAATGTATTACTCCTTTAAAATTATCTTACTTTTTCATTACAAAAGTAATGCAAGTTATTTTACTCAATTTGGAATATACAGAAAAGCCTATAGATAATGAAAAAAATTTACTTGTAATCTCACCACCTTGAAATAACCATTGTAAAAATATAAGCATATTTTCTACAGCGTTTTTTTTTCTCTCTGTGTGAGTCTAAAATGAAATTGGGGTCATTTTTGATATACTTATGAGTAACATTCTTATTTACACTTAACAATATATTGCAAACTTTTTATATTCTGTAAAACTATTTTTATGAATGTTAATTTTAAACCAATCTACTTTTATCAAGCTTTGAGGTTCTTTTCATTTTCTTTGCTATTATAAATAGCTCTGTGATACAATTTTGTATATAAATATTTTTGCACAGCACTGATTGTTTTCTTAAGTTAAATAATGGAATGTAGTCTTTTAAAGAAGCTGATTTTCAAGAATTTGGCTTTTCCTTTAAAATTGAATATATGCTAATGTACTGCAGGGTCTTAAAGGACCTAGAAGAAATACTTTTCCAAAGTTAAAGAAAAGACATACACTGTCCCTATTTTTTACTATTTTCTTTTGATTTTCAGTATGAGAATCTAAAGGAGCATAAATCAACCACCATAATATAAGCCAAGAATGTTTCGATGTCTTATTCCATTTTGTTTAAATGAAAGTAAAATTACCAAGCCTGTGTCCAGAGAGATCCTGTCAATAATTTAATCCAGAATATTTTCTAAATAATCACCTTTTCTCTGATCTGGTTTATAGTTCTTACATTGTTCTATATGCAATGTGTCTATGTTTCCCACAATTATTAAAATAATCCTACATGCTTCTCTCTTAGTATACTTGCACTGAAAAATACCCATGGAAGTAATCCATTTAGCAAGTCCCATACAAATAGAACATGGTATTTTCTGGATTTACAATGGTGCTCATAACTTAATGAGAAAGAACAACAACAAACATTATAATGCTAATTTTTACTGTAGATAAAATGCACTTGTTCTCAATATCAGGCATGAGAATGCATTTGAAAGAATCTAAATTTTACTTGATATCTAGCAGCAAATATTTTAGGAGCTGACAAAGTTTTCATGTTAGAAAGGTGTGCTACCACATAACTTCTATCTGCTTTGCAGATACACTTAGAGAGAGAGAGAGAACTGTGTATTTCTAGCTCTGGTATTTATTCCAATTTAAAAATATTCATATGTGCCCTAGCTGTTATTGCTCAGTGGATAGAGTGTCAGCCTGAGGACCAAGGGGTCCCAGATTAAATGTTAAATTCTTGTCAAGGGCACATACCTTGCTTGCAGGTTCCTCCCCACCTGAGCCCTGGTTAGGCCTCGTGCAGAAAGCAACCAATTGATGCGTTTCTCTCACATTGATGTTTCTCTCTGTCTTTCTCTCTTTCTGCCACTCTCCCTAAACATCAATGGAAAAATATCCATGGATGAGGATTAACAACAACAACAAAATCCATATGCAACTTAAAATTGACCCAGTGTATGCTGATATAGTGGGGCAATGTGAAAATGGATACTTTGATACAAGTAAAAACAATAAAATAAAGTTTGAAAGAAGTGAATTGTATTTTGAATTCCTGGTACTATAGTTGCAACAAATGTTTGAGGAGGATAAAAGGGTAGAAAAGGAAGGGAAAACAGAAAAAGGAAAGAAGGATGAATGGCAGGAAGGAAAAGGGGGAAGGGATAAAGAAAGTAGAAACCACCTGGCTGGTGTGGCTCAGTGGTTGAGGGCCGACCTATGAACAAGGAAATCAAGGTTTGATTGATTGCAGGAGGTAGCCAATCAATGATTCACTCTCATCATTGATGTTTTTTCTCTATCTCCCTCTTCTTTTACTCTCTAAAAGAGAGAAAGAGAGAAAGAAAGAAAGAAAGAAAGAAAGAAAGAAAGAAAGAAAGGAAGGAAGGAAGGAAGGAAGGAAGGAAGGAAGGAAGGAAGGAAGGAAGGAAGGAAGGAAGAAAGAAAGAAAGAAAGAAAGAAAGAAAGGAAGGAAGGAAGGAAATAAAAAAAATAAAAAAGAAAGTAGGAACCAAAGATGGGCGATTGGGCTGAATTGTTTGCTGATACATTAAATAATATTGAATGAACTGATAATTTATTTCTTAATCATACTTCTAATGTCTTCTACAGTTTTATTTCATTAGTGGGCTTTTTGTTGTTGTTGTTTTTGCTTGATTCTGTTTCCTCTTTCCATGTGGGTCTTTGGGTCAAGAATGGGAAGAAGGCCATAGGGGACATTATTTTTCAAAATTATTGTTTAATAATAACCTTTGTCCTTTTATCCCACAATTTAAATATGTCACAGTTAGCATGAAATAGTGGCATATACTCTTGTAATAATTGTTCATGTGTCCAGAATCTATCATACAAATGTCTACAAAGATAGAGTGGTTTAGTGTCTTCAATGATCAATACTCAACAGAATTCACTGAGAGCCAGCGTAATACTTCTGCTTCAGCCTTGAATTTCAACACAACCTTTGGGCTACTCCTTTCCAATATACTTCTGTGTGCTAAGGCTTGTGTGCTTTTAATTCTCAACAACATAAAGAACTGATCCTTAAAAAAAAATATGGGAGAGAAGGAAAAGCATTGCCGTTTCTTTTTTCTTGATTTTTTTTTAAAAGCTTGTTTTACAAAAATAAAATGGTCTGTTAAAATATTTTCTGAATGATTGTTATATTTTGTGCAGGAGATTTAAAAAAAGGTGGAAATACAAATTAATCACCTCCCTACAAGCTTGTGTAAAAGTTTTTGGCAAAATTTTGTTTGATCAACAATTTCCCCCAAATAATTTGTATTTTTAAAGTTGAATGTACACATGCATACTTAAGGTGGTTTGCTTATTTGTGTGCATATATGTGTGCATTTTTCTGCACAAATCCTATCACTGTATGACATATCTTGGTGATTTTATTCTGTCACTTTTTATAATGTAACAATATATTTGAGATAACAAAAACTGGATTTTCTACTAACTTTTACAACTTACTATAAGCTGTTAAATCAACTCAGTGAAACACTGCATTCAATTTACTGCCTGTCTTCACAAACTTTAGTAAAGTCAAATTGGAGGTCAGTTACATTGTCGGCCTCTGTCTTGATCTTACAGACCTCAAGATCTTATCAGTGTGGTATGAATTTGATTATTTTTATAAGATAGAAGAAAGGGGCCTGTAATATTTAAGTTTCTAGACCTACCTGACCAAGTACATGACAACATTCTAAACGAAAGCTTAAGTTATAAACAAAAAGTAACTGGAGTATTTGATTGATATTATTTACCTTACAGACTATGCATGTGTAGTTACCTTCTCTGGGAATACTGGCCTATAAGGACATGGGGATGGGGTGGGGGGACAGAACACATTGCATATTCAGAAAGCACACTAATCAATATTCTTGTAAAAGGTGGAATTGACAAAAAAAAAGAACTAGAAAACATATTTTCTCTGGATTTCTGATTCACTATAATAATATGTATTGATAATGTGGGTTAATATTGACATAGAAATAGGAATAATCACTATATTAAATAAGCAATAGGAATGATCACTACATTACATACAAGTACAGAAATTCAATTTCGAGACAATTTTGTAAATATTGACTGGTTAATCACAAAGCTGATTTTTATGTAATATAAAAATATATATTTATGAATAATTTGTGCTTTTTTGGATCATGGATTGGTTTCTACTGCATCTTATAATTTCTTTTTTATTATCACATCCATAATTGAATTATCCATATGTTTGAATTTTGGCTTTGAAAGGCTAACTAGCCATATGCTTCCACCTCATTTCTGGCACACTTGATGAAATGCACAATGAATAATCATGTGATTGTGTAAGTTATCATTTACATAATGATGATAATATATATGTATCCATTTCTACCTCAATCTGTTAGTAAAGGAAAAATATAACTTTGAATTTACTGTCAATTTCTGAATATCTATTTTAAAATATATTTAAATATTCTAGTGAAATCTTTAATGGTAAGAAAAAGGGGAAATGTTGCATACAAACAATCTTACTCCTTCAGTGATCTCAGCTGAAAGTGAAAAGACATTTATAATTGTCATCTAGAAGCTGCGATTGCTGAAACATTTGTTATTTTTGGTGACAAACACAAACTTTTAGAATTTAAAAATTTTTTAAATGTAGTAAAAATAAATTTGGCTTTGATATAATTTTGATTTTAATACTAAAATTCCACCATCTGTCTTTTAACCAAAATGTGTATTGACTTGCTTAGTGAAAAATAGATATCACATACAAATCATCCAGATAGAACTAAAACTTCCAAAGAAAACTCATTTTGCTCTGCTATAAAAATATATTCTGTAATCTGCACAAGTCTGTTTTTGTCTCATACTCTTACTCTTCCCCCTGGACACATAGAAGAAAGTCTTACGTGAGCTGTGAACTCTTCTTCTTGTCTCTTTAGAATCTTATCTCAAGAAGAAATTACCTTTTTTTTTAATATACTTTTTTATTGATTTTAGAGAGGAAGAGAGCGGGAGAGAGAGAGAGAGAGACATCAATGATGAGAAAGAATTACTGATTGGCTGCCTCCTGCATGCCTCCTACTGGGCTTGAAGCCCACAACCTGGGCATGTGACCTGACCTGGAATTGAAAGGTGACCTCCTGGTTCATAGGTTGACACTCAACCACAGAGCTAAGTCAGCTGGGCAAGAAGGGATGATTTTTAAAATCATTTACACATTCACCATTAAAGTCCTGTAATGGTTCTCCAGTACACATATTCTATCTAAATTATTTTTAAATATACTTTATTGATTTCAGAGAGGAATGGAAAGGAAGAAATATCAATGATAAGAGAGAATCATTGATCGGCTGCCTCCCGCATGCCCCACAATGGGGATTGAGCCCACAACCCAGACATGTGCTCTGACCTGGAATTAAACTAATGCTCAACCACTAAGCCATTCAAGCTTGGCTCAATCTAAATCCCTTACTTCAGTCTAAAACAGTTCTTTGAACCATCTTTTGCCTACTTCTGTGCATATTGAAACATGTCTCTACTATTCACTCCTCTGTCTCTTACTCATATGTGCCCTACCATGCTTGTTCCTGCCTTAGTAACTTGCTCTTTATTCTGCTTGGAACTTTAGATCCCCAAGATTGACATAGCTTGGGCCTTCACAATCAGTTCTTAGCTCTAACATCACCTCTTCTGAAATGCTCATCATGTCATTCTCAGAGTTCTGCATCTTTTATAGGTTATTAGAGGCCTGGTGCATGAAATTTGTGCATAGCGGGTGGGGTGGTCCCTTAGCCCAGCCTACACCCTCTCCAATCTGGGGCCCCTCAAGGGATGTCCAACTGCCCATTTAGGCCTGATCCAGTGGGCAGTCGGACATCCCTTTCACAATCCAGGACTGCTGGCTCCCAATTGCTCACCTGCCTGCCTTCCTGATTGCCCCTAACCACTTGTGCCTGCAGCCTGATCACCCCTAACCATTCCCCGGCCAGCCTGATTGATGCCTAACTGCTCCCCTGCCAGCCTGTTTGCCCCTAACTGCCCTTCACTGCAGGCCTGGCCATCCCTAACTATCCTCCCCTGCAGGCCTAGTTCCCTCCAACTGCCCTCTCCTGCAGGCCTGGGTCCTGCACAACTGCCCTTCCCAGTCATTTCCAACTTCCCACCTCTGCTGGCCTGGTCACCCCTAACTACCCTTCCTTGCAGGCTTGATCACTCCCAACTGCCCTCCACTGCTGGCCATCTTGTGGCAGCCATCTTGTGTCCACATTAGGCAGCCATCTTTGACCACATGGGGGCAGCCATCTCTTGTGTTGGAGTGATGGTCAATCTGCATATTACTCTTTTATTAGATAGAATTCCTTTGAGAAACTGAGGTATACTATAAACTCTTTCCATTAGAAGTGTGCATATTCATAGTACACATTTATATAATTTCTAGTTCATTGAGCCTGTTAACTACATATATAGAAGCCATATGTATCCAAGTACCTGAGATTAAGAATCCTGGATTTCTCCAACTTTTATAGCTAGCATTTTATCATTTCTAAGGAGTTATATTCATCTAAAATTATATTATTATCTATTTATTTATTAACTTACATAACATCTACTTTCCCTCTTAAGTGAAAATTATATAAGAGAAGAAAAGTCTTTTCTTGTGTTTCTGTTTCACTGAATCCCCCAAATCTGAAATACTGCCCAAATTTGAGTAGGCATTCAATAAGTATTTGTTGGATGGATGGATGAATGAATGAATGAATCCTTGTTGGTCATAACAACTATGGGAGAATAGGTGTGCATCATAAAGCAGCCTGGACTACTCACAAAAAGTGTGTTGGGCTTTGCATGTCCCAGGATCAAGAAAATGTCCGTATCTCCCTCCAGAAACTCTATTGGCATCTGCTTTGGGTAGTTGAGAACCAAGTCACTGAATATCAAGTGTCCCATTGGTGAAGTAAAAAGTTGAAGATCCAAACGCACCAGGATAGATTTAGTAATACTCACTGAATTATAGTGAAGACCTGACTATTTCCTGGGAACACCTTGGTTTGGCCAATGGAGAGAGCAGCCAAAGGAAAACAAATCAAGCCTGTGAGATAGAATGATTGGACAATGCCCCAAACAGATCTGAGGTAATTTGAAGGTAGTTTCATGTTTTGGATTAAAAGGATACTATTTTGTATCCCAGAGATATAAGTTTAATTTTCAACCCTGTCATTTACTAGTTGTGTGACGTTGGGTAATTTTTTTTTCAATCATCAACATATAAAGAGTTATTCTGACTTTCTGCTCAAAATGTTTGACATGATTTCCCCTTCTTCAAAGAGAACTGGACAGTCAGCATCTTATGACACTAAGAATGTGACCACATATTCCTGAGTGTTCTTATTTTAGCATCATAAGATACAAAGTGAAACAAACAAGATAAAAAGTAAATAAATAAATGTTTGACAAGGAAAGAGTAGTAAGACAGTGCTTACTTAGACTGGCTTAAATGAACAGCTACCTTAAATTTAGGACAGGCTTTGAGGTATGAATAAACTACACACAATTCTTCTTCCATAATACACCATCTGTTTAATCCTGTTTGCGTAACTACCATCTTGCTTCATTGTATTAAGAGAGTTTGCTGTTGTGTTTAATCTGCTTAGTATTTTTACTAAGATGATGTGCTCGAATGGGTGAGTGCAATAATCTCACCCATTAATTTCTACCTTCTCTGCCTTCCCCCTTATCAGTTTACACTTTAGAAAACCAGTCACTCTGCTAGCTATTCTTACTCCTCCTACCTCTCTTCTTTTTCTTCATTTGTTTCCTCCCCCTGCTTTCCTCATAGCCATAGGTGCATCAGTCTTCTTAAAAGAGTGTTCAGAGGAGATAAATCAAAATGGCAAGTGACTAGAACAAAGGTCACCTAGGTGAAGGCAAAATAATTAGAAAGAACACAATGTAGCCGATAATGCTGAGGGCTGATAAGAGAAGCGTCAGTCTGCTTGGCCCACGTTATTTCAAAAAGTAAAACTAGAACTAAAGAAGCCAAGAGGCGCATTTGGGCTCATATTATGATTTTCTTATAGCAGCAAAAGTTATCAGACAATGGATGTTGCTGCCTAAGAAGGAAAAGCTTTAATGTCATGTAAAATAGTAAAGTTGAGTATGCCATGGATATAATATGTTATTATTCTGGGCATTAATTCTGGTTGCTTCAGATTCTACTGAGTTATTCAATGTCACTCCTCTGATTTATACAAATAAAATGAAACTGCCGTGCAATAAGTGTCTTCATGGTTTTCCTGTTTGTGGTAGCAGCTGATCTGTCTCCTCTTTTCCTCTCTCTTCCATCCAGTTTTAACGCAAAACATCGCCCTTGGTAATCAATGTGGGAAGATGACACAAAATGAATTAATATATCTCATCATAATGGCAAAGTAATTGGTCTTAGAAGGACCAATCAGATGATATGTCTACACTATACATAGACAATGTGAAGAAATATTTCCTTTTCGCTATGGTTGCGAAGTTAAATGATCTGATCTGTGAGTGCCCAGTAGTCATTTTCTTCAGTGAAATGTAGGATAATATGTTTCCCACTTAAATGGTAGGAAAATATGCAACAAAATATAAAGGCTAAACTAAAAGATTAAAACTATAAGAGTCCAAATGATACTGTTTAATTTTTTGGATTCTGTAATGCTTCTGGTCAATTTCCCTTTGGTACTGCCCAATGATTCATACCATAAATGTCTCCCAAAGGATCTGTTGTAACTTAAGGATCAAGCCTAATCTTATCAAGCTATGCATACTAGCATATCAGTCTATCAATATTTGGCATTTATATTATACTAGAGGCCCAGAGCATAAAATTAGTGCACTGATAGAGTCCTTAGTGGTGGCCAGCCAGGGCCTCCATCCCTTCACCCTTCCAGCCCCACCCCCTGCTTGAACTCCCAGACAACTCCCAGTCAAGAGGACAATTTGTATATACACTTTTATTATATAGGATTGGATGTACTATTACCTTCAGGAGGTGGTAATTCTGGAAAAATTTCCAAGTCATAGTGTAAATGGATTTTCTATCTACCTCTTTTAGGGCTCTGAAAAGAGTACAAGAAATATTTCACTTGTGTGGATCTGATTAGACCTCTAAAGTCATTTGTCTTAGATATTTTACTGATATTCCCCTAATGGGAAAGGAAGTGAACTTAAACTCTCAAAGTCAGGAGCATAGTCTGAGGTTGCCACCACTAATGAAATATTTCTTTTAAATCTTACATTTTATTTTTTCTAATCAAATCTTGCATTAAAATACATGGTAGATCATTTTTATAATCACATAAGATGATAGTAATGTTTAACCTATTTTCAGAAATGTCTCAGTAAAAAAAAATGTACTCTGAAGTAATACTGTGTTTATAATAGGGAGTTGTGTCACCTTTAGGCATACAATATTATAGCCTTAGAGTATATTTTTTTATAGAAGTTGATAGTCAAAACCTGTACAAAAGCAAGCCTTGCTGCCCAATAAGTTCTGGGAAGAAAATAAATATTAACATTTAGCTTAACTTTCCAAATGCCCTATATTTTGTTGATCCTAAATTCAAAACATCATTAGAAATGCCACACAAATTGCCTTCCATATGAAAGGTATTAAAATAATCAGGCTTACTGATTGGTTAAAGGAGTTTGTTGAAGCCTTTTTGATAACCTACTATTCCTACTTGCGAAACCGGTTTGGCTCAGTGGATAGAGCGTCGCCTGCGGACTGAAAGGTCCCAGGTTCGATTCCAGTCAAGGGCATGTACCTTGGCTGCGGGCAAGTCCCCAGTTGGAGGTGTGCAAGAGGCAGCTGATTGATGTTTCTCTCCCATCGATGTTTCTGACTTTCTATCCTTCTCCCTTCCTCTCTGTGAAAAATCAATAAAATATATTTTAAAATAATAATAAAATAAAATAAATATGGTGTTGGCTATCCATAAAACTATCATCATCAGTCTTTATAACAAAGGTGCCTGATAACTTCATTACAAAGAACAAATTAGACTTTAAAAATAATTTTTAAAACTAAAAAATAAATTATCTTAAACCTATAGTCTACAGATTCCCACTTTGCAAGCTCATTTTGATATCTGCTTGACCTGCTTTGTGAAGCCGGATTGCCATGGGAATTGGAAAGAACAAGCATGAGAAGAGGTTGCTTTTACCAAGTGGTACCATGGGAGGAATCAGATTGAAATTTAAAATGTGATATAAATTATTCACTATGATGTTAACATTTTAAACAGAGTTTTCTCACATCTCTTATTCCACTGGGATTCACAATAATCCTCTGAGGTAGATAAGATGAGTATCACTATCCCCACTCTACAGATAAAGATTTGTATGTCCTTGCAAATTGAATAAGGTGCCAAGGTCAGACAATATTTAATCTATAAATAAAATAAATATTGGAGTACTCTTTCTCTTTCTGGAATTCACTTATTCATATTTATTTATTTATCTATCTATCTATCTCCCTATTTCACTTATTCACTTATTCTTATTTATTTATTTATTTATTTATTTATTTATCTCCCTATTTCTTCAGAAGAAATGCTATGCTTACAAATATTGTGGAACTAAGGGAGAAGAATAAACAATTTCACAAAATAACCAAACTGGTATTACCATAGATTTTGGCACATATATTGATTTTTTTTGGTTAAACATACATACTCATAAGGCATAATTCACAATTTATAATGAGTACATAAGGAAGTAGATTTACTAATATATTTCTCAAATATGGAAGATCCAATACTCAGTCCAACATCTAAGGATGAATCTTTCATCACCACTTATTTTCCTTTTTTACCATTCATATCACTCGCAATATCTTCTGCCTTAACCTTCAGCATATTCTGAATCTAAAACTTCTACCTTAACAACCTGATAAAAATGACTTTCATCCCTCATCTGAGTTATTGCTCTTCTTTCTTCACCTTATATGTTCTGGAAATATATTCTACATTGTAACTTTGTTCAAAAGTTGAGTCTTTAACTAAATTTGTGCATTAATCTTCTCTCCTTTCAATATATTTCAGTGGCTTCCCATCACATTCTATCTAATAAAAAAGTAATATGCAAATTTGACCATACCTCTGTCACACTCACAAGCCACACCCAAAGCCATGCCCACCAGCCAATCAGGAGCAGATTATGCAAATAAACCCTAAACAAGATGGCTGTCACCACTGAGAGCAGGAGGAAGGCTTGGGTTTACCTGGCAACAGAGAAAGCCAAGCTTTCCACCTGCTTTTGCCTGCTACGCCTCCCCTCAATGTTACTTATAAAAGATCCAGAAATGGTGGCAGCCACTGAGCTGGAGAGAACAGAGGCTTGGGTTTCCCTGGCAATGGAGGAAACAAAGCTTTCAGCCAGCCTTAGCTGGCCTAGCCCTCTACTTTAAGCTACAAAGTTTCAAACAGAAATGGCTGCCACTCAGAAGTGAGCAGAAGGCTTGGCTCTGCTCCAGGCTATAGTTTCAATTGTAGATATAAGTTAATACCAGATACAAGGGCCTCTGCTTGAGTCACGGGGGTGGGGGTGGGAAGGAAAGGGGCGTGGCCTGCCTGCAAACCTCTACAGGCCCCTCGCTAAGGCCACCCCTCACCCCAAGGGAACCCCCACCCTGATCTGGGACACTCTTCAGGGCAAACCAGCTGGCCCCCATCCATGCACCAGGCCTCTGTCCTATCTAATAAAAGAGTAATACGCAGATTGACCATCACTCCAACACACAAGAGGGCTGCCCCCATGTGGTAAAAGATCCTGCCCCCATATGGAGACAAGATGGCCACCACAAGAAGGCCAGCAGGAGAGGTTCATTGGGAGGTTCCAGGCCCTGCAAGGGTGGGTAGTTGTGGGCAATCAGGCCAGCAGGGGAGTGAAGTTGGGGGGACCAGGCCTGCTAGGGAGGGCAACTGGGGGTGATCAAGCCTGCAGGGGAGGGCAGTTAGGGGTGACCAGGCTGGCAGAGGAGGGAAGTTGGGGCAAATAGGCTGGCAGGGGAGCAGCTAGACATCAATTAGGCTGGCAGGGTAGTGGTTAGTGGGTGATCAGGCTGGCAGGCAGAAGCAGTTAGGGGCAATCAGGGAGGCAGGCAGGTGAGCAGTTTGGAGCCAGCAGTCGTGGATTGTGAGAAGGATGTCTGACTGTCATCCTACCAGGATCGGGCCTAAACAGGCAGTTGGGCATCCTTCGAGGAGTCTCAGATTGGAGAGGGTGCAGACTGGGCTAATGGACATTCCCTGCTCTCTGTGCACGAATTTTGTGTACCAGGCCTCTAGTTTTAAATAAAATCTCTATTTGCTGCTATGGCAAAAACTAGTAATTGGCTTCCATTATAAACACCTTCCTACTCCTTTTTTTGTTTAGTGATGTAAATATCTATAAATTTAGCTGGTTACATTCTATCATTCCCTTTGTCTCCTGTGGGCACCAATCTGTACAACTTTAGAGTCAAACCTTTAAACAGTATATGTGTTTTATTTTTTCTTCTTCTCATCCGCTAAAACTCTGACATAGTATTATGGCAGGGCAACAAACAACAAAGAACTAGATAACCTAAAAGCAGTGCCACCTAACAGCCCTAGAATGCTCACTTCTAAACATTAAATGAGAGGAAAACAAAGATCCGCTATGTCTGAACCATTGCATTTTTGGGTTTCCTAACTATAGTAGCTTAGCCTGTACTTGTTAATGCCCTTATAGACAATGAACAATCTTACTCCTGGCTATTGCTGTGACTTCAGCTTCAGATCCCCGTCACTGTGACCCTGAGCCACATTATTGTCCCTATGTTTGAGCAGCTTGTGTGACTTTTCCACTTGTCTTTTTTCACCTGAAATATTCTTCTGCTAAAATCCTCACTTCATAAAGAGGAATTTCTGACTCATCAGTCTATCACTGAGCTCTCTCTCAATCTCCTTGATTTTCCCTCAGAAAATCTGCTATTATTTTAAATTACATTACATATCTATATACTGTTTTCTCCATTAAGAAAAAGGTCTTTATACTCTAGCTGGCTTGGCTCAGTGGATAAAGTGTCGGCCTGCAGGTTTGATTCCAATGTTAGATCTGCCTGGGCTGCGGGCTCAATCCCCAGTGGGTGAATGTAGAAGGCAGCTGATCAATGACTAATACACTCACATACATTTTCCTTAAGATTCTGCCTCAGACCTTCCACAGGTTAATGTATATCCACTACCCTTCTCAAACGAAGAACTTGCTTTTTGATGTAATGAACAGTTTTTTTGTTTGTTTTTTGTTTGTTTGTTTGTTTGTTTGTTTTTGGTGTGTGTGTGTGTGTGTGTGTGTTTTTTCCCTTAGCAATTGTCAGAGCAAAATGACAAAGTCAGGAAAAGTGAGAAATGGAGCGTGCGTAGGAATATTACCTTTCTCCCAAGCTAACTGCTGTTTTATGCCCATCTGATGTATTAGCAATTCACAATAAAATCCCACAATTTAAAAATTTGCAAATACTTAATAGTATTTTTTATTAAATCACTGAAGCAAGAGGTTGAATCAAATTGTGAGATAAAATTTAGGGATAAACAAACTTCAAACGATGGTTAAATGTTTAATCAAGGCATTTCAGTGATGATATAAATGTCAAAACAAGAGACTTATGCATCCAAACCTTTAAAACATCAGGGTGTCTTATTATTTTTAATACTTTTCAAAAAAACATGTATTTTTTAATCAACAACTTCTATTACCTAACTTTATGGTTCATAAACTGTTATAGTTGTCAGAAGATCTACACATTTCTCTTTCTACCCAACTAATAAAAATAAATGAGAAAACCGAAGATATTTTTATTTTTGTGTGGGGTTGTAATTGAAACTTTTAAAAACTTTTTCTTCTTTTTACCTCCTCACACAATGCTGTACTTGATGGAGCACATGTTAGAAACGCATCCTCATGGGACAGCATATGAATCTGGTTTTTACTTATTTATTGCAGATCAGAGCATTTTGTCTGAAAACAATGTAATCATCTGACTCTTTAGATTCTTCTATAGTGTATCTAACATGTCTAACAGTTTATTTATGAATATTTAATAAATGTAATAGTTTCAACATTGGTACCAATAGTTGCTTTCTGAATGCTTTGCATCGTTTCAATTTTATTCCCAAAACAAATTTCTAGAACAGATAGGGTATATATTATTTTTTTATAATTTTTATAGAAGAAAACTGAATTTTAGTGACTAATATGCCATCTCATGGATTCTATTGCTTTCTCCACTATAGCATGTAAATGTGCACAAAGAGGCTCTTTATTTCTTTCATATATTATTTTGTCTACATTTTATGAAAAAAAGTCTATAATTAGTAGAAAGGGTAAGGCTTTAAGAAATATTATTCAGTTCTCAATGTTAGATCTAACAACATTGCGGTTTCAGGAATTTCTCAACCATCATAGTTCATATATGAGCACCTAATGTGTGTTCTGAATATGTGCTAGTGAGAGTCCATCATTTAAACAAAAAGTTATTGCCCCACGAGTGTGGCGCAGTGGTTGAACGCTGACCTATGAACCAGGAGGTCATGGTTTGATTCCTGGTCAGGATATGTGCCTGGGTTGCAGCTCAATCCCCAGTGTGTTGAGTACAGGAACCAGTCAATCAATGATTCTCTCTCATCACTGATGTTTCTATATCTCTCTTGCTCTCTCTTCCTCTCTGAAATATGCAAATTAACCAAATGATAGAACAACCAGTCATTATGATGCATACTGACTACGAGGGGGCAGAAACTCAGTACAGGAGCTGCCCCCTGGTGATCAGTATGACAGAAGACAGGCTCACAGATGGTGAGCACAGTGGCAGTGGTGGGAGCCTCTCCCATCTCCTTGGCAGGATGTCCATTGATAGTTCAGGCCCTGCAGGAGCAGGCCTAAGCTGTCAGTTAGGCATCCTCGAGGGCTCCTGGACTGAGAAATGATGCATGCCTGGCTGAGAGATCCCTCTGAGTGCACAAATTTCATGCACCGAGCTTCTAGTAAAAATATAAAAACAAAGCACAAAGTCCCCATCCTGCAGGTGCTTAGTTTGCTGGTAAACAAGCTTATGAAGTAGTGACTGTCTGATCTAATAAAAGAATAATATGCAAATTGACTGTCACTCTAATACACAAGATGGCCACCCCCATGTGGTCTAAGGTGGCTGTACCCATGTGGACACAATACGGCCAACACAAGATGGCTTGCAGGAGATGGCAGTTGTGTGCAGCTAGAGGTGACCAGGCCAGCAGAGAAGGGCAGTTGTGGGGGACCAGGCATGCAGGGGAGGGCAGCTGTGGGCTACCGGGCCAGCAAGGGAGGGCAGTTGTAGGGACCAGGCCTGCAGGGAAGAACAGTTGGGTGGTACAAAGGCATGAGGGGAGGGAGTTAGGGGCAACCAGGCTTGGCAGGGGAGGGAAGTTAGCAGTGACCAGGCCTGCAGGGGAGGACAGTTATGGGTGACCAGACCTGCAAGAGAAGACAGTTAGGGGTGATTAGATTGGCAGGGGAGGACAGTTAGGGGTGATCAGGCCAGGCAGGAGAAGGCAGTTAGGGGCAATCTAGCCAACCAAGAAGCAATTAGGCCTCAATCAGGCTGACAGGGGAGTGGTTAGGATGTGATCAGGCTGGCAGGCAGAAACAGTTAGGGCAATCAGGCAGAGGCAGGTGAGCAGTTAGGAGCCAGCAGTCTGGGTTCAGGCCTAAACGAGTGGTTGGACATCCCTCAAGAGGTCCCAGATTGGAGAGGGTGAAGGGTGAGGTGAGGAACACTCCAGCATGAATTTCATACACTGGGCCTCTCATATAAAATAATTGATTAGTTATACTACATGCATTAATGAAAGTTATCTTTTTAAAATATATTTTATTGATTTTCCACAGAGAGGAAGGGAGAGGGATAGAAAGCCAGAAACATTGATGAGAGAGAAACATCGATCAGCTGCCTCTTGCACACCCCCTACTGGGGATGTGCCCACAACCAAGGTACATACCCTTGACCAGAATCGAACCCAGGACCAATGCTCTATCTACTGAGCCAAACCGGTTTTGGCAACGAAAATTATCTAAGGGTGTAAGACAATGCGACATTTCTCATCAAGCAGGACAGGCCTTCCTTCTACCATAAGTGTGATGAAAACGATAATACTTATGAAATAAAGTCATTCATTATAGACCACAAATATAGGGAAATTTTTATTTGGATGTTGAGAGATTTGAGCTAGTATTTATTTATTTGCATTAGATTTCCCTACCAATTCATCTTTCAACCTATGAGTCACCTCTTCCACCCCACCTCAGTTAATATATGTATACATGTGCTTGCTGTTCTCAGATAACTCAGAAAAGGCTTCATATTTGGGAGACAAATGATTAGTTGAGCATCGTTTCCATGGTCAAGTTACCTGGATTGTGCCCTGTGGCGACTAATTAAATAGCTGAAATTGATAAAATACTGAACTGGAAAAAAGTTATCTTGGAAATAATTGTTTTTTATTTCTATGACTACAAGTCATTTGAACTTGGGTATAGATAGTTCTATTATTTTATCATACAGAAATTTTAGTCTTCCTGCAGTTTGATGTAGAATACAAAATCTCATAATATAATCTACTCAGTTATGATATATGTGTAATTATTTTCTTTTTAGTTTTCCTGAATCAAATATTGAGAATGTCTATTTGCTCAGATTCCTTATTCTGCGTTAATTGTCTGGCTCCTAAGTACACAAGGACATTTTGTATAAAGGATGATCCTCAGTACAGTAAGAGAGTTAGAAAACCTTTCTAATTATTTAAATTTAAGGAATTCCTCCTCTAAATAGCTGTGCAGAAATAGCCATGTAAATGGAAAAGACCTGATAAATTTCAAATACAGTGAATAGTCCACATGACTTTTATCCCAATTGAAGGGGACAATTTAAGAATTTCTGAGTTTTCCAAGCCATCCTGGTTTAAAGCTTAAGCCATTCTGAATGCTTCATATCTTTCTGCCCACATGACTGTCCTCCCTTGGCCACTTAATATGCATGCCTCCAAACAAGATTGTAATCACAATCTTTCTCTCTCTGGGCATTCTCTTTTCTTGGAGTCACACATGGTTTGAGTGTTTCATTTTCAGTATCACACAAACCCTGAACCTTCATCAAAACTGTGAATATCCAACAGGTTTACTAGCATTTGCCTATAATCATCTTCAAATGAACTGTCATCACAGTCGTAATCTGTCTTTGGCTGCCCAGAGTTGTTCCCACTTCACCTGCCAAGTCTTTCAGTACTTGAAAAGTTTTGCTAAGATTTTAAGTTTATTCATCGGTGATTGTAAAAAATTAAAAAAGTGTGTGTAAGGATATGTTACTTAGCTAGACATGTGAAAGACCTCATCAGAGCACCTCATCATGGCAGCAAGCCATAAAACCCCAAATGTTGAATGTAAGTCTATTGCCAAACTTTCTACCTTCGTCTCATTTGGAGGAAGAATCAAGTATATGTAGCATCTACACTATTACAAAAGCAATTACAGTGTTAATCAATTATCCAGATGTTTTGTTGACTTGATGCCCAAAGTCCAGATGCTTGGAAACATCTATGATTGGCATGATGTAAACACACTCAGAGACTATTAATTCAGTCTGCTGAATGGGAGAATGTCACTCTGAGGTAATCTGTTTGGTAAGAATGCTTTTATGTACTTTTCCTACAGTGCACAGTCTCACAAAGCAAACAAAATGAGAAATATGTACCAGTTCTGTAGTTGCTGCTGAAAGAGTCTATTAGATATAAAATCATCTTTCTAGACCCCTTTAGATCTATTGGCTATCACCTATAGCCTCGAAAGCAAAACAGGAAGTAAATAAAGCTTAACAATCAGCATCTGTGTCATTGAAGAATACCAAGTTAATAAACTGATTTGACTTACTTGTCTTCTTTTCAGGACAGTTTCTGTCCTATAGCTGTAACCTGTTCTTTTTAGAACTAAATTATCTATTAAATTTTGCAAAGATAATGCAGGAAAAACTTTATGAGTATTTCCTTGGCAGCTACAAATATTCTCATTGTGTCCTTGTTGAATAACAAAGTTAAAGTGCAGAATTGGCACTGGAAGATTGACTGGATTCTAAATGAACTTTTTAATAGTCATGCAAAACTGGAGGGAGCAGACCACCAGTAATGAAGGGAAATAGAGGGCTAAATATTGGAAAGTAATTAGCAAGCTCATCACTGACAACCCTTTGATGGCCTGAATCGCTTCCAGAAAGATAAGAGTATATTGTTTAAAAAACAATTAAATCCCACGTGCACATCCATAGAATAATTTCACATTCATATGCAAATAGAAAAGCCCTGATTCTTTTAACATACTAATATCTATTAACAGAGAAGCATTATATTTGACACTGGCATATCTGGGTATGTAAAAGACACCCACAAGAAATAGGTGCACTATTGTCCACCGGATTTTTTAAGGTATATAAGAATTGTTGAATGTTACAATGTGGCTGAGGTCTACTGACGAAACTTGTATGCATAGATTCAGCTAGATTTCTCAAGAGATATAAACTATTTTTCTGATATCAGAAACAAAACAATAAAGACAGAGCTATTGTTAATATTTTCTCCTTTCTGGTTAACAGTTCTTATTTATATGTCAGTAGAATCTATATCATTTATATCTATATCTATATCTGTATCTATCTATATTTATATGTATATATCATCTATCTCTCTCTACATATATATATATATATATTTAATAATCAAAGACACAATATTGAAATAAGAAAGCAAAAACACTTATAGGCTGAGTCCTCTTAACAAAATTATTGCATTAAAGTTGAAAACTCCAAACCTTTTTATTCTTTGTCTAATAAGTGCAATCTTAACTACCCATCCTGATTAATAATTCAGCATTAACTCATCATTCTGCTCCCAATTAAGCCCTTTTCTTTAACAAATCAATATAGTTCAGTCCTCCAAACTCACATCTCTTTTACCTCTTATGCTATATTTATATCTATGCATTAACATCCCCTCTTTTTTCTTAGTTTATTCTTACAAGACTAATGTCAATCCCCATTTCTCAATGTTCCTGCTATCCCAAACATCACATTTCCCACTGAATCTAACCTCTACTATTCTACTCCATGTAAGTGTTAGATTAACTAAATGCATCTTTTATATTTAAGTATTTATTATTTTAGCCTCTGTTTTAATCACTTTGAGTAAATGTGTATTCACATATAGGTGTGAATATTTGTACAATCTATACATAGCGTAGTTATGCATTTGAACTATAAAGGTTTGGGAGGACACACAGTATCTAATACCTCACTTATTTGCTCTCATAAGTCCTTATTGAGTTTCTTAACAAAATTATATATTTAATGAATATTTAGGTGCATTGCTATATATTCACAGCTCGCTACACTTAAAATTGCAGAACACAGAAGCAGTGACAAATACCAGGACATATTTATAGATATATTTTTATGAATGTTAAAAATCCACCTTAATATAAAGCAAATGATTACTTATGAATGATTATTTTGATCCTAGGTATCAGTGAACAGTCTATGAAAGTAAGAGATGATCACGTTAACTAAGAAGAAAAAGCCAGGGTTATTTTTCATCAATCATTCTGTATCATTTTCAAGCTCTAGAAGGAATTTAGGATCATTAGGAATCTCAATGACCCTTTAAATCAGGAAGGGAAAGAACTCTAGAAACATAAAACTACCTGCCTACTGCCCTGCAGCTTGCTGAAAGCCTGGCCTTGGTGGTACTAGAACCAGAGTTTACTCCTTCCATTCAAAATGCTGCCCCGAAGGGAAATGAAGTTTCTCACCCATCAACACTGTGGTCTCTGATATATACAGATGATCTATTAAAGAACTGTATTCTTGAAACCTATATAATTTTATGAGCGAATGTCACCCCAATAAATGTCTTTTTAAAAAAAAAAATCATGTACTGTGGTCCCCTGACTATGCACTAAGCTCAGGAACTGCAGCTACCATATCTAACCTAACCAGTGAATAGAGGGTGCCCTTGCTTCCTGTGGTAAAGCCTGAGGCCTAAGGCCTAATTTTTAAGTCATTGTGTAAACTGCAAAATTGACTTTCTAACAAACCCTTTCTCGTCTATCACTGTATCATACATAATTCTACCACCTAATGTGGCTTTTTTGATTCCTTCATTTTAATTTTGGCTTTGCTTTAATCCAAACTGTTCCTCTATGGTTCGCAGTATCTAAGAGAATGTTCCATATTGCAAGGTCTTTGTAAATATTTTGTTTAATTGATGACTACTGCATAGCACATTGTTCTAAAATTATTATAAACTAGTGGCCCAGTGCCACATTAAAAGGATATTAATTAGAGGAAATATTTTATTAGTGCTATTTGCCCTTTCTCTACAATAAAAGTGTGAGAGATAAAAGGTAATGAGTACAATGTAAATTTCCCATCAGATGGTTTTTCATTTGAGAAATGTAGTGATAGGCAAAATTCACATTTAATAGTCATTTCACCACAAATATGTTTGAGAATTGCATCCTCACGTACTCCATTTTCGCTGAAAAGACAGTTCCTACCACTATTGCTAGTACTTGTTGATGACTGTTCTTTAGAGAGATTCTGTCTTTGCTACCGCCTTCTTTCAACTTCAAAGGCAAGTTGTTCTTTAGACATTTCCTGTTGAAGATGCAGGTGTTTTTCAGCTTCAGAATGACGTTTTTCCAATAGCTGCTCTTCAGATATATTTTGTTGCAGGCATCGCCTTCTTTTAAGATCAGACGCACATTTTTCAGAAATTTTCTGTTGATAACGTCGGCACCTTTCTGCCCGTGGGCCTCAGTTAGACACAGCTGTGGTGATTTCTCCCCACCACCGCAGCCACCGTCGCCTCGTTCTCTGTGCCTGGGGGACCTCAGTTAGACCCAGCTGTGGTTCGCCGGTGCTGCCACTGCTTGGTCTCAGCACCAGTGGCCGGGCACTTGATGCCTTCACCACTTTGTCTCCACTCCTGGAGCCTGGCGTCCACATCTCTCGACCCCATCCCTTGCTCCGATTGGCTGGTAGCATAGCCAATCAGGAGCCAACGTATGGTCACATTTGCATGTTATTCTTTTATTAGATAGGATATCCCTATATCATTGCCAAACAAGAGTGGAATCAGATAATTTTGGAGGCATGAATCATCATAGGGATCCTATCTCTTATGAGAGGAAACTCCATAAAATGCTGAAAAGCTGATCTGCTGAATGAATGATGCCTAGTAGAGACTGGCTATTTGCTGATAGCTATCAAAGTCTGTGACAGGAGGTCTTCCTCATGAGTTGGATATTGTCATACCCACTGTAACATAATGTGGAGCCGGCCTTGCAGCAAATATTTATAATATTAAAAGTGTAATATGCTAATTAGGCCAGATGTCCTTCTGGACATCATTCCAGATTACCTTCCTGATGAAGCCAGGGCTGTGAGGGAAGCCCGGGTCCCGGTGCCAGCATGAGGGGAAGGAAGGCTTACTCTTGCATGAATTTCCTGCATCAGACAATTTAAGTCCTATGATAAAAATATATCTGGAGGACACACGTCAGCTATACAAACACTATGCCACACTCTCTAATGAACTTGTCATCTCTCTGTTATCTCAAACTTATGCCCTTTTGATAGTTTTTCCCAAGCTACGTGATGGAGAAGGGAAAAAAAAATGTAAGCTTGAATTGGCAGTAAGGTGATGCAAATTTAAAGGAGAGTGGTGAGGAAAATGCTTCCAGTAGGCAGAAATCCAAGATTTCACCAAATAGTATCCACTGTGGAGGAGATTTTTAACCAGCAGGTGAACATAATGTCTTACCTACTGGTTGTTGGTTGGCACTGTTTTCAGCCACTGTACCATTTGCAAAATAGACTCTCAAATGGAATAGCAATGTTTTCAAAGGTGTAGACTAAATGAACCCTCATTGGAGCTCCAACTTAGCAAGCTCATCTGGCTGCCATTGCTGCAGAATGCTGTTCTATCAGCAACAGAGACATCCTGAGACCCAGGCTTTGTAACTCCCTTGAGGAGGCCAGCAAACCAGCTGGAAACTTGGTTACAACAGACTAATCCCACCTTCTAGAGGGATAGATAGTTGTTCTTTCATAAGTTTTCTCTCTTGAAGGAATGGGAGTGCCTATGCTGAGGGTTCATAGAACAACTGCCTTATAGAGACTATCCTCCAAAGAAGGTTCCCATATTACAGTGAAATGGATTCACCTTACAGGGTCATTAGAGATAATTAAGAATATAATCTAGCCTGTCTGGGATGGCTCAGTAGTTGATTATCCACTCATGACCCAAGAGGTCCCAGTTTGATTCCAGGTCAGGGCACATGCACAGGTTTGTGGACTTGAATCCTGAGGGTGAGGTGAGGGCATGTGGGAGGCAGATGATTGAGGTTCCTCTCTCATGGATATTTTACTATCTTTCTACTTTTCTCCCTTTATCTCTCTAAAATTCAATAAAAGCATATTTAAAAAAGAAGAAAAAATGCCATCTAGCCTTTAATGATACCTTATTAATTATTTTATTCTTTCAATATGTATCATGACAAATTATGTATTAGGCTTTGTTTTAGGAGATATTTCAAAAGTAGAAGAATTTTAAAGGAAGTTAATATAATAACTAGTTTAAAGTCATGTAGTCAGTAATTGTCAGAGTTGGAAGATGATTTGACTTTTGTGGGGTGGACATACAAGGCAATATAGAGATCATATATTATAGAAATGTGCATTTGAAACCTATATGATCTTATTAACCAATGTCATCCCCATAAATGTAATAAAAAAGAATTAGATATAAATACATTATCTGATTTCAGAGCATAACCTCTATCTACTGTGTCTCATTACCCCTTCACAATATTAAATCACCGAGTAGATAACACATCACATCCAGCTATTTAACAATTGCCCAAATATGAACATGCATTTACATGGAGAGCCTTTTAACAGTAGAGGGCATTCATGATTAATTATCTCAGCAAAAACAATAGAAAGTATTGCCTTTCTGAGAGTGGGACTAATACAAAAATTAAGAAAAAAAGTAGAATTCACTATAATCACTCAATTCATTGATTGACAGTTTCAGTGTCAATGCTATAGGTCAAATCATGTCTACTGAAAAGGTTCATTACATAAATTAAGTGGTTTCAGTTATTTAAATGTAATAATGGTCCATTCAAATCAATCTGGAAGAAAGGTGTTGATGTTAATTCCCAGGGCCAAACTTCCAGTCAACTCAGTCATCTAAAATTTGATCACATATCCAGCAGGCTTGATCTCTGAGTGCATAGAAATGTAACTGTACACATGCATAAGTCTTTGTAAGGTAAGAAAGATATCCTCTTAAGTTGGAAATTAATTATGAAATTAGTCAATATATTGGAAACTATGAGAAGCAGCTATGAACCTTAAGGAGCCAATGAAAATGCTGGAAAAATAAAGATGGCTGAGGCTACTTAGGGACATAGAGATAAATAATTCCCCAAAATACCCCTAACACATAATATAATGTTTATACTTATAATTATGATACATATTTATATGTATTTATACAGATTCTCCAACTCGCACTTAGACATGTGTGTAATATAAGAATGTTTCACTTTAGTATTTATGTATGTATTTATTTAAAGTATTAACTAAAGAATAAACTTTCTTAGAAATATAATTTTGGAATGCTTTCCTATCATACTGGGAACACAAAGGAACTAGCCAACTTCCTGGGCCAAGCTTTCAGATACATTTTTAAAAAGAGTAAAGAAATCACAGAAAAGATCCTCAAAGAATGAACCACCCAGTTCTGCTTGCCATCATGGGGTTAAACCTTTCTTTCCTAGTATAGAAGAGGCTAAGGCCATTAGACTCTGGTAAAGCCAAAAGGTATGTGAAGAACTATAAATTCATGTGCAGATAAAAGTCAATATTAAGTATAGGTCCTATAGGATTTAACACTTCTTCTCTGTAACCTGAATTTGAAGCTCAAGTGATAAAAATGAAAATAAAATAGTGCTACCATGTCTTAAGACTTGAGTTGCTATCAATTGACTATATCAGCTTTCCAGGCCCTTTCAGTTACCTAACTTTGCTTTTATATTTTGCAATATTGATCAATAGAGGCCCCATCCTTTAACTAAATAACTCTCACAAGGTGAAAATCAGTCACTAAATTAATATTTATTTTGTCACATAAAAAAGTCAGTGCTATCTACAAACAATATAACTAATTGGGATTAATTTCATGTGCAAATTTTGTCATTGCAGGTGTTGATGGAGTAATACATCAAAGGGACTTCACCTCTGTAAAAATCAATGCTAACATAACCTTCATTATTGTTCCTATGGATGTCACATATAACACTAATCAGTAATGGTTTGCAGCAAACATCTTAGAGAACAAATATAATTTACTTTTTTATTGGCATTTTTCAATATGAGAGATAATATGCATTAATGGGATGAGGGATTCTCTAAAAGAGTACAGTCTTCTAGGGGAAGCGGTGGACAGTGTTAGTGCAGGTGGGAATGCTTAAGAAGAACATTACAAGAGTGTGAAAAAAATCTTCACATTGATATGAAAACTACTGAGTCTGCTTTGGAAATATACATTTCCCAGAATGCTTACAGAAAAGCCAGAGATTTTCAATTCTACAAAAGAACAACATTTTGTAGTACCCAAAAGAAAAAATAACATAACTCTATGGTAACCAAATTCCTATAATCTTTAACTGTTTCTCCTGAATACCACAGACCCTCCATTGTGTCAATATGACCACAATGGAACAAGGGAAGGGTAAACTTGCATTGATTCTCTGTATAGCCAAAATTATAGCTATAATGCTATTTTCCAGATTTGGGTACTTGAAAATATCTTCCATTTAGGTTTTAGCCATTTCACCTTTTGTCATTATTGCATTCAGAGAATTATCAACACCAGGACTATCACACAAGCCAATCAGTCAGCATGTATTAAACACTTATTGGGACACACTAATAATATAAAAAGTAATCATTATACTAACATAACTCATATTCGTGGAGGAAAACTGGTATAGTGACATGACAGGTGAGGTGACAGATTTTTAAAAATATATGTTTTATTGATTTCAGAGAGGAGGGTAAAGGGAGAGAGAGATGGAAACATCAATGATGAAAGAGAACCATAAATCAGCCACTTCCTGTATGCCCCACACTGGGAATTGAGCCCCAACCCAGGAATGTGCCCGGACCAGGAATGGAATGAAAACTTTCTGGTTTAAAGGTCAACATTCAACCACTTATCCATGCCACCTGGGCTAGATTTCATTTTTTTAAAATATTTCATTGCAAATAAAAGACAGATTGTTACAGCCTGATACTGATAAACATGATCTCACAGATCTTAAACTGTACTTCATAAAAGGGAAAATTTGGTAAGCACAGAGAAGTTTATGCCAAGGTGAGAGGTATATGTGTAGGCATTTAAGAAAGAAGATAAAGCAACAACAAAGTTTTAAAGATGAGAATGACTTGCTGCATATACCTTCTTTTGCATGCTCTTATCTGTTTCAGACCATTTTCATTCAATTATTTTCAGATGTTGACACTTAGAAGGTGAAGTTTCTAATTTTAGCAATTAGAGTAGTGCTAAAATACCATGTCAGAAAAAATAAATGCTTTAGAAAAAACAGTCAGTAAATGACTTTTCTAACAGAAACCTTAAATGCCCTTTGGTTTTTACTTTTGTTACTAGTAATGCAGGCAGCAAAAATGCAGTGATATTTGCACCAATCACCTTGGAAGTCACCTTCCTATATTCCAAACCATTCCTATCTAATACTATAAATGTATAAAATAAACTCCTGCTTCTATAACCTCAATCTTGGTTCAGGAGAAACTATGTTTGGACTTGGTCTTTCCAGTATTAAAAGGCAGTCTTCTCTTTCTTTAGCTTATGCTTGGCCAGTCTCTCTGATTCTTTTTTCCTAAATTGCATTTGGTATAGTCTCTATCCAGTACAAATTTCATTAAATTCCCAGCCCATCCACCTGGCAGATGCCTTGGTCAGTACAGCACCTTGGAGAGGTTCAGAAGGCCCCAAGGATTTCCAAAATAATCAACTGTTCATTATGGTAATTTTAATGTTTGTCCTTTAAGTTTGAAAGCATCCCATACATTTTTATGAGAAAGGACAAAGAACATAATCTTCTTAGAAGGGCTTTCTCCCTTGAAAGAAAACCAAATTACTTAGGCAACTAGAAGAGAGATTGACAAGAATACAATCCTTGTAGGGGACTTGAGTACACCACTGACATTACTGGATAAATCCTCTAGACAAAAAATCAGCACAGACACAGCAATTTTAAGTGACTCACTAGATCAGAGAGACTTAACTGACATCTTCAGAACATGTCACCCCAAAGGCATGGGATATACAATCTTCTCAAGTGCACATGGGACATTTTCAAAAATAGACCACATATTGAGTCACAAGCAAAGTCTCCCCAAATTCAACAAGACTGAAAACATACCATGCATCTTCTCAGCCACAATGCCATAAAATTAGAAATAAACTACAATAAAAACAATCCAAAAATCTCAAACACTTGGAAGCTGAATAGCATGCTATTAAATAATGACTGCGTTACCAAAGAGATCAAAGAAGAAATTAAAAGCATACTGGAAACTAATGACAACAAAAACACAACAATCCAAAATTTATGGGACACAATGAAAGCATTTCTGAGAGGGAAGTTTATAATTCTACAAGCCTATCTCAGAAAACAAGAAAAAATGGTAATAAATCATCTAACTCTACAACTCAATGAATTAGAAAGAGAGCAACAGGAAAAACCCAGAGTGAGTAGAAGGAAGAAGATAATAAAGATCAAAGCAGAAATAAATGACATAGAGACAAAAAGAAAAGAATAGAAAAGAAAAGAAAAGAAAAGAAAAGAAAAGAAAAGGAAAGAAACAATACAAAGATCAATGAAACCAAGAGCTGGTTCTTTGAAAGATTTGTAAACCTCTAGCCAGGCACGCCAAGAAGCAAAGAGAAAGGACTCAAATAAACAAAATCAAAAATGAGAGAGGCGAAATAATAACAGATCTCACAGAAATACAAAGGAATGTTAAAAAATTCTATGAACAACTCTAGACAACCTAGAGGAAATGGACATATTCCTAGAAAACCTAGGAAACCTAGAGGAAATGGACATAGTCCTAGAAAAATATGACCTTTCAAAACTCAATCAGGAAGATTCTAAAAATCTCAATAAGCCGATAACTATATATGACCTTCCAAAACTCAATCAGGAAGATTCTAAAAATATCAATAGGCCAATAACTATGGAAGAAATTGAAGGAGTCATCAAAAAGCTCCAAAAATAAATGGCTGGGGCCAGATGGCTTCACAGGGGAAGAACATTCAAGGAAGATCTAAAACATATCCTCCTGAGAGGAAAGAACACTTCCAATCTCATTCTATGAAGCCAGTATCACCGTAATAACAAAACACAATGAAAGAGAATTATAGGCCAATATCCCCATGAACATAGATAACAAAATCCTCAACAAAATTCTGGCAAACTGGATCCAGCAATACATCATTACCAAGTGGGATTTATCTCAGGGATGCAAAGATGGTACAATAACCACAAATCCATAAATACAATACATCACATAAACAATTTGAGAGATAAAAACCATTTAATCATATAAATTGGTGCAGAAAAAGCATTTGACAAAATCCATCTTGATCAAAACACTTAGCAAGGTGGGAAACATAAACATAATAAAAGCCATATATGAAACCCACAGCCAACATCATACTCAATGGACAGAAACTAAAACCATTTCCCCTCATAACAGGAATAAGACAGGGATGCCCACTCTCACCACTCCTGTTCAACATAGTACTGGAAGTACTAGCCATTGCGATCAGACAAGAAGAAGAAATAAAAGGCACCCAAATTGAAAATGAAGTAAAACTGTCCTTATTTGCAGATGACATGATATTGTACATAGAAAACCCTAAAAACTCCATAAAAAATTATTAGACTTAATAAATGAATTTGGCAATGTAGCAGGATACAAAATTAATGCCAAGAAATCTATGGCATTTCTTTATACCAGTAGTGAACTCATAGAAAGAGAGACTAAAAAAGCAATCCCATTTACCATCACACCAAATCTCCCCCCCCAAAAAAAACACACACACAAAAAAACCCCGACACCTAGGAATAAACTAAACTGAGGTAAAAAAAAAACCCTGTATGCTAGAAACTACAAGACACTGAAAAAAGAGATAGAAGAAGACATAAATAGATGGAAGAACATACTGTGTTCATGGATTGGTAGAATCAACATCATAAAAATGTCTATACTATGCAAAACAATATACAGATTCAATGCTATCCTCATTAAAATATCAACAGCATATTTCACAAACCTACAACAAAGTTTCTAAAAATTCATCTGGAATAAAGAAAGACCCCAAATAGCTGAAGTAATCCTAAAAAAGAAGAACAAAGTAGGTAGCATTTCAATACCAGATTTCAAGCTGTATTACAAAGCCACTGTTCTTAAAATAGCCTGATACTGGCACAAGAACAGACAAATAAATTAATGGAATAGAATAGAGAACCGAGAAATCATCCCAAACCACTATGCCCAATTAATATTTGACAAAGGAGCCATGAACATAAAATGGAATCAAGATAGTCTCTTCAACAAATGATGTTGGAAAATTGGACAGATACATGCAAAAAAAATGAAATTAGACTACCGACTTACACCATACACACAAAAAAATAAACTCAAAATGGATAAAGGACTTCAACATAAGATGGGAAACCATAAAAATACTAGAGGAATCCACAGGCAAAAAAATCTCAGACATATATTGAAGGAAGTTCTTCACTGATTGTGCTCATAGGGCAATGGAAAATAAAGAGAAAATAAACAAATGGACTACATCAAAATAAAAAGCTTTTGCACAGCAAAAGAAACCATCAACAAAACAACAAGAAAGTCCACTGCATGGGATACCATATTTGCCGATGTCATCACCAATAAGGGTTTAATCTCCAACATTTATAGGGAACTTATAAAACTTAACAAAAGGAAGATAAACAATCCAATCAAAAGATGGACAATGGACCTAAACAGACAATTTTCAAAGGATGACAGAAGGAAGGCTAAGTGACATATGAAAGAAAACAATCTCAAAATCACTAATTATCCGAGAGATGCAAATCCAAACAACAATGGGGTATCATCTCACACCTGTCAGAATGGGTATCATCAACAAATCAACAAAGGACAAGTATTGGCTAGGACGCAGAGAAAAAGGAACTCTTTTGCACTGTTGGTGGGAATGCAAACTGGTGCAGCCAATGTGGAGAACAGTATAGAGTTTTCTCAAAAAAAAACTAAAAATGGAACTCCCATTTGACCCAGTAATCTCACTTCTAGGTATATATATCCCAAGAAACTAGAAACACGAATCAGAAAAGATATATGCACCCCTATGTTCATAGCAGCACAATTCACCATAGCTAAAATTTGTAAACAGCCTAAGAGTTCATCAGCAGATGAGTGTATTAAAAAACTGTAGTACGTCTACACAATGGAATACTATGCTGCAATAAAAAAGGAGTTCTTACCATTTGCAACAGCATGGATGGAACTGGAGAGCATTATGCTAAGTAAAATAAGCCAGTCAGAGAAAGACAAATACCACATGATCTCACTGATTTGTGTAATATAATGAACAACATAAATTGGTGAACAGGGACAGATCCAGAGGCAGAGAAGCATCAATCAGACTGCCAGACCTCAGAGAGAAGGTAGGGGAGGGTGGGGGGAAGGAGGAGAGATCAACCAGAGGACTTGTATATGTGAATATAAGCCTAACCAATGGACATGAACACCAAGGGGGTGAGGGAATGAATGGGGGAAGTGGGGGCATTAACGGAGGGATGAGGACACGTATGTAATACATTCACCAATAAAGACATTTTGAAAAAGGGGAAAAATTAAAGTTTCTAGAAGATAAAATAGGAAAAATTCCCTAAACAAGTCATATAACACACTAAAAATATTTAAGAACATCTTTGCATTAAAGGGACACCATTAAAAAAATAGGGGATAAGAGAGTAACAAAATTGTGCCACATAAATAATCAACAAAGGGACCATATGTTAGATATGATAAATATATGAAATAATATAGTAGTTAGTTATATGATGAAGATAAATGAGAGGGAGGGAGAGAAAGAGAGGACATTAATAAATAAACTAGAGACCCATTGCAGGAACATTCCTGCAAGAATAGAGCTTCCTGCAGCCTAAGCAAAGCTCCCTCCCTTCTCTGCTGTCTCGCTCCCTCCTCTACTACCTTGCTTTCTCCTCTTTCCACTGTCTCACTCCCTCCCTTTTTCCATGCCCTGCTGGCTTACTTCTCTGCAGCATTGCTCCCTTCTGCATGCTTGGCTTCCTTCTAGGTGGTCTTCTGTGGACGGATTTGCAAATTAGCCACCATCTTGGTTGGGTTAATTTGCATACTCACTCTGATTGGGTTGTGGGTGTGGTTTGAGGGTGTGGCTTGTGGGTGTAGCGAAGGTACAATATTTATATTACTCTTTTATTAGGTAGGATAAGAAAAAGATATCTAATTCTATCTTTAATCTTTAAAAGAGAGTTAAGTCATTTACAACAAAAACCACTAAATAGATTCTGAACCTCATTTGTAATTAGCATAATGAAAACTAGTATTTGATATGGTAAATTTTAATGTTTGTCCTTTAAGTTTGAAAGCATCTCATACATTTTGATGAAAAAGGACAAGAACATATCTTCTTACCAAAAAAGATTGACAAGTCAAATATTGACAACCTAGCACTTAATAATTCTTATATGCTATTTATAGGAATTTAAAGTTTAAACCCACATGGAAAAACTCTATGGATTTAACTGATAAAATTGAATATATATGTATAACAAATAATAAACAGTACATAGAACATATCACTTCTAGGCATATCCTCCACAAAATGTGCATACATATGTACCAGTAGTCATGTACAAAATTATCATGAGAGCATTGTTTCAAATAGCCCCAAACAACTGTCTGATTTGGAAGAGTGAATGCAATTAAATACTATAAAATAAAAAATGTACATGCTATAGTGACATAAATCAACATGAACAGTTCTCATAATCCAGGCAAAACTAACCTAAGAGTTTAGAAACACATACTAAAAGGATAAAAGTCTAAAAGAAAATGAGGAAACAATAATAGAATCATCTTTAACTTTCCTTTTATAGGGAGAAGAAGGAGGGCAAAATATTTGTTATCAGCAAGTCATGTGGGGGCTTTAGGAGTGCAGGCTCTGCATTTCTTACTTAAATGTGTGTTTGCTTAACAAGAATTTATTAATCTGCATCTTTATGTGTTATGTCCTTTTCATATGTGTTAAATCCTTTTAGTTTGTGTTATATTTCACAGTAAAAACAAAATATTTTTGTCTGAAATGTTTTAATCTCATGTCTAAGCACTGATAACTATATGCATCTGGGGACTAGTGATAGTCAGGGAGACATTTAAATACTTTATGAAAGGTTTACACATTCATCAACCTGGTGACACTTGTATCACTGACTAATAGATATACTTTCTATCGAACATGTTTACTTAATTAGACTTTGGACTTCTTAATTCCATGCTGTAACATGTCAGAGACATCAATTACTTGTTTATGCAAAAGTCTTGGTAACAAGGTTGGAAATGAATTTAACTGCTGTGTATATGAAAAACTGAAATTCAGAAATTAATATCTGGATTTCTGCAGCTGTAATGCCACATTGCTATTCAACCCCAATTTGCAAATCTGCTTCCCCTGAGACTTGGCTGAGTTATTTCTGATCATTCACTCTAGCTTTTAACAAAATATTAAGGCAGCAGCAACTTTCACATCCTCCATGTCTCCTCAATGTCCTCTTGACTTTCTCTAATCTAAAATCATTCATTCTGATCCAATTTCCCCAGAAGCTCTAGCCCTTTCACTTAATTTTGAGTTCCCAAATGCTTCCCCTAGAGACTGATAACACTGAAGCCCTGTGAATAAAATGGCCCCTGAACATGTAGTGTAAATGCACCAGTCAACTTTGGGACACTTCCAGAAAACCTGTCATGGCAAATTCTTTCCCTAAATTGCAAAAAAAAAAAAAAAAAAAAAAAAAAAAAAAAAAAAAAGAATAACCCTGAAATACCAAAGAAGTGAATTTACAGCCATAGAGAATATTGAGAATATAGATTGGATGTATACTTATTTGGATGTTATGGTGGCTGCAGAGGTTTGCATGATATGGTTGCCTATTAGAGATTAGATTAGAGAGATCTGCTCCTGGCTCCCAGCCATGCCTACTCTGAGTTCTCAGAAGAAGTTAGTTGAGTATGAGCAAGGGCATGATTATTTTTTCTCTACTGGGCATGAAACTGCCATGACTTTCCTACCTAGATTTTGTCCTGCCAGGTTAAAAAATATATATTATTGATATGTCATTGCCTTTGTTAACTATGGACAGAATTACTTTGGGGCGGGGGGATACCTGCACCAATAGACTAGGCACTTTTGTTAAATTAAATATTTACAAACATTAGGAACCCTTGGTCCTTCTTTTATTTTTGTTTTTATAATCCTTACCCAAGGATATTCTTCCATTAATTTTCAGAGAGAGTAGAAGGGAGAGGGAGAGAAAATTAACACCAATGTGTGAGAGACACTTTAATTGGTTGCCTCCTGCATGCCCTGACCAAGGCCAATAGCCTTCAAGGAAAGTGCCTGCCCTTAACTAGAACTGAACCCAGGACCCTTCAGTCTGCAGGCCAATGTTCTATCCATTAAGCCAAACCTGCTAGGGCTCTCCTGGTTCTTAAATCAACACCAAATCAGCAGGGACATCAGAGAAAAGAACATGTATTAGTATAATTGTCTATTTGCTTGGGAAAAATTTAAATGGGCATGAAGTTTTCAATGATAAATCTATGCTAACACTATCAGTTGCTTTTTGTACTTTGAAACTATGTTCTTTTCATAAAGGCACATGATTATAATGTCTTTTTGATAGTTTATTACTCATCAAGTCATATTTCTTATCTTCTTATAATACACTCTGCTTTAAATACGATTTCCTGTGTTATTAATGTTCTTAATGTTAATATTATTCAACACCTTTTTTATCACTATTTATCTGGTTATGTAATTTAAATACAGATGAATATATCAATCTGTTCATCCTCCTCTGGATGGAGACAAGGTCTTAGATTTTTATACACTCTGAAACCAATTCCTTTCTCTTCCTTATAATTGACTCCTCAGCATCAAATCCTAACAAATAGTTCTAAGAAAATCATAATTCTTTTGTCTCCTCCAGGTGTGAAAATGGGTAGATATTCTAATCTTGGTTAATAGATCATGAGGGAGGGTTTATCAGAGGTGTCAGGGAAAAACTTTCTCTCTCTCTCTTTCAGATAAAAAGGCACAGAATGCACCTGCTTATTCATCTGAAGCTGTAAATGCCTGGATATCGTCTATAGAACCGCTACAGTGAATTTATGGCTCTGAAGATAGCTTGCAGCAAATTCAGGTTGTACCTGAGGTCAAAGGAATACATTGGGCCCTCATTAATATCCGTTACCCACGATTTACTAACCTAGAGCTTACCTTAGCTCTTGATTTCTATTAAATAGTTTTTTTATACTTTTAAGACATTTCAAGTTTCTGTTTCTTAAATTCAAATGCATCAGAAATGTGTAAATAGTTTTATTTCCACCCTATTCAGTTTGGCTCACCAGAGAGAACATTGGCCTGTGGACTGAAGTGTCCTGGGTTCGATTCCAGTCAAGGGTATATGCCTGGGATGCAGGCTTGATCCCCAGTAGGGGAGTGCAGGAAGCAGCCAATCAATGATTTTCTCATCATTGATGTTTCTGTCTGTCTCTTCCTATTCCTTCTTCTCTGAAGTCAATAAAAATATTTTTAAAAAGTAGTTTTATTTCATTCTCCCTCTTCTAATTAGGAGAATACCTGATTAGATTTTCCAAAAGGTTCTGTTAAAGTCTTTGGACCAAAAATGAAAATACACATACAAAAATATGAAGTCAAGTCTCTAATTAGATCTTTAGGGAAGTTCTGTGTATAGTAAACTGTGTCTTTGCCTGAGAATTATTTTATTTCCTTGCATTTCAGAATAATAGTGCAACTGCCTGTACAATTCTAGATTGGCGATGGTTTTCTCTGTTTTGTTTTGCTTTGTTTTTTACATATAGATATTATTCTATTTTCTTGAATTCATCATTGCTGTTGAGAAAGTCTAAGATCAATAAAAATAGTAGACATGCAGAGTTATTTTTGTATTAAATTGCATTTGGTTACAGTTTAGATATTCTCTTTGTTTTTGATGTTTTCTAATTTCACCATGATGTGCTTAGGTATGGATTACTTTTCATTTATACTTCTTAAGACACTAGGATTCTCTTTCAAATTGAATGCTTACAACTTTAGTCAATTCTGAAAAATTCCTGTCATGATCTTTTTATCAATTAATTTTTCTTATTCTGTGTTTATTATTCATTAAATTTAAGATGGCCCTTTTCATCCTCTTCTCTATGTCTCTTAATATTGTTCTTGCATATTCACTCTATCTCTCTGAGATGCATTAAGGATAACTTATTCACATCTATCTTCTAAAGTAATATACCCTGTTTTATGTATGAAAAATATATTTTAATACATCTATTAATTTTAGGAAATATTTGTAAAAATTTTACAAATGGCAATATTTCAAACATGGCATTCATTTGTTTTCATAATATGCTCTATTTAGCAATGTTTTGTGAATGTCCATTTTGCTTTCTTACTTAAGTACTTGATAGTGTCTTATTGTATTTTGTAAAAGCTGACAGCTGTCACCTTCAATGGCCATCGTGTTTTATGGAGACATATAAGCCTGACCTCAGGAAGCATTTTAAGGTGTATATTTTTATTTCTCTCTCTGGAGACTCATAGGTTATATTGAACCTTGTCACAACTTCTTATTAATTTCCCAATGTAAGATTTTTACTACATTCAAGTAGTAGGAATCTTCCCCTAGTCATAGCCCTCCCTGAGCATGCAGTTTACAGCCTACCCTGGACGGAAGTTATAGTTTTTAAAAAAACATGATTAGCCGAGACCGGTTTGGCTCAGTGGATAGAGCGTCGGACTGCGGACTGAAGGGTCCCAGGTTTGATTCCGGTCAAGGGCATGTACCGTGGCTGCGAGCACATTTCCAGTAGGGGGCGTGCAAGAGGCAGCTGATCGATGTTTCTCTCTCATCGATGTTTCTGTCTTTCTATCCCTCTCCCTTCTGCCCTGTAAAAAATCAATAAAATATATTTAAAAAATAAAAATAAAAATAAAAAACATGACTAAACAACCATTAACCTATGAAAACTTATTTTCTTGATGATTTGATCATGTATAGTGTATTTAACTATTATGTACACACTGATGATCTCCAAATTGAGATCTTTAACCCAGACATCTACCAATAATCCAGACTCATATATCCAACTGTCCACTTGACAGGGACTTACTTTGCTAGCAGCCATCTTTGATAGCATTATCTTACAACTGAGTTCTGATTTTTTTTTCTGACAAAAAATGGCATTTTAAAAAGTCTTCCTCATCTCAGTTAATGACCTCATCCTCCCACCAGCAAAATAAAAATAAAAATTTTTTAAAAATGACATCATCCCTGACCCTTCCATGACTGTCTCACACACATCTGCCAGGGAATCCTGGTGACTCGCTTTATAGTAATAGCCAGGACATTCGCATCCTTATCACCTCTACTGTGTCCATTCTAGGGAGTCCCATATCATCTCCAACTTGCATGTTTACCATATTCTCAGAAATAACTTTCCTGTTTTCATCTCTGCCTCCCTTAAAAGTACCCATGTGACCTGGGGATTCATTAACACTCTGAGCTACTGTTCTCATATTTTCTCATTCTCTTCCAACCACAGTGGTGACTTTTCTATTCTTGAACTTTCCCGGAAGGCTCCTGAGACTCATTTTCTATTCATACCATCTAGGCACGTAGGCTTTGTCTCAGAACCCTTAGGAATGCAAAGGCCCCACTTCCTAAGTGTATGTGAGGTTTGATTTTCAATTTTTGTCTCACTCAAGCCCCACCGTCTACTTGGGATCCCTTTACCGTATTTCATTCAGAATGTCTCTGTATTTGGAGTAGGTTCCTTGTTTTCCGTAGTGAAAAGGCTTGGTATTGCCCTTATAAGTGAGAATATATTAAGAGATTAGAAATTATCTAAAATGTTCAGCATTATATGGATTATTGCCTAAACAAAACTCACATATCACAGAAGATGATCTCCCCAAATATCATGTCATGAAGCATAAATAATAGGCAAAAACTAATCACATGTGATTTCCTCAAAAATGTGTATCTGGTTCTTTAAAATTTGTCAATCACATCTGACATCTTTTTCTTGCACTAAACTCTGTTTCTATTACATGGCTCACCAGTGAGAGATTTTTCTACTTGTAAAAGTCAATGGCATAATCTAATCAACCAAAAAGTAAAAAAAGCTGTTCAACAACTAAATTTCGGACTCAAAAAAAATCTAAATTTTAAGATATTTAAGCTAACCATCACCACAGTATGTATTTTCATGACTTAATTGTACAGTGAATACATTTTATAGAAGAAAGGGTCTATTTGATTCTTTTGAAGGGTCAACTTATTATAAAATTCAAGAACAAAACAAGCCAGCTAGATTTCAAGTACCTAACAATATATTGTAGGCAAAAGAAAAGTGTAAATATCCTCAAGCAGCAGAATTAAGTCTACACTGAGAGTTTGTCCAAAGGCCTAGAATTTCATATTCAAACAGCAAACACAAAATAAAGAGAGCCTTATAGGTAGTTTTTCCTTAGTTTGCCAGGCATACGGAGTTGATCCTCACCTCTTCTCCTTTGCTGGGATTGATCCAGCAGAAATGACTTCTCTCAAAATCACAGCTTAGTTTCTTCTATGCTCTAACTCAGTGGGTCTCAACCTTTCTAATGCAGTTCCCTCAACCCTATGCTCTAACTCAGTGGGTCTCAACCTTTCTAATGCAGTTCCCTCAACCCTTTAATACAGTTCCTCATGTTGTGGTGATCCACAACCATAAAATTATTTTCATTGCTTCTTCATAACTGTGATTTTGCTGCTGTTAATGAATTATAATGTTAATATCTGTGTTTTCTGATGGACTCAGGTGCTGGAAGCCAGACATTGCCTCACCAATAGAGATGTAAATAGAACAAACAGGAAACCTGGTCAGAGCTTAATGGATCTGTTTACCCATTGTTTAGGTGAGACTTTAGTTCCCCCTCCTCCAGTCTTATGTTAAGTATGAACTGTTTACCCATTGTTTAGGTGACACATTGGTAATTGTAAAAGCTTCCACACCTTTTGTCTTATGTTAATTCTTGCTGGTTGATGGATGTATCACTTGGCCCTAATAAAAGGGGATAGGAAAGCCAGAGCTGGTGGCGTCCTCCCCCTTGAGGTGGACTCCTGCCTGGCCCCCGTTATTCCCCAAAATGGATGCTTTTCAAGTCTCTTCATTTGTGTGCGGCCTTCTCCAGATGCTGAACCCTGACATGGGAACCCTGGACATGCAGGACGTGAAAAGGATTCCACACTTAGGCTCTACAGCTGCCCAAGACCATCAGAAAACACAGATACTTACATTATGAATCATAACAGTAGCAAAATCACAGTTATGAAGTAGCAATGAAAATAACTGTATGGTTGGAGGTCACCACAACATGAGGATCTGTATTAAAGGGTCGCAGTATTAGAAAGGATGAGAACCACTCCTCTAACTCAATGGCTAGCCATAAAAATCCTTCAAAAACCTTCACCATGATATGCTTTCCATGACACTTCCATTCTTTAATTTCCTACAGCAATTTATTGTTACTAAGCTTGACACCTAAATACATTGCTTTCTATTGTAAAGATTATTTATTCTGGTTCTGTAGTTTAATTTAATGATGTCAAAAAGATATAGTCATCGTCTTTTCCAATTGTATTTTAAGGTTCTTTAGAACAAAATCAAAGCTTTTTTGTTTGTTTGTTTTGCTTGTAAACAAACATTTTGATATGCCTAAGTACAAAAAGCAACATTCTCCTTTAAAAAAAAATTAAAAATGGTTATTTCCACAGAGCACCAAGCCCAGAAAATACTTTCTTAAACCAGCTTGAAATCAATTACTTCATTCTCTTGGTATTTGAACTAGCGCTAATTTTCAAAAGCTTGGGTAAAGTTGTTTGAAGATTCAGGAGTGGGATTTTGCAAAATGAATGTTTGCATCACATGTATAACCAAAACAGATGATATGAATCAGCAGGGGATAAATGAGATTCCAAAGTCAGCAGATAACTTCATTTTAGCATTCATTCTGTTTGTGCATTAGCAACATGAACAACATCCAATTTATTTTCTCAACATTGCACAACAGCATCAAATACACATTCCGGCATTCACTGTGTTTGTATCTGTACTCACATCTGAACCTGGAACTATTCCATGCCTTATTGCATTTCTTCTGAATATGTTCAGCTTGGGGATTTCATGGTGAGCAAAGAGCTCTCAGAACATAAGTTGCAATATGTTGCGTTTAGCAATTCAATATATTCATTCATTGGAACTTCCATCTTTTTGCATTCATTTTCTCCCCCAACATGTGCATATACATCAAGACATTTGCATAAAGTCCTTAAGAAACAAACATATAGGTTTGCTTTTTCTCCAAGAACTTAGTAAAGTTACCAATGGGGCCTCTTTCCTGGTTGGTCAAATGTCCCTTTCCATGTTATAAAGTGTGAGATGTTTCAGAGCTTCGGTTTACTCCGTTAGAAATGTCCTCTTCAGTCATATCCCTGTCAGGCTGAGGGGCAAATCAAATTGACCTGTCAAAGAACAGGATCTGTTTTTGATTGAATTATTTCATTTCTAACCAAAGGGTGTGTGTGTGTGTGTGTGTGTGTGTGTGTGTGTGTGTGTGTGTGTGTGTATTAGAGTTACTGGCTACTCAGAGCTGAATTTGTTTTTCAGTGAAAACTTATCTTCCTCATCAGATGACTATAACAATAAAATAGAGAGATAAGGCCTTCACATTGCAGAGTTTAAAAAATTTAACACCAAGTTTTTTAAAGTTTAGTGCTCTGACTGATGAGAGCAATGCCACAATGATGTTCAGTGAAGGCAAAGGGAAAAAAAAGTTGACGGTATCTGTCTTATTTTCCTCTCTCCAACCTACACAAATACCTTTCTACAACAAGCTCACCTAAATAGAAAGCTCCCCCAGTCCTTAAATCATAGTTCTGCTGTTCTTCCTGGTCCAAGGCCAAAACCTTCTTGCTAGCCCTTTGTCAATTCTCAGCTTAGTCCCACTGATTTTCAGATTCTTATCTCTTATCTAAGTGTCCTGTCCAAGGTCACTGACAACTTTGCAGAGTGGTTATAGATTTTTATGTATTCTTTAGAGTTTCTTCCCTAAGTAAAGTTGCTGAAAAAGGAAAAATGGACATTTCTGATAAAATTCAAATGTTTATTTTTCCTGAAAAGTCAGAAAAGTTGACATCTCCTGTAACAAAATTCACCATTCATTCATTCTTTAATTCAACCTATTAGGGTCATCTTAGTCATATTTAAAGCAAGAGACACAAAAATGTTTTAATCACTTGAGATCTTTGAGTGCCTCTCAAAATCAAATGATCATATTCCTTTGCTTACTTGCACTTGATTTATAAGTACAGTATAAAAATATTATAGGCTAAACTAGAATAGGTACTCATTTACCTTAGAGGTTTTTCCTATATGTCTCAAGGAATTTTTGTTCTGAAAATTCTGAATATTCTCTCTGAAATTAAAATGTTATTAAAAATTATTTCAGTTCAAAAATACAGGTGTACTAGATAATTTATAAATGACCATTGGGAGGAAGGCCTACTTTATTTATTGCCATTTGACAACCATTAAGTACATTTTCTCTTGTTCTTGGCAAGGAGAGGTCTGGGGAAGAACAAGCTTGAAATAAATTATGGCATTTACACATGCTTATCTACACATATTTAATTGTTCAAATCCACCTGCTAAATCTGGACATTTATTCAATATCATTTTTAAAAAAGAGCTGGAGCCCTAGCCAGTTTTGCTCACTGTGGTTAGAGCGTCAGCCTCAGGAATGATGGGTCCTGGGTTTGATTCCAGTCAAGGGCACATGCCTGGGTTGCTGGCTCTATCAACAGTAGAACGTGTGCAGGAGGCAGCCAGTCAATTATTTTATCTCATCATTAATGTTTCTCTTTCTCTCTCCCTTCCGCTCTGAAATAAATAAAATATATGTATATTTTTAAAAATGGAAAACCCCATTTAGTGTGAACCCTTCTGAGAATCTATAGAATTGCCCTGGTAGAATGGAATATCATCCTTCAAGATATTTTTTAGTGAGACAATCTGAGGCTGGTGTTTTCTGAGGGAGGTTTAGAATGCAATAAATATGTATATATCTAGAATATTTTCTAAAATTCACCATAGTTTCAATCATGGATGTAGAGAACTAGCCCTGACATATACCTTAGAATTGACATATACCCTGTTTTAAGGTCTGCATATTCCACACCATACACGTCATTGGGGGTATTGTCATCTTTTGAATTCTTCTCATTTATTTTTCCCCAAAAAATAAATTCTTCATAATTTGAAATTGCTTCACATTTCTCCTTTGTTAGTGTTTACTTTTTTAAAACTTAAAAAAAAATATTTTATTGATTTTTTTACAGAGGAGAAGGGAGAGGGATATAGAGCTAGAAACATCGATGAGTGAGAAAGATCGATCAGCTGTCTCCTGCACACCTCCTACTGGGGATGCTCCTGCAACCAAGGTAAATGCCCTTGACTGGAATTGAACCCAGGACCCTTCTGCAAGCCAACACTCTATTCGCTGAGCAAAACCAGTCAGGGCTAGCATTTACTTTGTTCAAGGACAAAGTGAGGGGAGTTGAAAGCCAACCAATGAGACTTAAGAAATTTGCTGATGGGTTTCTGAGAAATATTTATTCCCTAATAAAATAAAATAAAAATAATGAAGAAAAATGTATCTTTGTTATGATCCTGGCTTTTGCTATGTGAAAAAGTGTTGTTTCAGATTTGCCTGCTGTCTTAGGATCATAAGTAGTGGGCATCAGAGCCAGCCTGCTAAAGTTAAGACGATGAAGCAGACAAATGGAAGAAATTATGAAAGATCTTAATGGTATTTATTGTTTAGCCGTAATAATGTTGCCGAATTCTTATTAGGATGTCATCAACCCTGATAACCCCTAGTTCTAGACTTCTTAATAAGTTAAATGCTAAAGTTTTCCCATTTTAAGATGGTACTAAATTTTAAAGGTAAATTAAACTAAAAAAATATTTCTTTAATCTTAGTATAATTTGGCTGTATTGGCAATGGCTTTGCTCATTTAGCTTAAGCTGACAGTGATGGCTAGAGGGTTTGAGTCACCTCTCTCTATTTTAGGGGTAGCAAACCTTTTCAATAAAAGGATGAGGCAGTGACTATTGGGGGCCATAAAGTATCTCTCACAACTCTTAAACACTGTCTGAACAGTGCAAAAAAGCTACAGAAAATATATAAACAAATGAGTGTGACTATATTCCAATGAAAGATCATTTACAAGTCTGATAGACATGAAGCGTGCCTATGGTGGATATAGATAAATGGTTAAAAGAAACAAAAAGACAGAAAACAGTAAATACTGGTCAATGTCATCTTTCTTTGCAAAAATTTGCTACAAGTGTTGAGATTCTCATGTTCATGCCATATTTCTTTGAAGACCCTTTATCACAAATGTATTATTCCATTTAAATAGCTCTGCAGATATTTTAATGGTACAGAATTGGTATGTCATTTGTCTTACTTTTTGAGTGTTTTCACTTCTTCCCTCTAAGTAAGAGGTAGCTTTTAAGAAAGATTGGTAAACTATATGTGTGGTATGTCAAATCCTTCTTAAAGTTTCTTCTACATCTGCTTGCCTGTTCTCAAATGTATTGCCGTAATCATTAAAGGAGACCACCATTAATTTAGAAGGCATATCCACACTTCCAGTATACATTCTACCTAATGGAACTAAAACATACGATGTTATTAAATGCCCAGGTCAGAGTGTGGTTTCTATTCAATTATGCAACAATTTTTATAATACACTTTTATTTAAAAAAGTCCATGCCTAATAAAAATAATAATAGGCATTCAGATTCATAGAATAGACAAGCTGATTTTAGGTCATAAAGCAGAACTCTGCTAGGATTACACTGAGCTATATTAGGAGGCTTCTCATTTCAAGGAGGCTTGATCAATACATGAATTCCTAACACAAATTCTCTAAACCCTTAAGTACATGGCAGCAAGAGTCAGTTAAGAGCTTGTTCAGAAGCGGGTCTGCCATTTTTAAGTACATGAGGTGGTTGAAGCATGGTGCTATTCTTCATTTTATACCAATGTAAGACAACTCTTATGTTGATGAATTTTAAAAGATTGCTTACTCAGCAGTTTCTTTGTTTTCATCTTTGTAGCACTCTTGGCACCACACTCCAGAATAGATAAATTAAAATGGTTTCTGCCTAATCCCCTCAGAGAGGTTTGATTATGTATGCTCTATAGTATTTTAGTTGACTAGGCTTAAAACATTATGACTTTTAAAGCCTAATAGTTGTTTTGGTATTATCAATTCTAGTATGTAACATTTGGGATGTATGTACAAATCTCCTAGGCCCCATCTTTGCAATAAACAAGGAAAGATGATGCATCATTGTTGGTCTATATAGGAACATGAAAAAGGTGAGAGAAAACATGCTTAAGGACGAGAGAAAACATGCTCTATTTCACAAGGAAACTCTGCCACCCACTCCTTGGGGATATAAAAGAATAGGATACTCAATTTACATGGTATTTAGAAAACGTAGTAGATTGACACAAAAATCAAGTTTGTCAATCTATGCTACAGCAAGATGAGTGTGTTCAGTTCAGATAGTCTGGTATCCATGGCCTTGAAGGGTCTTGGAAAAAGAACAACCTACTGGACAAAGCAAAGAATCTTTGTCTTTGAGTGGAAATATGGAATCTCAAAAGCACGGTTCTATTACCAAAAATCTCTACGTGAACCTGAGATCAAATGGCTTTGGTCCTTGCATTCTTCTTCCTCAAAACACATATTAAGTCTAAGGACTCTTTGCTTAGCCCTGAATCCTAAAGATCTATTTTGTTCTAAAAGTTTTAGTTTTGTGTTTACATTCAAGTCAGTGATTAATTTTGTGTTATTTTTAAAGATGTAGGGTTTAAATCAAGGTACTATTATGTATGTATGGTATGTATGTAATTGTTAACCTTTCTATCTTTTTTCTTTTTTTAATTCTCACCCATGGTTTGTATAATGATGAGAGAGAGAGAGAGAGAGAGAGAGAGAGAGAGAGAGAGAGAGAAACATACATCGGAACTCCTGTATACACCCTGATCAGGGATTGAACCCCCATTCTAGGTATGTGCCCTGACTGGGAATTGAACCTGCAACTATTTGCTGTATCAGATTATATTCCAACCAGCTGAGCCATTGGCCAGAGTTGCCTTTTGATCTTCAACAGTTCTTATTATTTATTGTAAAAATTGTCCCCCCTCCTTCACTTTTGCACCTTTGTCAAAAATCACTGTGGAATATTTGTGGGAGTCATTTTCTGAGGTATCATATCTGTTCCATTGATGTATGTGTCTATCCCTCCATCTGTACCACATTGCCTCTGTTATCATAACTTTATAGTTAGCCTTAACATGGAGAAGAGTGAATCCTCCAATCTTACTAAGATTTTTCTCCGACAGCATGTGTCTTTAATATATTTATAATTATTTAGTCTATGTCAACAAAAAAAATATAGCTGTGGTTTTGATAGGATGTGCATTAAATCCATAGGTCAGTGTAGATAGAATTCACATATTTTCCAAATTGAGTCTTCTAACCCATAATTTCAGCATATATCTATTTATTTAGGGATTTTTTTTTATTTATTTCGTCAGCATCTTAATACTTTTGTATGTTTTTTTAGGTTTATACCTAAACTAATACCATTAGACAAAATTGCCCTTTAGTTTTTATTATTCCTATTTTTCCTAAACATAAGTCTTCTGATAGGCAAGTGACTTCTGAATTTTCTCCCTAAGATAGATATCATCTTTTGTGTATTTCCTTATACTATCACTTCAACATGGAAAGCTTCCTGTTCCTTTCTCATCATGATCTCCATATTCATTTTGTTTTTGTTTTTTTTAATCTTTATTGTTCAGTTTGTTAATTACATTGTTTCCCCTTTTTTATCCCCCTATAGCTCCCCTCCACCCTGTACCTACCCCACCTTCCACCCTTACCTCCCCCTCCCCACTGTCCTCTCCCATTGTTGCAAGATTTTTTTCCAGTCTCTTGCTGCACTTCCCACAACCCTTTTCTCCCCAAGAATTGTCAGTCCATTCCCTTTCTATGTTCATGATTCTGTTATAATCACCAGTTTATCCTGTTCATCAGCCTATCAATTCACTTGATTTTTATGTTCATTTGTTGATAGATGTGTATTTGTTGTTCCTAATTTATATTTTTACCTTTTTCTTCTTCCTCTTCTTAAAGAATATCTTTCAGCATTTCATATAATATTGGTTTGGTGGTTATGAACTCCTTTAGCTTTTTCTTATCTGCAAAGCACTTCATCTGATCTTCAATTCTGAATGATAGCTTTGCTGGATAGAGTAATCTTGGTTGTATATTCTTGCTATTCATTATTTTGAATATTTCTTGCCACTAGCATCTGGCCTGAATTGTTTCTGTTGAGAAATCCGCTGACAATCGTATGGGTGCTCCCCTGTAGGTAACCAACTGTTTTTCTCTTCCTGCTTTTAATATTCTCTCTTTATCTTTTGCTCTTGGCATTTTAATTATGATATTTCTTGGTGTGGTCCTCTTTAGATTCCTATATTTTGGGGTTCTGTGTACTTCTTGGGCTTTTAAGTCAGTTTCTTTCACCAGGTGGGGGAAGTTTTCAGTCACTATTTCTTCAAGTAGGTTTTCATTATCTTGCTCTCTCTCTTTTTCTGGCACCCCAATAATTCGGATGTTGGCATGCTTGAGGTTGTCCCAGAGGCCCCTTACACTATCTTCAATTATCTGAATTCTTTTGGTTTCTTGCTTTTCCAGCTGAGTAGATTTTGATTCTTTGTATTTCAAATCTTTGACTTTATTCTTGTGGCCCTCTGGACTGCTTTTAGGACTTTGTGTACTATTTTTTATTTCAGTCTGTGTATGCTTGATTTCTAGTTGGCCCTTTTTCATATCCGTGAAGGTCTCATTCATTTCCTTGTAAGTCTCATTCATTTCCTGGTTGGTCTAGTTTATCTCCTTGTAGTTCTCATTAAGTTCATCAGCCTTTTCTAGGAGCCTCTTGAAAAGCCTTATATCCGTGGTTTTGAACTCTATGTCTAGTCGTCTTTTTTCCTCCATTTTTTTCACACCTGATTTCTTTCCATATCTCTGCATGGTGGCTGCTTTATGTGGTAGATGTCCTCTAAGGGTCATTGGCACAGCCTCCTAAGTTACTTGAGGTGGGTACTCTTACTGCAATCCTTTATGGGTTGTACAGTATTTTTGAATTTAAACCCAGCTTGTTGTTGTTAGCCCTAGGAGGGTTTGACCTCCAGGCCAATTGGCTGTGAAGAAAGACTGTGTTCAGGTAGGATGGGCGGAGTCTCTGAGCTGAGCAGGCAGCCTCAGTGTCAGCTCCGTCCTATGCGGCGCTTGCACGCACGGGTCTCTGTTGAATGGGGATGGGTGCAGGCACCTCCAAGAGGAAGCCACTAGTCTCTTCCCCTTGCCAAACAACTCTGCCTCTCCCCAAATGAGTCTGCACACCCAAAGTCTCGCCCAGGTTTGTAAAACAGGAGGTTTCTGAGACCAGGAGACAAGTTTCCAGGGAGCAAGTCACGCGTCTGTGCTGCCGCACAGGTTAGGTGCACGCAAACTTCTTTTTCAAGCACCCGGTTCCTCAACAGACTAGGAGACTTCTGTCATGCCCGGCTTCCAGGGTGCATACCCCGGACCTCGGAACTCACCTGGCACTGGGGAATCCGTGCAGTGGGATGTCTCCGCCCTCCCCATTGGCGAAATCCAGCCAGGGTTGCTGTTCCAGCCACAGCCCACGTGTGTGACCAGGACAGCTCCTAACCTGTTTCCGCGCGATCTTCAAGGCTGCGCTCCCTCCGCTCTTCTGAGTCTCAGTGTCCCACTTTTACTTTTATTTGTGGAGTTTTCATTGAGCCAGCTTTCTGGTGATTCTGGGTAATGTTTGTTTTGTTGTTATGTTGTAGTTTTTAAATTGTTGCGCGGGGCAGAACAATAGGTGTTTACCTATGCCGCCATCTTCGTTTTCCTTCTTCCATATTCATTTTGAATAGACCTGGCCCTTGACAGAAAAATCATGGACTGTGTAGTTTATTCTTGCTCTGAAACTGTGTGAGTGCTAGGAAAGTCAGTTCACTTTTCTAAACTTTAACTTACCATGTGAAAAAAGACATTATTTAATACACAGTTTGGGATGTATGAGCATATGTATATCTAAACTGAAAACCATATTCATTGAACTAATTTGAGAAATAGACACATACAGTAGGTGCTCAATAAACCATATTTTTATTTCCCTAAATCTTGATTGTCAAGGACACTTATTGCTCTTTAATAAATTGTGCTATTATTGAATTCTATTGAGTTTTTTATATTTCTTATATTATTCTTAATATCTTTCATCTTGATATTGTAATATGTGCAGTATGTCAATTCCATAGATAATTCATAAGCTATATAAAGGGAAGATACTGTGCCATTTTTATGGCTAGTATGGAATTTAGACATGCATTTGGATGAGTGTATTACAGTGAAAAGGACTTGCCTTCATTAGAAAATCCTGAATTCTCACTGTTATGTGGCATTGGGAAATGTTATATTCCTTGACCTTTAGTTTTCTTATCCATAAAAATGGAATAATAATACTTCATGGTATTCCCGATAAAAGTGAATGAGAACATATATAAGAGTTCATGTGCAGTGCACATATATCTAACTGTAATAGAATTAGTAATGAGATTGTTAAGGAACCTTAAGGCATCTACATGTATTTTTTATTTCACATACAAACAAAACTGAGATAGAAATGTTTACTGATTTACAGAGATATAACAAAATTATTTGGTAACAGAATATTGTTTAAGAATCTGCCCCTTATAATTCTGAAGCTGTAAGAAACTGTAGGGATAAACAATAAAATTCATTTATTTCACATATACATGTACACACACACACACACACACACACACACACACTCCAAAAATGTCTAGATAGAATACATAGCTTCTCTAAGGTTACTTAGCTGAATGGAGTTAAAGCCAGAAAAATCTCAGGTACCTGATCCTTAGCCATAAGCTCTTTTTGCTAAACAATTTTTCCTCATTTGTGCCCTGCTCTTACTGGCACTTTGGTTCAAATTGCTTCCTTACCCATTCATATTTGCTGCCTCCGAACTCATCGTGTTTTCCCTTCCAGCTCTGTGTCCATATGGCCATGCTCATCTGGGAGGTGGATGTCTGAAATTGCCGCCATCATGCCATCCCCTTCCAAGCATGTGAGTAGACCAGAAAATGACTTTTGGGTACTATTAACCCAAGCTGGCTAAGATTCAGGATGCTGAGGCGAAACACCCTCCATCATATTTGCAAGCCCTGAAGCTGGTCTCTAGCCTTCTGCAAACCAAGATGCCTTGGGGAGCTTAGAATGCAGTTTCTGTCCTTTTTTTTTCAAATGACCCCATTGAAAACAGGAGCACAAGGCAGAAAAATAGCTCCTGGTTATAGGGAGTTGTATATGAGAAATATTCTGAGTGTCCAAGATAGGCGGGGAACTTTGTAAATAATCAAATGCATTATAAATCCTCAGGTCCAATGAAATGCTAGAGCCACTATCATATGAGGGGTAGTTTATTTACCACTTACTTATTGTTTCAATCTTTAGATCAGGATCACTGAGAGTTGAAATATCCTGGGAACACTTTCCAGAGAGAGTAAGAACTGAGATATGTTAGAAAAACCTTAGTGTGTTTGGTTCTGTTGCAATGGCAAATTTCAGAGCAAAATGATGACAGTCATAAAGACATGACCTGCAGTCTTCAAAATTTCCCTTTGCCACAATATATTTATTCATACCCTGCCATGCCTCCTACAATGTCCATAAGTATCTCTTTTTCAGATTAAAACAACCAGAAGTCTTGCTAACCACATTTATGAAATAAATGTCAGATTCATTCTTGCGGATTGGAAATTCCATAGACAAGAGCTCATTGGAGAGGACAGTTTTGATGGAAAGATGCCGAGAAGGGCCACAGGTTCAGGGTGCTACTTTGGAAGGGCAGTCTCAGATGAAATTCTGTAGTGAAATGACAGACCAATGAGGGAGGGAGGCGCCCTGAGATTCCAGGGTCCCTGACAGGAGCAGGGAAAGATGAAGGGGGAATTAAGGAGAAAAGGACATTACAGATGTATTTCTCTCAGTTTGAAATATTGCCTGGAGCCTGTAGAAGAGGCTCTCCTCCCGGCCATGGTGCAGCTGTTGCACAGCTGCTCACAGCATGCCTGGCATTCAAGGGCCAGTCAGGGACCAAGGCCGCCTCGCCCAAAGACTGCCAGAGGGCATGGAGAAATAACTATTTCCCGAGAATAAGTATTGCAGGGCTTGGGACAGATGAGTAGGAAATAGGAGCTGACTACCTGGAGTCCTGGCCATTAGCGAATGCCTGGGGGAATGAAATTTGTTTGCCCTTTTAACATTTACCTGTCTATTTAACTACAAGTAGTAATGCTAGCTCTAAAATGATCCTTCATGCTTTAGAGAATTGGCCATGTGTCCAATTAATGTGTCCCATTGACCTTCTGCAGTAGTGAATTGTCTCCATTGACCACATTTTCCATGTACAAATCTTTCGTAATAAATTTACTGATTCTAGAAGTCAATAGAGCAAATGGCTTTTGTGTCCTTAACAGGTATGAATAAATTAAGCCTCTAGGCAAATTAAAGTTAGTAAAAGTTTGTGTGCTTTTTTTTTCTCTGAAAGATGGAATTTTTTTGCACTTCCTTTCTGCTCTCCTGAGTCAGCAGTGGATCTTATGGCTCATCAACATGCATGTGTATTCTCCATATAAGAAGAGGCTTGGTTTAGTCTTGCTTATTCATCACAGAGTCTATATCTACATATGGCCAACAAATTGAGCATTTTGTGCAGTATCCAGATTTGCAGCTGCCTTATGGCTAAGCTGATTGACTCATCAATGCAACCATCTAAATTGGACATGAAGATACCTTAAAATCATACACAAAATGTTTGTCATTTATTCTTCTCAATATGGCTTGCACAGATTTGTTCACTTATTCTTCACAATATGGCTTGCACAGGTGAAATGCATGGTTGTGGTCACTATATGGAACCCACATTGTAGCAGTCACTAGGCATAAAAGCCTGGACTCAATATTATTCCTCTTATCTAGATAATTAAGAGAAGTAAAGAAAGTTCCCTAATGTTTCTTCAGTGATCCAAAAAGGAATAGAATGATCCTCTTACGATCCCAGACTTGTTCTGTCCTACATAATCCTGATATCCTCTGCTTTATATTGATTGAAATATTTAGTAACTCTTGAAAAGGCTCTACATTTCATGGCGCAGTTTCACATAAGTTTCTACTTATCAGAAATGGCTCACATTTACTGCCCCGGTGGCCTACTTTAAAGAAAGTGGTAGCCTCTTCCCTGCCTCTGCTCTGGTGCAGGGATCTGTTTCCGAGGTGGAAAGGCATTACTCAGGGAATTTTACTGAGGATCCAGGGTCTAAAGGTAATCTTGGATAATCTGTGAATTGGGTTCCTTCACCACCTACCTCCAAGGGGTGCCCTTCACATCACATCTATATGAACAGTACCTTCTGGAGTTGTGGGCTGCATCACTAGTGAGGCCATACATAAGTGGGCTTACCTGCGAATCTCTCAAAAAATCCTGGTTGAATTTCTCTGGAAAGAGGAAGGAGCTTCAACTTCTATGAGATATTCAATGGGGTTCCTCATGTAAGAAAGTTTAAGAAACATCGCTTGACTGGGGTTTAATATAGGAATGCTGCCAGAGTAGTCCTTATGTTGCTTCATTCTGGTGGAAAAGTACAGTGTCGTAGCGTTTGGACAATTGCGTTTGATTTCTGTTGCTCTGCGTACCTCCTAACTGGACAAGAGGACAGAGCACTGGCATACATGTAATGTTTAGAGATGCCAGCTAACGGGAACAGTATATTAGAGTATGGCTTTACTAAAGTGCCATTATAAATTAAATTATGTCAAAATGATCAAAAAGGGTGTTCTGTTTCACTTTTCTATATAGATATCAAATGATGACTTTTCATACTATGGAAATACAAATATAATTGTATTTTACTTTTAATTTGAAGCATGTCTGAATTCATAATGATGATAGATCTCTATAAGGTTTAAATAGCGGGTTTTTTTTTTCCTCTTCTCTTTAAGAAGTTAGAGGAAAGGGGTTTTGGACTTATTTCCTTCCCCAGTTCTACAGCTATGTCAGAATAAATAAGTCAAGTGTCAAAAATATGGAGGGACTTCTATAAGATAACAAACTAAATGTGTGGGATGATCTACAAGGTTTATATTATTTTTTAAAGAAGTTATTTGGGAATACCATCCAGAACATACTACAGCCATTAAGGTTCTGCCCTAAGCAAGTCCCCAGATGAGGTTGAACTCACCAACTCGGCACCACCCACATATATTATATTATATAAGTGTTGCACATTATATATAAATTAAATATGACATATTTCCCAATTAAGCAAATTCTTAAAGGAAATATAATCCATACTAATGTGATCAGGCAGGTAAAGAAATGCATCTTTCCTTTGATTCCAGAAATTCACAGAATAAATTAAAATCTCATGATCTGGGATAATATGAAATGTAAATGATATAAAAAGAATTAATACATATGTAAAAAACATTCTTAAGAGAAAATTTTAGGAATTTGGAGGAAGATCTGTGGTTGATATCACAAAAGACATTCCAATTTTATTGCACTTCTAGAAGCTGAAGCCATAACACCTCTTCAGTACTTAAGTCTCATTCAGAGGATGTTCTGTTATTCATGTTCTACTCCTACTGCTCCTGGGACATGAGGAGAACCCATGATGTTGTTGAGCTCTGGAAGCGAGCACACTATATGTTTAAAGAAAAGGATGTGGTACAGGTGACTTGTTTGAGGAATCACTAACATCTGTGGTTTGGAAACAAAAGGTACTTTTATCTATAATAATCAATCAGGTAAAATGCATTTCCTTTGAGCTTTTACACTGTAGAAAGGAGGAGGGAAAAACAAAGAACATACCTGCCCCTGATCTGTGTTGACCATTCCTCTCCTTTCAATACTAATTTCTCCACACTGATAAGTTCCCAGCTGCTGCCAAAATATAATATCCCAAGAAAAGAGCTCTATATGCTTTACAAGGAGGATCACACTCAGTTGCTGGGGGAAGCCAGAGGTGGGAAGGAGAAGCTGCCAGGCACTTGCTCTCCATGGCAGCTCAAGGCAGTCTACCAGCAGCAGAGAGGCTGGTGTGGCTGGGGAGCAACCAAGTTGGAGATGAGGAAGGGACCCATGTGAGTGGGTTAAGGATAAGGAAAGGGTGACTGCTAAGGAGATTCCCTAGTGCTCTCCAGCTGCTGCTCAGCCTCCTCCTCAGTGCACAACCCAACCATTGGAGCTGAACAGAAAGCTGTTTCTCTAAAATACAGATTCTTTATTTGGTCTGAATGTATTACTCCTAGAATGAGCCTCTTTGCTCTCCAAGATAATACATTTATGACAGTTGCAAAGCAGCTGTTATTACCCCCATTTCAGAGCTTTATCGTGAGCACAGATTTTCACACTGGACTTTATTATGGTCCACACAACTCAGTGTGCATGTTTCTGCTGCAGGACTCTGGCTATGCTTTTTCCTCACGGAAGAATGACTTTCTCTGCCCCTTAGATTTACTTTTCATAATCTTCTAACTTTCAAAGCACAGTTCAATGGCAAACAATTCTTGAAGCTATCTATGATTATTTAAAACATGATTATTATCTTATTCTACAGGATAGTTTCTGAGGAAACAAAGATGAAACATATTATACTCAAACCTACAACTGTAGCTCATAATATCAGGTGGGGGAAGACAACTATCCTATCTAATAAAAGAGTAATATGCAAATTTGATCGCACCTTTGCTACACCCACAAACCACTCCCTAGCCACGCCCACCAGCCAATCAGGATATTATGCAAATAAACCTCAACCAAGATGGATGCCACCACTGAGAGCAGCAGGAAAGCATGGCTTTCCCTGGCAACAGAAGAAGCCAAACTTTCTGCCTGCCTTTGCCAGCCTAGGCCTCCACTCAATGCTACAAAGTTTCAATTATAAAAGATACAGAAATGGTGGCAACCACTGAGCAGGAGAGAACAGAGCCTTGGGTTTCCTTGGCAATGGAGGAAGCCAAACTTTTAGCCAGCCTATGTCTCCACTCTAGGCTACAAAGTTTCAAACAGAAATGGCTGCTGCCAAAGAGGGAGCAGAAGACTTGGCTCTGCTCCAGGCTATAAAGTTTCAATTGTAGACGTAAATTAATCCCAGATCCCAGGGCCACTGCTTAGGTCGCTGGGGGATGTGGCCAGTCTACAAACCCCCACAGGCCCCTCACCCACACCACCCTTCACCCTAAGGGAACGCCCATCCTGATCTGGGACTCTCTTCAGGGCAAACCAGTTGGCCCCCACCCATGCACCAGGCCTCTATCCTATCTAATAAAAAAGTAATTTGCACATTGACCATCACTCCAACACACAAGAGGGCTGCCCCCATGTGGTCAAAGATCCTGCCTCCATGTAGACACACAGTGGCCAGCATGGGAGGGCAATTGGGAGGGACCAGGCCTGCAAGGGAGAGCAGTTGGGGGTGATCAGGCCAGCAGGGAAGGGCAGTTAGGGGTAACCAGGCTGGTAGAGGAGGGAAGTTGGGGGCAAACTGGCTGGCAGGAGAGCAGTTAAGACATCAATTAGGCTGGCAGGGTAGTGGTTAGTGGGTGATCAGGCTGGTAGGCAGAAGCGATTAGGGGCAATCAGGGAGGCAGGCAGGTGAGCAGTTTGGAGCCAGCAGTCCTGGATTGTGAGAAGGATGTTCAACTGCCACTGGGATCAGGCCTAAATGGGCAGTAGGACATCCCTCGAGGGGTCCCAGATTGGACAGGGTGCAGGCTGGGCTAAGGGACATCCACCACCCACCATGCATCAATTTCTTGCACCGGGCCTCGAGTACTAGTATAGTTTGAAAAATAAAGCTATCACATATTTGTTTGATAAATGGTCATATAATGGAATAGTTGGAGGGAGCACTTGCACATTTATATAAGAGTAAGGGACTAGTGGTGGATCACAGTGATTCCTGAAGAAATGATGCAGAGATGGTTCAGAAGAACAGGTAATGGTTAGCTAGATTAACTTTTTATTTTTTTAAAATCTTTATTGTTCAGTATATTAATTACATTGTTCGCTTTTTCCCCCCCTATAGTTCCCCTCCACCTGGTACCCATCCCACCCTCCGCCCTCACCCCCCTCCACTATCCTCTCCCATAGTTGCATGATTTTTGTCCAGTCTCTTGCTGCACTTCCCACATCCCCTTTCTCCCCAAGAGTTGTCAGTCCATTCCCTCTCTATGTCCAGGATTCTGTTACATTCACCAGTTTATCCTGTTCATCAGCTTATTAATTCACTTGATTTTTAGATTCATTTGTTGATATATGTGTATTTGTTGTTCCTAATTTACACTTTTGTCTTTTTCTTCTTCCTCTTCTTAAAGAATATCTTTCAGCATTCCATATAATATTGGTTTGGTGGTGATGAACTCCTTTAGCTTTTTCTTATCTGCGAAGCACTTCATCTGACCTTCAATTCTGCATGATAGCTTTGCTGGATAGAGTAATCTTGGTTGTAGATAGTTGCTGTTCATCACTTTGAATATTTCTTGTCACTCTCACCTGGCCTGCATCATTTCTGTTGAGAAATCTGCTGACAATCGTATGGGTGCTCCCTTATAGGTAACCAACTGTTTCTCTCTTGCTGCTTTTAATATTCTCTCTTTGTCTTTTGCTCTTGGCATTTTAATTATGATGTGCCTTGGTGTGGTCCTCTTAGGGTTCCTATCTATTGGGGTTCGGTGCACTTCTTGGACTCCTAAGTCAATTTCTTTCACCAGGTGTGGGAAGTTTTCGGTCACTATTTCTTCAAATAGGTTTTCATTGTCTTGCTCTCTCTCTTTTTCTGGCACCCCTATAATTCAGATGTTGGTATGCTGAGGTTGTCCCAGAGGCCCCTTATACTATCTTCAATTTTTTTGATTTTTTTTGGTTTCTTGCTTTTTCAGCTGAGTGGATTTTCCCTCTTTGTATTCAAATCTTTAACTTGGTTCTTGGGGTGCTCCAGAGCACTTTTAGGTCTTTGCATAATAATTTTTATTTCAGTCAGTGTATGCTTAATTTCTGGTTGGTCCTTTTTCATATCCTTGAGAGTCTCCTTTATTTCCTTGAGAGTCTCCTTCATTTCCACATTGGTCTTGATCATTTCCTTGCAGGTCTCGTTCATATCCTTGAGGGTCTCGTTCATTTCCTTGTAGGACTCATTCATTTCCTTTGTGGTCTGGCTTATTTCCTTATAGGCCTCGACCTTTTGTTGGAGCCTCTTGAAAAACCCTTTAACCGTGGTTTTGAATTCCATGTGCAGTCGGTTTTTTTTCCTCCATTTCTTTCACATCTGATTTCTTTCCATGTCTCTGCATGGTGGCTGCTTCCCTGAGTTGGTCAATTAGCTTTGTGTGGTAGACGTCCTACAAGAGACAGTGGCTCAACCTCCCCAGTTACCTGAGGTGGATATGGGTTGCACAGTCTTGCTGAAGTTAAGCTCAGGTTAATCGTTGTTAGCACTTGGAGGGGTTGACCTCCAGGCCAATTGTCTGTGAAGTTCAGCTGTGCTCAGGTTGGATGGGCGGAGGCTCTGGGCCAAGCAGACAGCGTTAGCTCCGCTCTATGCGGCCCCAGGGACTCTGTGCTGGGGGCAATGGCTGCCAGCACCTCTGAGAGAGAGCCGCTGCCGAGCTCCACCAGCTGCCGGGGAATTCAGACTCTCCCCAAATGAGTCTGCATGCCCAATGTCTCACTCAGGGTCGTAAAACAAAGCAGTATGATGGTTTTCCGAATGAGAAAGCAAGTCGCAGATCGCTCTCTGCCAGCTGAGCTGTCATGCAAGCTGCCTTCTCCACAAGCCAGGAGACCCCTGCAGCACCCGAGCTTTGGCGTGCCCTCCCACTGTCCAGTTTTCATCCCATATGATAGTGGGTTCCCTGGACTTTGCCCAGAGCTGGAGAATCAGTCCAGTGGGATGTCTTTGTCTCCCCGTTTGAGAAAACTGGCCGATTTTCAGCCGCCCGCCCTCTCCACTGGCGCGCGCTCCAAACCTCTCTGCACGAATCTTTCAACGCTGTCCGCCGCTGCTCCTCCGAGTCACAGTGTCTTATTTTCACTTTAATTTGTGGAATTTTCACTCGGCGAGCTTTTTGGTGATTCTGGAAGGTGTTTGTTCTTTCGTTAAGTTGTAGTATTAAAATTGTTGAGTATGACAGCAAGATAGGTATTTTACCTCTGCCGCCATCTTGGTTCTCTCTCCTAGATTAACTTTTTAATTACTAGAAGTAATGGGTAGTAAAGGTTCTGAGCAATCAATTCCAATATGTATGTGTGTGTGTGTTTGGGGAAGGGGTTCTCACACCAACAAACAATTCTCTTGTACTAGCTGAGTGTCTTATAATTCAACTAAATTCTGACACTATTTGCCCAGAGATAGCATTAGATTTCATGGGTTAAGAACTCAGTCCTACATGACTTCTCTCCACTTCAAACACCTATTATAAACACAGGTTGTCATCTATGTTTCTGACTGACCAGCTATAGATTGGAGTTTCCCTTCTTGGGTTCTAGTAATTTTTTAGAGTGTCGTGCAGGACTCAGGAAACACATTTACTCCCTAGCTTATCAGTTTATTATAAAAATATATAATTCAGAACCGGCCAGGTGGAAGAGAGGCATAGGACAATGTATAGGGAAAGGATGGGGAGATTCCATGCTCTCTGGGCATACTGTTCTTCCCAAATCTCCATGTGTTTATCAACCTGGGTGAACATGTCCTTTTGTGTTTTTTGGTTTTTTTGCGTGAAGGTTTCATTATTTAGTTATGATTGATTAAATTGTTGGCCATTGATGATTGAACTTAATCTCCAGCCCCTCTCCTTTCCTGGGAAGTTGGGGATGGGACTGAAAATTCCAAACCTCCAATCTCATGGTATGTTCTTCTGGCCATTAGCCCAGATCCTTAGGTGTTTTTCAAATCACCTCATTAACATAAACCCAGCTATAGTGTAAAAGGGCCTGTTATGGATGTCAAGAAATTCATTTCTTCTTTCAGGCTTTGGAGCAACTTTTAGAAACTAAAGACAAGAGACCAAATATGACAAAAGATGCTCCCATTGTTCTTACCACTCAAGAAATTTCAAGTGTTTTGGGAGCCAGGAGCCATGACCTGGGGACAAAGGCCAAATATACAATGCTTATCAAAAATCATAATATCACAGGTGGATAGGATAAAAAGTATATCAGGCAGATGGAATAGCATGTGCTAAGTTCCAGAGATGACAAAGTCCATTATGTATGAGCAGAAAGTGGACAGATGTTTATTATGACTGTTGCAGAGTAAATAAGTATCTAAAATGTCAGAGAATTGTTATGGTTTGTGACAGTCTAAGCTGTGTCAAGGAGTCTGTGCTCACTTAAGAACACGTCATTAGAATCCTTGCACAAGTGAAGTCAGCTGACTAGATGTGCATTTACCAAAAAACACAAAAATGCCACTGTGGCAAGAAGGATATGATTGGGAAAGACCAAAGGCCAAAGGCAGAGAAATTACATAGTGAACTTTGTTAGAGAGGGATGGTCCTCATCTCATGTAAGTGGGATAGAAAGGAAAAGGAGATAAACTGATCAAGATTTAGTGGTTGATTGTGTAAGAGGGTTGAAAGAGAGGGAGATGATAGGGTGAGAACACATAGGAGCAGGCATAGTTGAGGGAAATGGAAGTGTAGAAATGAGTGAACATATGAATGCAGAAAGGGAAGGTGTGATGAACTCAGGTAAGGCCTTATAAGATTTGAAGTCTTAATTTAGCATTTTAATTAGCTATGGAGATAAATCAAGAGGGAGATGTCGATTAAGACTAGCTGGCATCTATATATGGGAACAGAACCTCTATGAAGAAATAAGGTCACTAATAGAAAATAAGGGGAGTGAAGAGCAAATCAGAAGGGACAGAAGCCTGAAGTATTTTTCATTTAAGGTAGCCAAATTAATCCTCACAGTGAAAAATTATTTCTATGCCTTTAACAACCATCTGTCTGTCCTTCGCTTACTGGATTTATCACTTTAGCCCTATTAAATATGATAACTTATTTTAATTTTGTTTTATTTGCCTTTCTCCACATGAACTGAGTAATTATCAAGTACCATACATTATTTTAATGCATTATATTTTTTGATGTTCAAACAGATTTGAGGGATAGGTGGTATAGTTTTTCATATTTTGCAGAGGAAAGGTGTATGTTGTCCATGTTCTGTTACATACCAGCCCCCACTACCTAGGACACATAACCAGACCTATTGTCCCAGCCTGCCTGAGCCACCTTAATCACTGGATAGAATTGTAGTGAAAGACATTTGAGAGGATCTGATTTACACTGCTTCCAAGATTGCCCTCTAAAAACCTCCCTCCCAACAGTCCAGGCTCTCAGTTTGCCTTCATCTGCTGTTCAGGTACAGAGAATCCCATGATTGATTCTGAGATTCTTGTGGGATCAATTTCCCTTAACAGGTGACTAAGTTCTTGGATGTGAGTGACACCAAAAGAGTCACCTGACTCTTACATACTTCACACACTTCAGAAAGTAACAAGAGGTCAATAAATTGTTATATGAGTGAGTTTGATCATTGTTTGGTATAGTAATTTTTCTAACTCACTAATATAGGTATTTAACTAACAACCAGAAAAATAAATAAATTTAGTGAAAGAAAAAGTAATTATTCTAGGTCATACAACTAGTAAGTACTTTTGCTAAAATATCAATTTAAATCTCTCAGAACACACACACACACACACACACACACACACACACACATATATATATATATATATATATGTTACAAGTCCCCACTGAAAAATGCTTTTTTCTCCCAACTCACATAATCTCAGAGCTCAGGATGGTGTCTCACCTATGGAACAAAGACCACAAGAATTTCTATTAAAAAGAACCAGTGACTCTGTGGTATAATGTCATTGTTGTGCCACATGATAGATCACAAAACCATTGATAGACCATGCCCCAGAAAGCATTGCTTTGGGGAGGGGGGTGTTGCTTAAAAAATGAATGTCTAAAGACAAGCATAGTAAATAAGATTTTGGTTTCTGTTGTTTTCCTTCCATTATCTTGTGATATCAAAATACATAAATGCCTTTCCGTAGCTTTAGAATTCTGATTAGAGAACAACACAGTTTTTAAATCCCTTAAGAGCCCTAGCTAGTTTTGCTCAGTGAGTAGAGTGTTGGCCTCTGAACTGAAGGGTCCCAAGTTCAATTCCTGTCAAGGGCACATGCCTGGATTGTGGGCTTAATCCTCACTATGGGTCATGTAGGGGGCAGTGAAGATTCTCTCCCATAACTGATGTTTCTGTCTCTCTCTCTCCTTCTCCCTTCCTCTCTGAAATCAGTAAAAATATATTAAAAGTAAATGAATGAATAAACATAAAATCCCTTAAGAAAATGTTGTTTAAGCAACATATTATTCTTTAGTGAACACATTATTCTTTAGTGACTTCATCTTGGAAAACAGTACTATCTTCCAGTGTGATTTTAAAAGAAAAAAAAAAGCTAAACAAACATTAGAGATATAAAAAGAATCAATCCAAGAGTGATGAAAAAAAAAACAAAAAAACCCTGAAATCATTAACTAAGGATTATAGGTAGTAATATCATCATTAAAATCATAGATAGACACAACATACAAAAGTAAAATAACTGAAAGTGGCCTTTTATATGCACATGATTTTTTTTGATAGTAAGAATTGGGTTTGCAACCCCAGATCTTGCTGCAAAAATGTCTACACTGACAACAGTGCTGTCAGGCTGTCCACTGCAATAGGCATCATCTGCTTCCTGGCATCTATAAGATTGGAAAAAGTAGTAAAACAGAATGGAGATGACCTCAGAAGAAATCAGTGTCTTCATCTATAAACAAAAAGTTCAACAATTACTAAAGAAAAGTAGTTGGCAATTAAAACCTTGTGAACAAGCAAAATTTTAAATTTGGATTCAGCATAACTTACTTTACAAGGAAAGTTAGGAAAATCTTAATCATGCCCAAACTAAATTAATATGGATTCCCTGGGTGTATTTATGCATGCCATAACAATGAATGTTTTAGTCCATGATGATCAAATCATACATCTGAATTTGAACAGAGAGAGGGAGAGAGAGAATATTAAAGACCCAGCACTAAAGTTTATGCTTTGTGGGAAAGTAAGAGAGATATAAGTAGATTAACAAGGAAGATAATGGGTAAAGATTACTAAGAAAAGGCATAGGTTTTTATGTATAGATATTATATATATAATATATTTAATTTAATATTGTAATAACCTCAGTTATTGAGACTTCAACAGAAAACATTTCTCTCTTTTATACTTAAAGCCAGAATCCATTCAACTCATTTAATTTCTTTTACAGTTCCAATTAGAGGGAGCTTATTTTTAAAATGTACTTTTTGTTACAAGGCACAAATCAAAGAGGGGACCTCTCATTTCAGGTTGAAGTTGGTAGGCATTGTATATTTCCCTCCCAGCACAGAAAACCTGATGCCCAGGCCAAAAACACACCTAACTGCCTGACAGATTCCTGCCTTCAAATATATCCATCCAAGGATTACCATTTTATGTTTTTAAATAAACGTTTTGCAGATAATAAAAAATAAATACGCCAGAAGTGTGTGGGCTGTGTTCTCCTTTTTCCTTTTGGCTGGCTCCCACTGTGTTAGTGGGATACATCCTTATCCAAAGTGCTGGCACTCTGGTGCCATCAAGCCAGGATATTTTTGCCTTATTGCGTTTAGCAGAGCTTCAGCATTACAGCTGGGTACTTCCACAGGGGACCGGAGGGGTTTGGAAAAAAAATAGAAAGAAACAAAATAAAGACAGAAAGAAATAATTGTCGGAGAACATCCACAGGGAGTGCAGAAAAGCCAAAGAAAGTAACAACTTACCGTGTTGCAAAAATTGTGTAAACCTGTTACTGGGGGGAAATATGTGTTTGATAGAATTTAAATTATTTAAGACACTAGAAAGATATTTTACTCATCTTCTGCTTTTAGAGGAGAGCCATCTGCAAGTGATGTTATTTACTTAATTTTTCTTATTCTTTTTTTTTCCGCCCCTAGCTTTGAATCTGACTTGCAATCTTTAATGCTAGATTCATGTAACTAAGGCTATTCTGCATTGTGGTATTGCTCTTTTATTTACTTGTTTTGCTGCATTTCATCTGGTTATAAATGTCATGATGACATATTATAAGTAGCTATCACAAAGTCAAGCAAATTGTAGACAATCTTTATGCCTCGAGTTTACTTCAGTTTTCCAATGCCAAATAAAATTGGGTTGTGTCTTTTTTCTTTCTTTCTGGGACATCATTATAGGTGGATATCATTTTTGATGGGTTGGGCATTATAGAAAATGTTTTTTAGAAGAGTGGAAAAGAATTGCCCCAAATTCTGAATTTGAACAACTCTCTAAAAGCGAGTGAATTATATATATATATATATATATATATATATATATATATATATATATATATATATATAAAGTTTAGTGTGAGGAAACATAAATAAAACTCCACATAAAATTAGTAAGCAGAGAGGATTCCAGTGTCAGCAGCAGTAGGAAATGAGTGGCTGTTTTTATGTCCAGTGCAGCATATTTTTGCTTTGTGTGGCTCCTCAGGTCTGAGAGGGTCATTTGTCTATGACACAGAAGAGACTGAAGCCATCTAACCCCCACGGAGCTGTATTAATCTTTGTAAAGGCTAACAACATGGTTTTAGTGGAGGGTAGAGACACAAGTTCTTAATCTTCGAAATGGGTGGAGTTTTCACAGACACAGAATCACCATGTGAACAGCAAAACACAAGAAAGGTTGAGCACCACCTCCTGTCCCCTTAAGAGTCAGAAGAGAAAAGAGGCTCCATCCTTAGAGAGTGACACAGACCATTTCCTTAGCTACCTAACCTTATTGACAACAATGATATATGGTAATGAAGCTATTACAACAGGATCCCTGTCCCCAAACAAACTGAATTTCAGCTTATTGGTTATGGAGAGACTGATGCTTATGCAGCAGGTCTTGGTAGGTACTGAGTGTATGGCTACAATTAGAAATCCAGTGTGTGGAGTTCAAACATGGCCCAGACATGAACTATTTAGCCAAGACTAACTCATGTGACAGTAAGCTGAAAGTTCCTTACATTGTAAACTCAATCCTAGTCAAATACACAGAGGCCCTGTGGTAGGCTAAATTATGGCCCTCAAAGATATCTATGCCCTGATTTCTAAGACATTATACTGAATACATTATACTGCAAGAGGGACTTTGCAGATGTAATTAAGGTTATGGATCTTGAGATGAGGGGATTATCCTAGATGATCCAAGAAACTCAATCCAATCACCTAAGATCTCCAGAGCAGAGACCTTTCCCTTGATGAAGTCAGAGAGATGTAATACAGGAAGAGGTGGGGAAAATTTAAAGTGTGGGAAGGACTTGTCACACCATTGACATTGAAGATGTACAAAGTGAGGCACAAGGCAGAGAATGTGGAGATCTCTAGAATCTGGGAATATTAAAATGCTGGTACCCAGAAAACACATGGGACCTTAGTCCTAAAATTGCAAGAAACTAAATCCTACCAATAACCTGAATGAGCAGAAAATAGTTTTGCCTATAGAGCCTTCATAAAGGACCACAGCAATGCCATCACCTTGAGTTTAGCCTGGAGAGATGTGTACTGGACGTCTGATCTACAGAATTGCAAAGTCCCTAAATTTCTGGTAACTTTTTAAGGGTGAAATAGATAACTAATTCAGTCCTCTACTAAAGTGGGGTGCTGTCATTATTTTTATGCATACAGTTGACACAGAAAATTTGCATTTATTTACTTCTATGTTTGCTAACTTTTCTTACCCAAAGATTATGTAACATCCCGAGATCCCATATGTACTAGCCTTCTCAGTTAGGATTGTGGGATTCAGATACTGCTTTCAGGGCAGGAAAGATCCACTCTGAAAATTCATGGTGTTGATACCATTTTATTCAGATGACATTAAGTACATAATTGAAGATAAACAGATTTTACAAATGTGTGGTTTCTTCCTACATGGTGTCTGCATTTCTGTACATTACCTTGTTTTCACTGAAGAAATCCTTGCAGACTAGTAGCTGAGCTTTTATTCCTTTTCCTCCCACCTCCCCCTCTTGAGTCACTGACCCACAGTTACCAGTTCAGGGACTTCTGAAGTAGAAGCCTGGAATTAATTGCATCAATTTTGTGGTTCTAAGTGATGTCTATCTTTGGTGACCCATGGTTGTATAGTGAATAGTTACCTGCCAGGACAAGAGAAGTGCTCTGTAGATTCATCTTGGAGGATATTGCATTACAAAGAAATCAAGCAGAAGAAACTTCTACTTAAAATGAGGTATTTTTTAATCAAGATATTTTTTCTTGCTTTTATTCCAATCAAGGCTTCTATATTATGAAATAGAAGATAAATAATATAATCACAGCTAAGCTATTCCAGGCAAAGCTACTTTGGTCCAAAAATGATATTGGGTATTCTGCTATTAAGGAGCTTAAATAACTGACTCCAAGCACATTACTTACACTATAGTGTTCTGGTTTGCAGAAGGTGCTAAATTGGGAGGAAAGGTCATCCCTGAAAAACAATCCTCAGGTAGAAAAAGAATTAGCTCACTTAAATACTTGGGCTCATAGATAGAAAATTCAATGCAGATAAATGTAGAATAATGAGTCTGGTGGAATATAATAAAAGAACATAATATCTTCTTAATGAGGAGGTACTACAGTATATTGACCTGGAGATAGATATGAGTTACTTTACTAAAAACCCATATTAAAGATTATCCAGTTCTAATTTCTGGGAAAAAACAAACAAACACGCAGTGTGTTTTGTTAGACCACCTCAAGCAGCACATGCAATTGAATCACTGTGCATACTCCATGATGCATATTTAGAATGAGCCTTAAAGGGGCAATTTGTAGAACATGCTAAGTGAAAGCTCTTGTCAGAGACATAAGTTTGAAAGCAATTATAGGGAAAACTGACCGCTTTCTCTGTGGTAAGTCAGACATGTTAGAGAAGGTTCGAACAAAGGGGTGTCAAGAGTAGGATAGCAAGCATATTACATTGTGAGGACAGAGGCAAGCTGCTCATTAAATCTACCTCCTGCTCTTCCAGATCCACTTTTATCAATGGTCTGACAATTCCATTAACTTTTTCAACAATTACAACCCTGGATAACAAATACAAACAGACGCTTCTTGCTTCTCACTGACAGTTCTGCTTGTTTGGGGCCTATTTACATTACTGAAGCTCTGGAGTCCACCCCTGGGTGATAAAGCTACTTTTATCAGAGCTTTTGTCTTATTGTTGCTCTGCTTAAATCCAATTCATCTGCAGATGTCTGGGAAATTACAGCATTAGAGAGTACAGGCTGACGAGTATCAGTCAAGATAAAAGATAAGGGCCAGGTATAGATAGAAAAGAAGAGAAATGTGGAGTGATTTGAAAGCAATCTTTAAAGACAAAGATTCCCTGGCAAGCATATAAATGAACATTTATAATCAAAGGAGGCAACAAATTGCTAATTACAAAACTGCCGTTGCAAATGGGTGAAGTTTTCCACCGCCTCCTAGGATAAATTGAAATGTGCTCTCAAGTACAGGTGAGACAATGAATTTTTGCCCCCCCCCCCCAAGTATCTGACTGTCATGATACATTTCACTCTCTAAGTCCCTGGAGAAATCATGATTTAATTATTATTACTGATAAGCAAATTAATACAATACTTGAGTTCAGAGTCTAGAATTGAATAGACCTGGTTTCTACACATGAATTTCATGGCTCCTAGGACAGGGCTTCCCTATCTCAGTTCTATTGATGTTTCAAGTTGAATGTGTTTTGTTGAACTGTCTTGTGAATTGCAGTATCTTTAATAGCACATTTGGCCTCTACCCATGGGATGCCATTTCCAGTACCTCTTCCTTTCACATTGTTGTGACAACCAAATATCTCCAGACATTGCCAAATATCCCTAGCAGGTAAAATTTCCTGAATTTTGAGACACAAAGTTGAAAACCATTGTTCTAGGACCATGTCATATACCCTCTCTACATTTCAGTTTCCTCACTGGTAAAATAGCAAATTGTGCCTACCAACAAGTTATAGCCATATGTGTAAGGGTCTCAGAACTAGAAATCATTTTTGTGACGAAATGGAAAAAAAATAACAGACTCAGAGTGAGAAATTGACTTACCCATGGACTCACCAGTCTCTAGTAGTGCACTGAAAGTGCTGACTCAGAGAAGTGAGGAAAATTAAAAATGGGAAAAATGGGCCCATGAAACGTAGGAATAAAATCATTCTGATTGTAAGCCTCAGCAATTCATGTGTGCCTTACCTAAAAGACCAAAACTCACCTTCAAGGAATCACTGCGGGCTGCACATTTCAATTATTCCATCAGTGCAAATTATAAGGTTATTCTTTGTATGCTTTTCAAATATAGGAAAAGTTGTCTAATCCTGACTGAGCTTTGTTTTATATATACAGGAGACAGTTTCAAGGAGAGATGAAAGAAGACCCGAGCTAATGCACCAAATTGAGGGAAATACTTGTTGCAATACTGCATAGTCTCTGAACAGTAAAACAATAGCAAAGACAAGACAGAAAAGGAAAGGCTATTTTGTTTTTCACAAGTTTTGCAAAATTGTGTATTTTCTTCTTTTTTTAAATTTATTTTTTAAATTTGTCACTCACCTTGAGATTATATATCCTGCCACCGGTTTCTCTAATTTAAACAGTCTACCTTTTACCAAACATAAACAAGCCATAAAGCAGGAACTCTGGAACTTCCAATGAAGCTGGCAGAGATTCTTCCTGCCATCAGATGATTTGCAGCTGTGTGACTCATTTGTATCTTTGTAAGAATTCAGGGAAAAAAGATTATTAGCATTTCAATTCCTGTTAACTACTGAAACTAAGGGAGCCTGAAGATGTGTGGCTTCTCTGGCCTAGTGCAGCATCAATGCAGAATGCAGGCAGTGACACTGAAGGGACTCAAAAGAAGGTGTGTGAGAAAGAAAGCATCACTGGTACTGAATGTCCTTATAGTAAAAGAATACCAAGGGCATAGACAAATAGTCACACTAAATTTTGCTTCCCCAAGCTCGGGGATAGACTGGCTATTGGCAGATAAAACCTACTTCTTCCAGTGAGAACTGAAACCCTGGAAATTAAGACAACATAACATTTTAGTGTAGCACATGGGTGTTCCCTCTCACATCCTGTCCCCACATAACTCTCTGACCTACCATTCTACTCTTCAATCTAACTGAAGTCATACCACCCTGTGCATTTCTCAGATGTCTATTCTCCATTTCCACTAAATAGCACTTGCTATGTGATTCTTTCTGCCGAGAATATCCTGCCCTTCACTTTGCAAACTTTTGCAGAACCTTCCATAAACAGATCATGTGTCACCACTGAGGAACTAGCTCTGATTCATGCCGGAGTGCTTATTCTGAGCAAGAAACTACATAGAGAAACAACAATGAACATGACAATCACTTCCAAAAAATAGGTGTTTAGTCAATATTTGTTGCTTGACTAACTAAAAAATGAATGAAGAACTGAGTAGAGGATCAGCTTTATATATATATATATATATATATATATATATATATATATATATATAATGTTTTAGAGAAAGAGGAAGGGAGAGGGAGAAAGAGAAAGATTGATGTGAGAGCAGACCATCTCTCAGTAACCTCCTACACTCCTCCCATCTTGGGTCAAGCTCAAAACCCATTCTGACCTGGAATTGAACCAGCAAACTTTCAATGCAAAGGATGACCCTCAACCGAGTCACATTGACCAGGGCAGTCTATTTTTTTTTCTATACCAAGATTTAAGATCCTTTAATACCTAGGAAAAACACAATTCACATAACTTCCTTTCTCAAGTAGAATTATGATTACTTTTAATCTGACAGTATTGTTGCTGAACCATATTCCCGATCCTTCATCATCTGATCTGAAACATATAGTTTCATTATATGGGATAATGTTGTAGGACTTATTATACTCAAGGGATAGTTTTTATTTTTAAATATTTTAAACAGTAGGAAAGATAAGGAAAAATACATATTCAAAATCATAGAATTATATTATAAAATTATTATCAATGTGTATCATATAAAATTTTAGCTATAGTTTGGGTAAATATGCAGTAAGAATACTTACACATAAACCAACAAAATTAATTAGATTAGGTAGCAGCCTCTTACTAAGTTACTGGTACATGAGTAGTTGCGAAGACAATTGATCAGGTCACAGTGCTTTTTTCCTGCCTTATTTAAAAAAGGTACACATTTCAAGTTAGTTAGTTTTTTAAAATTTGTTTGTTTTTTGTATGAGGCTGATTTTCATCTTCTTATCTTGGTTTTTTGGTGTTTTCTTAGTGTTTGATTCATTGGTTTGAGGATAATTTTAGCCCTTCTTCATTTAAAGGTTTACATAAATACAATAATAAATGCAGCCAAATGGGTAAGATACAGATTGATTTTTTAGTTGACTTCATAGATTCCTAAAAAAAGTGAAGGAATCTGAAATGTTATCTCCAGCCATAAATGTATTTCACAGACAGGGGAACTGAGGTTCCTTTCATGTGAATGAATGATTCACTTACTGTAACAAAACTAGATAATGGCAAGTCCGGACAGAACCAGGGTCTGGTCTCAACTTTCAGTGTCTCAAAAATTCCCATGTGCTCTACACTGTTAGTGTGTTTTCTTATGCTGAGGTCTTCTCAAAGCCTCAGTTCCATGCTCAGGGGACATTGCCCTGGGAGAGTTTGCTTTCTGAGATAATGCTCAAGGTTGCCTTATTCCTAGATATAACAATGTCTGTGCCAGATCCTAAGCAGATGCTTTGAGCCCAGTAGCACTATTTCATTTATCTAAGAGGAAGGATCTGGTTTTGCCAGGGGTATCCTTGCTAAGTCTGCCTTTAATTAAATGGTCTATGGATTTTGCTCAAGCCCATGAAGCTCTTTTGTTTTCTGTTTCTGATCCATTGGTATCATTGTCTGAGCATTCATTTTGAAGTCTCCAGAGGAACACTTCTCTCCCTCAAGGTCATTTTGGGATAGCGTCAAAAATGCTGCTCAGTCATTTGAAGTCTTTTGTCTCATATATCTCTGCAGGTTTAACTCATCTTCCCAGTCACGTTAGTGATATTATTTTGGATCCCAGTACAAGGCACAGTTTAAGTGATAAAGCTTTAGAACTAAGAGAACCTCATGCACACTGACTTTCAATCATTCATTCATTTCTTTTCAACCATTTTAGAAATCTACTATTTTGGCAAATGCCAGGTATTATGCTAGGCCCTGGAAATACAAAAAGGAAATAGAGTCTGGCCTTAAAAATATTTCACCTCAGGAAATGAGTCCATTGATTTCCCAGGGACTTCCCTGCTTTCATCTGTTTATTATCTTCAATTCACAAAGTTGCCAGTTTTCGTCTTATTCCTATTTTTTATTTTTTGAGATTTCCATGGACACAAATCCAGATTCACTATGGATTTCAAATATCTGTCTCCACAATCTCGGGCTTAAATTATATTGAATTTAGATTTCCAAGGTTTGCACTCTGGAGGTTTAATGTTTAAAAGAGCTTCTCAGATTGGTGGATTGATTTTATATCTTGATTTGGGTGTTGATTAGATGGGTATATTCATTATATTAATTGAGAGTTATTGAACTATTTTCTTAAAATTTATGTATTTCATTATTCATAAATGGTATCTCAAAGATTTTGGAAAAAAGTTTATCAGTTAATTATGATGATTAGAATTAAAGTGAAAGACTTTTAGCCCAGCCCACATGGCTCAGTGGTTGAGCACTGACTGATGAACCAGGATTCCTGGTGAGGGCACATGCTGGGGTTGCAGGCTCAATGCCTAGTGTGAGGCGTGCAAGAGGTAGGCAATCAATAGTTCTCTCTAATCATTAATGTTTCTATCTCTCTCTCTCCTTCTCCCGTCCTTTCTGAAATTGTGGATATATATACACACGCACACACACACACACACATATATATAAAGTAAAAGGCGTTTATACTTTTTAAAATTGAGGGGTATTATTGTGAATGTTATGGAAACCACAGAGTGGTTCCCCGGGAAAATATACCTGTAAACACAAGTTTTATAATATTTCAGGCTAATTATGTCATTGTGGCATGTAGTTATCATCTTTAACTGGTCATTGCAACACAGCCACAATTTCCTTTTAAATATCTACATGCCACAATGACACAATTAGCCCTGTCACTCAGGTTTTGTTATTGTTGTATTTTTAGCAGATTTATAGAAATATAATTTAAATACCAGAAACATCACCCATTTAAAATATGTAACTAATTTTAGTACATTCACAGAGTTGTACATCTGTCAAACAATTGAATTCCACAACATTTTCATCACCCCTAAAAAAATTCCATATCCATCAGCAGACATTTCCCATCCCTCTTGCCTATACTCCCTAAACCTAATCTACTTTTTTTTTGCCTGTTCAGGTTATTTCATATGGATCATCCAGTTATACATTTTATATAGACTGTATTATATATTTTCTTTGCCATTGACTTCTTCCACTTAGCATATCGTTTTCAAGGTTAATCTATGCAGTAGTATGTATAATATTGTGTTCTCTTTTATGGTAAACCAGTGACACAGTGCATGGATTCATGGAAATTGAAAGGAAATTAATTAGAAGGTGGCTAGCAGGGCAGAACGGTGCTAGACAGGCCAGACATGCCCTGAAGCCAACCTCCCATGATCACCTCCCTGGCATCTGCAGAGTGAGCTGGGTCCCTTTGGCAGGTGGGTTCCCTTGGCCTGGCCTGCAGGAATCAGGCCGAAACTGGCTCTCTAAGATCCCCCAAGGAGTTGCAGAGTGCAAGAGGGCACTCTGCAAAGTTGCTCTCCTATAGGGTTGGGAACGCTACTTCAAGTGTGCAGTAAACCAGATTAGCGGCTGACAATGCCCCAGAAAAAACATAATCCATGGCCAAACTTGGAATTGCGCAGCCTTGTGAGGAACAAGGCTCTCTCCTTCTTGGTTCTGGGGTGTGTCATCCAAGAACCGCCACTGCCAAGTCATTGCAGCTCTGCAGCTTCTGCACTGAGCATCTGCCCCCTAGTGGTCAGTGCTTACCCTAACAACTGGTCAGATGGTGGGAGGGACACTTTAGCATATTAGCCATATATATATATATATATATATATATATATATATATATAAACATAATATTTCATTGTATGAGTATACTGCATTTTATTTATTTTTTAAAATATGTTTTTACTTATTTCAGAGAGGAAGTGAGAGAGCGAGATAGAAACATCAATGATGAGGATCATTGTTTGGCTACCTTCTGTATGCATCCAACTTGGGTATATGCCCTGACCAGAAATTAAACCATGACTGCATGGTTCATAGGTAGATGCTCAACCACTGAGCCATTTCCTTTAGTTTGTGTAGTCTAGGGTGACTCCTAAGTATCATTTTAACTGTAAAGTAGCTAGTTTAAATATGTACTTAGAATCAGTTAAAAAACAGTATAATTTGGCCAGATATAGTAGACAGAACATTGACCCCCCCCCCCAAAAAAAAATAATACGTCCCCATCCTAATCCTCAGAAAAGGTGAATATCCTACTTTATATGGCAAAAGAGAATTAAGAGTATAGGTTCAATTAAGGTTGCAAATCAGCTGACCTTAAAGTGAAGAGACTATCCTGGATTAAATAATCTCGGGTGTCCTGAAAGTAGAAGAAGAAGAAGAAATGAGGTTTAAAGAAATGCAATGAGAAAAGGGCTCAATCTGCCATTAAGACTTTGAAGATGGAGAAGGAAGTAGGCCATAAGCTAAGGAATGCAGAGGGCTCCAGAAGCTGGAAAAGGCCAGGAACTGGATTTTCCTTTAGAGTTCCCAGAAAGGATCACAACTCTGTTAGCACTTTGATTTTAACTGAGACCTGCATGGAAAGTTTCACAGAAAGAACTGTAAGATTATAAGTGTGTGTTGTTTTAAGACATGAAGTTTGTGGTGATTATTTTGGTCTTGTCTGTGTGGTGTCTTTATGATTTGAGTCCTTTTGTTTATTTAAAAACTAGCTAATTTCCAGCTCATTAAGAAACACTGTACTGCCATCTGCATTTTCCATGTCTTTCCCTCACCACAGCCAGGGGAAAAGCTCAATGTCTGTGGCCGCTTTCAGAGAACTGAACTGCCGGCCTTGCAGCAGAGACAACCACGCTGGTATCTGCAGCTGCTAATATTCTGCCACTAAAACTACTTTAAAAACATAAAAAGAAAAATAGCAGCACACTCTAAGGAAAATAAATGTTTAGATGAATTCATGTGCTTTTCACTAGAGAGGATAATAATAAATCTGCTGGGCAGTACAAATTGCCCTCCAAGTTTAAAGTCACCTCGTCATTCCCAGGGAGATCTGCAGAATTAATGGTTAAATGTGTTAATAGAATAATGGAGCCTCCTTAGCCATATATAGAGGAGGGAGGGGAGGGGTGTACTGGATGCTTATTTTATGGCAATTTATGTCAGTGTAAAAGTTATAAAGATTGCCAGAAAGTAAAGGAGCATGATGTAGAATCACTGGAGAAACTGTAAAATCAATATCTCTAAGGTTTTCAACACTGTGCTTGGCAGGTCCTTTCAAATCCATTGCCTGCATGATATTTTATGTATGTAACTGGCAACAGTGATGGTGGATGATGTTCAACTCATGGAGTTGGCACCAAATCAATCATCACAAACGAAAATGCATATGTCTCTCTCCATTTCCTATCTGCTTCCTCAGATGCTGTCTGAGATTAGATCCGAAACCCAAGAGGAAGTTACCCACAGCAAAGGCTGATATGAAGGATTCTAAAAGTGTCTAAAATGAAACATGCAACTAGCACCATAGGATTCTTCTTGGTTAGAATATAGCAGTTTATTCAAATTGTTGGAAAGTGGGTTTTAACATCGAGACACTATTTTACTCCTATAATTTTGGCACATATTTAAAAAGCTAATATTCATTTTGATAGAGCTATAGAAAAGTTAAAATACACATGGTTATTGGGATAATATACAATCAAAAATTATTTGTAAAGTGAAAGTTGGTAACACCTAACACAATTTCAAATGAGCATAATCTGGCCCACTCTGTGTAACTAAGTGGAGGCTTACCAGGGTATACGCACCAATGGTTTTCCAGGAAACCTTTGGGAATTATTGCTTGGATGCCGCAGATTTATATTATTGGTAACAACTCCAAAAGTTGTTTAAAACTCTAATTGGCTGTACAAAGACAACTTTTAGAATTGAACACCTTTAGCCTGACATAACATATCATATAGAAACTTTTTCTGGAAGGCAGAAAATAGAACATGAAAATCATGAATAGACACATTGATGAGATTAGATTTGAAATCAGAGTTACCAATTTGCCTGTGTAAAATGTGACACTGGTGGTCATCCAAAGACAATGATGAATCAATTTCCATTATTGTTTACAGGTGTCTGGAATTAAGTGTTAGTAGAAAATAAGACACTGGGCCACAATGTCTATTGAACTAGAACAATTTAGGGGAAATATGGCTACATGTGAGTACAAAGGGCTATGGAGAACACTGTACTGGGAAGTTTGCAGGGGGGTTGGGGGGGAAGTGATGATTGTAGAGATGTCACTCATCAGGCCAAAGCCTGATAAAGAAGGCACAGAACATTCTTTTATCTTAAAGCTTCAAGTCTAATGTTTCTGAACATCACACTCAAAGTTTTGTCTTACTTATAGCATATGTTGAAGTCAAAGCTAGACCATGTATCTTAAGTTAAAAGTACACCAATGATAAAGACATTGTAGGATCCTGAGAATTGAAATAGGGGAACTTGGAGAGATTTTGCTTAGTTTGCATACTTAAAAACCCCAAATTCTGTGGGGCTGCATATTTTGCCAGCAATGCAGAACTTTTTTCTAGGTCTGAGGTAATTCTTTGCCCAAAGACATTTACTATCCATAGCTTTGGAGGCTGCCTCATAACGATGTGTCAGTGCTTCTCAAGACCCTTCAGATATCATTTCTAGCATACTTCTACTATGAATCAATTCCTAGGAGAACCCACTAGACATGCCGAGGATGATAAAATTCTAAGATAGAGTAGATGAAATGTAACAATATGGGTGCACTGACCAGACCAGAGATTCTGGGTTCGGGAATTTATCATAGATCCTATTGACCTTAAAACAGGCAAACATATATAAACAAGAGGTAATAACAAAAATACTTACCCTATATAATAAAACCCTAATATACAAATTGACTGAACATCAGAATGACTGGTTGCTATAACGCTCACTGAACATCAGGGGGCAGACATTCAATGCAGGAGGTGCCCCCTGGTGGTCAGTGCACTCCCACTGGGGGAGTGTGGCTCAGCTAGAAGCTGGTTCACAGCTGGTGAGCACAGCAGCGGTGGCAGGAGCCTCTCCCGCCTCCTTGGGAGTGCTGAGGAGTCCTCGGAGGATGTCCACCTGCCAGCTTGAGTCCTGGACTGTGAGAGGGCACAGGCCAGGCTGAGGGACCCCTTCCCCCAGCACATGGATGTCATGCACTGGGCCTCAAGTTTAATAATATTTCTTTGTGAAATATGTAACTGTATATTACATAATGAAAGGCCCAGAAGTACATGCACTTTACAACACTGCTCCTGAGGTAGAGGTGAATAATGCCTCAGGATGCCAAGGCAGGTGTGAGGAGGAGTTTCACTTTTCATTGTGTGTTTTTATTTTGTTTTACAATAGAGAAATATATTTTGCATTGTGTTAAAAAATAATTTGAAAGGTATGAACAGACTTCATTGGTGAATTCTACCAAACACCCATAAAATAATTAACAACAATCCTAAAAGTCCTTAAAAAATAAAAGAAAACTCTTACAAAGTCATTTTATGAGACAAGAATTATCCTGATACCAAAACCAGACAGGGATTGCACAAGAAAAGAAAACTATAGGGCAATCTCCCTGATAAACATATATATATATATATATCAATATATATATTGATCAAAATTTTAGCAAACCCAATCTGATAGTATATTAAAGGATCATACACCATGATAAGGTGGGACTTATTTCAAGGATGCAACTATGTTTCAACAATTGCAAATCACTCAGTGTAATACCCAACATTACAAAATGAAGGCTGCAAATTATATTATTATCTCATTAGATACAGAAATATCATTTGAAGAACTTCAATATCTATATCTATATCCATATCTATATCATCTATATCTATATCTATATCTATATCTATATCTATCTATATCTATATATCTATATAAAGAGGTAATATGCAAATTGTCCAGGACACTGTATTGCCACGACTGCTCAGGAGGAGGCTGCACACACGCAGGTAGGCAGCAGGGAACTAAGTGCATGATGAGGGAAGCCACAGATGGCACAGGCCCAAAGAGGACAGGGCCTGCCAGCCTTCGGTAGGGCATCCCTGAGGACTCCCAGATTGGAGAGGGTGCAAGTTGAGCTGAGGGCCCTCCCCCATGCACAAATTTCATGCACAGGGCCTCTAGTTTATGATAAAAGCTCTAAACAAAATTAGTATAGAGGGAATGTACCTCAACATAAAAAAGGCTGTGTATGACAAGCCCACAGAAAACATCATACTCAATGTTGAGAAGCTCAAAGTTTTTCTTCTCAAATCAGGAATAAGGCAAGAATGGCCAATCTTATCATGTTTTCAACATAATATCAGAAGTCCCAGTCATAGCAAGAAAAAGAAATCAAAGGCATCCAAATTTGAAAGGAAGAAATAAAACTGTGACTATTCGCATATGACATGATTTTATACACTAGAGGTCTGGTGGACAAATTCATGCATGGGTGGGCTTCCTTGGCCTGGCCAACTATGGGGGCAATTGGGGCCATTTTTCCCAGTCCTGATCAGGGGCCAATCAGGGCTGGCTGGCTGGAGGTAGGGACCATGGCAGGTTGGCTGGCTGCAGGAATGCACTGACCACCAGGGGGCAGCTCCTGTGTTAAGTGTCTTCCCCCTGGTAGTCAGTGAGCATCATAGCTACTAGTAGGTCATCTGGTTGTCCAGTTGTAAGGGTGGCTTAGACTTTTATAAATATAGACTAGAGTCCTGGTACATGAAATTTGAGGGGGGTCCCCTCAGCCCAGCCTGCACCCTCTCCAATCCAGGACCCCTCAGGGGATGTCCAACTGAATCAGGCCTAAACCAGCAGTTGGAAATCCCTCTCACAATCCTTTACCACTGGCTCCTAATTGCTCACCTGCCTGCCTGTCTGGTTGACCTTAACTCCCCACCCTTGCCAGCCTGATTGCCCTAACTGCCACCCCTGCCAGCATGGTTGCCCCTAACTGTTCCCTTTTCCAGCCTAATCACCCCCAACTGACCTCCTAATGATCTGACTGCCTACAACTAAACTCCTTCTTCAACCAGCCTGGTCACCCCTAACTGCCCCCCCACCCACTGGCCTAGTCACCTATTTCTGCCTCCCACCTGCTGACCTAATCACCCCTGATTGCCCCCTCTTCCAGCCTGGTCACCCCCAACTCTCCCCCCGCTGACCTGGTCATTCTTCACAGCCCCCACACAGCCTGCTGTTTAGTCGTTTGGTCTTCCCTCGCTAATCCCCCTGCCCGCCTGGTCATAAGCAACCATCGTGCGAGGGTGTGATGATCAATTTGCATATTACCTCTTTACTATATAGGATAGGAACCCTTAAGCACTCCATCAAAACACTGTTAATACTAATAAATTTAGTAAAGTTATAGGATACAAAATCAATACACAAAACATGTTTGTTTCTATACACTAATAATGAACTCTCAGAAAGAAAAATTAAGAAAACAATCTCATTTACAATTATATCAAAAATAATTTTTTAAAAATAGAGTTTAGAATATTTGGTTATTGAAGGTAAACTGAAGCAAGGGAATGGTGTTTCAAGAGTGCAAAGAGACCTAGCTGGTGTGTAGATCCTCAGACCTAAGAATCCTGGGTTTGATTCCTGGTCAAGGATACATACTTGGGTTACCATTTTAATCCCCAACCCCAATCCTGGTGCAACCACTCAATATGTCTTTATTTCTCTTTCACATAAATGTTTATCTCTTTCTCTCCCCCAACCTCCCAACCAATCTGCATTCCCACTAACAATGCATAAGGATTCTCTTTCTTCCATAGTCTCACCAAATTACAGATGTGAAGTGACTATCTTTTTGAGGTTCTAATTTGCATTTCTATGATGCTTATTTACAATGAGCATCTCTTCACATGCCTATTGGCCATCTCTATTGGAGAAATGTCTATTCAGGTCATCTGCTGGTATGTACAAAGATATGACCTTGGATTTATTTATTTCAGCATGATGTATCCTTTTTTTTTATTGATTTTTTACAGCAAGGAGGGATAGGATTGAAAGTCAGAAACTTTGATGAGAGAGAAACATTGATCAATTGCCTCTTGCACACCCCCTACTGGGGATCTGCCCACAACCACGATACATGCCCTTGACCGGAATCAAATCCGGGACCTTTCAGTTCACAGGCTGAAGCTCTATCCACTGACCCCAACTGGTTTTGGCACGATGCATACTTTTTATAGAGAGATTTTTTGAACCAAGTCATTACATGGTATGCTTTTTACTGACTGCTTTAGACATGGAAATGTCAGTGATTTGGATTTTCTGATGAGTGAAATATTACAGAGGGAGTCAGTATGCTTTGATACCAATAGTGCATCTTCTGCCAATTATCTCTGTGATATTGAGGAATTCTTTGCATACATGGACCTCAGTTTTCTCTGCTCTAAAATAGGGATGGTGCTTGAAATATCCTTTACTTTTATTCTTCTTTTATCCATGGATGTACCTTTGCTTGGAAAATTCACTGTTCATTTGTTGGCACAATGATAACATTCAGTTTATGCCTGTTTAAGTAAATTTCAGGAACAGTTTATAGCACTTTGCAACCCTGCTTATTATAAGTTATTCCCACAGATATGGAGCAAGGAATTGATAAGAGAAAACAGTTCTCCATGAAGTTTTATCCAGTAATAACTAACTTGGGTGTTGAATGCTGGCAATGAGATACATTTGAGAGCAGAGTTGTTTTTGCCAGACACTTATTTCATTTGGCTGGACTCTAAAGAGCAATGTACTATTGAATATAGTTAACATTTCTCTAAACGTTTCTGAATGGTGCAGGTGGTATGCTTTGATGAAAGTAGACTACTTTGGAAAATACTGTTCCAAATAACCACTTTTCTCAGGCAATGGAATAATATAGGCACATTAGAAGAACAGATATGAGGAGAATTTTACATAATTCTTATCTAGCCACCAATATGAAGGGTCATTACCTTTACAACTGTAGTTCCTGCTTCCAAAAGTACTAGCCCTTGGGATTCCAAGCTGGCAGTAGATCTCCCAGCACCATCCTTTAGTCATGAAATAAACTCTCAATATGTACTTAAAGTAAGAACCTATAAATCCCATCCCCATGTTAAGGGAAGAATGCCATAACTAAGATTGAAACATATCAAGTAGCTGAGGTCTGGATGCCATTTTATAAGCATGAGTCTAAAATTAGAGAAGACAAGCTGAGGAAATAATTTTTAAGGATATCGTTCAAAGGATGTGATGAGCTGTGTGGGAATATTTTCACCTAGTAGTGCTTTCTACAATCCAAGGCAGTTATGGAAACCATTTTGGTGGCTGGTTCAAAATGTTTATTTCCGGAGTAATTTAAAGAGTCCATCATCAAACCTTCTGGAAATTGTGTGGAACAATTATTATAGAAACATAGGAATAATTACTAAAACCTGCAGAAAAGTGTCATAGTTCACACAAGTCTGTATGGTTATTCAGGTTTCCATTCTCATGGCAGAAAGATGAGACATATCTTAGAGAGATAAGTAGATAAATAATAATTCCTTCTAAAATGTTTTTCTACACCCATCAAGACAGAGTAGTACTGTCCCCTAATCCCCAGTATGATGAATTTTTCACTGCAAGGTGCTGGATAATAATTCTTTTTTTAAAAATGTCTCAGTTGAATACAAATCTTTGTAACATTTGTATCTCATGTTTTATCATGTGTCTATCAAAAATAGTTTGTGTCAACTTAATTTATGTATTTGATAATTATTTTATGATAACTACCTACTTTAAGCATGGCACTAGTATATATGAAAGAAAAGGTGATGACAAATTCTCTACCAGAGAGAAGAGGCAAGATGATGCTGAAGGAACAAAAATTCTCACATCGTTAAGACTTGTAACAACACATTTATGTTTGTCTACAGGTCTATTATGGTTTAACTAATTCTGCTCTACTAAGCAGCCACCATTTCTGAAAATGTCTAAAGAAAAAAGAGTTTTGGGAGTATTAGAATTAACAACTAAATGCCCTAGCTCAGAAGTAACAAACATCACAGCTGCTCAAAGCTCATTGACTGGTCATATGGCCTTTCCTAACAGCAAAAGATAGAGAAGTAGAATCTAAACATATGATCAGATGGCAGACAGGTGGAAGGAAATACTTGATGAACATCATTAATGATAATCAAAGTTTACCCTTTGGTCACAAAATATTCAATGCACACTTCCTCCTCAAATATATGTTGTCCCTACCCAAGGGAGACAACTCAAGAGGTCAAAGGATCTGACAAAATGCGACATTAACAGTATAGCACGGGGATACATGTAAATCTTTTATCCAGCCCACCTGAAGCCCTTCTTGATTAGAAAATCTAGTTACCACTTAAAATATGAGTTAAATGCTTCTACTGTCTAATAAAGTTCAATGAATCAGGAATAGGGTAATCACAGCAATAATCCATTCATGAAGGGAAGCCACACAACTGCCTCTGATTTGCAGCAATTCAGAAAACGTCTTGGCAGATGGAGAGAGGGCCCTACTCTGTGAGTGAGAAATGTTTGTAGATTATATCCTGAGTCAGCTTCATGGGAGGAATATTCAAAACACTATTCTCCATGGTCCTTGGCTCTACTTGGGGAGACTCCCCTTTCCTTTTTATTCACACACACACACACACAGGTGTGCGCACATCATCTGAAGTGGGCCGTTGAAATTGGACCTTACTTGGCAGTTCAGCACCTTTCTCAGCCTTCTTGCCTATAGATAGTAGAGAGCCTGAGAGTTTTTTGTTTTGTTTTGTTTTAAATTTTAAACAGTAGGTGGGGTTTATAGCCCAAGTGATAGTGTGATAATTTAACCTTCTTATGAATAACTGGGAAGGATCAAAGGGGAGGCCAAATATTATAGTCATTTGTGTCTTGGCCAGGAAGTTGCAGTTTGACACTCCTTGGGTAACCACCAGGAGGGACTGTACAGGGGGAGAATAGATGCATTCCCAGTAAAGTATGGGTGACTTGGGAAGGTACTTGCCTCTGTCACACCTGGGAACAGGTCATTGGCTAGAGTAGGTGTGAACACTCCCAGCCTGGGAAGATTTGTGATACTTAATCCCCTAAAAAAGGGCATTCACTCTTTTGGTTGAGCTCCTGACTTGTAGGACTCTCACACGCCAGCATTTGCCTACATGGCACACAACTATGTGAACCCCACAGCCAATGGGCTAAAGGACTGCGAACAGTCTAACACTATATCAGAACCAGCGCTACCATGGGTGTTAACTTTGGACATTGGTTTTTCTTATAGATCTGAATCCCCAGCTGCACATCTTCCAGGACTGGATTAAGGGAAGTGAGACTTTAGAAATGCAGAAATGTAACACCATGTAAATAAAGTTTTCTACCACATCTCATCATCCCATGGCAGCCTCCAGAAATGGTACAGGAAGCCCATTCCCACTAGCAATGGAGAAAGAACGACCATACATTTCTTCGATAACACAAGCTGGTGTTTCTTTTGGAAGCACAACTTTCTGAGAAAATTAGTTTTCTTATCTATTTAACTGCAGTAAATATCATATGACAACAGTCATACTATAGTTGTTGTTTTTTTCTTCTAGACTTTTAAAAAACCAATATGTACTGTGCATACTATGTCTGCATTTCTCTCTTATTTTCTATTTATTGAATTTATTGGGGTGACATTGGTTAATAAAATTATATAGGTTTTAGTTGTACAATTCTACACTACATTATCTGTATATTGTGTTTAACACTCTAAATCAAGTCTCTTTCCATCACCACTTATCCCCTATTACTCCCTTATATCTCCCACCAACCCCATTTCCTTCTGGTAATTACCATAATGTTTTTCTTTTCAAGAAATAACTTATTTGTCCTAGAGGAAAAACAAGAAACACATTGGTTTTAATTATCTCTGTTTCTAGAAATACTTTGAAAGACATGTGGGAGAAAAGGCCTTGATTGATTTTTGAAAATTTTTGACAAAAAAGTGGCATTCTCTAGCTCCAGGTTCCTTTCCCCACTCTCTCTGGGCCTTTCCTTACTATTCTTCCCATACCTACCCTTTTCTTTTTCTTCCAGTTTCTATAGAGGTAAGATGCAGCTATGCTCTGGGTCCCTGGAAAGAAATTCCATTCTTCTAAGAGGAAATGCTTTCATTAATAGGGCAGTGCTGGACCCCAGCGGCTCCTGTGTACAGATATTAAGAGGAGCCTCTCTGCCAATGTACTTAGGCAGAACAATAAAGCATCTTTACAGCCCAGACTCACCCAAGCCACTATTGATTCACTGGCATGTGCTCTCTCAATAGTAAAAGGCTGCCAGGATTTACTCGCTCAGCTTTTCCCTTTCCTGGGCCGTCATTATTCAGTGTAAAACTCCTTTAACCTGGTGGAGTTGTTGCTCTTGCTAATACTGTGTTAGCAGATTATTGATCCCAATGATGAGAACAGGAATCGTTTCTCCTGTAGCAGGATGTGCAATTGGATCTACATTCTGCCCTGGTAATTTTCTCTATAGATCTTCCAAGGGGACTAGACAAATGGACCATTAAAAGTGGGTAGAGGCGGGAGCAAGCTGCCTGAGGTTGAAGGTACATTTGAGCTAAATTCAAACTTTATTGGTGTTTTTCAGCTTCTGTTTGAAAACTTATAAACATTACTCTTTGGCACTTTATGGTTTTGTTTTTGGTAGTTTTATTCAGCTTGTTTTTAACTTGGTCTGGTGGCCAAGGAGAAGTTTTAGTTTGTGAGGTTCCTCTTTTGAAATCTAAATCAAGACAATAAAAAATTCAGGGAAGTTGTGATAAATACAAAACAAGGTCATTGACCTCTTCAGTAAAAAGGAAAATAAGTCAACATTGGTAATGAGAGCTGTTCAATTTCAGCCATGCTGGTATTGGTGGTCGGAATTTAGTGACACAAAATCTTCATAAAAATGGCTACCTCTCTGTCTTTCACTTCCCCATTTTTATTTTAGGTAACTTAGCTACTGGGTGACTATTAATCCAATTACATCTAACTAAGATGCACACACTGTCTTCCGTGGATCTAGCACAGTAGATACTGAAGAAGATATAGGCCTGGCCAGTGTCTCTCAATGGTTGAGCATCTACCTATGAATCAAGAGGTCATAGTTTAATTACCAAACAGGGAACATGCTTGGATTGCAGGCTTGATCCCCAGTGTAGGACGTGCAGGTGGCAGCCAATCAATGACTCTCTCATCATTGATGTATCTCTCCCTCTCCCTTTCTTTCTGAAATAAATAAATAAATAAACAAACAAACAAACACATACGTACATACACACACACACACACACACATTAACAAAACAAAACTGTGTTCAATGGTCTAATCTGGGGCTTAAATAAATAAATAACTAAATATAAATTTGTTAAGAAATTATTAAAAAGATGTTTTAAAAGTGATAAAAATTTCAAAAGATATTATACCAAATTAGAGCAATTGATTTTTTTTCTCCCTTAGCATAATTTCTTGAAGTGAAAACAGACTCCCTTATTTGTTACATTGGAGTAAAAAACTGATCTTTGGGTGCAAAACACTGTTATGATTAAGGTAAGACTTCAGAAAGCTCCGTAACTAAGCTGGAGATAAAACACTATGTACACAGGTATTAGAAGAATGTTGACATGTCTGATGGCACTCAACTTTCTGTTTTATTTCTGAGATGTACTAAAAGATATCAAAATCCTCAAATAAATTGTTTATTTGTTTAATATGGATTGCTGACTTGAATATGTTTTTCTTTTAGTGCAAAAAGGTGAGTTTATATCTCCAAGGCCCCACTTAAATTTTACATTAGGAAAAGCATATAGTTAACTGTTGACCTTATACAGTTCATTAGGTAAGGAAAATAATTAGGGCAGAAAGCTTTCAGTTTACTTTATACTGCATATGACAGATATGTAGAGTATTTTATGAATCAATCTTGTATCAGGGATTATAAATGCTAAACAGATGGTTACTCTTTTAAAATGAAATTTACTAGTAAGTGCTCTTTTATTAGGTAATAGCTTACAAACATTGGTATCTCAATATTAGCACATATTAGTTAGAGATAAATGGCTATCTCCTGAGGACATGATAAATCTTAAGAATCAAGACTCTTGACCTCTCATTGCTATATAGTACCACACCACCACTTCCTGTTGTTGACTCTATCTGTTTTTGGTTGAGAGAGGACTTTTCATTGATAATTATTATAATTCCAGTTCCACAGAATATTCAATTGAGAGAGAGAGAGAGAGAATACATATGTACATGTGTGTATATATATATGTGTGTGCATATGTATCTTTTAGCTATGTTATTTTCCTTTCCTTTCTAATATTTTATATGTAAGAATTCTAATCAATCAGCATATCTTAATTTCATATACTTTTAGTAAAATGATATCTATATCCTTTTGGCGGAACACTGTGGTTTTAAAAATGTTTTAAACTTAAAACATACTAAAGCAGTCTTTCATAGATATCAATAACAGCAGAGAAAGCAGTTTGAATGTGATATCTTTGCTGCTGAGAAGACCATTAATGTCTAAAATCAAAGAAATATATACTTTATGAATAATAAATAAGTGCTCATGGGCACCAAATTTGATCTTAAAAATAGAGTCATGGATGTAAAGATCAAAATTGAAATTCTTACAATCTATTTATGTGCATTCACGAAGAGGAAAGGATACTCTTTTTACCCTATCTCAAACCATCCTTCTAAAGCACAGGCAATGAATATATCAAATGTGAGGCTTAACAACTCGGGTTTAGTAAAACATGCTTGATTAATTTTACTGAGATTTCCAAAATAAAATGAGAAAGAAATCACTCCATTCATTATATCAGAAAGGAGAAAGAGATCTTGATGATATTTGACTGCATCTAACTGATTAAATGACACTCTAACCATCTCCATAAATGGGTTTCTAATATAAAGTAAATTTATTTCCTAAAGATGAGGACGATTTAAGCATCTCAAATTGCAGAGGTCCATACTCTCTACATTAATGGTAAAGAATAACTATATATACATATATATATATATATATAGAATATTATAGCAACAGTTAAAACAACAATAGTAAAAACAAACAAACAAAAAAAGCCTGTATGGAGATGACAAGCCACAGAGACCATTTTAAAAAAATAGAAACTGTGGTGAGAAAGATATCCACAAGAAATATTACTTTGGATGTTATTATTAACTTTAAGTAGATGGTGTTGTCACATTTTACAAAGGCAATGATATATTTGGATTTTTGTTTAATAAGCAATTTTAGACTTTATTATGCTACACTAATAAATTAGGTACCATGCTCTTCATTGGCTTTGGTTTAATTTCCCATTGTTTATTTTTAAAATTTCAATATAGTTATTAGTAGACAATATTATATTAGAACTCAGATTCATTATTCATAATTGCAAGGCTGTATTCTGAAAGTGTATACAGCCAAATGTAAGGCAAGAATAGAGAAAGAGAGCATGTTCAATCTTTAACAGACTTGCTGTTTTCAATTTTTCAAGTAATTTTCAAATCTTCTAAAAAGGAATGCATTGAATTTGTTTCTCTCATTTAATAACTCTCAAGTGTTGAGATATTCTGATATAATTTTGTGATAGGCTGTTAGACAGACATGAGCAGGGCAAGGACAATGGGTCAGGTACAGAAGGTTACCAGTGCAGAAAGCCCTGGATGCTTAGCAACTGGCATAACTGGGGGGGGGGGGGGGGGGGGGGGGATATGACATCACTCCTTTGGTAATCTTTCCTCCACTATCATATTGCTGTTCATGTGGTTTAGACCTCTGACCTTTCATATCACAGGTCATGCGATTCAGACCATTCCTTGACCTTTCTTCCTCTGCTATGTCACTATTCATGTGATAGATCCCTTATAGGAGGAACAAGGGGCCAAAGTGTGGCCTCATGTGACTCCCATGGGGGCCTTTGCAGGAGGACTCTCTTAAGCATTAATCCCCAAGGATAACACTTCATTTGCTTTTCAGCTCCACACCCAGAAAAGCAGCAAAATCAGACAAAGGACATCATGGCTGACATGAGGACCAGCTGCATTAACTAGTGACTCCCTGCCCTCGCACCAACCAATCAGTGGAGATAAGACCCTGATAGGACATACCCAGAAAACTGATGAACATTCTATTGAGATACTCCCCTGGAACCTCCCCTAAAATTTCTACCCATATAAGCTCTTAGGAGGAAGGAGGAGGACATAGTGCATTCTCCTTTTCTGAAGCATGCCCAATCCTTTCCAGTCCACCTCCTACTCCCCTCAGGTGTATTACCTTTATTGTTCTCCCACATAAGCTCCAATGACCCTGTCTGTAACTTGTTTCCTGAGCTGTTTCTTCTATGTTTCACTTCTTCTCCCTTTGTGATTTTCTAAATAAACTTTCTCTTACCATTTTAGTCTTGGTTCTAAATTCTTTCTTAGCCAGAACTCAAGTACCAAGGTTGCTGAATCAAGGTCAGGTCTGACTCCACCTATCTAACACCTGGTGCTGTTTTATCTATGGTCATCAATTTGTAGCTGCGATTGGTGGGTAGTTTAAAGGTTTATGGAAGTTGCAGTATAGCACCTTCTTCACAGAGGTTGTAAAACAATTTGAATTGCACAATGGAAACAATACAATACTATATAATAAAAGGCTAATATGCAAACAGATGGAACTAAAGAACAACCGGTCACTCTGACCTGTACTGACCACCAGGAGTCAGACACTCAATGAAAGAGCTGCACCCTGATGGTCAGTACTCTCCCAAAGGAGGAGCACTGCTCAGCCAGAAGCCAGGATCATGGCTGGTAAGCACAGCGGTGGTGGTGGAAGCCTCTTCCACCTCCCAAGCAACACTAAGGATGTCCAACTGACAGCCTCCACCCACTCACTGTGGGAAACAGGCCTAAGCTGTCAGTCAGATATCTCTCGAGGGCTCCCACACTGGGAGAGGGTGCTGGTCTGGCTGAGGGGCCTCCCCTCAACCCCTGCCGAGTTCACAAGTTTTGTGCACCAGGTCTCTTGTCTTATATAATAAAAGAGAAACATGCAAATTTGACCATACCTTCACTCCTGATTGGCTATGCTACCAGCCAACCAGGAGCAGGGGTGGGGACAAGTGGCGGGCCCCAGGGGCAGAGATGAAATGGCAGTGCCCGGGTGCTGTGAGGGGAAGCGGCAGCCGCAATGGTGGTGGTGGCAGGGAGCTCCCAGGCGCTGTGAGTGGAAGTGGTGGCGAGCGCCCAGCTCCCAGTGCCGGGTGGTCACAGGCAGTTGAGGCTGAGCTGAGCAGGGCGATGGTTGGGTGCCCAAGAGCTAAAGCCTCATTAGAGGCTTTAGGCTTTGGGCAGGCTGGGGGTGAACCATCAGTTGGACATCCCCTGAGGGCTCCCAGTATGTGAGAGGGGGCAGGTTGGGTTGAGGGACCACCCTCCCCCAGTGCACGAATTTTGTGCACCGGGCCCCTAGTATAATATAAAATCAAATGTTATCAGACTTTATAGATGTTTTATGATTTTAAAGATAGTCTAAATTACTATGGATTAGGAAATATTTGAATAAGCAATAGAAGTTGAATAGAAAACTTTCTTTGCAAAGTCAGCTTAGAATTCCTGATATTAGTGTGAGCATTTTAAGGGAAAAACTTTTTAAAGGAGAAAAATGAAATACATTCCTTGTGACCTATTTGCTTTGAGATTAATAGAGAATGAGAGAGGACCAAATTTAGAACTTTTTCATATCTCTTTTTATATTTTAAATGCCACTTGTTTAAATTTGATGTTAATATCCCCAATCCAAAATTACATTATTCTTAGGAACTCATTTACTGTACCTTATCACTGGGAGCTGCTAAGGCCTTAACTTATTTTGACTTCCACAGAAAAACACTATTTGGGATGAAAATTTATATCCACAGGGTTTAATTGGTTATACCATTAGGGGCCCTTCTCTTTTTATGGGAGTAAAGGAAGAAGGATTAGGCAGAGAAAAAAAATAAAAGGTGATGCCTATTGCAACAAAGCCCTCAGCTATTCTCATGGAAACTCTGGAGATGGTTTCCCCTTAACAAGTATCACACCTTGGGGAATAAAATGGCAGGTCTTTGATCTCACCATTCAATGGAAGATGGATGTTCCAAGGAAAAAATGTGAAACTGAAGGAAGATCATTTTCATGAAGGAATGTTTCTGGAAATAACCTAAATTTGAATAAACAACTGCTAATCATTCTGAGACCTGGAGGACTAAGTGCTAAAGTGATGCAGGAAAGATCAGAGTAAAAGGTGGAGGGGTTATTGACACCTGCATTAAAGTCTTTGAACCATTCAGATTATTTATGGATGGAACTACTCTCATATTCCCAATTACTATGTTGGATAGTGAAGAAGGCTGATAGGGAAAAAATGATTCATTTGAACTACAGTGTTGGAGGAGAACTCTATAAATACCCAGTAGTGCCAGAAAGAGGAACAAGTGGGTTCCAGGACAAAGTGAGCGTGAAATATCTCTGGAGGCAAAAATGACAAAACTGAAGCTGTCCTAATGTGGGCATATCTTGAGAGGGCAAGGTTCTTTGAAAACAACAATAGTGCTGGCAAAAATAGAGGGCAGCAGAAAATAAAAAGAGCAAATAGAAGATGGGTAAACTCCATGAAAGAAGCCACAGGTATGAGTTTACAGGGGTAGAGCAGGGCTGGTGAGGACAGAACATTGTGGACGTCACTTATCCAGAGGGTAGCCAGAAATTAGAGGCCACTCAACATCATGTGACATCCACACTTCTTAGATGGAAACTCCTTGAGAGAGGAAAGACATACCTCTCTTCTTCTCCATCATCCTGCCAGGGCTTAGAGCCATAATTGGCACATAGTGGATGTTCACTAAATATTTATTAAGATAAATAACTAAATTAATTAAGAAACATATGACTATGAGTATATAGTGTTTGCAAACTGCTAGCTTCCAAGGTGGAAACTAGAGTATTTCCACAAAGCAAAGTTTGCAAAACAAATAAAGATTAGATTTATGTACACTAGCTAATATATTATATAATTATTAATCAAATACCTTTGTGGAGTACCTGCCATAAGCTCTGAGTAAATTAAAATGGTGTAAGGCATGAACAAGCACAAATACTAGAGCTAAATATGAGATGCCTTAAAAATAATGAAAACAGAAATGTCTATTTTTATTTCTTGAGAGTAAAGTGTTTCAATATTGCTCTTTTTCTACATATTAAGGCTTTTTCATCAATGTAATTTATAACACATTTAAATGTCAAATGGTAGTCAATGGACAAAGTCACAAAAAAATGACAAAAGAAACTTCACACACACACCTCTATGCTAACCTGAATTTAAGATAAGTAATATTTTAAGTGGAGCTATAATATGGATTAGCACATGCACTGACATATTAATGACCTTAAAGCAAGTAAGCAGTTGAGAATGAAATATGCATTCATATGTATGAGGGAATGCCTCTTTGGGTCCATAATATAAAAGTTGCTAGCCTGCTACAGGGACATATACCTTCACCAACAAGAAGAATAACACAAAGAGAAATGTGACAATGAATCCAGACAAAAAGATCTGTGAGAACAGCCAGCCAGTAATTCCAACCACTAGTTCAAACAAGAAGATAAATGAAGGATGTAGCTTTGACCATTAAGGAACCAGTTAAGAGTTCTATTTTGTGCCAGAATTGTTCTGCCAAAAAGAACTTTCAGTTCCAACTTGCTTTGTCAGTTCTCGCCATTGAAACATTATTGGTTATCACATGTAAACAAGGTGACAGAGAAAGTTAAGTTCCCATGATCTTGTCTTTGAGATGGCAGTGACACATAATAGAAGAATTAGAAAGTGACACTGAGTTCTGTAATGCTATTATAACCCATTGGGAGCCAGGCCAATCTAGGTGAGCTATTTCCTGTGCTGTGTTCTCAGAGTGATGCATAGAGCTAATTGTAAATATCTCATATAGAACTGCCACCTGCTTCCCTGAGTTATGTCATTCACAGTTAATTTATATTCAGGTGGCACACACATCATTTTCTCTTAATTTCTATATAACAGTTCATTTTCTTTGGTTAGAATCAGCATTTCTCTCTGAGTATTGTGTAAAAGGACAGCTCTACCATGTATAACCTATACCAAAGCCCAGAATCTATGACTGATCTATTTAAAGAAATATAAATAATAACAGAGAAGTAAAGCATCCCAATGAGGAAGGACATTTAAAAAGGAACATAGATTCCTAATTTGAAGGCTGCCCCTTTAAATCAGAAATGCCACCAGTTCATTATGTATTCTCTCGGTGACCTAGCTGTAAAGGCGGGGGAGTGCAAGGGGGAGGAACACAACCTTAAATTCTTTAGAGCTGTCCTGGTTGGTTTATCTACTGTGATTTACTGTTGTGTCTGTTGAGTAGCTGACCACTGATTTCAACACTAGGGTATAGAGGAGACAGATTGACACGGGTTTCATTAAAATTCAAGCAACTCAACTCCATAGAGAGCATGACTAACTTCCTTATACATGACAGGAATCCCCACAGATGGTACTTCACCCTTGCTAAAGGAATTAAGTCTACCAAAAGAATCCCTGTCCACAAGCAGCCAATTCCCCAAATCTACAGGCTCATCTGCGCAGATATTCTTTATACTGTCATTCTTAAGTACCTTAGGGTAGCTCTGAAAGACAGGGGGCCGACAGGGAGCAGCCGCTGCTGCCTGCACTACCCCTCAAGCATGCTGGTGGCATGGGGATGATGGGATTATATAGTAAACATAATAAAACACAGGGCCAGGGCATCCAGTAGACACAGTCTATTTTCTGACTCTTCTTTGCCTGGGAAGAGCTGAGGATGTAATTCTTACTACAATTACACAGAATTCCTGCACCAAAATTGGCACTTATTAAACTATTAGGCCAATGCACAAATGAGTATTGTATTTTGTTCCCGGTCCAATTGAATTCCATTTTCCTTTTTCTACTTCTCTCCCTCGGCTCTCTGGCATTATGCTCTTAAATTCCACATTTCATCTTCAAATATTTAACTTGTCAAGGAAAAAATAAACTAGCCATCACACATTCATTATATCATGTCAAATAGGACATGAAGGAGACAGCTTTCTTTTTTTTCCTGTCCTCTGCTCTTGTCAATCAAAAACACGGTAATTAAATGGAGACAGGAAGCTTTCAAATTAAGAACAAAGGAGGAGGCTTTTAATAGGATGAAGAGAAAAGTAATTAAAATAAATAAATAAAGGCTCAGGCTGCCTCTATTGTCCCCAGATGAGTAGTCCTGGCTGAGCTCAGCCCCTACTTCTCTCCCTGCCCATTCACCTCAAACTTTTGATGAGAAAACAGACCACAGAGTATATTACATACTGCTAAGTACATACTGGAAATTCACTACAATGTTAAATACTTGAAAATATTAAATATGGGCACTAAATTTTTATCTGCCAGATTAAACATAAACAAGATAAACTGAAAGATACAGGCATTTAGTACCCATACAGTTTGCCATATAAAGCCATTCCCTGTTTTTTTTTTTGTTTGTTTGTTTGTTTGTTTTTGGTTTAGAGATATTCTCTCATACCTATGTAACCTAAAATACCAGTTCTCATCCCACCAGCTAGTGTTGAGTTTTCCCTTTTTCACTATTTATCCAGCAAATAGACAAATACATTTATCATATTTTTTATGCCAAATTTTTAATCTTCATTATCATCTCCTTAGGTCAATGATTTTTGACCTAAAACTCTTGGTGAGCCTCAAGAGTTTTTAAAATGTGAAATACCTGCCTGGTGGTGTTTCTCAGTGTTTGAGCATCAACCTAGGAACCAAGAGATCATAGCTTCGATTCCTGGTCAGGGCGAATACCTGGGTTCCTGGCTCAGTCCTCAGTGTGGGCCATGCAGGTGGCAGCTGATCACTGGTTCTCTCTCATTGATATTTCTGTATCTCTCTCACTCTTCCATCCACTCTGAAATCAATAAAATATATTAAAGAAATAAAATAAATAAAAATATTAAAAACCTGATTACTTAGTCAGGGACACTGACCTCTTTTCAGTTAGATTGTCAAGTAAAATGACAACAGCCAATAATACAACAGTAGCCAGCTGGTGTGAATGAATAAAAATTATACCAATTTTTGTCAGATTGGCAAAATTTATATTTTTGGGGTGCCATAGAATTTTAGTAATTAGTTGATGTGTGACATGAGATGAAAAAGATTGAAAACCACTGCCTTATGCCAATAAACCTTTTATTGAAAGGATTGTTTTATGAATGATCTTGAGGAGAAAAGAAGTCAGAACATTCTCTCTAGGTCTTGGGATTCCTAGAAAACAGAAAATATATTCTTATGTCCTAGAGAAAGTAGGTGTGAGGGTTATTTAACTGAGAAAACCCTGGTGCATGAGGTTCTATCTGAGGCTTCCCTATTTGTGTCCCTTGGTGTGTGTATGTATTCACGCCAATATACAGTGATTTCTCTTTATTGTAGCTTCAGTATTACATTTCAGATGTTATCATTTATGTGTATATAGTCTGAGATACACATGAATATGTTTATTAAAATATATAATATTTCATAAAAATAATTTATATACCAATGATTTAAGTAACTGATTACATATAATCACACACTTTTCAGACTCTGAGAACCCAAAGTGCTGCTACTATCTTTTCTCTTTAAAAGAAATCGTGAACAAAGTGTTCTATCTAATTTATATTTATTTAAGAATATGGTATCAAAGAAGCCCTGGCAAAGCAAAACTTTACATTAAAAAATATTATAAACCACAATATTGGCTTAATTAACGAAAAGTCTTTATTACATAAAATAAGTGCTAGAACTACTTATAAAAATTAAACATCAGAAATCTTGCCATTTTGCCTAAGTACTTCAAATTCACATAGGAATAAATGACAAAAAAAAATGTTTACTACGATAGCAACATATAGAACAATTACTAAGCAATAATGCATAGACCAGTGGACTAAACCTAAAACTACTGTTAACAGAACTTTTCATTCCTGTGACACTGTAATAAGGCCAATTAAAGGACTGAGGATGGGGCCCAATTTCAAATTGGCTTTCTGTGCTGTAGTTATGGTGCTTTCATGCCTATTTATCTGGGTAGTTATTTCTCTTGACAACCGTAAAATGAGTTTTTTACACAATTTTATGAGAGCCATGTTACAACAATGAGTTAGTAACTCCAAGATTCCAAGTGAATATTTTGCAGCTTTATTACAAGGCTTTGTTGTCAGAACTCTGGCTAGCCAGCGCCCTGGAAGGAATGGCAATTACATAGATGGATTTGCAAACCAGTCCATATTGAGCTCAGCACTAACTCTGAATAGCTTCCTCTCCTGAAATCAGACCAAGTTTCAAGTCAGCAAAAACTATGGTGAAGTGTTGGTTCTTTTCATATTATGTCCTATAACTTCCAGAAAAAAAGGGAAACGAGAGCAGAAGACATCTGTGACTATAATGTTATGTCCTTTGCTTGAATATAGCAGAAACCTGAGCTGGAGAGTATCTTGATTCTGTCTTAAAGAATAGACAAAAACAGAAATAAAATAAAATAAAAAAATCTTGAGTCTATAAAAATACATTTTATTGATTTTTACTGAGATAGAAAGGAGAAAGATAGAGAGAAGCATTAGTACGAAAACAAAACATGGCCCCTACTGGGGATACAGGTCACAAACCAGCAGTGTGCCTTGACCAGGAATTGAACCAGCAACCTTTTGGTGCACAGGACAACATCCATCTAACTGAGCCACACATGGCAAAAGTATCATCTTGCATTTTGAGCTTGGCTTCACCCATGCAGTGTTAAGTTTATTTCTAGAGCTGCTGGGCCACACATTTGTTCACCATTAGGGTAAAAAAATGTCCTGTACACACTGCAAAATTTCATCTATGCAAAACCCAAAGTCACTTTCACAAAGGAGAAGGGTGTGGCTGGATATAAATCATGATCAAGGGTCTTGGGTATCCTTATGAGTAAAGTATTTAGAGGATGAGCAGAGCCCTATATTCTTCTTGTAGGAAAATCCTCACTGGCTTTAGTACATACACTACAGAGACATCTGTTCTATTCTGAGCACACAAAAGCTGAATGCAGAAGTTAAGCCAGGAGTTACAGTTGATTCTCATTATTTGTGAGATTTATTTTCCATAAAGTTGCCTCAAACACTAAATACTGAACTGTATGTGGTTAGGCTCCTGTGTGCCTCTGGTCACAACATTTTATCAATCTGTCCATACATAACCTTATTTCTATGTAATGACACTTTATTTAATACACAGTGTCTTTATATTCATATATTTATATTCAAATAAGTGTCTTTACCCAAAAACACACCACATACATGATTTGGTGAATATAATGATATATGTTAACTAGTGTCTTTACTTAATATATACGTGTTGAATTCATTAACACTGAATTTAGAGTCAACTGCACTTTAACTCATGTCTGAGCGAAGGTGATTTGACACAGGTATTTTCTCTGTGAGCTCATCACAACCTTCTTGCATTTTGAAACTCTAGACAGCACCCGGGCACTAAACTTGAGAGCCATTTTAAACACAGAAATCACAAACAAAACATGCAAAGATGCAAAAATATGTGGCACTAATTACACCATGAGAAGAACACTAGTTTAGAGCATGTGAGCTGAAATCAGAAAGCAGAGCCTTGCCTTGTTCCATCTTGCCATGACCTGCATGGCTAAGGTTCAGTATCTGAAGGAGGGGCCAATGCACAAATGAAAATACTATACAAGAAATATGAATTTAGAAGGCATTGGGGGCTAAATGGAGCCTCTTTCATGAAGTGACCCACTGATGTTTGGCTGGTCCACTTTTTATTTCATTGAATACACATTTGCCCTTTAGCAATGCATACAGGCATAAAGTTTGGTAAACAATAAAAGCATTATCCGGTTAGGGAATTGCCTTGAGCCATCACTATCTTAACAGAGGAGGTGCTTAGTGTCAACACCCAAGGTCCATTGGCCTTCTGCATACCTTGGTGCACTGACAGTATTGGCAAGTGGTGGCTTCCTGCATACCTCACCTGGGAATGTGCTGATCAAGGGCCCCAATATTTTGCTGCTCTGAGCATGTCCACAAATGCTCATGCAGCTCATACCCAGCCCCATATCCCATTTTCATTTCTTTATATCTATAGCTCCCGACACTAACATTCCTCCACTGGAATCCCATTAGGCAATAGCACAGAATAGCTTTTACAATAGCAGCATTATTTTGGTCTATTTATCAACAAAGGAAAATAAGCTAGTATCTTGGGGTCCTCCAGCAAATCACCTTCTCTCCAAAACTAATTAGATCCTGTAAAATTATTGGAGAATTAAGGGAAAAGGAGCATTGGTCTTTTGACTTCATGGACTCAGTATATAATTCCAGTGTAATTAAACCCATGATAAATTGTCAATCATAGTTTTTCAAAGTGCAAGGAACCCAATGGTTGGTTAGATCCTAGGTTCATGCTCTGTATTTAACATGATTTCATTTGAAAGTGGAGAATATAAACAGACCTATCTGGGGAGAGCTTAGGAAGACTAAGTTGGGAAAAATGACAAAGGCTCTAACTTTTAGAACCTCATTTCTCTGTAATATCTGAAACTTAAAATTAAGTGATTATAATTAACTAAAGTCCTGGTGAATGAAATTCATGACTGGCCGAGGAACAGAGCAAACTGGGGCCTTCTGGCTGCAGGCCAGGGCCTTTCTTCATTCCATGCCATCCCCTAGTGGTCAGCACATGTCATAGCAAGCATTCAAACTCCTAGTCAGTCAATCTCCTGAGGGGACAATTTGCATATTACCCTTTTATTATATAGGATGATGGGTTTCATAAAGTCTCATATGTCCTATGTGTACCTTTAAAATCTAAACTCATTTATAAAATCAAATGCATATTGGAAAAAATGTATGATCTTGTAGAGTTAGAACATAATAGGAAATTCCCAGATTCACAGAAGATCTCAAAGAAGGAATTATAAGATGTATTTTCTACTCCAGATCTTTTCCAGGAGTGCTTTGTGGATGATCACCAATTATATATAATGTGAGAATGCCATTTCTTCTGATGTTTAATGTCCTCTTCAAAGGAAATTTGGTACTTTATGATCAGTCTTTCCCCCCACTATAACCCACTCATATGCCTCCCGGTATTCAGAAGAAATTAACTTCCAGAGAGCTTCCATCATCTACTGGAGTTCAGCAACTCTCATGTACTATATCAAAACAAGAAGGCTCCTTCTCAATTTTCTGATGTGATTAAGTAAGTTGTCTGGTTAGTAATGTTGAAGCAAACAAAGAATTATGAGGGCTCCTCACGAAGGTTAATCTTGAGGACACTGTTACTGATTGGAGACCATATATATCATGCCAGAAGTTCTCACTGGGGGTTACAAGGTGGATATTAATCATATGGTTAGAAAGACAACTTCAAATACTCTAAAATAATTTAATTTATGGGGACAATCTTCATACCAATTGGCACTATTTGAACATTTCTTGTGAGACCCTTTGCTCCTAGAATATAATATACACAACTTCAGAATAAAGGTCAAGTATCTGAGAGCTCAAACAAACCATTATCCCCTTTACCCAACCCAATATTTGAAAACAAAACACTGGCTACTTTACTTCCTTCTCTCTTCATTTCTAATCTCTTGCTTTGAAAGGTGAAGCAAATATCAAGAAGAAAATGTTCAGTCACTATTTTTAAGAATAGATTTGCCTCATTTGACTTTTTCTAAGACAATACATTTTGTTTGCTTTATTAACCTGTCCTAAAAAAAATATGCAACGAATTATTGCTCATAGTATGTCTTCTATTTGTTTTTAGGCATCACTAATGTCCATGGGTTTAAAATGAAGATCTCAGAAACTTAGAGCTCTTTCCATTTGCAAAATTTTGGGGAAAAAAGATTAATATTTAGAAGCAGTAGTGACAGGGGTTGGGAAAAGAAAACAGCTATGTTTGTGGATTTGTCAGATATGAAACAGAATTGAAACAAGGGACATGAATGAACAGATGTAAGGAAAGAGGCTTTGGGATTAAGTGCTGGTAAATTTCAGGGAATTTATTAATTTTACAAAAGTACCACAAACCAAAATAATTAAGGTGAAACTATTCTTCCTACTATAAAGTTTTATATAAATGATATGCAAGCAATATATTGTTAAACTATGTATCAGTTAAACAGGGGATGCAAACTGGTAGACCAAATCCCATATTCTCTTCTAGCAAAGAACTCTTATTTGAATATGCTTTATTTGAATATGCTCCACTCTATTAGTGTATTCCTAAGTACCATTCCACTTTACATAGACTGACTACCTTGTTTGGACACTTAACGCTTTTATACTTAAAACAATCATGGGTTAACACTATTAGGCAGGCAGATGTGGAATCAGAATTAATCTCAACAAAAGTGTATAATAAAGTAGAATAGATTTGTCCTCCCTGATGTTCTGCAATTGGGTTAAAAATTATAGGAGAGCCCTGGCTGGTGTGGATCAGTTGGTTGGGCTTCATCCCATGCCAGTTCCATTCCTGGTCAGGGCACATGTTTGGGTTGTGAGCTCTGTCCAGGGTAGGATGAATGCAGGAGATAGTGAATGGATTTCTGTTTTCATCTCTCTCTCTCTCTTTCTCTCTCTCTCTCTCTCTCTCTCTCTCTCTCTCTCTCTCTCTCTCTCTCTCTCATCTTTTCTCTCCTTTCCTCCCACTTTAAAAATCAATATATATTTTTTTAAATTTAGGAGAGTTGTTTTTTTTAATAAATCTTAATCAAACTCTTTACAAAGGTCAAAACTGTGATACTGTTCCATTAACATTATCTACAGTGATGACTTCTGCTGAGTAGGATGCATGGGTGCAAAAAAAAAAAAGCTGAAAAAAAAAAAAAAAACCCAACTCACAGTACTCGCTATTTAAGAGCAAAGTTTAATTAAAGAAAAAAAAAAAGCACATTATATGGAGAAACTTGAGAACAAAAGAGTTTCTAAACTCCAAAATGAATTGTTGGAGTTTGTTTTAGGTTGTTTTACAATTCTTGCTGTTTTATTTTCAGTTGTGGTTGGGGTTGGGGGCATATTATAGGATTTTGGATGGATGAGTTTTGCAAAGTGCCAGGCAATAAAACATCTGTTATAAACATGTGCTATTGCTTTGGGGTACGGACTGAAACCAGTCAGTATTATTTGTAAGTCAGAGAATGAATGGCCAAATAAATTAGCACAACCTGTTTTATTATTATTATTATTTTAAAGGACCATTTAATCTAAATAACTTATTTTTCCTGCAAATTGCACATTTAAATATATTAACATTGCTGCTGTTTAATATATTTTATATTATTCTATATAATGGAAGAAACATGTACATAATACTCTAACCTCTCTACAATTTCACTATTTAGACATATTTTTCAAAATCGTATGAATGAGATCCTAATAATTATTTTAATTTAAAACATATTTCAGAAATAATTACTGATAATAGACTATAGGTACTGAATTGGGCTGGGTTAATTGAGGAAATATAAATATTTTAATATCCCCAAGAGTTGCCCTGGCAAGTTTTGTTCAGAGGACAGAGTATTGGCCCGTGGACCAAAGGGTCCCAGGTTTGATTTCAGTCAAAGGTACATACCTGAGTTGAGGGCTCAGTTCAACATGTAGGAGGCAGCCAATCAATGGTTCCCTCTCATCATTAATGTTTCTCTCTCTCTTCTTCTTCTTTCCTCTCTGAAGTCAATAAAAATATATTTAAAAAATGTTTATCCCCAAGAATTGACAAAGTATATGGCGATAAAAGATTTTTTTCATATAAACTTAGGGTTTCAAATAAAGAATGGATTAATCAGATGCTAGAATGCAAAGAATATTTTTTCCTAATTAGAGAGAAACCAGTAGAACATATGAAGCAGTAGAAACACAGTAATAAATATAAGGAAGTACAAACAAGCATATCATGAGCATAAAGCACAGCAAGAATATATTGTGTCAGTCAAGTTAAGCTATGTTTATATAAATTCTATATCTCAGTGGTTTAAATTACAAAAGTTTGTTTAATTATCTGCCAATATTCATTGACAGACAAGGCAATTTTCAAAGGCATATGTCCTTCTTGTGATGGGACCACAATCTAGGTTGTTTCAGGTCTTTGTATCTCCACAATAACATATTAATGGGGAAAATATAGATGATATCACACTGCCTCTGAAATAATTTTTATCCAGAAATAACACATGCCACTTATGTTTATATTCATTAACTAAAGCAAGTCTACATAACCATTATTAAAGTCAAGGGGAGATATACCTGGAAAAAGAGGAGACCTAGAATTTGCCTAATCATTTCTTGTGTCTACCATGCTATTGAACTATGGATTGATAAATTTTATTATCACATTATCCAGCTAGTTTGAAATTGATGCTAGTAGGGGGCACTCCTGTCAATTACATCAAGATGATTGAAGCAATTTATGTACACCATTTGTAGTAATAGTCTAAAAATAGCATGAGCTTTGGTTAACAATGTGGTGAGATAGTATGTAAGAAACCTTTCACAAGCCCAAATAATTCTGCAAAAATATCTTTACAGCTATGTTTTTAACTGTATTCCTCAATCCACTAGAAAAATAAATGAAATTCAAGGAGAAAAATACAGGTAATGGTTACTACTGAAAGGTAACAGGTGCTGGTGAATTCATAGGGGACATTTGCAAATCTATTGTCTAGAAATATGTTTTAAGAAGATATGATAGATAAGTAACAAAACCATATATTCAAAAGTCTACAAAATCAGAACTTGATCTTATGAATTATTTAAACTTTTCTGGTTGTTGTGTTGTTCTTCAACTCTGCAAAACTTTTTTTCATCTGACTCTATCCTAACCCAAATCATTATACAGTAATGTGAAGAATAGGGAGAATCCTATATAATAAAAGCCTAATAAGCTAAGTGTCTATTTGACCAGTCAGCTGTTCAACCAATCAACACATAGTATGCTAACGATATGTTAAGGCCACTCAACTGTTCTCTATGACGTGCACTAACCACCAGGGAGCAGAAACTCTACCAGTCAACCAGTCGACCAGTCACTATGACATACACTGACCAGCAGGGGGCAGACACTCCAACTGGTAGGTTAGCTTACTATTGTGATCTAGCCAATTGAAAATGAGCAAGATAGACTGGACATGCCCTGGAGCTCTCCTGTGGTCCCTCCTGCATCCCTCCCTGGCCCCAATCATTCACCGGCCCGAGTAGGGTCCCTCAGCCTGACCTGTGCCCTCCCACAATCCAAGACCCCTGGGGAAGTATCAGAGAGCTGGTTTCGGCCCAATCCCACAGGCCAGGCCTAGGGACTCCACTGTTGCACAGATTCATGTACCAGGCCTCTCGCCTATATAATAAAAACCTAAGCAACATTACAGCAGAGCAACTGGTTGCTGTGATATGCACTGACCATCAGGGGTCAGATGCTTAATGCAGGAGTTGCCCGCTAGTGGTCAGTGTCCTCCCACAAGGGGAGCGCTGCTCAGTCAGAAGCTGGGTTCATGGCTGGCAGGTGCAGCTGCCACAGTGGGAGCTTCTCCTGACTCTGTGGCACTAAGCCCAGTGGGCCAGGATGAGTGCGAGCAATGCCCCAGCCCCATTTTGTGCTCCTCTCTGGCTTTCTGCCTCTTGGTACACTGCTACATCCCCTGAGGGGTCCTGGACTGTCAGAAGGTGCACACCAACCTGAGGGACCTCCCTCCAGTGCACAAATTTCATGCACTGGGCCTCTAGTTTATAATGTCTCTTAACTCTAATATAACGCCTGTCCCATACCCAGAACTCTGTCAATAGAAAATGAAAGGCAAGGCATAAAGAGGGAAGGAGATGAAAAGAGAGAAAAAAATGAAGATCAAACAGATATTTGAATTCAAATTATTTTAACTGGGTCAAGGTATTTTCAAATCCAGTTTTATAGTCTTTTGTTATGAACACTTTGTGACCTCTTAACTGTGGCAGAACAGAACACCTATTATTTTGAGCCGAGGAATGGTTTGCAAGGCATTGTTACCTATTATACTAGAGAGATGTTTCAAAGGCATAATGTGGAGAAAATAGGTTTGGACTGAATCTCTCTCTTCTTCTTTGACTGCCAGCAGTGGGGAAGGAAAACAGCAGTATTATAGATGTGATGTTATTGTCTCGTCACTATTAGGCGGGTGGCACATTTGGTCTGAACACTTACCCAGATTGTTAGTAAATGATGAAGGGAACCATTCAAGGTTGGGAGGAAAGCCAGTCAGCCCTGTCATTATAAAAACACATTACCTTTGGGCTATGATTGCCTCAAGTCTCAAACATTAACTTATATAGGACATATAAAGAGATGTAGGGCTGGGTTTTTGTAGTTATGAAATATAGACATACTGAGAAAAGTATGTGCTCTCAAAATGTAAATGCTATGTGTATGCTTCCTTATGATTCTATGGATCTTTATCTTTCCACAGACCTCTAGAAAAAATAGAGAGATATTGAGTCTGACAAGAAGATGGAAAATCAAAAGTTTCCTTCATTAATCTCATTTTCCATATGATATGTGTTTGAATATTATCGCTTTCAAGTCCATATTCCTTACTTCTAATAAACCTAAGTAAGAATCACCACTTCCAGGAAGTCTTCTAAAGGACATTCATGTAGTTCATTCTAGATGTTGTATAGAGAGATTGTATGGCTTCTGCTTAGTTTATACACTTGTTAAGCAGGAGCATCTATTCTGTGTACCCCCTTTCTCAGAACAGCGCTAAGCATGTAGCATATGCTTAAACATCCTGTGGAATTAGTCTTGACGACAGATTTCTGATCCTAAAGAGAGGAATCATGCAATGAACAGAGGCTAGAGATACAAAAAATTTAGGCTCCAGGTTCTGATAATATAGCTCAAAGATAGCTTCAGAACTTTGCCTCATTATTTTACATCTCATTTGCTATATCTGTTAATTACGTTGACTAGGAGCTGCCTCAGGTATTTCACAGGGCTTTAATATGTGAGAATCAACAGCTACAATTATTATAAACTTTTTATAAGTATAAAGTGCTATAAAGAAGTAATATACCAAGAATAGAGACACTAGTCACAGTGACAAGAAAAAATATGATTAAATGGAAATAAAAAATAAAGACTTTGAAAAGAAACATTTTAAAATAATAGTGGAGAGAAGGCTAGAAACTATCCTAAGTGACTATTTCATTTATAGCTAAATAGCTTTTAAAATATTTGAAACTAAACACCATAAAATTTTAAAGAATTGAATATAAAATGCCATTCATTATTTCTGTAGAAGAAGCCACATTATACTAAGTCTTTTCCAAATCATCATACACAGTGGAATGTGTGACAGAAAGCAGGATCTGCTCTGCAGTGACTAATCAGAAATCCTTCAGTAGAAGCCCGTTCAAAATGGGTTTAGATCTGCTTTAATGTGTCAAAAGATCTTATCAAGGAGAGATCTCTGAGCACAAGAAGTTAATCTACTTTTAATCAAATCCTCATGAAAATGAGCCTATAAATCACCTGTCAGGAAATAAACCAATGTGGTCACAGCAAAGATGTTTCTAAAGTTTAAAATTTGAATTATGTTGTGGAAGTGTTCTATATTTTGATATGTAATAATTAGTAGAATTAGGATTTTTATTACACTTTTATTAAAGAATAGAGGCCTAGTGCACAGATTCATGTACAGGTGGGGTCCTTTGACCTAGCTGGTGATCAGGCTGATTGAAGCCCAGGGAGGTTGGCCAGCATGGGGAGGGGCCATAGAAGGTTGGCTGGCCAGCCAGGGTGAGAGGCTGCTCAGGGTCAGCCAGCCAGGGGGAGGGGCCAATCAGGGCTGGCTAGCCAGGGGGAGGGCCCACCAGAGGTTGGCTGGCTGGCCAGGGGTTGTAGGGGGCTGTATGAGCTAGCTGTGGGAGCACACTGACCACCAGGATATACACACACACACACACACACACACACACACACACACACACACACACATACATACTTATACCCCAACAGGGTTAGGGTCTGGGAAAGCTTTCTGATTGTGTCATCACTTGATGGAAGTGGCAAGGGCAAGGTTAATCTTGGGCCTCTTTTAATGACAGTAATCTCATTCATGAGGACTCTGCCTTTATGACCCATCTTCTACCAAAGGCTCCTCCTCCCAAAGCCATCACCTTGGGCATTAGGATTTTAACATATACATTTGGAGAGGGACACAAATATTCAGACCATGTCACCTTGTTTTATGTACTTATAGTACTCTCTTCCTGACCCCTTTGTGTACTTATTACAATTGTACTTAACCAATTGCACTATTAATACTCTTTTGTGCTGGAATAAAGGTACAAGGGAGCATCTCTATCTTGTTCATTCTTTGAACCTCAGGACTTTTCCTACCCCCGTGTTCCCAAAGTGTGACAAATAAGATTGATATATATTTGTTGAGTTAATGATTAAAGAAATAAGAAAAATTTTCTTCTCTTAGAATATTTATAGTAAATGTAAGTTCAACTTGGTGTCTAGTATACAGTAAATAAATGATCATCAACTAGAAGAATTAAGTGGGTGACATTTTACAATCATCCTTGACCTAATCTTCTAAGAATTCTCTTAAGAATAAATACAAAGTCAGTTGCTCTATGATATATCTGCCCCTGCTCACTTATCTTTCAACAATAATATTATTTTCCAAGTTAAATCAATGAACCTACATTTAGAACATCTCACTTTAGGTAATTAGAAATTGAGATAAACATCCAAATATCCAACCCATATATTTAAAAAAGCAATGCCATTGCTACTTGTGAAATTTATCTCAGGCTTATCTAGGACAACAGCAAAATGTCATAGATATGCCACAGCATTCGATGCAATAGTAACCAAAGTCATTGAATATCACCCCAAAACTTTATTAACTTGGGTATATTTTTCAGAAAGCCTCCAGGAGCAGGCAGATGGCATTCTCTTATTTGCACTATTCCACCGCAGAGAACTAAAGTTTAAACTATCAGCTACCTGCCATTTCTGGAATTGCTGCAGATAAAAACTCTGATGATTTCAGTTTTCTGCTGCTCGCTTGCAGGCTTACAGAGAATAATTGCTACCATAAGAAACACTACTGAAATTGACAATAAACTGAATTTGGCTGGAAGTACATTGTAATTCTGTTCTATATTGGTGAGCTGCACTGCTGGGACAAGTGTTTGTTTAAAACCAAAACACCAAACAAAGCTCTGGCTTTAATGAAAATGTAGAATCATCTTTGAGATATTTATGGCTAGGGCAATTGGAATTATTTATTAGAACAATAACATTAACGCTTCCTTGACTGGATTATTTTGGGAATGTAAACTGCTCCCAATACACTTAGGCATGTTTGGCATGGTATAGAAAAGACAAAGAGAAACAAGTGAAAGTGAGGCATTTTGTGGAAAAGAAATAAGAATACTTGGGTGCAGGAGGAAAGTAGGATAGTAACGTAGGGGAAAAAATTGAAATGAGAAAGAAAAGAAAAGTTGAGAAAAATTGTCAAAAGAGGAGAACTGAGAACAGGAAATAGAATAGATCGAACTATAAATTCATGATTACAATAGCTAAGGCCAAGTATTGCTATTTATTTTATTACTTTCCTACACACCTACATATGTGCTTATCTTTTTTTCTGCTGAGGTTTTTTTAAAAAATAAAATTATATGTATATATGAAGTAAATGTGGTGCCATCACCAAGTAATCCCACTAGAAGCCATTATTAATGGGTACTGAATTGTGATAATGAAGAGTTTAAGGTAAAAAGACAGAGAATGATCTATTTTGGAGAATTCCAGAATATTGTGTTGATTCCCAAGGGTCAAGCAAGGATTCTTGCTAGATAGGGCTGAATCCTAGATCGATTCATATAAAAATTTCATATAGAGGTTTATTTCCTTTCTTGCTACCTAATTCCATACAAGTTAACCCTTATTCTACTAAACATACCATAACACTCATACCCTACAGCGAGCAACCAACATTTTAAGGGAAAGGATGCAATAACAAACTTGAAGACAGAAAATGTATCTGAACTTATCAATGTCTTTAGCTCCTACTTGTAGATATTAGATATTTGTGATATACAGAACCTGCCCATAAACAATGACATTTTTTACTCAATAGATCTGTGCTATCATGGTAAATTGGTAGCTAGGATATCACCAATGGCCTTTCCAAAGGGCCTCAATAAAACATATTATATATATATATATAGTAAACTAAGAAACTAAGAAACAGCTTAAAGTAAAATGTTCTAATAACCCAATGGAGGGTTAGCAATCCTATTTTACAGAAGAGAGAAAATTAAGGCTAAAATTAAATAATTAGATCCAGAATACTAGCTATTGGTAGCAGAGAATAACTTCTGAAATGGCTAGATGATGAATGAGCACAGAGAATCTTCTCTCTATAAAGCAATGATAAACCTAAAATATTAAATAGTCAAAACCACAACTTCTATGCTCTGAACATTGACACAGAGCAAACAGTGAAACTAGAAGCCTTTATTCAAAAAAACTTTTGAACTTTGGTAAGAGAGATCTGCTGTTTTAGCATGGGAATTCTCCCATACTCACTCCAGGTTCATGACATTGAAATAGAATAAAATATAAGAAATGCATGATCATTTCAATAGTGTGGGAGAAGAATTTGACAAGATTCAACAATCATTAATAATAAAAATTCTCAACAAACTAGGAAGGCAAAAACTTTTCCTCAACTGGATAAAAGGATATTCACAAAAACCTTATAGCTAAAATTATATTTACTGGTCAGATTCAATATTTCCTCCCCAATCAGTAACATGGCAAGGACTTCAGTTCTCACAATTTTTATTTTACATTGTCCTATACAATCCAGTCAATGCAATTCAAAATTTAAAGCAACAAGATCAGAGAAAAACAAAATAAAGAAATGCACAGCTATAGCCAGTTTGGCTCATAGATAGAGCGTAGGCCTGCAGACTGAAAGGTCCTGAATTCTATTCTAATCAAGTGCATATACCTTGGTTGCAGGCTCCTTCCCAGCCTAGGCCCTGGTCAGACCACATGCAGGAATCAACCAATCAATGTGAGACACTGATATTTCTCTCTGTCTTTCCCTCTCTCTTCCCTATATTTAAAATTCAATGGAAAAAATATCTTCAGGTAAAGATTTTTTTAAAAGTACACAAATATTCAGGACACTTATTTCTTACACTTAGCATTTATAAATTACTGTGTGCTTCCTTGTCTATCCCCATGTCCCAGTATTTATTCTTTTTTTTTTTTAACCATGAGGTACTATTGAGTAACTTTTAGCTGTTGGTCTCAGGAGGTACCCAAAGGGTTAACAGAGCAAATATCCACTGTACCTCCATTTAATCATAGAACTTAGCACTTAAAAATGTGCAAAAATCTGTAGAAACTCACACTATTACTTAGTCCTTCACTGTGTCTGTATTGATTTCTCCTATAGACCTAATTTCATAATGTGCCCTGAAAATTAAATCATCTATTTAGTTTCAAAATGACCTAAGAATTTAATTGGATTTGTAAGCAGTAATTTATGTAATATTAATGGATACTTTTCAAAAGTAGCCAATTAACAGCTGACCTTTAATTTTCCTTTTAAAGAAAGGAACTGAGCATAATAATAAGGAAGGAAGGAAAGAAGGAAATAAGGGAGGGAAAGATGAAGGAAGGAAGGAAGGAAGGAAGGAAGGAAGGAAGGAAGGAAGAAAAAGAGGAAGAGAACTTTTCCTCCCCTCCTAAGAGTGGTATAGATTTAATTAGTAGAAAGACAGCATCCAACAGGGACACTGGGGAACTGTGTGATACATTATGTAGCAGATTACCTTATGCCCATAAAAACAGCTAAATAATTTAAATGCAATTCAATAAAAATGCATTTTCAATGGGAAACTCAGGAGTTGGGTGACAGATTAAAAGCTTCCTATAAGAGGAAGATTTTATAAGATACTGTTATGAAAATCCAGAGTAAAAGATTACATTTTGTTCCCCTTTTATGTAGCTAATTTTTTCCATTTTCTGTTGTTTTTATAATAGCCCTGAATAAATATATGCTACACTATTTGCAAGCATTGTAAAAGGAAAAGTACAAACTCAGTGTTATCAATACAGTTAAAATATACAGACAGGGTTATCTTCTCTGGGAGATCACCTTTCAAAAGTTAGATTCTACCTTGTCCAAGACCCTGCCCACGTGGTCCTACATTGCACTCACCCACAAAAGATTAATGGCTATGTTTTCCTCCACCACAATCAGCACCTTGAGCTCGTCTGAAAATTGATTTTTCATGTTATGCAAAGTATGTTGGTGGGCTTATCATAAGTCCCAATTGGGATGGGATTTGTCTCTGAAAAAAAGAGATAGCAAAACCATCTTCACTAATTGGCCCCTTTATTAGCAGGCAAAGCAGAATGGCCAAGAACTAAATGGGCTATGAAAATTTAGCCACAACCTTCATCTAGGCTAAAAGCTGTCTCTAGATAGGCAACCGGGCTAGCTGGTCTGGCCATGTGGGAGAATGATTCTATCTGCTCTAAAAGAATCTGTTTTGTGGATCAAAGAAGCAATGCTATTTTATCTGTAATGGTGTCTAATAAAACACCTACCTCATTTGCCATATTCTTTCATCTTAATAATTAGTCTAACTTAATTTAAAATCTATGTAGACCAGTTTTTTCATTAAATGAGGTCTCTGGATTACCGGCATCACTTTCACTCTGCGTGCCTGTTTAACTTGCGGATTTCTGGGTCCACCCCTGAATCAGATTCCGCTTTCAGAAAAGCCCCATGGGATAAGCCCTAAACATGCTGAAGCTTGGGCACCAACACTTTGATGATAAGATTTAAGCTGTATGGGGTCTTCAAAACCTCTCTCCTCAGAGAGCAGCTGCATCTTGTGCTCTTTAAGCACCTCCATCTTACAACCAAATGTCTCTAAGAAAAAGGCTCACAAGTGAAAATCAATATCACAAAGAGTTTTCCCTGGGAAATCTTAATGGTCAACCCATTGGATTTCAGCCTCAGAACATCACAGAGATTCTTAAGGGGAATTCTATGATTGTTTTCACTTTGCTAATGGATCCATTAACACCAACTTATTGATTTGAGGAAGCTTTAGAGCCTTGGGGGGAAAAATCCAAAACACTTGGAACCAAAAGAAGTGAATTCCAGTCCTGGGTTTGCTGTATACAGAGCGTAAGACCTTGGGCAAGAAAGTTACTCACTATGTGACTTAGTTTGCTCACCTATAATATTTTTAAATATGTTTTTTTATTGATTACAAAGTGAGAGGGAGAGAGAAACATCAATAATTAGAATCATTGATCTGCTACCTCTTACACACCCCGCATTGAAGATGGAACCTGCAACCAAGGTATGTTCCCATGACAAGAATCAAACCTAGAACCCTTAATTGCGAAGGCTGATGCTCTATCCACTGAGCAAAACCAGCTAGGACTGCTCACCTATAAATTTAAATTTGATAGTACATGCCTAACTTATGTTACCCAACTAGTGAATTATATTACCTAGTATAAATAGTCACATATTAATGATATTTCAAAAGATTCCTAAAAAAAGATATATATGAGAATGATATAAATTAATTTTGTAACAGTCTATACAAATATAAGATAGAATGATAATTTTTTCTCCTCTCTACTACTCTCTATATAGGTCAATAAACCTAGTCCTAAATATCAGTTTTATAGGAAACTGCTGGATCCTTTTCCCCACTGATGTTGCTTACTTGTTATTTAAAAAACTTTTTTGTCCATTGTCCTTAGAAGCAGTGAGTCTGCTATTCTTTGTACTCATTTGCCTGATAATTTGACAGGACAATGTTGGACTATTGAGAAAATCAGCGTCGAGTAGAATAAATTGAACTACTGCAATAGAATTATATTCCCCTTCAAATTAGTCTCATAATATTTCCACAGGAAAATGGGTACAAAAAATCTTTGTCTTAACAGTTTGTTAGTTACCTAAATTGTACTATTATTTAGATAGATATCAAAATAGTCATAATGTAAAAATATTAGGCCACATGAAACTTCTGCAAGAAAAAGAAATGATAGTAGGCTAAGACATTTGTTTAGTACAAAACAAACAATTTTTATGCATATCAAAATATCCTATCTAATAAAAGTAATATGCAAGTTGACCATACCTTTGCTATACCAAATAAACCACACCCACAAGCGACACCCACAAAGCCACACCAACAAATCCAATCAGGAGCAATATGCAAATTAACACACAACCAAGATGGCTGCTGCCCATGGCAGGCCAGGCCAGGTGGGTTGAGGGCATGGCCAGACAGCAGGGCAATTGTTTCCCTGGGTGCCCAAGGCCAGGCAGGCTGAGGATGTGGCCAGGCAGCAATTGGCCTGATTGCAGGGCGATTGTTTTGCTGGGTGCCCCAGGTCAGGGGTGAAAAGGCCTTGCCAAGAGGCCTTTTTGCCCCTGATCTCAGGCTGGCTGGGCTAGGGCGGGGCCAGGCAGCAATTGACCGGATTGCAGGGTGACGGCTGGCTGGGGTTCCCTGATCCAGGTCCCCTGCCCAAGGATGGAAAGTCTCAGCCAGAGGCTTTAGGCCTTGGGCAGACTCGGGGTGAGCCATCAGTAGGACATCCCCTGAGGGCTCCCAGTATGTGAGGGGGGCAGGTTGGGCTGAGGGACCACCCATCCCCAGTGCATGAATGCCATCCACTGGGCCCCTAGTTGCATTATATAATTGGATTACATTTCTGGTAGCATTTAAAATCTTGTCTCCTAGGACATATAATTATTATATTTTGTATTCTGTGGACTGCCTGTAATAGGACAGCTTGTTCAATGAATGCTTTTGACATTGGTTATAAATATAGGTTGAAAATAATTATCTCACTTGAGTTTAACCACTTATATTTGATTCATCTCTTTAAAAAAAAAAACCCAGATGTAGTATGTTGACCAGGAAAAAAAAATCAATTTAATTTTGTTACAATATTTCTTTTTCCTCTTATAAGTTTAAACTTAAAACTAGTGGAAGAGGATTTCATAAAATTAGACAGTAGTTATTCAGCCAAACTGAATAACGAATACCCTCCAACCATGTGAGTCCAAATTGGAAGATCCCCTACATACTACATAAGAAGCTCCATTGATTGCACGAAAATGCTCTTCATTTAGGTGTCTTATGGAATGCAATTCATTATCTTTAACACATGTCTCTCTATAAAAATGTAAAAGGAGCAGCTTAATTATAGGCCCTATATTCCCTTCTCAAAATATAAACACCTTATAATTTAACTGATGAAAATAAATGCAATTCTTTCAATTCAGATGTAAAAACACTGCCATTCATATGTTCAAGGATGTTTAGCTTTGGGATTGTAGCCCAGCCCTTTCTGAAAGAAACCAGAAACCTTCTTTCTTTAACATGCTTTTGTAAACAAAGAGGAGAGCTTAGTAGAATACTTCTGAGCAAAGAACACTGGGGAAGACAATCACTCACAGCTGGGTTTTTTGTTTGTTTGTTTGTTTGTTTTTTTTAATCAGATTCAACTGTTCTAAATAATATTGAGTAAAAGGTCCATTGACTGCTATGTCCATAACATTTATGCTTCTAAAATTGTAACATTCTTATAACTTAATTAAATTGCTTCAAAACAAAAACAAAGTAAAATATTAATTGAGATATTAGATTTAGAAACATACAATAGGATCTCTTTAGAGTAAATATGATTTTTTTCCTGTGTATATATAAGGAAGAACTATTCCCTTAATATTTTTTATCCACAACAATTAATACAGCCTTAAAAATCGGGCTCACTGAATTCAATACATGCACTTAATGCATTAAATTCAAGAAAGTATACCATCATTACAGGAGACCTAAGATGGTAGCACCTGTAATAGCAATGTGGTTCAGGTAAGCTGATTTTGTCTTTTGTTAATGCTCTGGGCTTCAATTGCTACATTTTCAATAGTTTCTTAGCACAGAGGTGTCTATCAGGAGAGGACAGCCATTCACAATTTGTTTCCCAGTCAAGAGAAGAAAGTGGCAACCTAGTATTATCATCATTGCTATTACAGTTGACTTGACAACTGATTGCCAAAATGGACATCCTCTCTGGGTATTTTTTTTTTGCCTTTGTTTTTTTAACTGTAATTCACCAATGTATGTTACCTTGCTAAATCTCTTTGTATGCATTGTGACATGTCTCTGGCTTAAAATAAAAGCAGCAGTGTTGTTTTAGATAAAACATGAGGCAGTATATATAGCCATAAATGTAGTAACTTTATAATTATAAAGCTCTGGAGGTAAGAACAAACTTAGATTAAATATTATGTACTCTGGGGAGTTTTTAATTGCTAACCCCAGTGGAAAATGAGTGATGACATAAAAACACACCAATCTGAAAAAGCACATAAGTTTGTGAAGTTAAGAAAATTTCCACCTAGGAACAGATGAGACGTATGATGGTGTTGCCATCTGTAGTCATTAGAATAGAGATTAGTTCTCCTCCTCGCTTTCTGTCAGCCCAGTGATCACGGAGATATGTGTTTCTCAGTTTAGTAAACTAGCTAATTATCATATTAAAAGTCTGATCCTCTAAATGGACAATTGAAAAATCCATTCCAGAATTAGAGAAAGAGATTTATAAGGCAGTATCCTTTTAACCCTTTCGTGATTAGAAGAGAAAGGTCTAATCTTTCCTAAGAAATGTATACTCTGCACTTGCTCCCATACCCCCAAATACTTTCAGTGCTTCTCATCTGCAATCATGAAGTTATAAACATATAATGGCAGATTCTTTTATTGTACTTCTCCCTTCCCAACATTTCTTGCTTTATACAATTGCCTTTCACCAGTCTACTCCTGTAGTCAATGCAAATTATTCAATGGTTTCTCTGCACACATTTAGAACAAAAATTGAATTCAGTGGTCAAATTCTATTTTGGTAGAGGCGATCTTTCAGCATGGAATCAGGAAACTGCAATCTTAGTCCTGCAAAAGTTACCACCAAAGATTTTAAGGAAATATATACAAATTATTTTGTTAATCTTAGCTGTCTATTGGCAAAAACACACAAAAAACAGGCATACAGACATATGGTAGTCTATGAAAGGAGCACAGATGATGTGGATCAGTAAGTGTGCCCCAATATTCAATCACAGTCTCCACAAAGGGAAGATCCGTACAAGATCTGCACGAGATTATGTCACCATCCTTTACTCACCAAAGAAAAGCAGCACTTTAGCCTAATTCTCTTGTGTGTTTTACCTCAGGATGAACAAAATGAAGTCCCATTTAGCTGTCTGTTATGCTGCTGTTCATAAATTGCTGTTCTTTCTTCACCTCCTCCTCAATTTCCTCCTGTGTCTTCAGCTAATTGCTTGTGTATGCCATCATTAAAACCCAAATTAGAACTTGTTTGCAAACCCAACACCCCCTTGATTCTCAAAACTCCAAGGCTAAACACTGCCTTCCCTACATTTTACTTCTAAAATTTATTCTCAGATTAACTGGAAACCCAACTGCAACACTGAATAACGGATGGGCGGGAAGGTATCTAAGATCAAAACAAATATTTTTTCAGCCCAGCAGTGTTGTTCAGTGGTTGAGCATAGATCTATTTACCAGAGGGTCATGGGTTGTGGGGCTCTATCCTCACTACATGGCATGTTGGAGGTAAATGATCAATGATTGTCTCTCATAACTGATGTTTCTATCTCTCTCTCTCTCTTTTCCTTCCTCTAAAATCAATTTAAAAAACGGTCACCAATCGGTGCACATTCCTGGGTTGCAGGCTCAATCCCCAGTGGAGAAAGGGGGGTGGTGTAGAAGAAGCAGTCAATCAATGTTGATGTTTCTTGCTCATTGATGTTTCTATCTCTCCCTTCCTCTCTCTCTCTCTCAAATCAATAAAAAATATATTTTTTTAAAAATCCACAAATATTATTCAGCCCAAAGTAACTTTGGATATTCTTTATGAAACTGGTATTTGGTTAACTGAAATAGATTGACAACTATGATATCAACATGCCTCCGGAGGTTTCCAGTGTGTAGTTGGTCATCAGTGATGCCAAGAAGACAGATCTCATCTAAAATATAAAATCTTATAGAAGAGGCAATATTGCATGTTCAAAATGTAAAGTATTAAAGAAGGCAGTGAGGACTTTTTCTAGATTGAGCTGTATCAATAGATATTCAAATGATAGGATAAAAAAAGGTAGATTGTGATAAGAAACTTGGATGTGCTAAAATCTCTGAGAAGACATTCACTAAGTCTGGGAACTTGGCTATGTCACCAAATTCTAGGAAATGAACTAAATTAGCTCTAAAATAGCATCTATATCTATGTTTCATATTTGGCCACACCTGACATACAAACTAACATATTTGCAGTTCATAATTATCTGGGCCTATTATTACACTTCATATAAAAAGGCTAAACAAATAATTTTTGCAAAAAACTCCACTTTGGTTAAAAGAAAGGAGGAAGGACTCCAAATCAAACGGTGGCCAAAATTTATCTTTGAACCACAGATATTGAACCCAGAAGACCATTTCATAATAATCATATTTATTAACCTAATAGAGGCCTGGTGCATGAAATTTGTGCACTGGGTTCCCTCAGCCCAACCTGCACCCTTTATAATCCAGAAGCTCTCAGAGGATGTCTCACTGATGGCTTAGGCCCATTACCATGGTTCTCTGCTTTCTGCAAGGCCTGGGGGTCTCACTGAAGCCATGGAGATGAAGCCCTGATACCTTGCTGTCTGCTCTCTGCTTGCCATTGCCATGCACCATGAGAAGGATGCCACAATGCCCTGCAGTATGCTCTGTCTGCCAGGCCTGGGGCCTCCTGCCATCACCCTGTGAATGAAGCCCCCAAACCCTGATGCCCTGGCTCTATCTGCTGGGCCTAGGGGCAGATTCAGCCTGGCCGCTTGGTCCCTGTGGACCCTCTCAGGACTGAGAGCCCCAGACACTCCAGCAGTGGCAGTGGTGGAGTGGGTTGGCTGGATCCAGGGGCAGATCCAACCTGGCCATTTGGTCCCCACAAAACCCTAAGGGGCTGACAGGCCCAGACACTGCAGCAGTGGTGGAGTGGGTTGGCTGAATTGGACAGGCAGAAAGCTTGGCTTCCTCCATCGTCGGAAAAACCCAAGCCTCCCTCCTGCTCTCTGTGGCCTGCAGCCATCTTGTTTTGGTTTACTTGCATATTTTCTCCTGATTGGCTGATGGGCATGGCTAATGGGCGTGGCTGATGGGCATGGCTGGTGGATGTAGCTGAGGTATGGTCAATTTGCATATTACTCTTTTATTAGATAAGATTTCTAAAATGAAGAAATTAAAACTTAAGGAAATCAATGTGACCTGGCATATCTTTTGCTCTATGTCTTTTCTAAGGTATCCAGCATGACATTAATATATATATATATATTCTTTATCAGAATGATGAAATGCCAAATATGAAATTGATAAAACCTGATTTTGGTACTGGGGGACTTTTCATAATAATTTCCATATTGTCCATGCCCTTTTCAACTATATTTTGCTCCTCTTTTCTGGATCCACTTGGAGTTTCTAGTCACATTCATAGGGCGATGTATTATATAAGCACTAGAGGCCCGATGCATGAAATTTGTGCACTTGGAGGGGTCCCTCAACCTGGCCTGAATCCTCACGGGATGTCCACCTTCCAGCTTAGGCCCACTTCCTGGGGTATTGGGCCTAAGCTGTCAGTCATTCCTCTGGCAGCCCTATAGCCCTTGGGGGATATGTGACTAATGACTTAGGCCCATTCCCTGAAGTTGGACATCTTTATCACTGCCAAGAAGGTGGGAGAGGCTCCCACCACTGCTACTGCACTCGTAACCATCAGGAGAAACCTCTGTGGGAGTGCACTGACCACCAGGGGGCAGATTCTGCATTGAGCATCTGTCCCTGGTGGTCAGTGGGTATCACAGCAATCAGTCATTCCTGGTTGTTCTACCCTTAGGATCAATTTGCATATTGCCCTTTTATTATATAGGACTAGAGGCCTGTTGCATGAAGATCTGTGTAAGAATAGGCCTTCCTTCTCTTGGCTTCGCTCTGAGCCACCTGGAAGCCTTCAAGTCTTTGCTCCTGGCTGGAGTGCCACTCCTGTAGCTCCCTCTGCTCCTGCCCTCCCCCTCATAGCAGGCATCCCTCCCCACCCAGCCTTTCTATGCCTATGTATGCAAAATAACCTACCATCTTTGTTGGGTTAATTTGCATAACCACTCCTGATTGGCTGATGGGTATTGTGGAGGTATGGTCAATTTGCATATTTCTATTTTATTAGTATAGACTAGATGCCTGGTGGACAAAATTTGTACATGGAGGTGGTCCCCTCAGCCCAGCCTGTACCCTCTCCAATAAGGCAGTCAGACATTCCTTTCACAATCGGAAACACTGGCTTCTAATTGTTCACCTGCCTGCCTGCCTGGCTGCCTTTAACTGCCACCCCCAGCTGGCCTGGTCAATCTTAACTGCCCCCTGCTGCCTGGTCACCCCTCGTGGCCCTGCCACTGGCCTGGTTGCCTCATGAAGCCTGCTTGTTCAGCCATTTGGTCATCCCTCACTAACCTCCTGCTGGCCTGGTCATAGGCAGCCATCTTGTGAGGGTGTAGTGGTCAATTTGCATATCACCTCTTTATTATATAGGACGTCAGATAAGGAATCTGTCAAGCACTGCTACTCTTGGTACCACATGGTGTTACTTAAGTGTCTTTTATTAACCCAAATAGAGGAGTTGCCCAGAAGAAGTGTGTGAACTATGGTTCTTACCTGCAATTGTATGTCAGAACCATCTGGGAAACTTCAGTGTTTATCCTAAAGATCAGACTAATTAAACTCATGATAGGCAGTGAGATTCAGGTATCAAAGTGTTAGGAAATACCCCAGGTGGTTGCAGAGTACAAATAAGATTGAGATTCACTCCATTAGACCTCAATCTATTCAGAAGAGAAAGCAATTCTTCCATCTTTTGAGTAATAGCATAGGGTTTTAGTTTACCCTTACTCTATGCCAGTGGTCAGCAAAATGATTAGTCAACAGAGCCAAATATCAACAGTACAATGAATGAGATTTCTTTTGAGAGCCGAAAAATGACTTCTGCAGAGGGGCCACGAAGTTTCAATCGCACTGTACGTGCATGCCCAGACACGGTATTTTGTGGAAGAGCCACACTCAAAGGGCTGCATGTGGCTCACTAGCCATGGTTTGCCAACTACTGTCCTATGCACACTGACAAAGTCTTCACCCATGATAGCATTTAAGCCTACAGATTGAGAACAAGCTAGACAACCTTCTCCCCATAGAATCCCTACATATTTTATTCACAATTATATATATATTTAATTGATTTTTCATGGAGAAGATAGAGAGTTAGAAACATCAATGAGAGAGAAACATTGATCAGCTACCTCCTGCACACTTCCTACTGGGGATGAGCCCGCAACCAAGGTACGTGCCCTTGACCAGAATTGAACCTGGGACTTTTCGGTCCACAAGCTGATACTCTATCCATGGACACAAACCGGTTTCAGTGGCAATTATTTTCAAACTGACAAAACAGGTTTCACCAAAGTTATCCTGATCCAGGTCTGGGCACTAATGCTAATCAGACATAGAGAATTTGATTCCAGTGTAAAAAAAGATGGCTTTCAAGTCTGCCTCCATACCATATACTTTTGTGCTAATTTACTACTTATCAATGTAAGTTTGGATCATTTTGACTCCCAAAGCAACCCTCAGAATTTTAATTGGTCCATTTGTAACCTAAATATCATCTTGGAACATAGTTTGTTCTTGTTTATCAATATGTCCATGCCAAATGGTACATTTTTATTTGAATTTACTTCACACCCTGCTATTTCAGCATATGTTTCATAATCAAATGGTGCCTTACACAGTCTCACAGGTAAATAGAGATCCTTGGGCATAAGCTTCACATGTAACTATTCACTTTAAGGTATTTATTTATTGATTAATGAATCCTAAACAATGAACAGGTTTGAATTTATCAGCAGGCAGGCTTGCCAAAGGGTCTGCAGGAATAACCAAATGGAAACCAGCAGACGATTCAGGAACACCTGCCTGATGCTTTTCTGTTTTTGGTTGCTTGCCCAAATCAACCATTCTGAAAGAGGGAGTATAAGGTACAATTAGATCAAGATTTGACATGGTTGTTGAATTGTAATGGAAAGCAATGTGCCTACTCAATTTGAGGGGAAATCATGTTGTACTGAATTACATAGTTCTGGCTTTGCCCTGATTTCCATAGAACTAGTAAACCATGTTCACTTTAATGTGTCCATCCGTTTCTTCCAGGCCAATGGGATGACTTTTATGATCCATTCCTTAAAGCATACACCTGCCTCTCTGTTAAAATCTATCATATATTTTGGGAAATTTCTATTTAAACTAAATTATACTTAGGATATTACATTTGAGAAATGACTCATGGGACAGGTGGGCTAGACTATAAATAGAGTTCAGAAATTTCTATCAGGTACTATGTCAAAGTGGAACACAAATTTTTCTTCTTTACTAGGTATTTGTTCCACTCCTATCCTTATATCCAATAAAAAGATTACCTCCATGAAAGAATTAAATCTAAGATATAATTGCCTTATTATTCCTGGAAATAAAATAGATTTCCTAGCACACTTTCAACAAATTTACCATCTTTTAGACTAAGCCATCTGTGAACGCTTAGTGAGGCCACATTATGCCCAAAATAAAATGAATATGAGTGCTCCTTCAAGAACAGCAGGGATCTGGCATATAACAATGGACTTCCAAAAGGGTCCGAGTTGAGCTAACATCTCACTCTACCAGACGTATCTTTCATATTATTTCCCAGGTATCAATGGATGATGTCTTTAAAACCCTTGGAAAGAAGCTTTATGCTGGCAATGCTGATAATGAATTTTGAGAAAACATACATTTCTGGGCAAAGGGCGTGAATTCTAGCTGTTTTCAAAATCAAATACCTTCAGGGTGCCAGAATGCCTGATTGCATGAAAGGATAAAGACAGGAACCTCATGCCTACCTCTATTTCAAACTTTGTCTTCTGTTCTAGGATACCATTGTTTGTGGTAAAGTCTCAGAGTTCACCATTAGCATAATTAACAGTTGTGTTTTGTTTTTGTTTTCCCGGCTTAATCCTCTAACTATAAGTAATCCAGATGGTTAGAGAATAGATGTGATGTCATACTCCCAACACAAAGTATCAAACTCTGAATCTCTGCAGACCATATCAAATGTCCTATTGGATCTCTCAACTCAAGGTACACATTGATTCTCACACATTGCCTGGGAAAGATTGGGAATGAATGTTGGTCTTCTCATTTATCATGCAATTTGATTTTCTTATTTATTCTCCCAAAAAGTCTCCCATATGTGTCGAGGAACAAAACCAATGTGGAAAAGAATACCACTGACAGTACAATACGGTCTACTTACTCTGTCCCAGTGGAAATGATAAGAAATGAACATATGAGTACCTTTAGTTCCTGAAAAAGACCTTGAGGTATAACTGGGAACATGAAATGCCCTAATAATATGGAACAACAGATAATAAATTATTTTATATAAGAAAATAGTGATTGATTTACGTCAAGGAATGATTGGATACAGCTGATCTGACATACGGCTTTACTTGCTGATTATTTTCCACTTCCCTTTCCAGATGTATTTCTCCTCATATCTGCCTTATTTTTTGCCTCCACAGGATGACTGTTCAGTCTGTATCAACCAGACTTCTTTTTCCTCTGGCTACTATTTGCTTTCATTGATGGGAGGAAGGCAGAATACAGACTGGAGAGAGGAGGCCAAAGTCTGGAAATGTATTCACTTATTCTCTCTTGCAGGACCTGAGTTGGCAGGGGCTGTGTTCTTCTACATACTCCCCTCTCCTGAAGGGTTTTGCTTACTTTATTAATCAGCTACAGCTACCGCAACAACTATTTCTACAACCCTCTCTGATTTCTGCTAATGGTTTCCTCCCCTTGTTCCTTTGGGCTAAATCTCTGAGTATTTGATTTCTCTTAGCCCCTATCCCTACCTTTGTGGTTAATCCATTAATCACTCTTTAATTACTCATTTCTTACCCAGATGGATACATTTATGGTGCTCCTCTTTCAGAGTTTACTGTGTCATTTTGGATTTCATATTTAGTTGTTGCTATAGTGTTCTACACAAAGGTGTTTGCCTAAGGGGATAAGTGTGAGGTGAAATGTGTCCCTAGCCCTCTGAACCAGGTGGGGACCTGTGAGCATAGATCCTCCATGTGAAGGGGTAAATGTCAGTCACTTGCACAGAGACTCATACAGGCTAGCATTGGCACTGGAAATCTTGCTCACCAAACAGAAGCCTAGTTTTAGGTGCCAGGTATCAGGTATGCTAATGTTGATTGGATAATTTTTTTTGAGAGAAAATAAGTTGCAAAATTACTTAAATTCTCAGAATTTTGAAATATAGATTTAAATTTTTTGATGTGAGTATATACAATTATTTAAATCCCCAGATGTAATCGTACTTTATGTGAAAAATTTTAAAAACTGTGTTTCTTACCCAGCTGGTGTGCTTCAGCTGGTGAGTGTTGAGCCATGAACCAAGAGGTCCCAGGTTTGATTTCTGATCAAGACACATGCCTAGGTTTCAGGCTTAATTCCCAGCCTATACATGATATTCTTCTCTCATTGATGTTTCTCTTTTTCCCTCTCTCTTCCTCACACTCTAAAAGTCAATACAAACAAAAACTGTGCTTCTCTAAGAGAGAACATGTTTTCTTTTCATTGTCTTGTCAGAGGTCTAATAATCCCTTGATAATCAAAAATATTTTTGCAAACATGATCAAAAGAACTGATAGCAAAATCTATAACCCGTCCAACCTTTATGGTTTATTGAACACACTGTTTGCATTTTTTTCTTCATTTTATAAAAAGTTTTATATTATTAAATAAATCGACAGAAATCTGAAAGCTGTTTCTGATTCATTTCCCTTCTGGAAGTATTTGCATACAATTTGCTATAAAATAAGACATAAAGCACATTATAGCAAAAACAATTCATTTTCAACTATTTTCCCCTAAATCTCTATCACCTTGCTTAGCCATGCTTTTTTTCTCTTTCTCCATCTCTTAGAATAAAATATTTAATTCATAACCATATATGTGGGCCTTGTTTGATATTCAGACTTCTTCTTACTCCTCTAAACACTTGTCCATCTAGTTATAACACCATGAATAATATTATTAAGCATCAAACTTAGTAAAATGTGATTTAAAATGTGTATAGATTGTAAGAGAGCATTATTTCTATACTCTACATTTTGGAGAAAGTTTGGTATTAGACACATTCCAAAGTAAAGAATATCCTGAGGATGTTTTCAGATTCAATTTACACTTGCAAAATATTCAGACAAGTTAGAGGTTTTCTATCATGTGGATACTTCACTGAACTGAACCTCAAAACCTTTACAACTCTGCCCATCAATAAGGTGGCCTCCCTAGAAAAGTTGTTTTTAACCATTATCTCTTTGAAGCTGTGTACTTGATTTTTTAAGTTGTAGAAACATCATAAAACTGAGCTGTTGGCAATGCATTTCCCCAGTGAAAAGTCAATTACTTATGTTGTAGCTCTTGAAGAATGTTTTTGATGTTTAAAAAACATTCAAGGAAAAGAGAAAGCAGACAAACACATTCAAAGTTTCCATTTAAGTTGAGATAGATATTTTCATAATTAATAGAACAAATTTCATGGTTTTTTCCCCCTAAGAGTAGTTTGAATTGGATCAACATACATTTCATGAGAAATTATTGAATTATGTTTCCTATCAGAAGTGCCTCTATTACCAAACACTTTGCAGTACTATAAATACAGCACCTTTTAGTCTGCACTAACATAGTATTGCTTTATAATCTAATAGATTATATCTAATTATCATGTTTTTATATAAAAGAGGACTAATAAGTTACGACTAATAGTTTTAGTCACCATCATAAACAAAAATGGGATACTAAATTGAAATTATCATTAATTTCTCAAACCTCTGAAGATTGTATTAACTTTTCAAAATCTCAAAACCCAGAAACCACAAAAACAAACGAAACAACAAAAAGAATAGCACTGAGGCCCTAGCAGTTTGATTCTGTGGTTGGAGCATCTGTCCTTGGACTGTTGGGTCCTAGATTTCATTTGGTTGCAGGCTGGATCCCGGGTTCTAGTGGGGTGTGTACAGGGGGCAACTAGTTGATGTGTTCCTCTCACATCAATGTTTCTGTGTATCTTTTCCTGTTCCATCCACTCTGTCTATAAATCAATGGAAAAAACATCCATGGATGAGGATTCATGATAAAATAAAATATAAATAAAATAAAACAATAAAACAAAATAGAAAAGGGAAAAAAAAGAAAAGAAAAAATAATAGTATTGAGTATCCTGGCCTGCCAGTAACCAAACTTCTCAGCTCACTGGAAGAGCTAGGACAGTGATTGGCAAGGTGTGGCTCATGAGCCACATGTGGCTCTTTGGCCTCTTGAGTGTGGCTCTTCCACAAAATACCACAGCAGCCTCGGCAAGTCTATTTTGAAGAAGTGTCATTAGAAGAAGTTTAAGTTTAAAATATTTGGTTCTCAAAAGCAACTTCAGTCGTTGTATTGTTGATATTTGGCTCTGTTGACTAATGAGTTTGCCACCACCATCAATAAATAAATATAGTTAATGTCCTAGTAAGTGTTGTCAGTGTTCCACCCATATTTCTTCAACTTTCCCCCTTCAACCTGCTCTGGTGGATCATGCTCTGGTGGATGTCTCACTCCCAAGTTTAAAACAAAACAAAACAACAACTAAAAAAAAAATCAGAGAGAGAGAGTGTGTGTAACACATATCATTATGTGGAAATGGGTTTCATGGGGGAAATGGATATTAGTAAATTATCTTAAGAATTGTGCTTGTTAAAAAATTGTATTTTGCTTGAATAATAATAGGATATAATATTGCCAGAGGAGTGCTATTAATGAATTAGGATCCACATACTATACCCAATTAAATTATATAAAAAGGCATGTTCAACATAATGAAGCATCATCTAATTAGAAGGTTCAAAAGGTCTTTGAAAATCAGGGATATCAGGGAAACTTTTGCCTTGGGACATGATCACTACAAGTGTCCTTACTGTCCAAAATGGTCATTAGTTTTTGTCTAAAATTGCAGTGATGTGGATATGCCATAGTTCTTCCCTTTCTCTCAAGCAGACACAGAATTGTTAGTTCTCTGCTGGTGCACTATGAATAGCCATGAATCTTATAGGGCCTTGTTATTACATGTATCTAATCTTGCAATGTTTTTCTTCCTATTTTTTTGTTCATTTTTTTTCACATGATTATCATCCTTCACGATTCCATTCTCAGCTAAATGCACTTTTATCTTCCTTCCTTTCATCTCTTATTCTGTTTATCCCCTTAAATCACTGAACCCAGGATAAGAACAGTAGCACTAAAACATACCTGTGTGCACCTGCCAATGGAGGGGTGCAGAAAGTTGGTGGTTTTCTCACAACCATGTCAATTCTCTAGTGCCCAAGAGAAGTCATGGGTCACGAGACATATACATCTCACTAATAAAATCAGCCTTGTTTAGGATATTGCCCTTAGCCTTGAAAGAAGATTTATCTAAACAGCATTCCAAATTAAAAAGACACATGTACAAGCATGCGCAGTCTCTGATCTCCTGTCAATATATTAATTGACAGTAAAATAATTTCCAAACAGCTTGGATAAATATGTGCTCTGACTACCTCAGTCTCTGATTACACAGTGCTGCTTGAAAAGTCCAACTATAATTAGAAATTCAATTAGTGAACACAGGGACAGAAAATGGTGATATTCCTCATGTGAGAAGTAGTCACTCCCCTGAAGCAGGGCACGTTGCATCCCATGGGTGGCTTCAGATGATCCTTCCTAGTTTTACGCCCCCCACACACCCTCCACTTACCAAAGGTCCTGTTCCTTGTTGATGGCTGCTTACTCCTTCCCATTTTTTCTAGGTAAGTCTTCCCTCAGTCTATGATTCCATCTCCTATCTCTTGACTCACTCTAATTAATATATGTGTGCCTATTTATGATTGTGCATTATATATGTATTTTGCTAGTATAGTTCAGGATCTGGAGACTATTTCACTTCCCTTATTTTAAAGTTCTCAGGGGTCCCATCTACTGTTCCAAGTAACATACTGATGTATGCTTGGGAACTAAAAGGAGCATAGATGTTTAATAAATGTAGCATTTAAAAATGCAAACTATTACATTTGAATTAACATACATAAATTATCAAGGAGATAGTGATTTACATATTAGTCCAATTACAAAATAGAAGAAACTCCTGTTACATTTAATTAAGTTTGCTATTGTATTTAACTTTATTGATATCTAAATTCATAGTTGTTTTAACTTTCTTCTCACACTTGGGCTGTTTCTCCCTCTGAGAATTTAAACATTGTTTAACTTTAATTACAAGTCCTAGGTGCATAGAAAAGCTTTGCTTCTTCCAGTAAATGGTGTCTTGGCCAGCAAGTTCAGAGCTCGTTGCTCCTGCTCATTGCTGTTCTTTAATAACAGGTTATCTGCAAAACACTGGGATGTTCTACTGCTCTTTCCTCCATGTGTCTTTTACTGTTTGTCTGACACTAATTACATGTCTCCCACAAAAAAAGGAATTTCTCTTTCTTAAAAATTAAAATTCTGTGAAATACTCCATAACAGAATTTAAAAACATGTGTATGGAGAAAAATGATCATGATGCAATAATGTAAATACATTCTAAACAAATACACTGAGAAAGAGAGAGGGGGGTGGGGAGACAGAGAGAGACAGAGAGAGACACAGAGAGAAGTTTTTCCAATTAGTTTCTTCAGGTTCAGAATTATGAGTTATTTTTTATGCTTTCTTTCTATATTTTCCCTCAATTTAAAAAAATATATTTTATTGATTGTTTACAGAGAGGAAGGGTGAGGGTTAGAGAGTTAGAAACATCATGAGAGAGAAACATCAATCAGCTGCCTCCTGCACACCCCCTACTGGGGATGAGCCCATAGCCAAGATACATGCTCTTGACCGGAATCAAACCTGGGACCCTTTAATCTACAGGCCGACACTCTATCCACTGCACCAAAAACAGTTAGGGCTCCAATATTTTTTTTATTATACACCATGAACATATACTTTAAAAATATCATAATAAAAAGTGTTTATTTGTTTTATCTTTGAAGTACATGAATATGTGAATGTATATGCATTTGTATTCTTGTGTGTAGAGGAAAGGAGGGAAAAAGAGAAGGGTGAAGAGATGGAGAGGAAGAGGTGCTGGGAAAAGGACTAGCTCTCTCCATTAGTTCAGATCAATCTATTTAATGTCTTAAAAGCAGCAACTGCCATGAAGTGCTGGGCAAAGGTTTGAGGAGGAAAGACAGTGATGTGCCCTCCTCTTGAGTATTAGAGAGCAAAGCTTCTTAAAGCTGAAGGACTTCACACTCCAGAGGGTTCTCTTCCTTAGGCTGTCATGCTGTAGTTCCCTGTGGACGCTCCGTGCATTTTCCCCAAACAGAAGAAAGCATACAAACTCATTTACATTGATAATGTAGGACATATTTCTAGTATCATTAGCATTTTGTTATAACACTGAATTTCTTTTTTCAATGTATGTATTTAGGAATTTGCTATATTCTTAAGTTTGATTATACTGGCTTATGATTGTGATTTGTTTACTTTTCAAAAAACAAATGCATATTTATATAATAGAAATGAGCAGGAAAATAAAATTTACAGCTCACAGTTTAAAGCATAATCATGTCTAGCTTCAATCTTCATGTACATGCATATGTATATTATATTTTATTTCTATAAACATATTTACTATATTAAAGAATATATGTATTCTTAAAATTAGTGATTATATTTTATAATAAATATATATGATATAATGTTTAAATATTATAATAAAACTCAGGGATACAAAATGGGACAAACATAGGACCAAATGGACAAACTATATGGAATTGAACCCACCTTGAGAAAAGTCAAGAACTATTTAGCATTGTGTGTCCTATGAGTGGTATGTCTAAGGGATGATTTTTCTTCACATAGTTCTAATTCTTCAGTGAAATATATTTTCTTCTAGAATGATGAATTAAGAAAGTAACAAAAAAGATAATAATATAGCTTTTGATTTTTACCACAGCAATTTTCATAGCTAAACCTCTGTAGGTTGTTTCTGCTATATTTGCTTTGGAACATTTCTGAGAAAAAATTTTAAGGGATTGCGTGTTGTTTGCGGGAAGGTGTAATGTATACTATAACATAGCATGGCCAGGTGATGAGTGCTGAATTGCAATGTCAGAACTCAGCACAGACTCTAACTAGGTTAGATCACATACATTCCATAAGAGGAAGGTGACATAATAAATACCTGCAAAATGGAGACAGATTTTTGGTTATTTGTTTCAAATTTCTGCCCTATCCATTACTAGCTGCATAATCCTGCTTATATTATTTAGACTTTCTAAACCTCCGTTTGCTTATCTATAAAATGGGAATAACAACATCAACTTTATATGATCAATGTAAGGATTAGAAGGCACAATCCATTTTAAATGTTGGACATAAGGCCTAGAAGAGAAAAAACATCCCCAACATGTTTATTGTTACTTTTGCAGTTCAGTCTATCAGCCAATCTGACAGCGAACAGATAATATTAAGAAGCGAATGTTGCAGAAACTATTTTGGCACAGTGAGCATCAGCCTGCGGACTGAAAGGTCCCAGGTTCGATTCCGGTCAAGGGTATGTACCTTGGTTGCAGGCACATCCCCGGAAGGGGGTGTGCAAGAGGCAGCTGATCAATGTTTCTCTCTCATCGATATTTCTGACTTCCTATCCTCTCCCTTTCTCTCTGTAAAAAACCAATACAATATATATATTTTTTTAAAAAAGAAGTGAATGTTTAAGAGTTTAAGTCTTTAACTTATCCCATTGTTCAGAGTCATGTGAAAAATTAAAACCCGATTTACTTATTAGTATTTTTCTTAAATTTTTAACTTGTAAAATTTGAATCTGAAACAACCCAATTACTGAATATTAGAAAACTATTTCAAGAAAAGTACAATTCTTGCCTTGATAGACAAATAAAGCAAGAAGGCTTGCTGCAACAACAGTATCATCACAGTCTAACCTTATTTTTGCTGAATATTAAACATTATATTGGGATATGCTGCTAGCTTACATTTGAATGTTTTCTCCTGGTTTCTAAGCACACTCCTCTCCGTGGTATTATTTGCCAGTGCACTGCCTACACTAACTTGTGGCCCGAATCCCTCAGGGACTGTTCTGAAGCATCTTTCCTGTTGCTGACATTTATCCTGAGTCTATCTTATGTAGAGCTCTGAACTCAGCAACTATTTTTTCAATTTCTCTCCATAAAAATTCACTACCACCCTTAAAGTCACGTTGCCTGCTGAGGTGTGTGTTTCGTGACTGTGTTGCTTTATTTTCTCTTCCTTGGACCCCTTGCAATCAGCAAATTCCAACAGTGATATTCCTACCCAGGCATTGAGATGCTCATGTGAATTGAAGTTTGATGTTCACCCATCACTTCCCTGTAGGCAGTGACAGCCTCAGACTTTCTTCTGCCAGTTCACCCTCCCTCCTAGCAGACACCAGTGGATTAACATATCCCCGAGAGAGGCTGGTGTCTTTAGTTGCTGAAGCCACTTGGTATTTATTACCTGAGAGTGCTCTATAGAGAGATTTATTTATTTATTTTCCAGTACTACTGGCTAGGATATCTTCATGAGATAATATGTGTCATTTTTTGAGGAGGGCCCCAGGGAGACAACAGCTCTGGGCTTGTTGGGTTGCCTGCAGCTGTCAGAACTTACCAAGTGTAATTTGGTGGGTGACCCATCTCCAGAACTCTGTAGATGCCAAGTTCAGACCCAGTTTACTCTGTAGTAGTTGGGGACGGCCCTTGGGGAGCTCTAACAATGTGAAACTTTGGGTTCTGAATAATATAAGGTGGCTGTCTACACAGACTTAAATCTCAGGATAATTGTCTTTCATTTTGCTGTGACAGTCTTGGCCTCAGCAGCAGAGCGTGTCACTCTAGCAACTTCTGCCACTTTGTTGTAGTGATTGTGAATTGATGCTTGACACTGATAAGGTCTAATTTCCCAGTGGACTTTGGGAAGGGTCTGACAGTGGTGTGGATCACTGTACTCGCATGCAGAAGCTATTCATATTATTTTTATTTCTGTTTAAGGAGTACAATAGAGACAGCTATTGTTATGTGTGTGTGTATGAAAATGCAAATTTGTTTTAATCTCTTTTGTTTTATACCATAAACACATAACGTGTTAATATTGAACAACGATGGTACAGAATCAGCCAAGAAGTTTAGACTGGGGAGGGAGAATAGGCTGGCAGATGAAAATCAGGTCTGTACCTTCAGCTTGCAAAGCATTCTCATTTGATTTGCTTAACACGCTTTTGAGATATACAAGAAACTGAACATTGTCATCAGCTCCGTACTTCAAATGAGGAAATTAGCATTAAAGAGAGTTGGTAACATACTATAGAGATCTTATGGAATCTGAATACAAAACCAGCTTTTTCTGATTCCAACATCTCTGGACCAAATCACACTGTCCTTAGAGATTTTATACTTCAGTGGGAGGATTAAAGATAGATGGAAATAAAAATCTAAGGCATTTTAGGTACAAGAGCAGAAATATGTAGAAGGTTTAGTGGAGGAAGAAAAGAGAAAATAATTCAATTGGAGGTGGAGCACATGGGATCAAGATGGATTCAAATAACCAAACACTCATTTAGAAATTTCTTTGATCTAAAGAGAAAGTTGGCATCCAACAAGTTTCATAAAACTATACTTCAACATAAAAAAAATGCTTTGGTTAAAGACCAATGGAGAAGATGTATTTAACATTATTGTAATAAACTTTGTGAGAGCTTTCCTATAATGATTAAATGTAATTGTTGCAATGCATTATGAGGCATTATGATGGATTCTAACAAAAATGAGAATTTACACATCCATTATGACTTTGAAGTATGATGAATTTTTAAACTATGTAGAAATAGAACAGTCAATTGAAAGGATATTTCCAGGTAGCATTACAGATATTCATGGATTAGGACTTTGATGTAAGAAATAAAGAAGCAGGTTGCAGTATGACAGTATATAGTCTGAGCTGATAGATGTAGCCCCTATTTTTGTTTAAAGTGCCCTCCTCCCCAGAGAAAAACCACTGAATGTCCATAGATTTTAATATCAGGGCATATAAAAGCAGTATTTCAATAGCCTTCACGGTCTGATACATCTGTACAGGTGGGCATGGGTCTGTAGCCCAGTGGACACACTAACCTTCATGAGCCCCTACAATCTCTAAGGGTGGTAGAGAATTATAGTCCTGGCGCATATTCTGTAGTTGTATCTGATTACACAACAGGGATGGTTATAATTTCCAAAATATCTATTTATATCAGGAGGTTCCCATTTCAGTGGGTGTAGCAACTATCAAACTAAAACCAAGGGTGTGAACAGGTAGCAGAGCAGCAGGACCTACGAATTATTGATACGGAATCTCAGAATCAAAGTGAGACCCTGGGATGTTTTCAGTGATCTAAGTAACATTATGATCAATGAAATTTAAATTAGTAGCTTCAAAGTAGAGGCCTTATTGAAGGAATTTGCAAAACATCTGAAAGCCAATCACAAACCAGGCATCTATTGCTCAGGGGGCTAAATACCTCCGATACATATAATTCTTTCCATTTCAATGGTGCTCCCACAAAACCAATTCATTACCTTTTGCTCTCAAACACAAACTGGTATATCTCCCTGAGATTTTCCTCTTCTCCAGTCTCGAATGCTCGTAGCCATCCAGGCTTGTTTCCCAGCCTGTTCAAAGTCTGGCAAACCAGTCCTTTCTCCCTGATATGTCTTACCACATTCACACCCCTCTGTTCCATTACAGTAGTCACTTCCCTTCTTCAGATCCTCAACCCCCCTCATTTGTGAGACCATAATGGTCTTCTACTGAATCCCATGCCTCACTGACTTAACTCTCACCACCCCTTGACATGAGCCAATATACACTGGCCTGCCTACCATAAAAACTCTTGATTGCTTTATTTCTGTGCAAAAGGAAACACACACACACAAGCAAATAAACAACTATCACAATGATAATTAGAAACAAATACTTTCTACTGATGGTTGAATATAATGTAAGCTCTTATACTAGATTCCAGACACCTTCAAAATTGGCTCCAAATATCCTTCCAGTTTCATTTTTTCACTATAGATTTTATGTTCCTTGAACAAAATCCAAGGCCAAGCATATCTCAGACCTTCACTTGGCCTTGATTCTTATACAATTTCCTCATTCCAGCATATCTTTAGCCTTGATCTTCACATGCACCAAGCAAACCAAATAAACAAAGACAGATTGGACATCCAGAAGTGGGAGAGTTATTTTTGAGAACAAATGCACTATAATGACTAAGAGTTCAAGTCCTAACTCTGCTACTGATATTGAACTTTACCTCTCTGTGTCTATTTATACCATTCATCCATAAAATGGAGATAATTAAAGTAGCTTCCTCATTGAATTGTTGCAAGGACTAAGCTAGATGATACATGTAAATTGCTTAGAATAATGCACAGAGCAAGCATTGTGTTAGCATAACTATTATTGTAGAATTGGAGCAATTACACATTTTGGGGGAAAATTTCATGTACAATAGCAATGTATTTGTTTTACAACACACATTCTTATTCACAGATCTAAGTGAATGAATGAAACTAGGATTAAAATTATATAAAGGTATTTATATAGGCCTTGCTAGAGCCATGATTCTAAAGTATATCTTTTCAAACCAGTCCATAAACTCTAGTACTCTCGCCTCATTTTCAGATTTTGGAATATAAGTGATAGAATTTTACTTATTTAATTTGATTCATCCATTTATTCAATTATCTATTAAACATGTTTCATATACCAGGTTAGTTTCTGATTGCTGCTCTGGCATAATACCACAAATTTAGTTGTTTAAAACAACACAAATTTAGAATCTTACAGTTCTGGAAGTCAGAAGTCTGAAGTGTGTCTCATAGTGTTACAATTAAGGTGTGGACAGGGCTGCATTTCTTTTTGAGGTTCTAGGGAGGAATATGTTTTCTTGCCTTTTCCAGGCTGCTTCTGTTCGTTGGTTCATGAGAAGCCAAAGTTACCAATGGCAGTCAAATCTTTTTCACATCACATTATTCTCACACTGCCTCTTTCCAACTTCTTCTATATTTAAAGAAGGTTTTAAATTATAATAGGCATATCCAAATAATCCAGGATAGTCTCTTTATTTAAGGTAGGCTGATTAGTAACCCTAATTTCATTTGTAACCTTAATTATCCATTTTCACATAACATAACATGTTCAGAGGTTATGGAAGTTAGGATGTAGACATCGTTAGGTAGCTATTATTCTGCCTGCCAAATATAATTACCAGATATCCTCCTTTTTTTTTTTTGAGTCAAAAACTGGAATAGAAAGAGAAGATCATAGTGCAAGTATCAATTAAATTAGAAAAAAATCTGAAGAATCAGGGAAATCATCACTATGTATAGAATATCTCCCTTCTCCTAATGCATATTTTCTTCGGTTCCTTTCTTGTATTGAATGAGTTTGCAAGCCTTTATTTCACACCTGAGATTCTCACCAAGTAAATACAAGTCTACAGAGCATCTAATGCATGCTCATCCCATTCTGGATACTGACATAAAAAGGAGAAGATAAATACACTAAAATGAGGGAGAAAATGACAACATCTGAATCAGAAAAAGCATGCAAAGCCTAAATACTATAGGATTTAAATTGTTATTATTCAAAGACCATGTATATTATTATTTTATCATTTAATTCTCTCTTTTGCAAAAGATGGGTTATGAGAAGATAATAAGAACCTGGAGAGAATGTTGTATCTAAATATTATATTTCTGTCTTCCTTTCTTTCTCTTCACAGATATGACTGAATGCTTCAGTTTCCACAGCCTAACTTATTAAAAATTTCTTTGGAAAAAGAACAGTGTATTCAGAAACTTTCAGACATCTTGGCTCCTTATGAAATGAGGATGCGAGTATTTGTATCTCTCCTCTTTGAGACACGAGGATAGATGGCAAAAATCACTTGTGAAATACTTTAGACGTCTTGGCAAAGGGGCCTATCGAAATGGAAATTATTATCATCAGAAGAGTCATAACAGTCTTCCAGCTGTCATTGTTACAGTGGAAAATGGTGATTCATTCTACTTTCCTTCTCCTTTGTCCCAGTGGATGGGAATCAGCTTATTAGCTTCTTACTGTAACTGACAGTCTCTCCTTTATAAAACCCATTCCCAATTCACATTTCCACTGAATTTTTAATCCCATGAATTATTTTTTCTCCACTGTATTGCCAATTCAAAATCATTCTTTGGTGACTGGCTCTCTGCCTTTTAGTTCTCCTTCAGGAAGTAGAACCACTTTGGGAAAAGACAATGCAGAGGCCTCCAGTGGACGTTCCAGACTTGTGCTTTTAGAAATTGAGGAGGAAGGGTCCTGATCTAGAGAGCTACAGAGTTGTATGTTCCCAGGAAACAGCCGTGCTTATCAGGGGTAGACAGAGAGGAGGAGGATCTTTCTATGTAGGCAATGTCCATCTCCCAGTTACTAATATCTCATTTATATAGATTCCAAAT